>OY288239.1:6980121-7622511 GCA_958450325.1 Agrostemma githago
ACCGGCTTGTACCCGTCTTTGATGGGTATTCGATGTTCAGCTATTTCCCGGTCTATTCCCGGCATGTCCTTGTAGGACCATGCAAAGACATCTTTGAATTCCTGGAGGAGGTCCGTGAATTGTTGTTTCTCCTCGGGATCTAAAGATAGGCCCAACCTAAGTATCTGAGGCTCTAAAGGGGTTCCTACGTTGATGGAATCGGTTTCTTCGATTACCGGATTTCGGGACTCCTTTTGTTCAAGTTGCTCGACTAGATGCGGAGGCAGTGGTACCTGTTCGTCGGGTTTCTCAATGTCATTGCAAGTAAGATTTTTGAAAACATTTTGAAAATAAGCCAAGTCATAAGCAGAACGGTTATCGTTATTATTGATAGTAAATTTTGAAAAGAGCTCGAAGAGAGCTGCCATCTGATCGTTGGTCAGAGGCGGGATAGGGAGAGCCCTCGGGACAGACTCCGGGGCTCTCGATGGTGAGGCTAAAGAAGGGAGAGGGGTTACAGACTCGATCCTAGTACTGGACCCTCTAGACTTTGACTCAGACTCCGACTCTGACTCTGACTCTGACTCAGACTCGGACTCAGATTCAGACTCGATAGTATGCATATCTCCTTCACCAGTAGTTAGCTTGTAGACTCGACCCTGACTGTCGGTCCACTTGGTTGTCTTCCTCCAAGCTCTCTTCCCAGTGTCGGCACCAACTTCCAAGATCAGCTTAGTTGGATCGAACCTGCTGCTGCGAAGGATAAGGCTGACTAGCTCTTGCTTAGGGGTCGGGATGACTTTGTCTTCCCCAAAGAGTAGTCCTAGAATGGGCTCAGTGTTGCTTGGGTCCTTCTTTGATTCGGCCTGGATAAGGGCGAATATGTCATCTGGAATGAAGTTGCATTCCCGAGCCAGTTTGGTCTCGGGATATGAGAGGGTGGGGCGATAAAGGCCCGTTTGCACAGTTTCGAATACCGGGGTGACGAACGTGACCGCCTTGGTCTGGTTCGTGTAACCGGACGCCATAGTATAGCCTAGACCGAGGTGAGATTGCCCGTTGTTCAGGGTTTCGATGATCTTTCCCGGTAGAAGATATGGCCTTGATGTGACTCCCGGTAGGCAACCTAGGTTCTGTAGCATCGTATAGATGCTAACGGTGAAGTATGGCTGAAAAAGGTACTCTTCTTCGAGCATTCCCACAAAGTTGAATCCTCGAGGGTCGGCTGAACCCGTCGTGTTGCAGCTGGACACGGTTATGGGGGTAGCTTCGAGGGTGATAATCCCGTCCTGTAGAGGTAGTTTGACCTTCCTATGAAGAGTAGAGGATACAGCTTTGACCGCGTGAATCCATGGTCTTCCAAGTAGCAGATTGAAAGATGAAGTAACATCGATCACTTGGAATTCTAACTCCTTCTCGATCGGGCCCGTTATGATGGTTAGTTTAACGGCCCCAGCAACTGATTTTGGGCTTCCATCAAAAGCCTGGATAGTCTTCGCAGTTGGAAGGTAGTCAGCCTCGGTAATGCCGAGGGCCTTGGCTGTCCTTAAAGGAAGGACGTTAACTGCGGACCCATCATCAATTAGGGTCATCGGGAGATATTTGTTTCGACAAATCACCGTAATGTACAGGGCCAAATTATGAGTGGTCCCGAATGGTGGAAGGTCGGATTCAGAGAAGGTGATAAGTGGGCCTTCTCCTTTGGGCTTGTTCTTGAGATATGGCAAGACCGTGGCTACCATTTCAGCGGGGGTAACCGATGAGTCGACCTTGATTTCATCGAGGGCCTTAGTAAGTGCCGCTCGATGTTCCTGAGAACTAACCAAAAGCTGCCATATAGTAATATCGGTTCGGACCCTCTTCAATTGTCTGACTAAGGCCGTGTCGGCGTTCAGTTCTTCAGGAGTGAGTTCCGTCCTGGAAGGTTCAGTGACGGTTTCCGGAGTGGCTGTGATGGTGTGTGTACCGGCCAGAGCTTTGGCTTTAGCCCTTCGGATTTCTTCGATAGTGACGGGGACAACCTCTCCTTTAGCTAGGTAAACATCGTCTTCGTCGTCGTTCCATATCCCGTTGATTTGGGAAATGAAAGGGGAAATGAGATGAGTGCAGTCGACTACTTCTCCAGTAAAAATGGCATGAGTAGCAAGAGGATTATTCTTGTTGCTTGGCTTGTCACTGGGTAGTGGTATTTTCCCATTTTCGATCAGATCTTGGATAAGATGCTTCAATTTCCAGCATTTCTCCGTGTCATGCCCGTTGCCTTGGTGATAGTGGCAATAGGCCTGAATGTTGTAGCTCTTAGACCGCTTTTCTACGGGAACTTCTGGAGTTGGGCCTATCGGTTGGATTAGGCCTTTCGAAGATAGCCTTTGTAAGGCATTAGCATAAGTTGTCCCTATGTCAGTGAATACCCGATTTGGAGTATTCTTTTTGGTTGAGGTGTCAAGTGAGTTTACCTCGTCGAAGATGCTTCGGGCCGCCGTTGTGTTGGCGGCTTACTGGAGGATGAACTAGCTCCTTGATACCCCTTGGTAGAGGCCTTAGTAAGGCTCTCTTGCCTTAAATCGTCTTCGATTCTGGTACCCATTTCGGTTAGAGTGGCGAAGTCGGGTATGATGGCGTACCTGAGATGGACTCGGTAAGCAGGGAGGAGGTTTTTGACAAAGGCCTCCACTAGAACTTTTTCGCTGGGCTTGTCAACCAGCTTAACACTTTCGGTCCGCCACCTTTGGAGGTACTTGGTGAAACCCTCCTTAGGCTCTTGGGCCATAACCTCCAGAGTACGCATGGTAGTCTGGATTTCAGCATTGTCCGCGTAGTTTCGTGCGAACTCCATGGCAACATCGTCCCAAGTTTTGAATTTCTTAGGATCCAGCCTGTAGTACCAGGCTTTTGGGTGCTTCTCGAGAGAGGAAGCAAAGAGATGCTTGAACATGGTCGATTTGACCCCCTTGACAGCCATAAAGTCCTTAAAAGCCCGAATATGAAGCACCGGGTCTTCAGTCCCATCGAACATTGGTAAGCCCGTTAAGTTAAGGTTAGCGGGCAATTCATCAGTTAGGGTCGAATAGGTACGGGCATTTTCCGTGAGAATGGTGTTTCTGGTGGTCGAGTGGACCTGTTCTTGCAGCTTTTGGACTGCACCGGCTAGCGCGGCTAAGGGCCCATCGTCATCGATCGAGGCGTTAGGAGTTCCCTGTTCTACGGCAATAACCCGAGTGACGATAGCGATCTGGTCTTCCCTCATTTGCCTCAATTGGGTCTGGATTTGGGCCAACGTGGTGTTCAACTCATCTATGGCTTTTTGCGTCATGGTTCGAGTGAAGGGTGGCCTGTCTGTAAGAGCACCACGTAATTAGCAACTTAACCTGAATCCTAAGGAAAGTACATCTCGAGCAAGGGAAAAGAAGAAGAAGACTAAAAAGACGGTAAATGACTCGGAAAAGACACCTAGACGGGTGACTTGTAAAGAGGTGGGCCTTCCTCAGGATCCAACGCTGTGGGTTGGGCCCTGTCCGAAGGAAGGTTCACGTGAGACATTCCCAGACTTTTAGACTCGATTGTGTAAACGGGCCGACCTTTGTAGGAGTATGTCCTACGTAGGTGGGCCTTGCCTTAGTTAGGTAAGGCGGACTAGGATGGGGGGGAAACCCGCGATGTAGGATCGATGGAGTTTCGACGCTAGAGACTTCAACGACTTATGACACGACCCGACACTGCTAAATACGGGAAGTCTAAGAAGAGGAAGTTTTGAAATATGATATTTTTGAAAAACCCGAAATGAATCGGGTGGAGAAATTCGGCCCTTTTTCGAAAAAAGAAAAAGGAGTGGGCCGGATGACGGGTTTTGAAAGTTTCGAGTTTTGAATTGGGCATAATACCGGCTAGAAAAAGGCTATTTTGAGTAAAATCATAAGTCCTAAGTTCGGTATATGACCCGGGTTTTGAAAGTTTCGAGTTTTGAATTGGGCATAATACCGGCTAGAAAAAGGCTATTTTGAGTAAAATCATAAGTCCTAAGTTCGGTATATGACCCGGGTTTTGAAATTGAATATTTGAAAAAGGATGCAAATTTTGAAAAACTGACGGTTTTGAAAAAGATGTGGATCAAGTAGCACGTAGTCATGGAAACAGTATAATGACACCATGTATGCTCTTAATCTAAGTCTCGGTCAGTCTGTAAGGGTCTATACCAGTGTACACAGCCTATCAAGAATCGGGGCGGACTCCCTAACTCGAGTTGAGATTAGGACATGCCGTAAAACCCATATGAATCGGCTAATGGACACCTTTGACATAACCAGTTTGGACTATATCAACGGTATAGTGGGACGTCGGTCGCGAGTACCGGCCCGGGAAAGTCTATAAAACGAACTAATAAAACGAACGAAAACGTAAAAAAAAGAAATCCCGGATTCCAGGCCTGCGCGCGAGTCGCCTGGGCAGGGCGCGACTCGCGTGCGGGTCTGTCCGTTTTTATATTTTTGTTCGAAAATTGTTATCTTGAACGAAAAGTAAAAGAAAAGAATTTTGAAAAAAAGATGTAACGATTTCTGAATTCGTCGAAATCTTAATATAATTCTTTTTGATACGATATTCGATTATAGAAAAATCGATATCGTATGTTTAAGAATATTCGTTATGAAAATAGTTTTTCGTTAATAACGATATTAGAAAAATAAAAAAAATCGACTCTAGACCCGTAAAAAGCGAAACGGACGAAGAGGAGAAAAGGAGAGAAAGGAAGAAATCGGGTTTGATTACACCCTCAACCTACATGCTCTTGTTGACTCAGATCGGAACTCGTCGGAATGTGGCTAGGCACGGGAGTGTCGAGGCAACGTCGGTCGGGTTAGGGTGGTACGGTTTTGACGGGTGAAGGGTGTCGGATATCGGGACCGGTTTCCTTCGGGTTTTGGATGTATTATCGGTTTCTCGATGCTAAAGGAATTATGTGTGTGTGTATGAATTGTGTAGGAAGAATTGTTGGTAAAAATCGTATTGATTAATTGTGTGTAAAAATTGATGATTTGATTGCTAATAATAATTCGTGTTTTTTGTGTTGGATGCAATGGGCTATTTATAGGAAATTCCCGACCTTGGCTTGGGAGAGTTTGACTACCGCTTAGGATAGGAAACGAGAGAATTTGAGGGAAATAAGGATTCCGCTTTCTTGTGGAGGAAGAAAGGCAAACCGGTGGATTTGCTCTTGTTTTGGGATGTCTCGGCCGAGTGTTTTACACTCGGTCGGGTGCTCGAATCGGTTTTTGAATAGGATTCCTGTTTGAGCTAGAATTACGCTTGGGTAAGAAGCTGAGGAGAACGAGGATTCCGTTTTCTTGTGAGGGAAGAAAAGAGGAAATACCGGCTGGTTTGTGTACTTGGCCGAGTGTTTCAACTCGGTTGAGTGTTTGAGTCGGTTCTCGGATAGGATTCCTTCTCGGGATCGAATTCTACCTTAAACAGAATTGTTTATTATTTTTTGAATGGCTGATTTTGTAGAGTTGGAGTGTGGATATACCGTGTGAGGTGTCACGGTTGACTCTCAAGTCTCGGGAAATATCTTTGACCGGGTTTTGACTCGGTCGCTAAAAGACGGTTTTACCCCTGGCGACGGTTTCGACCCAAATTAGTGTTATTTGACTCGAAACGACCCACTGGGCCTGAATTTGAGGTTGGTTTCGCGAGATTTGTACTCCTTAAGATGCCTAGGCCAAATGTCCATCATTTCGAGCCCATTTCCGAGTACGTTAAAGCACGTTAGCGTCCGATCATCATCGGGTGTTTGTCGGAAACTACTATAGACACCTGGCAGTCAAAATGTGGGTGTCCACAAATAGATTAAACTTTTAAAAAAGCACAAAAATGTAATCATATTAAATAATGGTATATTTTAAATTAATCGAAAATATATTAACAATATTATATAAATATTTCAAGAAAATGAAAAATGCAAAATAAAAACAAAAATAAAAAAAGTTTCCAAAATCACGTTAACTACACTTAGCTTAACAATTAATCGAAGATACAAAATTACTAAACTAACCCTAGACTAATCACCTTGGGTTGCCACGTGGCGCGATATGATTTGTTGTGTATGAAAATTCCATACATCGCGTGTAAGTGTAGCCTTTTTGTGGACATGACATAGGTCCACCCCGACGCGGCGAAGCGCGGGTTTTGGGGAGGCGATAGAATTTCCATATGAGATGGATCGAATAGAATTTTAAATCGAAGTAGGAGTCGCCACCGAATTTTATGGTTATTCGGAACCGTTCGAACCCACTCTATGTCGTAGTGGGCCATACTTAAAGCCTGGCCCATTTCCGATGTCAGAGCTTATCGGGTTCGTCTCTTAGCATATCGATATCGATGCCGACTGGGCGGTTAATCGTATATTGAATGACTCTCGTTGCCAATGGATTCGGACATCCGGAAACCACGGTTCTGAGTAAAGGGTGAGGGTACGTGTTGGGAAGTTCAATGAGAACACCCAACCCCGCCCGCACTTAGCGGCCTTTACTAAGATATCGTTCGGTTTTGTGTACACGCGTTAGTTCGACGATGAAATGATATGCAGAGATTATTTTCCTAAGACATGTGAGGAAAATAAATAAATGGGTTGCTAAGTCGTTTAATGCATGTTAAACTACTAACGTCAAAGTTATTTTAGCATGTGAGTTCGTTTTAGTCTAATAAAACGATAAAAAGAAAATATGAGAATAATTTGCTACAAACACGAGAAAACGGGTTAGTAACGATTGAAATAATATATGAAAGAAATATGAAATCGAGAAAATAAAAAATTAATCGAAATCTGAAAAATATAGTTTAAACGCGGTTTTGTATAAAAAACGATGTTCGAGAAAGAATAATAAAAAGGAACGAAAAAGACGTGTTTGGGCCGAGAGCCGCGCGACTCGCCCGAGACTCATGCGGGTCGCGTGGCGGCCTGATTTCGACAACGGTTTTCGGAAAATTTTTGATTAAATCGCGTACGAATATCGCACAATTCGTACTCGACTTAATATTCTCGATATTCGTTATATTCGATAGTTGATTATCAAATATTTGGAATAGTTTTAGAAAAGATATAAATTTAGAAATCGTCTCGTAAAATAATAAGAATAAACGAACGAAAAACTAAAAAAATAGAACCGGATCAGACTCGTGCGCGAGTCGCCTGGACCGGGCGCGACTCGCGTACAAGTCTGATTTTTTTATATTTTTTGTCCGAAAATTGTTAATCGCGTACAAACATGAATTAATTTATACTCGGTTCATATTTTCGATATTCGTCGTATTCGATATTCGATTATGAAATCGATATCGAATATCGAAATGACTTTAGAAAAGGTTTTGAAAGAAAGTTTGTTTTTTGAACGAAAAGTTAAAAAAAAGACTTTGAACGAAAAGTTTGAAAAAGGATTTTGAACAAAGTATAACGATGTCGTCGAAAACTTAATATAATTCTTGTGAATACGATATTCGGTTATATAGAATCGATATCATATTTTAAGAATATTCGATATAATGAAAATAGTTTTTAATAATATCGATATTAGAAAAGAAAATAAAAAAAGACCGACGAAAGACCCATAAAAAAACGAGAAGAAGAGAAGAGAAAAGAGAAGAGTCGGGTTTGATTTACACCCTCAACCTACATGCTTTGTTTTCTCGGGATAAGGCTCGTCGGGAAATGGCTTAGACTTGGGAGCGTCAAGATGATGAGGATGAGTTAAGGTGTATCGGTTTGGGTGATTTGGGACGTCGGGTTTGGCCGGTTTCGTCGAGGTTTCGAGGCTTCGAAAGTGTCGGGATTTGCTAACTATCGGATTTGTGTATGAACCGTGTGTGGAGGCTGTTTTTTCGGTGTAATGGGTGTGTAAATACCGTGTATATTGGCTGGAAAAACGTTGTAATTGATGTCTCTTTTGTGTTGGACGGGAGGTCCTATTTATAGGGAGTTTCCGACCTTGGTTTAGGAGAGTTTGAATACCGCTTAGGATAGGAAACGAAGGAGTTTGAGGGAAATAAGAATTCCGCTTTCTTGGCCAAGAAGAAAGGGATTTCGGCTGACTTGAGGAGTGTTTTGGCCGAGTGTTTTACACTCGGTCGAGTGTTTGAATCGGTTCTCGGATAGGATTCCTACTCGAGATCGAATTCTACCTTAAACAGAATTGTTTATTATTTTGTATGGCTGATTTTTGTAGTATTCGAGTTTAAACCGGATTGGTAGGGTGACACGGCAGATTTCATGCCTCGAAAAATATCTTTGACCGGGTTTTGACCCGGTCGCTAAAAGACGATTTTACCCCTGATGTCGGTTTCGACCCAAATTAGTGTCATTTGACTCGAAACGACCCACTGGGCCTGGATTTGAGGTTGGTTTTATGAAATTTGTACTCCTTAAAAAGTCTAAACCAAATGTCCATGATTACAAGCCCATATCCGAGTCCATCAAAGCATGTTTACGTCCTATCATCATCGGGTGTTTGGCGGGAACTATTATAGACACCTGGCGGTCAAAATGTGGGTGTCTACACTTTTCGTCCGAATACATTGCGAAAATACATAGTTTTGTCATCGGGTTAATGGTCTAAATAAGGATGACAATGCAATTAAATTCGCTTTTATAAGCGATAAGACAAGATAATGTATCAATATCGGAATGCCTTGAAACAGTTCTATAATTGTCTACTGATTTTTTTAAGTGCAACACTGTGTTTTATATATATATATATATTACTGATACCTAAAATTTTACGAATTAAAAAATATAATGCTAATAGTTTTATCTTTCAATCCCGTAATTTTATCACGGATTTAATACTAATCGTATATTAAGGATAAACATTTAATTGAATGAAAGTCACTCGTAAGTATAGATGGGTCGATGACATGCCTAAAAGGCGAAAACCGTGGAGCAATGCGGAAACTCTGGCAGGTGGTGTGTGTGTGCGCGCACTTATAAATACATCCAACCCAACCAGACAGTCCAGTCCAACGTTCAAACTCAGCGGTTTTTCTTTTTCCTCACTAGACTAGAGTAATTCCCACCATTTCCATTCTCTCATGTAAACCCCCTTTCCCTCCTCTCTCTTCTTTCTTCTTTTTCTTGCTTTTTCCCTGAATTACTTCAATCTTCATCTTCCAGTAATTTTTCTTTGCTGGGTTTACTTTTTTTTATTGGTTTCATCTCTTGTAAACCTACATTACTGTAATTTACACGAACTTCTGAAAGTACTAGAGTCTTTCTTTGTACATCTTCCAGTTTTTTTTGTTCTTAGTCATCTTTACAATTCTTGCCCATTTAATAATACTGTAAGTTGGTAAAGTATATACACCTTTTTTTTTGTTTTCGATTTCGTGTTGTAAAGTATTCTGAAATCTGAATATACCGAGTATTTATTTCGTGTTTGGGAATACTATTTGATTGTAGGAAGAATGATTCTGATTTTGAAACTTTTTTGTATCATAACATGATTTATTTATGTTCCTCTGATAATTTTGATCATGTTGGTTGTAATTGATAACCAAGTCTCTTTCCAGATTTTTGTAAGCTTCTTGATTGTTTTCATGCTTCTTGTTTTGTTGCAATGAGAATGATACTTCAAACCGAATAGAATTCTCTTAGGAATTGTGATTTTGGGGGTTTATTTTTGTCCAAAAACCGTCTCGTTGTGCTATTTTTCCAATCTTAGGCAAAGGGTCTCCTGTCATGAGATGGGGAAGTAGGTATTGGGATAATTTATGTTGTTTCTAGGAGTTGGGTATTTCATTTTTCGCTAATGTTAGGTTGGAGTTTTCAAACGATTTCCTGATTTGTTCAAAACTTCCAGTCTCGTATTCTGAGGATCCCCAAATTATGTTAACAAATCTTGCTTCTCATGATGAGATTTTTAGCAACATGGTATAGAATATGGTTTTGAGATAACATGTTCATGTTTCTTGTAGTTATCTAGTGATTCTTGAATGGGTGATTTACGAATGTAGTTGCATTGCCTTTATCTTTCCATAAGACAAGTTATGGTGTACACTTGCCAAGTGAAATGTTGAACAGCAAATTGTGTGAATCATTTGATTTTTGACTCATTAGTATTTGCCGTTTGGACGTGTATAATTGCATCATTTTTGTTGCATCACTGACTACGAGGGAATTGTGGAGGGGTTGGCAGGAGTCAGATGACTTTGCTGCAAACCTAGCGGTATTCTAGTCTGGTTTTTCATCTTTTCCAAAACTACTTGTAGCCATGTTGTGAATATCATAGCATAACTCTCAATTTTCTCAGTGTTCTTTATCTTAAAGATGTTGTTTCAAGTGAATTAGATCGTTTGGTCTCAGGTAGATGGATGTGTTTTGAGGTCAGTTTTTGTGTATTTTAGTTAACATATGGAAGAAATGGGGCAACTGTGTGGTTCCTTGATTTCATTTCCTATTTTAAGTTGCCGCTTCCTTGCGCAACCATTTAGAGGCCACCTGTTAACTTCGTCAACTCCCACTGTTTTTACTTCTGTCATTGCATTTCTTTTGTTCCATGTAAATGTGAATTTAGTATGGTTGAGGTTCATGGTGCACCTATTTACAAAGTTATTATGACACTAATTTATTGCTCTAGTATCTAATTTTTAGTAATAATGAATTGTATCAAGACTGTTTGCTTTTTTCCTGTGTTATATTTTGCATCCTATTCATTTGTGATTTGGTATACAGGATGGGTAATCGGAAAAGAATACATAAGCACGTTCCAGTTTCATTTAGGAATTTGGAGAAGGCTAATCTGGGCGGTGTCATATTTGGTTGCACAGATCAAACCATCAATGAGTGTCTTACTAAGCATATTTTTGGTGGGTCATTACTTTCCACCTTTATGTTTTTAGAAGCTTTATAGTTTGTACTGGATTTTATCCTCATTTTTCATTTATTTTTTTTCATTTTTAATGTAGTCCCAATCATCTAATTTATTTTATGGTGCTTCACCGTCATGTAACTCTTGTTTGATTATCGTGAATGCCTTTTTTTCTCATCCATGTATGATGATTTATTGGTTCCTCTATTTGTGTCTTTTCTCCACCAGGCCTACCTGCTCAACACTTTAGGTATGTAAAGAACATTGACCCGAGTATGCCATTGTTTCTATTCAACTTCTCCAATAGGTCACTTCATGGAATTTTCGAGGCTACTTCTTCTGGTCAATTGAATATTAATCCACATGGGTGGACTAGAGATGATTCAGAGCGAACAGTGTTTCCTGCTCAGGTATTGTTGTTTTGCTAGCTGTCTAACTTCAACCATTCTGTTTAGGGTAGACTGAGATGTAACAATGTTAAGTAAACCTTCCCACAATTACCATTGCCATGTTTCTTTTTCATTTTATTTTATAATCAATGATGTAGGTTCAAATACGCACTCTGAAGAATTGTCGTCCTTTGCTAGAGAATCAGTTTTCACCAGTAATTGAAGGAAATTATTACACTCATAGCCATTTTCGCTTTGAGCTAGACCATGTTCAAGCCAACAAGTTGATAGCCTTATTTTCAACTCAAGTTGTTGCACCTTCTCCCTCTTTGATCAGAAATCCAGGGAATTCGGAAATACTAATTTCACAACAACCAAGACTGCAAACTGGAGAAAGCAATGTAAATGTGTCATCTGATCCCTCTACATACCATGTTGATATGTCCCAATGCCTAACAGATGGTACAGAAGCAAAAGGTAAGGATGAAATAGAGCTGGTATCTGAAAAATTACAAAGCTTGGATGTCAATTCTGAAACATTAGATTCTTCTCCTGCAACACAAGTTCACGAGTCTTCAAGTACTAGTGCGATACATTTCGAAGCTGGTGGTTCACAAGAAAAAGATATTACTGAAGAGGACAATGTCCAGGACAGCTCCTTACAGCCATCAAATCATCCACCAGTTGTAGCTCAGGTTTTTTTTAAAGCATTAGTGCCGTCAGATATTTGCATGATTTTGTGAAATGCATATTATCACCA
The DNA here is from genome assembly GCA_958450325.1 of Agrostemma githago. Classification (NCBI taxonomy): domain Eukaryota; kingdom Viridiplantae; phylum Streptophyta; class Magnoliopsida; order Caryophyllales; family Caryophyllaceae; genus Agrostemma; species Agrostemma githago. Next base: position 6,992,100 of record OY288239.1, read on the forward strand.
GTCTAAAGTGTATTTTCCGTTCATGCATGAAGCTAATGTTAGATGTTCGAGAGCTCAAGTCACGTAATCAAGAATTAACTGATAAGGTTGCACAATTGGAGCATAAACTGGTAAACGTCAACTTCTATACTCAGTTATTAAGTCTCCTCGGTTGTTGCTTATTCATATTCTTTTTCGTAGCTCTTTTTTTTGTCACATCAACTTGATTTTATCTTCGTGGTGAGAGGAGAGTATTTCCCGTTATATAACATAGCTTTGGAAATAACTGCTATTACAAATGCTTCAACAGATATCTCAGAATAATGCCACTACTTTATTCTCATGACTTAATCTATAATATCACTATTCTTTGAATATTATATCGGGGAACGTATGTGCATGCAAATGATGTATACATTTGTGAGAAAGAGATCAATAAGAGAGAAAAGATACCGATGTGGAAACTACCTCAATTACTAGACCTTTGGAAGTACAAAATATCGTTTTCTGTGAACATTGCACTGGCCGAGACCCTTTATGGCTTTAAGTTACGTCCTTCACATTCGATATCGAGATTTCACGACCATTACCTCAACTTCGACTGAGAACATTTGCATACCATGCTTTTACCTAAACATTATGCACAAATATGTATATCATTTGGTATCGTGCATGTGCATCCCTTTTCAATTTGGTTCAGAGTGAGCTTTTGCCTCCGTTTATAAGGTATTATTCTTGAACATTGTTGCATGGCTTGTTCCTTGTGAATTTCACAGCACCTGTTAGAATCAGAAGTAAAGCTGTCATTAGCTCATGATGATAGGATGCTGGTACCCTTGCCTGGCGATTATGAGACATTTATAGATGGAGAAAAGCCGGTGTCATGTAGTGACCATCAGCCGTATTCAGATGATTTTATTCTGATAGCAGGAGGATATGATGGGAAGTCATGGCTGACATCATTTGAAGCGTATTATCCTTTAGAAGATACTATCATATCTCTTTGTCCAATGAGTTCTGTTCGCTCCTATTCTTCTCTTGCTAAGTTAAAGGGTGAGACCTATGCGATTGGTGGTTGTTCTGGTGGACCTCCTGTTTCGTGGTATGATACAGGTAAATGGTGCTTAATTATACTTTCAGATTTTTGGAACTCAACCAAATTAGTTGTTGATTCAGCTATGATTTTATTTTGAAGTGGACTGCTACAATCCTATGTATAATGAGTGGACATCGATTGCTTGTTTGAACAAAAATAAGGGGAGCTTATCTGCAGTTACATTGCATGACAAAATATTTGCGCTGGGTGGTGGAAATGGAGTTAGTAGTTTTTCAGATGTTGAGATGTTTGACCTGGATGTTGGACAGTGGGTATCTGCAAGATCAATGCTGCAAAAGGTGAAATTGCTACCGATCTTCTTCCTAGCTTCTTGTTTTATCTGCTTTTAGTTTTGAATTGCTGCTGTGATGCAGCCTTTACCTTGCAATTTGATTAGGCTGCAGGGTATAACTGGTAGACCCATATAGCCTGGGATGAAATGACAATGATTTTTGAGAATCTTCCCAGTTCCTTACTTTTGTGTGTGGGTGGGTGGGTGTGTTGACGTGGTTGTATACTTGTATTGGCAGTAATAGTGACTATCTTCCTTGACTAGCCTGATTTATAATTGGAGATACTGTAATTAGTTGTTACCTATACTTCGACTCTTCGCATTTGAGGTGTTATCAATGTTGATCCGACATTCAAGAATATGAGTATTACTCCCTCCGTCCCAGTCATTTGTTTACCTATACTCTTTTAGGGTGTCTCGGTTACTTTTTTATTTTGGGCTTACTCTTTGAGTAATTTGATCACTCACCTACACATTCATCCACATCTCAATCAATAACAAGACTTATACATGGCCCCCTCCTCCCTCCTTGGTCTTCGTGGCAAGAGCAAAAAGGTAAACAATTGATCGGGAGGGACGGAGGGAGTATTATTATTATGGGAATCATTCTGTACCCTATCTTGTAAACTTTTACACCTGTCCTACAAGAGCCAAGATGGGTTGCCTGGTGACAAAAGTAGAAGAAAAACCTTTCTTTTTTGGTTATTTTATTTCCCTCGTAAGTCGTAATTATAGTTTCGGGCAGGTTTTCTGTGTCTAAAAAGTTGAGTCACTTCGCTGCACGGATAGCTGTCTGTCCGAGTAACACAGGTTGTGGACGGACTTTAGTTAACTCTTACATGTTTTTTTAAATATAATTCGTTAGTCATAACTATGTAGTCTATGTAGACAAGGATACAACTGTTGCGTATTTATGTGAATGCATTGTCTTGTTTAGAGGTTTGCTCTTGCAGCAGTGGAACTTAATGGCGCGCTTTACGCTACTGGTGGCTTTGACGGGCTAGCTTACTTGAGGTAAGGTAGTAACGTATCTATGTAACTTTGTTAACTATCTCATTAATATTTACCTGCCACGTTGCATTGTGTTAAGCATCCATCAAATCTCTTCTTTTAGTGGCCTGCATTAACTTCATTAATGTAGGCTTATGATGAACATTTTCAATAATTTTCTCTGCACATAGTCACTTTGCCAGTGCTCTACTTGCGCCTTATGAAATTATGAGCTGTCCGATATCGTATAGCTAGATTTTTTGTATCATATTAGCGTCAAGTGATTTAGTGACCCTATATCAGGTGGTGGTAGGGCAACTGATTAGTCTTCTTTTAGAGATTAAGTTAAGGCTAAAGGTCAGTGGAGATTAAGAAAGCCAACTTGAGTAATATTGGTCCTAACATGTGTCAAGGCTGCTCAGTTTACTTGCACAGTTGAAAGGGCATATATTGATTAGCCTTTCCGCACCCAATTTTTAGGCAGTGGCATGCCCATCTTTAACGTCCTGCGGTCCTGCCGCACCCATAACATCCATTTCTCTTTTCAGCGATTGGGGTTGGTCTTTACCGACCAGGTGACCTAATCTTTGGGTTCAAGTAGTAAGGTCTTAAGCATTTTACGTTAATGCTTTATCCGTGGTAAGTGTTGCCAGCACTCTGTCAATGTATCTGCAGCTCAGTCCATATTACCGTGATTCGGGTTTATTATTGCCGTTCCAATTTTTTTCTACTGTACAATCTGGACACGTGGCTTCATCATCTGATTTTATTTGTGCTGAAACTGAAACCCCTAACTGGAAAATTGGAAAGTGGTGCCTGTGAAGGTGGAGCTGAGTTTGGGGATCAGCAAGAATACAAGAGCTAGTCATATCCAATAGCTAATTTGAAGCTTTTCAATACAGTTCTGTGGAAAGATTTGACCCAAGAGAACATTCTTGGAGCAGACTTGGGAACATGAATGAGGCGAGGGGCAGTCATGGCATGGTTGTGCTGAATGAAAAACTGTAAGGAACTTTGGTCTTTCCTTTTGTTTACTCAGATTTTATTATGTTCTGTCTATTTTTCATTGTTGATGCAATTTATCCTAGCTGCTGTCTGTAAGGGGAGTTCACCTGTGAAGGATTGTTGTGAAGGTAATCGACGAATGCTCATATAGGGTCACAATACCTTTGTGATAAGAGGGTTTAATGTGTCTGATCATGTTTATAAGCATCCTCTTCGTTTATTCCCTCATTTAGACAGTAAGAGTATTCCATTGTGTATGATGCATAGCTCTTCGTCGCTGACAGGTATGTGGTAGGTGGTTTTGATGGAAGTTCACAGATCAGTAGCGTGGAAGTATTTGATCCTCGGGTTGGGACATGGATGATGCATGAGCCGCTGAACTACCACAGGGGATACTCTTGTACTGTTGTTTTGAACAACTGCATATATGCAATTGGGGGTTTGGATGAGAAGGGCGACACTCTCAACACGGTGATTTTCTTTCGTGCCTTGCCTTGCCTCGCCTTGTCTCCTAACAATATTTTCAGTACACTCCAACTTACTAGTTACTACTCCTAGTATTTCACAATACTACAATGTGGTGACTGTGACGTAAATTTTGAGGACGACTTTGAAATAGTAGTGATTTTATTCACAGGTTGAACGATACGAGGAGGGCCATGGTTGGCAAGTGATGGAACCCAAAGTGATAGGGCCACGCTGCTTTGCTTCAGCACACGCCTAGTATGGAGTAGCTTTGACTTTGATAATGACGAAGAAGCCAGAGTCGTATATACTACAGTAAACTCAGATTGGAATTGACAAAGAAGCATCTTCAAGTATTTTGAAGTAGTCTTTAACTGGAGAACTTAACATCTTACTTGTGTAGGGGATGAAGCTTGCAATTTACAAACTTGAGCTCAACATTTTTGGTCATAGTAACAAGTTTAGGTTCTACTCAGTAGGAGTATTATATAGACAGGATGGGATCTTGTAACTACTCAGTATTCGCATGAAAGATTTTCATTAAATGGATGACTGGCTATTAACGCCCACCATCTTCATCACATGAAAGTTTAGTAGTTCCTTCGTCTACTCAATAGTTACATGTTGTCTTTTTTATGTGATGGAGATTTCAAACATAAAGGTTTATAATCAGAATGTCCTCTTAGTAAAAGAAATGTAGTACCGAGAACATCCATAGTACCGAAACTACACAATATTACCTTTGGTCAGGAGGGTATCATGGCGGAAGGACATCGGCATGCCAAATTTGTTTCCACAGCTTCCTTTCCAGCCCCCGGCTAGATGGACCCTCCCTCGTCCTTGTATCATTCTCCCATCAGCTCCTTATAAGTCATTCTTATGGTAGTAAATTATGTATAATTAAAGTATGTTAACATCGACTAAAATAATCCAACTAAAAATTTATCATACCCGAATATGATCCAACTCAAAACGAATTAATCTAAGATATTTTCTCTCATTCATTCAATTCTTTACGTGCGACAGTGCAGATCCTCTGTCCCATTACGTGTCCCGTCTCATGTCCCATCATTTATCTTATTGACACGTAATCACTATCACATAATTAATCACTATTTTGATCAATTAAGAGATGAGGTGTCGCATCATAATACAATTAATTTCACACAACATTTATGAGAATTTTGAAATGACGTGCCCCAAATGGTACCTAATTGACACTTGACTTGACCACATCTACTTGGAAGTACTGGAAACTGAATAAAAGCAAGGACAAAGAGAGTTGACTATGACACTTTGACAATTAGCTCCTTGATACGAGTAGTTGATACAAACAAACACGTTAATTACGTCGGTGACCATATTAAATTATCAACAATCAAAGATCCCATCGATTTCCAACACCATTAAATTAACGTTCCATACGAACACCATTTAAATAACATTTCTTCTTTCCTTAGCTCCTAAGCTTCCATTATCGTGTCTTTTTAATAAAGAAAATATCATTAGACAATAGACATTCGTGTATGAGAGATATTATTACTACTCTTTAAATCTCAGTTATTTATTTAACTTTTATATTTTTATAAAAAATAATTTAAAAAAAGAGTAAATAAATGTTCGGATGAAGGGAGTATTTCCTTCGAGTTAAAAAAGAGACTTCATTGAATCTTGAAAATATTATGAAACTTTTAAAATAATTTGTGGAAAATAATTTTAAAAATACTCCCTATATGCTAATGTTGTTTTACGTACAGTATTAAATTTTGACATGTCTTGGAATACAAAAACACATTGCTTACGTTATAAGAGTCAGGTTGACTTCAGATCGAGCTGAATCATTTCGGATTTGTTATTTTCAACTTTTTTTTAGAGACATCGATTCGCTTCCTATAATAACATTCGGGTCAGGTTCGGGTTAAGCCGGGTCAATTCGGGTTACGTGTCAAATTCGGGTATTCAGTTGGAGTATCGGATTAGCTTATTCGGGTCGGGTTAGTTTTGTTAGGTCTAAATTCAGGGAAAGGAGATTCAAACCTAAGATCTACCATCAAGGGTATCTAACTTAACCACTCGACTAAGACATCTTCAATTATGATTCATAAGAAGCTAGCAATATTCAAGATTTACTAAATGGGTTTACGACGTTAATTTACTTTGAATGAATCTGATAGTCTATACAATAATTTTAGCTGGTTGTTTGAGATCATAACATTGGATTATTCCCCAAAGGGTGGGGGAAGGGGGGCAAGGAGAGGAGGGAACACCTTCTAATATTCGACCCAAACAGGAATCGAGCACCCAAAGGAGATCAAAAAGACAGACAGTATGTCGATTTAGTCGTCATTGTCGAGTCTCTTTAGGTATGTCCGTTTCTAATTAGTCTTGGCTGGGTGTTCCCCTCCCCCTCGCCCCTCCCTCACCTTAGCATTTGTTAGACTAACTAGGTTCGGACTTCGGTTTTGGATCGTTGCCTATGTGATTCCCGTAAGCTTTAGGTTCTTCTTTGGGTTTGATTTGTCGGTGTTTCAACGGTTTCTTTTGTTGTTCTATGTTTTTAGGAGTGGGTTGGTCTCTTTGTGCCTTTGTCGCCTTTGTTTTGCTTGTGTTGATGGCAAGGTTGACTTTGGAGGTGGTTGTGGGGTTCTTAGCTGCATTATGATCGGAGTGTGATTGCCTTTGGGATAGGTCGAATTATGGTGTTATGTGGTTTGGTTGTTGTGGAGGTTCTCTTTTTCGATGAAGTCTTTTAGATATATGATGCTACTTTTTCTTTTCCTGATAATCTCCTTCTTGAGGAGAATGCTTCGTACATTTTTTTTTTCAAGACGGGTTGATGAAGACCGTGGGCCTTGTGTGTGTTGGCTTCTCTTTGGTGGTTATGACCAAGGATATGGTTGGGGGGTGTTCCCCTTTCCTTCTCGTGGGTGGCTCTTTCCCTTGGATTGTTGGTCTTTTGTTTGGCTAGTTCATGTACAAAGTTGCAGGAGTTTTATCTCCATTTGGGACAGGTCTTTTGGCCTGTAAGTACAACTTGTTCTTCTCCTTACCCGTTCAGAGGAGTAGGCCGTCTATCAGATTAATCAACCAAGAAGATGTGAAGTGGGCTGAAGCTCATGTCATTCATACTGCTCATTACCAACACTTTGCTCTTAGGCGTGGTCTTCATTCCTTTTATCCGTTATCAACATCTTTTACTTTTATGTTGTATTATGTAGTAACTCGATACCTATACAAAAGACGGCACACCTTCATGATAATAGCTCTGACTTTGTAATATGGTGGATTTTGAACCGTTGACAAAAAAACATTGGATTATTCACGTCAATTTTTTCAAAATATAGTTCTGCCATAAAAAGTGCTAAAATAAGGTGTTAAAGACTATTTTTGACCTTGATTCTAGCCCGACTCGTATGAAATTTTAGTTCTGAGTAAATCCAACGAAACTGACCAGATCCGAATGACCTGAATCTAACCCGAACTACAAATCTAAATTTGACCGGTAAATGCGGTAATCTCAATTGACTTGAACTAATCTAACCAAAATGATTGGAATGTTCATATTTAGCAAAACAAGTTGGATATCTCTAGAATAGTGGAAAGTAACGAACCGTAAATGACCGAACCCAAAATAAACAGCCCGACATTTGACCTACTTTTTATAACACGACCCAATTAAATCTCTTTTGCCTGAGTTCTGAGTAGGGATGGCAACGGGTCCGGGACCCTACCCAGACCCTCCGGGTCTTACCCTAACGGGTCGGGTACGGGTCCTAATTTTTTTGGATCCTGCGGGTACGGGTCGGGTATGGGTCCTTCAAAAATGTTCCGGGTTTGGGTCCGGGTCTTAAAAGTCAGACCCGGACCCGACCCTTAGACCCGTATAAAAATAAAATTATATATATGTGGGTGCATATTCCCATATTTGAGAAATGAAACACTAAAGAATAACCAAAAAAAAGGAATGATTTGCAATAAAATCGGTTTATAAAAGCGAGTTATATATATTTGAGACACAAAATATGTCTATAACTCAGTGTAACTTTGCAATATTCCATTGTTTTCTAAACTTGTATTTTTTTTTTTGCAAGCCGTAAGTCGTAACACATGGGAGAGGAGCTTTAATTTAGCTTTTGAAATATCGGATTATAAATCGTACATATTAAAAATATAACATATTAAAATAACGTTCATTGGACCCGTGACGGACCCAGACCCTATCCGTACCCATCGGGTCTGGGTAAGGGTCTAAAAATTTTGGACCCTTAAGGGTCCGGGTCGGGTCCAGGTCCAATTTTTGAGGATCGGGTCCGGGTCCGGGTCCTGCCGGACCCGACCCATACCCGCCCCGTTGCCATCCCTAGTTCTGAGTAGCAATAGGAAGCATCCAAGTAAATTCGGAAAGGTTATAAATTCACCCCCACAATTATAACTCTCCTTTCTTTATCCCTAAATACTCTCCCCTCATTCACATCTCACATAATCACAGATCTCAATTCTCATATCTCTCCCCTCTTTTCTCCCCTTTACCAACAAATATGGCATCCACCGCCCCACCCATTCTCCCCACCACAACCCCAACCCCACCCGCCACCATCCCTACCACCACAACCACAACCACCACCACCACAACAAACCCAACCGCCTCCACGATCCGTACCCTCCTAAGCAACCTCCACAGCAGCGCCAGCAGCGCCCTGTCCCAGCGCCGCCCCTGGTCGGAGCTGGTCGACCGCAGCGCCTTTTCGCAGCCGTCGTCCCTGTCCGACGCCACCTCCCGCCTCCGCAAGAACTATTCCTACTTCCGCGTCAACTACCTGAGCGTGGTGACCCTGACCCTGGCGGCCTCCCTCCTGGCCCACCCCTTCTCCCTCCTCACCCTCGCCGCCGTCGTCTGCGCCTGGTGCTTCATGTACCTCTTCCGCCCCTCGGACCAGCCCCTCGTCCTCTTCGGCCGCCAGTTCTCCGACACCGAGACCCTCCTCCTCCTCCTCGTCTCCTCCGTCTTCGTCATCTTCCTCACCAGCGTCGGCTCCGTCCTCCTGTCCGCCCTCGTCATCGGCCTCGCCATCGTCTGCGTCCATGGCGCCTTCCGTGTCCCCGAGGATCTCTTTCTTGATGATCAAGAATCTCTTAACGGCACTGCTCCCGCACTTGGGTTTCTATCCTTCCTCGGCGCCGCAACCAAGCCCGCTTCCGCTGCTTCCTCCTCCGTAGTCTAAACACGTTCAATTTCGATTCAGTCTCGTGTAGGGCTATAAGATCTGAAAGATGGGTGGTTTGTTTACTTTATGATCTTGGTATGGGATTTGTTTTTGTCATAAACTGGATTTAAATATAAATAGGGGAGATTGTTATTTGTGAAATTTGTTTTGTACTTAATTCATTTGTTCATCCGCGGATCTATACATAAAATCGTAACAATAGTACATATATTTGCCCTCGTTCTTGTCTCGTTCATCGTTTCATGTCTTGTGGTTGGTCTGGTTGATCAAGTACTGATGATGATAGATACGATTATCGTGTTTATTTGTAATTTTGTCGGTGTGATCGATTTATGAATTTTGTTATGGTGATCGATTTCATGTTATCTAAGATCATGCGAAGCTGCAATTTGGACGATTTTGATGAAAAAAGTATTAGAGTGTCAGAAAACAGAAGTTGCACTACACGTGTTCCGACTAGAGATCAGATCAGAGAATTCATTTGAGGTGAATAAGAGAGAAGTGGGTGGGAAGTTGCATGTGATGTGATACACATACACCACCAATAATGTCCAGTTGTCCACCATTAAAGCAAATGAGGGAACTTGGGATGGCCAGATGGGGGAAGTCGGTGGATGGCAACTAGCCTCTATCGAACGAGGGGTAGGTAGGAGGGCAATTAGATAAGAGGCTAATTCAAGATCGGGAAGTGCCCTGCAATAGTCTTCTCTAGATATGAGCCAAACCTAGAACTGATCGACTCAACCTAGACTCGATCAGGAACTGATTTGACCCATCCCTGACTCGATCGAGATGATTCGAACCAAAACCACCCGACTTATGAGTCGTGATTGACCTGATGTAATTAAGATGTCCAATAGTTTATTATTATTATTTTGCCACCTGGTAAACAACTATCAACTACGAGTATAAGCCAATGTTATTACTTGGTGGGCATAACTATTAAGTTTGCTTGGAATAAAATTAAAAGACAAACCGTGAAAAAATGGAAACATGTTAAACATGTCATGTTAGACATGTCCTCCAATATTCTGACATTTCCATGAATGTGATCAACAGTTCCAGAAGATTACCTTACGCTGAATGTCATTAACTACAAAGCCATAAGATCCACTAAAGTCATTATGTCATGAAGCATCAGTCTTGATACGGTAATGAGAGCACAATGTCGTGTTGCCAATGATGTGTATCTAATAGCTTTTTTTGATTCAGTCAATTTCTTGCATTTTGTCATGTTTAGCCATCGATACAGAACTTTTAGAGTTCGTAGAGCAGTGTAATTGTAAGGACTTTGAATCACAGATCCAATGCATGACAATGGCTATGTTATGTGATGTATACCTTTGAAAAATGCCTTCTTCCTGAGGATCCAGATACTCCATTGCATATTCAAGAATTTTACTTTCGCATTATTGGAGTCCTCAATTTTGCCAAGGAGACAACATGATGTTAAACAAATGAATTAAGTACAAAACAAATTTCACAAATAACAATCTCCCCTATTTATATTTAAATCCAGTTTATAACAAAAAAAAAATCTCATACCAAAATCAAAAAGTAAACAAACCACCCATTTTTCAGATCTTATAGCCCTACACGAGACTGAATCGAAATTGAAAGTGTTCAGACGATGAAGGGGGTATTATAAGAGCCCGATCATAGAAAGGGAGGAGAAAGGAGGTCGTAGCCGATCAGAAAGGAGAAGAGATAATACCCCCTACGCAAAGCGCTTCGACCACCACACCCCGCTCACCTGCCCAAGGGAGGAAATCTTTGACATAGAAAAGAACTATGAGAAGTAGGGATGACCTTGACTGATGAGGACCTCTGCCAGGACGGACCTGAGGAAGTGTTGCAAATTCCACGACCAGAAGGGGCACACCACCGAGAAGTGCCGGAACCTGAGAGACGAAATCGAAGACCTCATACGTCGCGGCTCGTTAGCCGCCTATGAGGCAAGAACCACCAGAAACAACAACAGAGACAACAACCATGCTGAAGCAGAGAAACGGAAGGACGCCAACGTGATCCACATGGTGGACAAACCCCCAAGGGGCGGACATAGCCGGCGAGTGGTAAAGAGGCAGCTACGAGAGTTATCGCATCGCGTTCACTACGCCGCCGTAAAAAGAAATCTGGCCATACCCACCCTTAGCATCACGACGGTCGACTACGGGAGAGTTGTGTACCCCGATAGCGACCCCCTAGCTCTCACTATTGGAATCAGCGATCATACGGTAAAGCAATGCATGATAGATACTGGAGCCTACACCAACCTCCTGTACAAAGAAGCTTTTGAAAGAATGAGACTTGACTGTCGACACTTGAAACCAATAGTCGGAGCGCTGTACGGATTCTCGGGGACCGGGGTCCTCTCAATGGGAACAATCGACCTCGCCGTTACATTCGGGGAAAAGACATCGATGAGGAAGGTCACGGCCCAGTTCGTAGTAGTAGACGTCAAGTCGGCCTACAATGCACTAATCGGTCGGATCATGCTGGACGAGGTGCACGCGTTGGTGTCCATCAGAGCCCTTATAATGGTGTATGTCACTGACGAGAACAGAGAAGGAAAGTTGTACGGCGACCAAGAGTCGGCTCGGTCATGCAACTCCGTCAGGAAAACGGAAGTTCGCCTCTTTCAGTCAGGAAACCATCATAATGTCGGCCACCAAGGCCCCCAGAGTCACCAAAAAGGATATGTCGCCGCCACACGAGCGCCTAGAGCCCGAAGGGGAGAGCATGATGGTCAAGCTAGAAGAGGGTCGACCGATGCTAGTAGGATCAGACCTGGACCCGGAGTACCAGCGACAGCTGATCGACCTACTGAAAGATAATATCGACGTGTTCGCCTACTCCATAGAAGAGATGCCCGACGTCAACCTGGAAGTCACGGTCCATAAGATGAACGTCGACCTGTCCTGCAGACCCGTGAAGCAGAAGAAAAGAACTATGTCTCTAGAAAAGGACGATGCCATCCGGGAGGAGGTGGACAAGGTGTTAAAAGTAAGCTTCGTCGAGCCATGTGATACCCCGAATGGCTTGCAAATGTCGTAATGGTGAAGAAGTCCTCCGGCGCCTGGCGGATGTGTGTGGACTTCACAAACCTCAACAAAGCATACCCAAAAGATTGCTACCCGCTCCCCAGAATAGACCAGTTGGTGGACGCCACAAGTGGCCACTCCATATTAAGCTTCTTGGACGTCTTCTCTAGGTACCACCAAGTGTTCTTGTGGGCGCCAGACAAGGTTAAGTGTGCATTTATCACTAGCGCCGGCACATTCATGTATAAAATTATGCCCTTCGGCCTCAAGAATGTCGACGCTACATACCAAAGGTTGGTGTACAAAATATTCAGTGGGCAGAGAGGAAGAAATATGGAGATGTACGTTGACGATGCCATAGTCAAAAGCAAGGAGGACGAGCAACATTTAGAAGATCTAAGCGAGATATTCCAATCACTAAGGAAGTACCGAATAAAGCCGAACCCCAAGAAGTGCACGTTCGGTATCAGGTCGGGCAAGTTCTCCAACTTCTCAGTGAGTGCCAGAGGCATAGACGTCAACCCAGAGAAAGTGCAAGCCATCCAAGACCTGCCGGAGCCAAAAACCATCAGAGTCATCCAGGCTAATAGGGAGGAAGGCCACCTAGCACGTTTCATATCCAAAGCAGCCGACAAATCCACACCCTTCTTCAAAATATTGAAAGGGAACAAGCAGTTCAAGTGGGAAGCCGAGCAAAAAGAAGCTTTCACAAACCTGAAGGAGCACCTGAAAACGCTGCCAACATTGGCAAGACTGGCGGAAGGGGAAAAGTAATACCTGTACATTGCTGTCACCAATGTCATGGTAAGCACCGTCATACTGAAAGAGGAGCAGAAGGTCCAGCAGCCAATATACTTCGTCAACCATGACTTGGGATTGGCTGAAAAGAATTACACCATGGTAGAAAAGGCGGTACATGTCGTAGTGATAGCTGCTCGAAAGTTGCGACCGTATTTCGACGCTCATCCCGTCACCGTCCTAACCAACTTGCCTCTGGAGAAGGCGCTGGAAAAGTTTGAGAAGTCAGGGGGGATGCTGAAGTGGGCGATAGAGCTTAGTGGCCTAGGAATCGTTTACCAGCCCAGGACAACCATCAGGCACAAGCCCTAGCCGACTTTCTGGCAGAGTGCTCACACTCAGAGGAGGACGACTCCCCGACAGGTGTGTGGGAGGTCTTTACCGACGGCTCGCTATCAGTAACGGCTCGGGCGCCGACGTGGTGTTAACCAGCCCTGAGGAAGAAGAATTTGAGCACGCCATGCGATTCACGTTCTCAGCCTCGAACAATGAAGCAAAGTATGAGGCTGTCTTAGCCGGAGTCTACCTAGCTATGGCCATCGGAGCAGAGAGGGCAGTCATATCCACTGATTCCCAGCTGGTGGTCAACCAGATCAACGGGGAGTACGAGACCAGGGAGCCGAACCTGATGTTGTACCTGAAGAGAGTGAAGTAGGAGCTATCCCGCCTCAAGTCATAAGAGGTCAAACAGATACCAAGATCACAGACAACCGAGTTAACGCCCTATCCAAGCTGGTGAGCTCCAGTCTCTAGGACATCCACAGATCAGTTTGGGTGGATGTCCGGAAGGAGAAAAGCATCCAGGTTGAGGAGAAAGTAGGGGGCGCCATCCACGTCGTTGGGGCTGATGACGAAAAAGACTGACGGGCGCCCATCATCGAATACATAACCGATCGGAAGTTACCAGAGGACCCATTCAAGGCAAGGCGAATGCCAACCACAGCAACCAGATGCTAAGATGTTGGCTCCAATCCTAAGATGCTTAAGAGCCAGGGAGGTGACAGAGGTGCTGGACGACATCCACCCTGGAATATGTGGCCATCACGTCGGAGGAAGAAGTTTGGCACACAAGGCGGGGAGGCCGGCTACTACTGGCCGACCATGCAGAAGAACGCCAAGACCTGACCAAGAAGTGCCGTAATTGTCAAATACACGCCCCAGTCATCCATGCGCCGACCGGGGACCTGCAACCTATCCTGAGCCTTATACCATTCGCGTAGTGGGGAATGGATATCCTCGGCCCTTCATGACGGCGACCGACGGTAGGAAGTTCCTAATTGTTGTGGTGGATTACTTCTTCAAGTGGATAAAAGCTGAAACCGTCTCCAGTATAACTGAGCCGACTGTAAGAAAGGTAATATGGCGGAACGTGATAACCCGGTTCAGGGTGCGAAAAGTGTTAGTCTTCGACCACGCCCGACAGTTCGACAACCCTCCAATCAAAGAGTGGCTTGGGGGCATTGGAATAGTCGTAGCCTACTCAACCGTCTGCCACCCACAAACGGCCAATCTGAACTGACAAACAAGCAGATACTTAACGACCTACAGAAAATGGTGGAGGACCTTAAGGGGAGATGGGCCGATGAACTCCACAGTGTGTTATGGTCCCTTAGGACCACCTAGAAGGTTTCCACCGTCCATTCGCCCTTTAACCTTGTCTACGGAGCTGAGGCCCTATTGCCAATCGAGGTCCGTATCCCATCCGCCAGAAGTGCACTTCTATGGCGACCAGATGAGATCGCCATGGCCGATGCGCCAGACCTTCTGGAGGAAACAAGGGACGAAGCTCGTGTCAACCTAGCGGCGCATCAAAACAGATGATGAAGAAAACCTACAGTCAGAGGGTCAACCGCAGGAAATTTTAGGTCGACAACCTGGTCCTCAGGAAGACAGCGGTCGTGGGCAAGGCTAATGAGCATGGTAAGCTAAGTGTCAATTGGGAAGGCCCCTGTGAGGTTATACAAGTCATGGGGCCAAGCATCTTCAGACTCAAGAACATAGAGGGGCAAGAGTTACCCTCACACTAGAACTCGGACACCATTAGGAGATATTATGTGTAAATGGCAAGTGCGCCATTTTGTCTTTTGCCAGCGGGGAACGATCAAGCATGTCGACGGCTCCGCCCAACCAGTGTTTAAATTTAAATGCTAAGGGTTGGTTACTCTTCTTTCTTCTCTTATTTACTTGTCGATTGGTCACTATGTTTTCAATCAACAAGCATAAGGCAATAAAGGGGAGCCCTTATTCAACTTAACATACAAAATGGACACCCAACTCGCGTCGGGTAACAACCTCCTATGCCATAGCTATGCATGGGGGCATATGCCTCCACAAGTCCGTCTGTCAGTATTCATCGAAGGTGGCGCCGACTAACAACCCCCATGTCGTAGCCATGGGGGCACAAGTCTCCACAAGTCCGCCAGCCGGTATTCATCGCAGGTGGCGCCGACTAACAACCCCCATGCCACAGCCATGGGGTCATAAGCCTCCACAAGTCTGCCTGCCGGTATTCATCGCAGGTGGCGTCGCCTAACAACCTCCCATGTTATAGCCATGAGGGCACAAGCCTCGGCCAACCCTTCTGTCGGTCTCAACCGCAGATGGCGGCAACTGATCCCATGCCATAGTCACGGGGGCATAAGCCTCAGCCAGCCCTCCTGCCGGTCTCAACCGTAGATGGCGCCGGCTGGTCCCATGCGTGCCATAGTCAGAGGCATTCTTGTACGAACTGGTCCAGCTGGGTTCCACCGGGTCATGGCCGGCTAGGTCCCAACATGCCGACTTCCTTCTGGGTGGTGTTTGAGGAATGTTCTGGTCACTAGGGGTGCCGGTGGCCGGGCATGTCCGCCGGCCTGAATACTGACCCCATCACAACGCATTTAAATTTCTGATAAAAACAAATTTCATAAAATAATACAGAGTAATTTCAAAGATAAAAAAGTACTCCATGCATAGTAATAGCAAGTAAAGAAAATCAAGATCTAGTATGGTATGATTTTGAAAACCATACAAAATCAAACGTTGAAGGCGCGGAGAAGTCACCGATCTAGTGAGTAGCGAAGGCGCTAATCACCACTCAAAAGTTCCCGCCTTTTGACAAATATGTGCTGCTTGCTACAGTCCTATCGCACTGCGAATAGCTTCAACACCTCCGCCTCCGCCTCCGCCTCCGCGTCCATTTCCACTCCACTCCCCAGTGCGCCACTCCTTCACTCGATCAAATAAACCCTAATCTCAAAGCCCGCCTGGAAACCACCGTGAACCGGCGCCCGCCGCCGCCAAATGTCGACGTGGCAGTTATTCTCCGACGGCAACAATGTCCGGTGGGAAATCTCGTCGGAGACAAAACATTCGTCGCACCATATAAATCTTCCGTCTTCTCCTTCTCCTCCTATTCCTTCCTGCCACGATGTCCTCCTTTTAGGTCTCCATCTCCCTATCTCTCTCTTTGCTCGATTGATTTTTCAATTGCTATTATCGTTGAATTTGTTATGTTTGAATTTTGCAGCGTGTTCGAAATTTTCTGAGGATAATGATAGAGATAGTAATGACGATGATACGAAGAAGTTTGGTGATGGTGATAGTGGTGTTCCAATGTTTAGTACTGGATTTGGGAAATCTGTTGTGCTTGATAAAGCTTCGATCGCGAAAGCTGCTGCAATACTTGGTGATGATCTTAAAGATGATGTCAATGCAGGTTAGGGTTATTATTTCATCGCCTTCATTTCTAGTTCAATTTGATGATTGTTTCCATCCGCAAATCATGAAATCGTGTTCCAGTTAGACGTGTTAAGCTTATAATTTCTGTAGTAAAATGATATCTGATTCAATTGAACGTCCTTTTCACTTTCTATTCCGTCTCTACGCTACTCCTTCTTGGCTGTAAGTGTCGGAGTGTCACAGAAATGAATTACAGAAGTGGCATGTTATGTCAGAATGTAGGAGCGTTGCACACACAACACTGCAGTCGAAGTGAAGTGTCAAAGTAACATATGTCATGCTTTGCTGTTATTGTAATTGAATTGCTTGGTTGATGAGACAGTGTGTACCAGGTTTTTTCTGTGAGTTTCTTGTGGGTGGTCGGGGTACTGCAAATTCTATGGAACTTACTGAGAAGTCCATACATATGAATTAAGTAACAGATTTGCGTGTTTGTTTTATGTGGATGTTTCAATTGTTTGAATGTTATTGACATTTTAGGCACTTGTGTCATCCAGGACATGACTTCGCTTCTCCTAACTCTGTTTTCCAAATGGGATTTGGGAAGAATGTTGGAGGTCAAGGCTTTGTATCTCCAAATTCCATGTTTCAGACAGGTTCTGGAAAGTCGGTTAAAATTTCTTCTGCGGGGCTTTCCAGGGCCAAGGCATTGTTGGGAATGAATGATAATGATGCTGGTTGCACCTATCAAGGGGTTGAGCCTCCAAAAAAGAAATTGTGTGGGAGTGATAGATTAAGACACAAAGTGCCATCAACTTTAGGGAAAGGACATATGACGACCAATCATGGTGGAACTGAGAATGGCACACTCTTCAGAAAGGTTCCGCTTCAATCAAAAAATGAGACTGCTAATCAGGATATTGGTAGTCTTATACGACCTGGATTGTGCAACTCTTCTGTCAAATCTTCTGGTTTCAAGTTCCATACTGCTGGCGGTAGGTCTATTTCCGTGTCTGGTGATGCGATGCAGCGCGCAAAAAACCTACTTGGTGATCCAGAGATTGACAGCTTATTAGAAGACGAAGATGCAGGTGCTTCCATGTTTTCATTTTGCAAGAATGGTAATTCGGATGGCAGCCTCTTTAACAAAGAGAACAAAATAGATTATTTAGCGCATCATCAACTTGAAAGAAGCGGACACAATCCTAAGATCTTTGTATCACCAATGAAGCAGTCTTCTGGCATGACACAGATGGAAGCCAACTCAGAAGCATTAGTTTCAGGGACCAATTTGATTTCGAAATTTAATGCTGAGGCATGTCCTAAAGAAACTTTAAAAGAAAATCATTTTATTCGGGATAACACAATTCAGCACCCCATGGCTAATGAGGCGTGTTCAAGTCTTCATAGATCTCTAAAGCAATCAGGAAGACCACTTGCTGACATAACAAACACCATTGATACTAATTCTATAAGTGTCAAAGGAAAACAGTCTGAGCTTAGGAGATTCGGAAGAAGAACTTCCCTTACTTCTTTCAAGATGCCACGTAGCTCAAAGTTCACCACTCCTTTAAACAGTAACCTCCACGTCTCAAATGGTAAGCTCACAATGTTTTTTAATTGGACTTGGTGAAAAAATTGTGTCCCTTCCCACTTGACAAGTTTATGCATTAGGGTACTCGAGTAGACTCTCTGACGGTTCATATTCTCGAAAGAAGGTTTCTATGCATTATCCACCGTCTTCAAGACCTTATATCACTGAGTTTTTTAAAGAACCTCCAGCATACTCACAAAAGGTAAGTCAAGCATCTTGATTGATTTGTTCTTCTGATACTTCCAATACAGTGGTGCTGATTTTATTTTTTAAATCCACTTGAATCTAGCTAGAGAATATTCTGGAGGAGCCTCAACAGATGAATCCAGAATGTTCAGAGAAGCACACATTTTTCGATGGGTCCCTCACTGTTGATGCTGACACTTTCTATGATATGCTGGTCCGATCCGGAGCATCAGCTCAACACATCACAAAAAAGTAATGCAGAGTATTACATTATCCTTCCTGTATTCTCTACTTCCTTTGCTCAGACAACTTTAATTTGCAGAAATGTTGTTGCTTGCTGATAATATACTACTCCCTCCGTCTCATTCATTTGTTTGCCTTTGATTAAAATGTTCTTCACAATGTATATAAAAGGCAAACAAATGAACGAGTCGGAGGGAGTACTTATTACTCTTGGTTAAGACAGCTGCAATGGGTGTTTTCTCCTTGAAATAGGCTAATTTTCTTCTCTGTGTTCACCAGCTGAAGAAGCTGGTGGGAAAGCAAACTGTATCTTCTAACGTTTTTTTGGAGTACCTCTTAAGTGCTTCTGCTATATTCATAATTGCCAATGTGAGAAACAATTATGTTGTTTGAGCAAGTTATATTGCATGTGTTGAAAGTTTCGAAAAATTGGTCATTTGGTAATAGTAAGTTATATTGCCTGATGATTATTGCCTGATGTTAGTTATATTGCCTGATGATTATTGTTTTCCGAGATGAAAGGGCATCGGCCGCATATTATAGAGTTTCCCTTTCCCTTTTCATTTTTCCATATTCAGGTCACGGGGTCCGGTCCATTCTCCATAAGTTTATAGAACTGAAGCTTATAGGCTTAGAGCACAAATCTGTGAAGTAATAGTAATGACTACTTAATTCAAATTAAATAGTTGACAGAATGCAGTTCCATCTGCTCTATGGCTGAGTTACACCTTGACTAATTATGAAAGCTCGCTTTCTAGGTGGGTAGCGAATCACTACAAGTGGATTATGTGGAAACTAGCAAGTTATGAAAGATCTTATTCAGCTAAATTTGCAAAGAACTTTTGTACTAGGTCCAACGTGCTTGAAGAATTGAAGTACAGGTAAGTATTTATTCATGTTTTTCCCACTCTGTCAGATTCGATCAATAAAGAAACTTCAAAAGCGAAGTTTTGTCATTCCTAGGTGGTTACCTTTCTAAGCTATGACACATGCAGATATGAGAGGGAGGTTAATCATGGTCATCGTTCTGCAATCAAGAGAATCTTAGAAGGAGACGTGTCACCTTCTACCATGGTTGTTCTACGCGTTTCAGCTATCTGGTCAGATAGTGAGAGAACATCAAGTACAAATTTTACTGGAGACATCAGCATGGGCAGAATGGAACTTACTGATGGGTGGTATTCTATAGATGCCCTGTTGGATCCACTGCTGTCCAAGCAACTAGCTGTTGGAAAACTGTTTGTGGGGCAAAAACTGCGAGTAAGCTTTTGTCGGTTGAACATATTCTCCTTCGCATTTATCAAGCAGCCTACTATGCTTAACCTCATATTTTTACATGATCATTACTTTGGTAGATATGTGGAGCCAGTTTAAATGCCTGGGAAGGACCTGTTTCTCCTCTTGAGGTTTGTACTTCTGTTCCCGTTTTGTTAAAGGCTTGGATTCCCTTCATTTGATTATATTTTTCTTCAAAGCTTTTGTCATCCTTTTATTTCAATCTCAGGCATCTTCAACCGTTAGTTTGGTGCTTCATATAAATGGAACTTACAGAGCTAGCTGGGGTGCACGTTTAGGATTGTGTGAGTTTATAACAGATTTCAACACCACCTTTTAATGATGCTTCTGAGTACCATGTTAATGACTTTTAATGAATCTGCAGGTAGAGGTGCTTGTGCACCGCTGGCATTTAGATGTATCAAGGGTAATGGGGGGCTAGTACCTAGGACCCTAGTTGGAGTTACAAGGATCTATCCTGTCCTTTACAGAGAAAGGTTGTGTTCGGTTTTTGTTGGTTTCAGTATTTTTTATATATATATATATTGTTTTTAATATCCAAAGAACATTCTGATTTGCATTGTTCTGTGCCATACTCATGTGTTCAATACCCTACAGGTTGAATAATGGAGGATATATTGTTCGGTCAGAGAAAATGGAAATTGCAATCACACAGCTTTATAGCCAGAGGTATGTCTGTCTTTGAATCATGATAAGTGATTGAGTATATACTTCAGTCTGAGATCCTGCCAAAAATATCAGAGGGATTTAGAAAAAAATGACATTAATTCTACTTGGTTTGCTTTTAAATTATACTGCTTGTGCTCTGGCTAACTTTTATATACTACTATACTAAAGTTTTAATAAAGGACTAGAAAACTACTCCGTAGTTTGTAGGAAGAATTGCTCAGGCACCTGTTTCCCTATTATCAAATTTCACTCAGATTATAATAGTGATGCTATTACTTAGTATTCTCACGTAGTCACGTATCTAAGATTATTCTTGTGGACATGAAAAAAAAAATATTTCACAACTCTTTTGAAAGTGGCAGATACTTTCCTCCAGACAAAACTGCTTTCATTTATATTGTATTCTTCTATGTTTTTGATTCAAGTTCTATTCCCTTGTTTAAGCTGAAGGATACATAGCTTATATACAAAATGGATGTACACAATCGTACTTCTTTGCACCATGTTTCTGTGATTGGTAAGTTTCATTCATAAAGAAAAATAGCGAAGTCAAAACAGGTCAAATTCTGTGAAGTATAAGTCGTTGGGAGAGGAATATTGAGCTACACACGAATGTGTAAAGATGGAACTGTTGTAGAAGGCCAAAAAACGACTCCAAATAAGGACCCGTTTTTGACGTGATAGGTTGCACAATCTATAACATATAACATTGACCTCAACATTTGTTGTCATTATAATATGTGAACCCAATGACTAATCCTTGTTCAATGACACCTTAAAGCAAACAAAATTTCGTGCGTATTTTGATGGTAGAAAAGTTTGAATCTTATGCTACTGAACGAATTTCCAATGGAACACTGTCAATGAAATTTTGATCCTACTGAACTTAATCCCATCATCTATTAAGAGAATAACTCAATGCCTAATTTTCTCGCCTAAACACCCTCACTCAGTTGAGCCTCCTTCATTATGGTTTTTATTCTATACATATATTGTGCACTTAGCCTAATTAGTACAGTAGTATAAGTTAGGAAAAAATCTTCCTCTTTTGCTAAACTCACTTTCAAAAAATTTCACCAAAACACTACCCACAACTTGAGTTCCATTATTTGTAATTAGGGGTGTGCAAAATTTGGCCCGGACCATAAAAAAGGGATCCATTTGAACGGGATCTAACTCGTCCAACGGTTCGGAATTTAAAAAACTGTGGAAGTAATGACAAATCCCTTTAGTTTGGACCAGAAATTTTCCAGTTCGATCCTTGTCCGATTTTTTTTTTAAATTCCAGCTCGGTTCCAGTCCAAGATATACGTCGATTCTGGTTTTGGCATAGCCCTATTTGTAATCCAAACTAGGGCATACGTTAGGCTAAATATTCATTTTCTTTTTAGAGTGAATATTTATAAAACAAGTACCCCTCCAAACCACTATGATTTACCCACTTATTATTTTAATCTCTCACATTTGAATAAAAGTGGGTAAATCATAGTGTTTGGAGGGAGTATGAACTTTACTTAGAAAAATGTAACCTAATATTTTGGTTGTAACATTTATGAAATAAGTAAATCGATATAATTTTTTTCATATTATAATTTTCGTTAAATGTAGTGAGCTAATTAGTATACAAAAGTTTATATTTTTTACCGTTCGAAATAAAGTACTCCTTCCGGTTTTAAATGATTGCTCCATTTCAATATATATACTCGTCACATATATTGCCCAAATGAGACAATCATTTAAAATCGGATGGAGAATCTTTTTAAGATGACCTAAAAGTCACTTTACGACCAACTACTTTATTTTCTTTCAAAAATTCAGTCCTGTGAAAAAACTTAAGTTGTCTTATGACAATGTGGTATAGTAAAAAAACATTTATTTATAAATTCACTATTTGAAGTTTGAACCATGAATTATGTTGTATTTGTTAGAAAAATTCTATATAAAATATATAAGGATTCTTATACATAAAATATTACTGTAATAAATTCGAGTTTTTATTCAATCATATCCTTATAAAAGTTATCATGTGTGAATTGAGACCACAATCTTCGATCATCTTATACAAAAACCAATATTAATCGTAAGTAAATTTTTAAAAATTCTAAAGTATTACTCCGTATTATTTTATACGAAGTACTATTATAAAAAAAACTCTTATAAACGATAATCTATATAAGTCCCACACATGTGCGGGGTATGTACTAGCTGACAAATTATGTAGACACCAAAATATTCGTACTCCTGCATGATTTTGTTACAATAATTTTGTATAAAGAATGATTAAGAGCAATATGATTTGATTGAGGTTGAGAGTTCCTTGCCCATGCTTCGATTAGTAATTAGTGTTTATCTCTTCAACTTAGACCTTAAGAAGACGATCATCCTAATTTTCATGTTTTGCTGTGTAGACGTTCTAACATCATAGAAGGTGTTACATTAGACTTTCAGAAAGATTCCAACGATAGTCTTGTGGCCAATGACTATGACAATGTGGAAGGGGCGAAGATCTTTAAGATGCTTGAGAATGCTGCTGAGCCAGAACTTGTGATGGCAGAAATGAGCTCTGAGCAGCTAACATCATTTTCTATATACCGTGCAAAAGTTGAGGTGCTTATTGAATCTTTTTATGTGACGAGAATATAGATGTTTTTATACAGCTAAATTCCGGTTATTATCTCAGGAAAGTAGGCAGTGCAACTTGCAAAGTTTGATTGAAAAAGCCATTGAAGATGCCGGACTTAGTAGCAGAGAAGTCTCCCCATTTATGCGCGTAAGAGTCGTTGGACTAAATTGCAAAGGCCATTCTAAAATGAAAGACTTCAGGGAGGGATTAATAACAATCTGGAACCCTTCTGAAAGGCAGGTATGAACATGTATTTTTCCTTATTAGGCCTATTGTTGCACTTTATTTTGAACTTGTCACTGCTCTCAGAGAGTATTTTGTGCCCTTTCATTCTGGAATTATATCCGGTGCACATTTTCAGAAACTTGAGCTGGAAGAGGGACAGACTTATGCTATTTCTGGCCTCATACCATTGCACTCTGATTCAAACACATTGTATCTACAAGCTAGAGGATCCAGTACTAAGTGGCAGCCTTTAAAAACGATTGAGAATGAATCTTTTATGTAAGTATCCACCCTGTATTTGTTTAGTCTTTCATTTAACAGAAACACTGAGCTTGCTGCATCTTTATTAGGCCCTTTTTCAACCCTCGCAAGGCCCTCTCTTTATCAAGAATGGGAGGAGTTCCGCTGTCCAGGTAATAATCACACAAGACTTTTGAGCTGTCATGCTTCTACTGTGAGAAGTTGTGGACTTCATAATTATACTCAACTTTTATCATATGCTTTCTGCAGTGAATTTGATACAGCTGTGTTGGTCCTTCATGTGGGTCCGGAACATGTTGATGGTCCGCAAAAGAAGCAATGGGTGTTTGTTACTGATGGATCCGTGAGAGAGTTAAGGGATGACGATTCAACAATAACATTGTTGGCCATTAGGTTTTGCTCCCCGTGTACTGATGATGATTCAATATCCTCAATCAACTATAATCTTGTTGGGTCTATCGTAAGTGTTATAGCCCAAGATTTTTTTTCAGCGAGTTCGAGTGATCAACTGATCATTACTCATTTATCTTCAGGAGCTGATGTTGTCTGATTATTGTAGACTGTAGTGTTTATTATCTTCATGATAAAACTTGATTTGAGCATGTTTAAGGAGTTATTTTTTCCCCACGTCCACCCACTGTCCCACTGCCCTTGTCCACACTCACTCCCTCTGTTTCAAGAGGCAAAGAAGCTTGGATGACTGGGAAACATTGGCTCATGATACTATCTTGTTCGCATCTAAGTGAACTTCTGCTATTAAAGCTATGCTTTTGCTATTTCTTGGGTGGATTAGGTCAACATCATGTAAATGCTTCTTTCTTTGAGTTGAACTTGAGAGCGAAGGCTGTATGTTTGTTAGCATCCAATTGGTTGCTGTTATTTTGTGCCATCTCGATCTGAATAATCTGATTACAGTGGATATTGAGAGAGAGTAATTGCAATTTCGTTCAGTCCAAATAGTGGCACTGGTACATCTGTAATTAGACCCTCATAATACACAGAAGTATGGTCCTCATATCTGGACTGCTCTTTGTTGTTTATTCCTTTGAGATGTTGTGCTTATGTTTATTTAGCGATCCTTCATATTGGCGTTTTCCAATTAATTTATATCAGAAGCACCTCTCAGGTCGAGCTCTAAGTTTTCTTTATACTGTAATAGGTTTGCTTCTGTAATCTTGTGAAGAGAGCTAAAGATCATGCAAATCATATGTGGGTTGCGGAGGCTACTGAAAATTCGACATATTACCTTAATTATGAGCATCCTTCTTGTTTTCATCTTAAAGATGCATTTGGCTTAGTCAAGAAATGGGAGCAGAGTTCCAGTTTGGTATGCATCATTGCTTTAGAGTACTATTGCCTGTAACACACTTTTGAACTTATGTTGTCTTAACATCATTATGTACTTCATACAGACAATCGAGAAGCTAAAGAAGAGGGTCATGTATATTGTTGGTGATCATACTCTCTGAAAATACTGCTGGCTGTCATGTAAGCTCAAATGCCCCGTTTTATTTTTTAGGGATATTCATATTGGGTATTAATCTTAACATTGTAGTCACTGGATTTTAAATGGTTTTGTCCAAAATCTGTACATATAATTGCTTCTACATTATATATGGAGAAAATGAATACTGGGCCACGAATGTTTGGTCTTTAAAGTTTAGTCTATAAAGTTTAGTCACCAACCAGGACCTGTTTACTTCATAGTCTCAGAGTTTTCTGCTGCTCTCTTTGAATTTTGCAACATTCAGATTTTTTTGATGATGGAGCTCAATTGCTCAAGTGATTAGTGATCGTGGATTGGTTGATTATAACAGTTTGCGACTCCTAATGCACTGGATTGAGCTTTTCCAAACTCTCACAGATGCACTCTCCGTAGAATGTTCATTGTGCAAGCTACACTCCTCTCTATTACCATAGCCCACACACTCAGTGATTATAAGGTGCCGTGTGTTGTGCATGACAGAGCCATCAGACTTAGGGCATCATCAGCTATATATGTCATGCCTATGTTGATGCTATGATGATTTAAAAAAAGGTATTTTATTATTTTTATGGTGCTTGCCTTTATGTATAGAATGTAGAATTATAAATATATATCTCCTGTAGGCTGAGCTCTTAGTCTAACAGAATGTTGTCTATTTTGTTTGTTCTGGGCAATCAATTATATGACGAGTAAATATTGACTCTTTTGCTTCAACATTAGAAGCTATTTTTAAGCTCAACGTCTATGGTGGTTTGGGATCACTTGAGAGTTGAGAGTTGAGACCGTATCTACTGCAGTTAGCGGAGCAATTCAGTGTAAGACTACTCACCTGAATTCCCGAAATATGCCTCATCGGTTGAAAGTGAGCTTATCATGAGAGGTGGCTTAGGCTTCAGATGTCAAACATAGAACCATGATAACTTGCTGTATTCTTGAATTATGTTAACTTGAAATGTTTATGTTGAATGCTTCCTAGAAATATTGAAGTGCTGTTAGTCACAAAATGCTTTCGGGTTTACAGAAATTTTTCCTAAAAATTAAATACAGTAAAAACTCTAAAAAGACGGTCTCTCAATAATGTTAACGAAAAATCTCTCAGTTAGAGGTCATTTTTAATTTTGTTTCGCTTTCTAGTGATATGTCTCACACCAAGTTAGTGTGAGACGGTCTCTTGAAAGACCTACTCTACCTTGATTAAGAAATTGTTGTTCTAATACTATGTGTGTGTTAGTAAGCAAGGGAAGAGGTCAGTTTTCTTTCTTGTAAAATAGAGTTACATTGGTTTAGAATGGTGGGTAAAGTGATCCCTTACAAGGTAAATTAACATACATTTCCATTATTAGAAAAAATTAGATAGAAAACTACTTGATTTTTTCCCCTTCTTCCACTCGTTTACCCTCAAACTGTCTACAGTAACCAAACTGGTCTATTGACAGCAGTTTTTCGGTTGCTTGCAGTTGAAATGATATCATTTTGACTCCTCAAAAGAAAGGTTTTAGTTGTTCCCTTCACCATTGTTTGGATAGGGGTATTTGGAGGGAAAAAGAGAGATATCGACTCCTTGTTTGGAAGGCAAATTGTGTGTGATGGGATGGGAGGTTGGGGAATGAAGACAGTGAGAGAGAGAGAGAGAGTGGTTTACCAATTAACGTAGTGAAAGACATTAGAGAAAGAAAGGTGAACCGAAAAAGCGTATTGTTACAAGAAACTGAAAATGTAAGCATAGAGGATCTGATTCCAAGTATCAGGGACACCCGGGAGACACCAATGGAAACAATCAGCATAAGTAGTTGGGTTTCTTAATTGGTCTTCTGTCAAGGGTTGCCAATGCCTTTTGTGAATGGAGGGATGTGCTTCTTTTCTGTATTTGGAAAGTCGTGTTGTGTTGAGTACTTGTATGTTTACTCCCTTTGAGATCAGACTCTTTGTTGCTGCCTCGACAAGCGCCATCATTTTCTGCTCTAACCCACCTTCCTCATCCTCATCCGGCTCCATTTCTTTTGTTATTGGCTCTGTTTCATTGTAACAGTTTGATCCAACTTCACCACCCCAATCTTCAGCTCTGCATCCATTTTATAATTATTGTTGTGAGACGGTTTCACAAGAGATGTAGTGGTTGTGCGTTGGAGAGTACCTTCCATGTACGGGAGACATTTGCATCCAAAAGATTCGAGTTTTGGAATGGTCGACATGTATTTCCAACCAATCAGACCACGTCCTCAACGCCATTTCATAGCCTTTCAACATATCAATCTCCTTGTAAACTCCATTTTTGTCGTTAAAGGACCCCCACCTAACCATTATTTCACAACATGGAAAGTTAGTACATAGTAGTGTTATGATACTACTCCACATATTTTTGGTTATGTATTGTCTTTCGTCGTGAATTTTTGTATGGATTAATATAGTGTATACGGAGTATCATAATTGTGCTTACAAGATCTTCATGGTCGGCCTTCTCCACCAAAGATATGAATCAAAAACTAGGAAGTGAGCATCATCCCAATGCCTAGCATGTGTCTCAATTGCTTGTGTCCGAACTATTCTTTCTTGAAGCCCATTGTCCCCTGGAGGGTGGTCTGAATTCGATTCGACTAACAATGGTGCCCAATAAAACTCTATCGATGCATTGTAACCCTTCATTTAAATACAAATGTTCCATCACCGAACATTTCAGTGCATCCACAGAAATTCAAAATTTAACTGAAAGTGCACTTAGTCGCATTACAATAATGAAAAGGGAATCGAACCCAGGATTTATTATACATGATATTTTCGTCTTAACCACTAAATTAGGATGTTTACCGTAAATTAACATGGTATTAAGAGTCGCTTACAATAGCTTTGAAAGTGGACAAGGAGGAGCCCTCGGTTTTGATCATGACCTTAAGGGAAGCATTGGGGATTGCTTGCTCCACCAAACACACCATAGAATTCCATTGACCTCTATTTATGGAATCTCCAATAAATACAAGCCTTTTGTTCCTTAGAGTCTCTAGCAATGCTGTGGCGTTGAACCTTTTATTTAACACATTATACAATACGAAGTATCATCCAAAAAATTGTTAAAAAATTGAAAAATTAACCTACATTTTATTGATGATACTTGAGCATGGTTGAAGGTAATGATGAAATATTCATCGAGAAGAGAGATCATGGTTGAAGACGGTTTAAGGACTTACTTTGTACTTATATGGATATTTGCGAGCCGATGAATATGAAAAATGTGAAAGACTCCTTAAATTTTTTGTATAAAGTTCTTCAACTATTGTAGACAAAAATTTAAAACTCCTAAAACTTTAAGACGAGTGTAAATGTTATTCTACTACTCGATCGCCCCATATAAATGTTCTTATAATTTCAGTTATTAAATCGTATTAAAGTATATTCTCATTCTCTAATTAAGGAAAAAAATTACAGGAAATGAACCTCGGAAGATGACAATGATGAGGTTGCCACCTCAAAAATTGATAACTCAAATCTTGACGTCCAAATTTGTGACAAGCAAGTTGATCCAACATGAACGAACACTCGTGCTCTTTATATAACGGGTATGATTCATTATCATACACCCAACTCCCCTTAAAATAATCACATTTTGGCGGCATCATTTGCACCTCTTCTTCGTCTTCTATGATCAATTGATTTTCCGATGTATGTTGAATAACCAAAATAACAAAGATAAGTACGATAATAGCGAGGATCAGAAAGTTGGTTCGGATGTTCCAAGCTGACGTAGACGTAGAAGTGGTCATAATATAATTAATAGGATCGGAGTTGTATTACATGGAGAAAATGAGATCAAAGTAATTTGCTGATTCTCATCATCCTGCCTTTTAAGCTTTGGAAAATAGATGGGATGGTCAAGTACGTATAGCTGGGAGCTACGCCTACGCCAAGGTTGGTTTGTTTAGCTGTTGTTGTACTGTAATGCGGGTTACTTTGATCATCGTGCATATATATGCATACTGATATATAACCGATAACTACTATTTTAACGGACGGATCCAACGTGCTCAGCAACACCTTCCTCAAAAAGAACACACAAAGAGTTTTTGCACCTAACACACACACACACATTATTCTGGATTTAGTCGTCACGCATTTGACTCCGTTAAAAAAGTATTATACTCTTTCGGGTTGTACTATATCTCAAAGCCAGCACCAGCAGCAGGGCCGGTCCTGACTATTTAGGGGCCCTAGGCGAAATAATAGAACGAGGCCCCTTTAAAAATAATCGTAATCGTTGTTTTCACTATTTTTGTTAATATCATCCTCACACTTTCATTTGGACCGTGATTTTCATTAACTACGTTTCTAACAACAAATATTTCAATAATTTCTTGTTATTATGATTTTATTACATCTACGGCATTGCAATGCAATTCTAACTAGCATGGTTCGCACTTTAACAAATGATTCAGGTTGTCAAATGATATTGTGAGTATGACGACTCATAGATAGTGTATAAGTTTACATTTCTTGAAATTAATGACTCATAAATAATTCACTATTCGATATTGTTTTTTTTAAATAGTTTTAATACGATCATTGATATATTGGTATAAATAAAATGATAGCAACACGAATCCTTAGTTTAGAATTAAAAAAATCATTACTTTAAAGTACTCCTATATAGCAAAAAATCATTACAATAAAAAGAAATCGAGATAATAAAGACTCATTAAATAAGGAGAAATAAAGAGTCATAAAAAAATGATTGGAAACCTAATTAAATAAGGAAAAATAAAGAGTAATAAGAAAAATGATAGCAAGAAGAATCCTTATTTTAGAATTTCAAAAAAAAAATACTCAGTAGTTACTTTAAATCATACTACTTTTTATAAGGCAAACAAATTATCACAATAAAAAGAAACTAAGATGATAAAGATCCATTAAATAAAGAAAAATAAAGAGTCATAAAAAATGAAACTAATTAAAATAATTGCATCAAACAAGGAAAGATAAGAATCATAAAAAAACCTACTCCATAAATAAGATAATTGATTGGGGCCCATTAAATAAGAAAAAATAAACAAAAAAAAACTATTAATGGCTTGGGGTATGCCTCGAACCTGTGACCTCCTCGCCCTATTAAACTTCAGATATGTTGGTTCACCAACTACACCAAAGCAGATCCATTGCTATTTTCAATAGCTAAATTGTTACTATAGTTTTATTAAACAGACTTTTCTCTCTCTTTGGGCCCCTTCCAAGCATGGGCCCTGGGCCGCCGCCCCACTAAACAGGGCTCAGGGCCGGCCCTGACCAGCAGTAGTTATTTTTTAATCGGTGTTTTCGGGTTTCTACGTAAGTGGACTTGACAAACATATTCAAATACGGGTTGAGTTAGTTCGGGTCAAGTAATTTCGAATTTATAAGAATACATGCATGTTAGAACGGATCATCATTTTGGGTTTGTAAAAAACATGTGATTTTTTGGACTTAATTAATTACTTGGAATCCGCGGAAACATAAACAAGCCCTAAAGAAAATAATGAGTCGAGTTTGGATTAGCTAAATTAGGTAGAGTAATGAATCTATCAACCCTTTATATATTATTTCATCAACACTCGAATCTTTTAAATCTTTATCAAGCTTAGGGTAGATACCAGGCCATAGGTGTAGGATATGATAACTTCTCTAGTATTTCCTTAATGTACTTTTGTTGGTGTATCAGTATGGAAGATCGGAGAAGCCAATGGTAATGGGCAAAGAAGGGTGGTGGTGGTGGAACAAAAAGTGAGAGAAGAATATGATAAAATAGAGGAGGAATATGAGAAGATACAAAAAAAAAAAAAAGTGAGGCAATATCTATTAAGTTCTTATGGTATAATTTGTGATTCTAATTCTCGGATACCATTAACATCATTGTTTTTCATATTCGTCGATTTGTACATAAACTCGGGCCTTTGCCCATTAATAATACTCCATTTCTACATAAAAAAGGTAGAAAGCCAAGTGTCACAACAAATTCAAAATATAGGCATATAAGATTTCATTCCAAGTATCAGGCACTCCAGGGAGGCACCAATGAAAACAATCAGCAAATTTACTTGGGTTTGCTAATTGCTCTTTTGTCAAGGGCTCCCATTGCCTTCTATGAACTGAGGGATGTGCCTCTTTTCTGTATTCTGATAGCTGTGTTATGTTGACTACTTGTATGTTTACCCCTTTCGACCGTAGATTATCCACTGCTGCTTCAACTATTCCCATCATATTTAGGTCGTCAGATCCGCTTCCCCAGTCATCATCTTGTTTTGTTGTTATTGGTTGCGTTTCGTTGTAACAATTTGAGCCCATCGCCCCTCCCCATTCTTCGCTCCTGTCGTATGTATACATATCCAACATTTTATAGAGGAATTAAAAAACAATGAAGTAATAACAATAACTTGTCATATGTACATACTAGCTAGGGTTTACGTTTCAAATTCCATCGTTTTTTTCATAACCCTAATCTACAATATAAAGATGGACACTATAATAATCTATAATTGTATGATTGTACGTATGCTAATGCATCTTGTCTTGTAGTTGGAAAAAGAACACTATATATGCATGAAATGTACTTGTACTGATCTTACCTTTCATGAGTTGGAGAGATGGTCATCCAAAAGATTTGAGATTTGGAATGATTGACATGTATTTCCAACCAGTCGGACCATGTCCTCAATGCCATTTCATAGCCCTTCACCATTTCAATCTCCTTGTATATTCCCTCTTGGCCTTCAAAGGATCCCCACCTAACCACCATTATACGTACATGTACATGCACAAATTATATATAGAGCAACAACGTTTCACTTTTCTGCATTAGAATTAGCAGGAGTGTTGTACTTACAAGACCTTCATTGTTGGCCTTCTCCACCAGAGATAGGAATCAAAAACAAGGATGTCAGCATCGGTCCAATGAGTAGCATGCTTCTCGATGGCTTGGGTACGAACTATTCTTTCGGGCACCCGATGATCAATTGGGTGATCCGAATTCGATTCCACCAACAATGGCGCCCAATAAAAATCTATTGACGCATTGTATTCCTTCATTCATTTTAACACAGTACATTACTATACTTAATACTACGAGTAATTAATTTGTTGAAAATAAACATGATCGATATATAGTAGGTAATTGGTTGGACTTACAGTAGCTTTGAAAGTGATTAAAGCCCTATTAGTTCCCACAAATTGAAGGGAAGTGTTAGGTGCTGCATGCTCCACCAAACACACCATCGACACCCATTGCCC
This sequence comes from Agrostemma githago, assembly GCA_958450325.1. Classification (NCBI taxonomy): domain Eukaryota; kingdom Viridiplantae; phylum Streptophyta; class Magnoliopsida; order Caryophyllales; family Caryophyllaceae; genus Agrostemma; species Agrostemma githago. The sequence goes on from OY288239.1 coordinate 7,024,482, forward strand.
TCTATTTAATGAATCTCCAACAAATACAAGTCTTTTGTTCCTTAAACTCTCCAACAGTCTCGCCGCATTGAACCTTTATTATTTATCATACAAACAAACAAAATAAATATACATACATGACATATCAATAATGTTTAACCTCATTTTTAACAACTAAAGTTGAATATGACTTCAATAATCAATGTGGGGTCTCGGGAGAAATTCAAACAATATTTTTTATTTGTATGAATAATTTTTAAATTTGTGGCATGAAATTTTGTACTTCTGTCAGGGATAATTTTGTTATGTACTGTATTGAAACTTTAGAAATGTGTGGTTCGCAAAGTCACGTGGATTAGGACGTTAGCAATTGATTTGGTATGAAATATGATTTGAGTTGAACTTTTTAACAAACCCCTATCAATATCATTACACATTCTATTTGGTGAATTATGTGTTTCGTCCTAATCATAGTTCATTACAGCTACTTTCTTGGTGGTAATTCATTACATGCATGTAGCACTAGAGTATTTATCATTATACGCTTCTTACCTAGACCACCTCGTATTTATCGTAAAATATACTTGTACTTGGAATGACTACAATTTTTGTACATGGTCGATAAAAAGCGGAACGTGAATTTAATTAATCGAGTCAATGATTAAAGAAACATTATGACTTCATCGATTAAAGAGTTAAGATAATCCATCGTTGAAATTATCTTCAACTTTAAGGGAAAAAAAAGAGTAGAGTAGAAGTATATACGATGATAAAGTCATCATGGTTCATAATGACGGGAAATTTTATTTTTACATGATAATGACGGTTGAAAATATATTTTTTTAAAATCATTTTCCTTTATATATGCGATCAATTTCCATGTTACTCCAAAATAAAACAACCAAATAATTACGGTCTTAAATTACCTTATTTTAGATTATATTGAGCTAACTAAAGTTTTAAATTGCTTTGCTTATTCATCATCTTCTTTTTAAGCAAATACGGAGTGTACTACCTCTCATCCTAATCAATCCGCCTAAATTTGGAGTTTAATTTATCATACGATATAAATATATTAGTTGTGTAACTACGATTTTGATTGAAATAATTGATGTAATCTAATAAAGTAGAGAAAGTAAGAGTAAGATATAAAAATGGTGGAAGAAGGAAGAGAAAAAGAATAGTCGTACGTACCTTGGAAGATGGCAATGGTGAGGCTGCCACCTCCAAAACTGATAGCTCAAATCTTGACGTCCGTATTTCTGACAGGCCAGTTGATCCGACATGAAGGAACACTCTTTCTCTTTATACAACGGGTATGATTCATTATCGTACACCCATCTCCCCTTAAAATAATCACATTTCTCCGCCATTATCATCCCTTCTTCTTCTTCTTTTTCTTCTTCTTTTTCTTCTTCTTTTTCTTCTTCTTTTTCTTCTATGGCGGCCTTGCTGCTTGCATCACTCTCTTCCGCCTCAACATGATCCTTCAACTTCGTGGAGGACGCACGACTTCCGTCCTCTTCTGTAAAATAAATAACAGAAATACAAACGAGGAAAAGTAAGATGATCGTAAGGATATGGAAATTGCTTCGAATTCCCCATGTTGATGCCACCATTATTCAATTCAATTCTATTGTGCTGTGCTGTGTGTTTTGGTTTAGTATTGGGGTGATGTATGGTTTTAAGGATTGGAAAATTAATTAGTAGGTGAAAAAAGGTAGGGGAAGGTGGTTTAAGTGGGTTAGTTTTGGTGTGTGTATAGAGTTTAGTAGTAATAATACGGGAGGGAGGAGTACTAGTAGTAATTGTGTTTAATGAGAGGGTAGGCCAGGGTTAAGCAACACCTTACTGAAAGCAACAACAAAGAATTTGCTACTAACTCCCATCTTACTCTCTTTCAATATTTTCTCCGCTTCACTTCAAATCCCTTAATAACTTCAATCAATACATTCCAATTTGGAAAATATTACATTTTTTTTTGAAGTGAAGATCAATTTCATTAATAATTAGCCATTCGGCATCTACAAAGGATGTCAAATTGAACTGAATACAAATTTGTAAAAAATAAATAAAGAACACCTTTAAGACAAAGATCGTTATTAGAGTAATGCGCTTCTGCATAGCCTTCTATATATCGCTGTTTATTGACACAGCCTCTCGCGAAGGAATCTATAGATCTGATTAAATAGTCTTCAAAGGGATGAACTTTCTCTATTTCGACAAATAGTAGACCGAGATCTGACCTCAATTGTATCACCAAACGTAGAAATTTTATTGCTCTCATGATCTTGCACATAAATCTTGTACCTCTCCCAAAGAGGGAGCAAACCCACCGAAAACATAGGAGCAAACCCATCAATTGATGGGGGCAAAACCTCACAAGGAGGAGGCAAGAGTTATTCATAATTATCTAAAAACTAAATAAGATTAATAATAATATTGTAATAGAGATTAAAATTTGGGGCTTACCACTACCGAAATTGGAAAATATTACATTATTATACCACTAGTTGTATGTACAATCTCGTCAAAGTAATTGAGCTTGTATGTAATCTTTATGAGCTTATAGAAGTTTCTCAGCTAATTAGTTGTAAGTTTTTTTGAGCAAAATATTTATATGATTTAGCTCGAAAACTTTACATTAAATCTCATAAAATATACTCCCTATACAATAAAGCTCAAAAACTTTGTGATAACACTCAAAATCATTAAAAACAATTCTATATAGAGCTATGTATGTACAACACTGGTTATATAATCTACTCATTGTTTCAATTTAATTTAAAGATTTTTTTTTTCAGAAACTACATTTTATTTATAATGTTTTGTGAACAACTATCTTTTATTTTATTTTTGACTTTCAACTACCTTTTAATCTAAATTTTTGTTAAAAACTATCTAAATATAATTTACGGTAACGAAAAGTCAACTTTTCTGGCGTTGACTACACATGCATTTTTTTGGTGAGAAACTATCTTTTGTCTTTATTGTTTTGTACGTGAGGAACTACCTTATTTTTAAATACAAATAAAGCTTATTCTGGTAGATAATACTACGGGTATTATGGTAGTAATACTCCGTAATACATATTGACAAAGTTTATTATTGTAAAAAAAGAGGCTAATTTTCCCACACTTGAATTCATCTAGCAAATCATCATCGCAAGAAGGATCACCGACATCATCATCAACCAATGACGCTTTCCCAAGCAACCTCGATTTGGTAATTGGACCAGACTTCACAACGCCGCTAGAACGCTGATCTAATGGCGTGGCTGGCGGGTCCATTAACCTTGATTTTGCTCGTGAAATACCTAGAATTCCTCGAAAGGACCGAGGCAAAGCCATGTTAGTATTATTAGTACGCCTTACTACTTCTCCACTATGTTTTTTGTTGTTGTAACGGAGGCGTCCCGTTACCAACGGTGTTAACTACGAGAGAAGAACAAAACAAATAGCTTAGCAAACAATATTTAAACTGACAAACGAAATTACGTGGTTCACCAGCAAAATCACAAGCTATGCGCCCACGTCCACACCGACAAGGAGAACAATATTCACTACTGTGGAGATAGTAATAGTACAACTCTAAGGAAGTTTCTCAAGACGATGTTTAAGAGACTCCAGTTTTTGGGTTAATTATTAGGGTGGAAGAGTGACCTCTATTTATAAAAAAAAAGAATCACCTCCTCTTAGATAATCTTTCCATGTGGGACAACTTTTCTATTTATACATAAAAAAAACTACCAAATTTCACTACTCTTTAGATGTGGGACAAATCACATTCTAACAAAATACACCATCTTATTTCTGCACCTAGTTCGACATTCAACCCGAGTCTCGAATACGACAATTGCTAGTCATTAATCTTAACAATCTCTACGTTGACTTGAATTGTCCAACACGAACCAAACTCCAAAATGATGCAGCCAAATCAACTTCAAACTGTCGATTCTCAAGTCACTACTTGTCCCAGTAGTCTCCACACTGACTCGAACTCAACAAACAAAACGTACAAATGAACCAAGTGCGCCAACGTGACCAAAATGTACCAAGTACCAAATGTAGCAAGCTGAAACTACCAACGTACTAAGCACCTAACATATCATCATACCAACAAGGCCAAATGTAGCGAGACCACTACCAAACGCTAAAACAAATGTATGAGATATCAACGTCACAAATAATGGAATGATGTTCTGAAACAAATGCACACAAGATTCGAAAACAAATTCTCCTTCAAAACAAAATATTGCCAAATGTATCGTCATACCAAATTGCCCAAAAGCCAAAAGGACACAACGCCATAAACAAAACAATGTCTCACTTGAGTCACCAACGTTGTTATGACACCACAAATTTCCCAACACCAAGACACAACAGCTCAAGTTGAAACGAACAAAACCAACCGTTCTAAGCAAGCCCAAATCACCTCCATCATCAGGTGATGCAAATTTTAGACTAAAAAGTCCAACCCAACAACTCCAAAGAACACAAAATAATGAACTCCCGTCGAAGTTTCAAATGACCCACCCGAGGTCCCAACGGCTCTCTTTCAAGAGCCCCGAACAGCTCCACCTGGATCCCCAAACCGCCCACCATGCGGGGCACAAGCCGCCTCATTAAGGCGCAGAAATAATAACTTTCAATAGCTTGTCTTGAGAATCTTGTAGTTCGACCCGTACAGGCGAATACTCCACCTTATCGTCAACACTACCATCCTCACACAAGCCTACCAACCCCAAATTATTCAGATGATCATTTAATGAACCAAACTGGATGTACCTCGACGTATTGCCCAAACATCTAAGTCTCGTATGTCCCAACTTAGACCCAAGAGAGGCAAACGAACGACTAATCAACGCACCAACGGTCAACATAGTACCACGAAGGACATAAAGTGCTCCTTCCCCGACATCTCTCCAAGTAGTCAATGAACCTCTAACCATGCACAAAGTTCCACCATCACTTTAATTTGAAAACTGTATCCCTGATCGACTAGCATCTCAAGTGACACAAGATTTCTCTTCAATTTTGGAACATGTCTGATGCCCTCTAGAAAGACAACAACACCATCATGTGTTTTAACCTGAATAATCCCGACTCCCACTATCTAACAAATGCACCCGTCACCCATGGTAACACTATCCTCATGTGAAGCTTCGTAAGACTCGAACCATTCCCTTAAAGGACCCATATGGAAAACGCACCCCGTGTCTAGAATCCAACTATCTAAAGGACGTGGAACAACATCAACATTATCGTTTTACTTTGCATATACTTGTAGTTGTATTTAAGTCACTGTTATCACATTTATTAAAGATGAGTTTGAATTGCTCAACCTCGTCGATTGGTATCTTGAGAATTGTTCTCAAAATTAGAGATGAATTTTATTTGTCCTTGTGAAGGATAATTCTGACAAATTATAATCAATGCTAATGTACAATATGAACTGTATAATTAGAGTCAAGAATATGACTATGAGTACCAAAATCAATTGTTTCAATAAAAGGGAACAGTTCCCATTAAGAGAGAAAAATGTTAAAGATGATCCGATTAATCCATATGTCATATGATGAGTGATTATATTGATAATCAGAAAATTTTGGATGCTTCTTTCTAAAGAATTAGGAATTGAAATCATTTCAATTAGTCCTAAGTTTAATTCACTTTATTATGAATAAAAGAGGTGACTTAATATGGTTTCTCACCTTTTAGCATGAGATGTTAAAAGACGGTTGAACATTGTATCAAGAAGGCAAATAATACTAATGTTCTATGAGTTCATTAAGAAAATTGCTTGAGATAATGATTAATGAATCTAAGACGTTGGTTAAAGTAAGGGAAAGATAATTGTTGTCATACCCAAGCTTGTTCCCAAGTTTAATTAGGTACAAAATTATTTATCATTAATGTAGTGATTTATTCATAAATGTAATGACAAATATATGACATTGGTAGATAGCTTTCTAGAAGTGTCTAGAAAATCTGTAAATCAATTGAAGTATGACTTCAGGTGTATATGTTACTGGAGTAATTGTTACTTGCATTCTACTGTTTTGGTATAAGATACCAAATGCAACTATTACATTGTGGATGTGATGGCTCAAAGAGGGTGGAATAATGTATATAAGTGAAGTGTTTTATGATTGAAATGGACAAATGTTGTTGTTTCATATATAAAAGGAAAATCATTTAATTTTACCATAAAGCTGAATACTGGAATTGAATAATTCTTATTCTTGTACTAGTCATAAGCAAGAATATTGATTCTGTTTCATGTATGGGAATGAAAAGTTTTAATAAAAGTAGAAAAATTGTTGCTCTATACTTTGCAAGAATATGAGGTACAATAAGACTAACATGATTGTTGAGCTCTATATTCCTAATAGTGAATGCTTTTATTTGTAACATAACACTTATGGTTCCGTCCCTTGACACGAGTTTTACCTATTATGGCATTGTCCTCAATCCATGAGACAAGAAACATAAGAATAAGTTTCATAATGATGAAATTATAAACCTTATTGATAAGGATCAACTGAGGTAAATGAATCTTGTTTAGATGGATAAATGACATTCTAAGTGACTCGTATTAATTGTAGTGGGAGGGTACTTAGACTTGTTGGATCACACATATACAGATACGTGTGAGTTTAACTAGTGATGTTGCAAAATGTGTAACTGTAGACACTTGCATTTGGCTGCTAGTGTCTATGGCAGTCTCCGACAAAACACCCGATGATGATCGGACGCAAACGTGCTTTAACACACTCGAATATGGGCTTGGAATCAGTAATGTATGGCATGGGCTTTTAGCGGAGTAAAAATCTCACAAAACCAACCTCAAATTCAGGCCCAGTGGATCGTTTCCAATCAAATAAGACTAATTTGGGTCAAAACCGACACTGAAAATAAAACCGTCCTTTAGCGACCGAGTCAAAACCCGGTCAAAGACGAAACCCGAAGCAAAAGTCAGCTATGCGAGCTTCTAGAAGCTAACTCAACAAATTAGTCAAGTCAACCACCAAAAGCTCAACACACTCCTATAATCTCTCCCCGGTTTTACCCACTCGATCGAGTGGTTCAGGCCCACTCGGTCGAGTATGACCATGAACTGGCTGAACCGGACTCGAATCGGGCACTCGATCGAGTGCACTTACACCACTCGATCGAGTGGCCCTAAATCGGGGTATTTTTTCTATAAATACCCCGTCACCCCAAGCCATTTGCCAAGATTTTTTTAAGCCTACAACATCCAAAAACCCTCAACATTTCAGTCATATTTAAGCCATCAAATACCACCATCTCGACATCACCATATACACATACATTTACACACAATCCGAGACCGAAACTCATATAAACTACAAGGCAATCGTCTCTACAAACCACACACACCATAACTCTCATACGTATCTCGACTCTCCCGTGACTTTGCCACCATTTGACGAGCCCCATTGCGATCGAGAAGCAAAAACATGTAGGTTGAGGGTGTAACATTCAAACCCGACATCTCTTTCTCCCTCTTTTTTCTTCCGTTTTTTTATATATTTATGCGTATACTAATTAATCGATAATAACGATACTAATATAATTTTGTCACTAACTTTTTTTTTTATTTTTTTATTTTGTTACTAACCATTTTAATTTTTGTTACTAACTTTTATTTTCGTACGCTAACACTAACATTTTTATTATCGTTTATTTATTTATCGTCATAACTAAATAAATACCGCGTATATATAAACTTATGAACCTTTTTTGGGTTGAACGCGTTTAACTACGACTACCGCTCCAAGTCCGTTTAATCCCTTTACAAGTCGTGACGGTGATGGCACCCTTTCGAGGAGGGCCGCCCCAAGCACTTAAGGGCGTAACGTGATCGTGGTCGTACGTAGTTGAACGCGTCCGATACCATTTTCAAGATTGGTACGAAAACCGTTGACGCTAAATCGAACATCACGTAATCCGTAAGGATTAGTAACGATGTCGTAACGCGGAGGGAATTAATTTCGTCTTAATCCGATTCAAAACAATTTTACGACACCTTTTTTCAAAATTTCCGATATCGGTCTCGTAATCATAAAATACGTATTACGAGTACCGAAAACCGAGCCGAATATAAATTATGTCATATTTATATTCGACTCGGTTGACTATCGATTTTAAAACAATTATAAATTTCGTAATAACCCTTTACGAAATTGAGCAGCAGCTCAAACAGGGGGCACTCGATCGAGTGGCACCCAAAAACGAGGCAGAAGGGCTTGTACAGGGTCACTCGACCGAGTCCCGCCAATGACTCGGTGGAGTGGTCTACTTCGTACTAGGACGTGAGTTCATAAACATCGTTTTAGCCTCGTCAAATTTTTACGACTTCGGTCGACACGTGTAAAGTCAATCATGTGATTACATTTTCAAAATCATGCATCGTATTTTCGAATCCATACGTTATTCACGTTATTATTACCGTTATTGTATCGATATTTCTATTTTATTCGCTATTTTCGTTTTGTCCGGGTTGTATTATTTTACATGCCGTGAGACCCATGCAAGTTCGGCCATAGAAGTCTTTAGCGCACCCATTTAGGAATGCACCGTGGTATAGTGGGACGTCGGTCACAAGTAACCGGCCCGAGAAAGATTTGGGTTATACATGAATCATCGAATTAAAATGCGTACATTAATGATCGAACGATTTCTTTTCGAGTCTCACCCTAGGAACCCCGATGACGAGCGGTACATCAGGAATCCCCAGCAGAGTTGCCAAATTGTGGACATGACATAGGTCCACCCCGACGCGGCCACGCGCGGGTTTGGGGCGGCGAATGAATCTCGTGTGGGATGGATCTCGGATTGAAATTTAAATCGAAGTTGGAGTCGCCACCGAATTTTGTGGGAATTCGGGCCCGTTCGAACCCACTCTATGTCGTAGTGGGCCGTGCACAAAGTACGGCCCATTCCGATTTCAGAGTTTATTGGGTTCGTCCCTTTGCATTGCGATACCGACTCCGACATTATCGGTAATCGTATATTGAATGACTCTCGTATGCCAATGGCTTCGGACATCCGGAAACCACGGTTCTGAGTAAGGGGTGAGGGTACGTGTAGGGAAGCTCACAAAGAACACCCAACCCCGCCCGCACTTAGCGGCCTTTACTAAGATATCGTTCGTTTTATGTGCACGCGTGTTAGTTTGACGGTTGAATGATATGCAAACAGCGTTTTGACTAAACATGTGAATTATGTTTGACTACGTCGTTTAATGCATCTTTGAATTATGTCGAAGTTGTTTTAGCATGCGAGGTTCGTTTTAGTACAATAAAAAAAAAAGGTGCGACAACAAATTACAATATACGAGTGGCATACCGCCCGGAAATACAATGCCACAAACGATACAATACAATTGCGATAATAACAGAGCATAAATAAGTTAGGTGACGTAAATATGATACGATGCATGATTTTGAAAAGACGAAGGACACGTGATAGACTTGACATGTGTTGACCGAAATCGTTTGAAAAAGGCTTGTTGTTGTGTGCTAAATTTAGACCGTTTTTCCCCTCATTGAGACCCGTTCTTCCCTCGTTTTGCGAGTCTTGAGTGCGATTATCGCCATATTTTGAGTAAATCTCGCATTAGCGTCCTTCTTGTGCGTTTTACGTGTTTTTGGTAGTTTTTCTATCATTTTGATAGGATTTTGCACCGAAATCACGATCGAGCTTCCACGAGCACAAGAGAAGGGAATACCGTCCAAAGAGTGAAGCACACAACTTAAAGTTTAAAGCCATCCAATCAATCAACGAAGAATGAGACAAGAAAGAGGCCAAGAAAAATGACCGGACGAAATTTCACCCGGTGAAACACCACCGGGCGAAATTTCACCCGACGGTGAAAGCGCAGCCCGAAGATTTTCCGAGACCTCCCCACCGGGCGAATCTGACCGGGCGAAATTTTGCCCACCGGGTGAAATTTTGCCCGATGGAGAGAAGAGCCGGAAAACGCAAAAATGGAAGAAAATCTGTCAGGGTGAAATTTCACCCGGTGGGAATTATCGTCAAGTCCGCAGGGCGAAGTTTCACCCTATGAAGATGCTAAGAGAGATTGTCTCACTAATTGAGCATAAAGTTGGATTTGGGCTTTAGGTTAAATACCCATTAAGAGATTACTATATATATGTCTACCCTACTTAGTTGCCTATTACCTCTCCATTATGCTAAGGAGGGAAGACATTACACCACTCCACCATCCTATTACACCATCTTAGTAGTAGTATTCTAGTAGAAAATTCTCCATAATTCTAGTAGTTTACATAGTAATTAGTAGTAGATCTACATAGTTTACATCAACAATTCTCAAGATTACAAGTTTGTAGAAGATTATTCAAGTTTTATTTGAAGATTTGTTGGGTTTATTGGAGGATTAGTGACAAGTTCTCCATTTTATTCATCAAAGATTCAATCTTTATTCATGATATCTTCTTATTTCTTGTAGATCTCCATAGTTGGTATACTTCTCTTCCACTCTCTAATCTCTAGTCTAGTTTTAATGTTATTTTCTCATCATTATCTTGTCTAGATCATATTAGTGTTGATAGTTTCATTAGATCTATTTAATATGCATGTTGTAGAGATTTCCCCCTTAGTCAATGTTTTGTTGCTTTCCATAATGATTAGTGAGTAGATTTTTTGTTGGGGAGTTTAGGGATGAGGACTTGGACTATTTGAATTTAGGGGTAATGGTGAGTTGCATGTATGTTGGTTTATCTTATTTATGGTGTTATGTCATTGTTGTTTTAGTCCAGCCAACTAGACCGACCTTGACTAATTTCTATCAATATGGGGAAACTCGGGGTAGAAATTACCATGACAGGGACTTACCCTCATTCACCGCGAAAGCGGGTTTTTAGGTGAGTTTATCAATATTGCGACAAAAACTCGATCCCGACCTTCTTAGACTCCGAGTACCGAATCCCGACTTCTCCCTAACACCTTTTCCCTAGATTGACCACCTCTAGCTATCATTGTAGTGATTCCTCTAGTATAGACTCGACCCTTAGAAAACCCCCCTCTAGACATCAAACACGACACTTTAAACCCGTTATTATCACACCGTTCCCTGTGGACCGACCTCGACTTACCACGATTACTTGTTTGTTTTTGTGTGTCATCTCGAGTCTTATAAATATTGTTTTTGATCCCCCGTCCTTCGTTAACGACCGATCCGATTGGGTGGCGATCACTTGTCGAGACTTGTAGCGTGTAAAACACGTTTATTTAGGCTTAATTGGGGCTACTCGGCCGAGTCATGGAGGGACTCGGTCGAGTGTCCCTTGAAAAAGGTTTCTGCCGATTTTTTGGGGTGTCACTCGACCGAGTGGCTATGACACTCGATCGAGTGCCCCCTGTTTGAGTGGTGACTCGATTTGCAAGTTTCGAAATTGCTTTTTATTTTTGAAAACCGATAACTTCGCTAAGTCACGTAAAAATATGGCACAATTTATGCCCGACTTAAAATTTTTAAAACTCGTAAATATTTGATATTCGACTACGAAATCGAGATCCAATACTTAGAGCGATTGTTAGAAAAAAAAGATGTTTTTATAAACTGTTTTGAATCTAAATAAATCCCTCCGCGTTGTAATGTCGTATTAGTCTTTTTAGGACTATGTGACGATTATTTCGGCATCAACGAGATTATGCTTAAAAAAGATAGTTTGTTGATTGATTCCTTTAGATCCGATATTCGACTATAGAGTCGATATCGAATCTTTAGGGACGACTCGTTATTGAAAATAGTACGATAATATTGATATTAAGAACGAGAAAATAAAAAAAGACGCGACGACGACCCGTATAAAAATATGGACGGACGAGGGAAAGAGAAGAAAAGGGAGAAGTCGGGATTTGTAACACCCTCAACCTACATGCTTGATTATCTCGAAAACGGACTCGTAGTAGCGGCCGAGGCGCGGGAGCGTTAAGATGTATATAGGTGAGTTCTGGTGTGTATGGTTAGGGAGGGGATTTGACGAGTTTTGCTCTTGGGTTTGTATATGGTTTGCCTAAAATTGCCTAGAATTCCGGGTTGTGAATGGTCGGGAATCCTATAGGATTTCTAGAGGAAAGATCGAAATATAATATGCCTAGTATTGCTGAAATTCCGGGTTGTGACTTGTGTATATCGGGATTGGAATTGTTGTGTTGTGAATTGTTGATGTTGTAGATGTATGAATCGTGAATAATTGATGATGTGTAGGAGGGTGTATTTATAGGGGAGATTTCCTGACTTGGATGGGAAGAAACTCCTGTTTCGGATAGGAAAGGTAGTAGTCTTGGATGCAATAGGATTCCGTCTTTGGATAGGAAAATGTTGTTTGTAAAGGAAGAAAACACCCGATTTTGGCTGATTTTATGAGTCCACTTGATCGAGTGAGCTGGTCCACTCGATCAAGTGGGTCTAGCCGGGTGGGAGACCTCCTTAGAGATCGAGTTTTGTCCTTTTGGGAGAGTTTTAGTTGCTTAACTCTTCTTCATTGCTGTTTTTTTTTGTAGGTGTTTGACTTCGAGTTGGATTTTCGAGGTGGTGTGCCAGATATTTATGGCTCGAAAATGCCTTTGACCGGAGTTTGACCCGGTCGCTAAAAGACGGTTTTGCCTTTGGTGACGGTTTTGACCCAAATTAGTCTCATTTGACTGGAAACGACCCACTGGGCTTGAATTTGAGGTCGGTTTTGTGAGATCTTTACTCCGCTAAAAGCTCGTGCCAACTACTATTGATTCTGAGTCCAAAATCGAGTGTATTAAGTCATGTTTACGTCCGATCATCATCGGGTGTTTTTTGGAAGCTGCTATAGACACCTGGCGGTCAAAATGTGGATGTCTACACACATGAAGTCATAAATCTAATAGATTCCATATATCATAACTACCAAGTATAGACTTTGGTTAAATGAGTCTTATAGTGAAGAATAGACTTTGTTGTTTTAGTCCGGCCAACTAGACCGAACTTGACTAATTTTTATCAATATGGGGAAACTCGGGGTAGAAATTACCATGACTAGGGATTTACCCTCATTCACCGCGAAAGCGGGTTTTTAGGTGAGTTTATCAATATTGCGACAAAAACTCGATCCCGACCTTCTTAGACTCCGAGTACCGAATCCCGACTTTTCCCTAACACCTTTTCCCTAGATTGACCACCTCTAGCTATCATCGTAGTTATTTCTCTAGTATAGACTCGACTCTTAGAAAATCTCCCTCTAGACATCAAACACGACACTTTAAACCCGTTATTATCACACCGTTCCCTGTGGACCGACCTCGACTTACCACGATTACTTGTTTGTTTTTGTGTGTCATCTCGAGTCTTATAAATATTGTTTTCGATCCTCCGTCCTTCGTTAACGACTGATCCGATTGGGTGACGATCAAAGTGGCGCCGTTGCCGGGGAACGGCGAGTAATTGTATTGAGTTTTTAGTTGTTGTGTTTGATTCTTTTCCCTTCTCTCTTTTCCCTAGTACCGTGAGGTGCTAGGAGTCTCATCGTTTAATTGAGTTTTATGCCCAGGAACACGTCATCGCCCTTGTGGTTCGATCCGGAGCCGGAAAGGACTTTTAGAGCATTGCGTTTTCGGGGAAATAACTCAACCACCATCATTCCACATCCTTCATTATCACCTCCTAACCTTAATCCCATCCTATCACATACACCTTCACCTTCTACACCTTCTAAATCATATCAATCTCTTCCAAACAAACCTTCCATACGTTCCACTTCACAAAATTCACCACCATCACCGAAAACTCCACCACCAAATCCATCCCCTCTAAATTCTCCAAATTCACCAAATTCAAATCCACCATCACCACCAATCCAACAAATGACGACTTTAGCCTCTCATTCCCAACTCACACACGAAGAAACACCTTCTCCCGTCAATTTCGGAGAGATTCCCGAGAATTATGAATTAAAAGCTTCTTTGACTAATGCGGTCCAACAAGACACTTTTCACGGTTTTTCTCAAGAAGATGCTCAAGAGCACATTGCTTCATTCAAAGAGAAAATAGTGGGAGCCCGTCTCAATGGATTAACCTCATGCCAATTACATTGTTTATTATTTCCAAAGACCTTGAGAGATGGAGCTCGTAGATGGCTTCAAGGCCATCCCGCTAACACTTTCACAACATGGGCTCAACTATCTAATGCCTTCTTGGAGAAATATTTTCCGCCGTCAAAGACTAACCAATATCGCATGGAGATACAAACATTCAAGCAAGATGAATTTGAAAGCCTATGTGAGGCTTGGGAAAGATTTAGAGATTTGTTGCGCAAATGTCCACATCATGGAATACCCGATTGGCTAACTACCCAAACATTTTATAACACCCTTTCATCTAGAACCAAGGAGAACCTCAATTCGGCCGCCGGAGGAGACTTCTCTTCTCTCACCGATGAGGCATCTAAAAATCTTATTGAGAAGATGGCAAGGAGTGATTCAAGAATGGGTCAATCAAGGGATTCTAGAAAGAAAGTTGAAGTGAACTCATCTACGAGTTCTAACGAATTGAAATTTCAAACGGAACTTGAAGAATTGAAAAAGAGAATGGATGCCATGAGTTCAAAGCGTACTCCTAGAGGTATGTACCAAATTCAAGGGAGTGTTCCACCAAGGCAACCATCACCTCCAAAGCAATTAACATGGGAAGTTCAATGTGATCATTGTGGCAATCATGGTCATGATTCTAGTTTTTTCATTCCTAATGAAGAAATTTATATTGAAGAGCCAAATGAAGTTCAAGCTATACAAGCATATGGGCAAAGACCTCAATTTGATCCTTTTTCTAATACTTACAATGCCGGCACAAGATTTCATCCTAATTTCTGTTATGGAAATCAAAATGTTCAAAATCCAATGCCGCGTGCCCAAGGGAGTCAAATGATGTCATTCAATCAAAGTCAACAAAGGCCCTTTAATCAAGGTCCTCCAAAGATGCCCCCATATATGCCTCCTCATCAAAGGAGCAACTTCAATCAACAAGCTAGCAACTTCCATGTTCCTAACAACTACAACAATTACCAAAATCAACATAGTAATCATTTCAATCATGGATATAATCAAGGGTCCCAAGGAAATTTCCATGGAAACCAAGGTTACAATCAACCACCATTTAATCAACCCTCTCAATCTTATGGCCAACCAAACAATTCTCAAATTGGTCAAGGGGGACCTTCATGGGAGAGCTATAATGATTTGGAAAGAACCGTTGGGCAACTATGGAATGAACACCAAGATACCAAGACAAGGCTAAAAGTTTGGGAATCACAAGAAGCAACAAAAGCCTTAGCCGCACCAATTCATCCACCCCATGGTTTGCCCGGCCAACCCCAAAACCCAAGAGATCCTTCGCACCAAGCAAATTCCGTCATTTTGAGAGGTGGCAAGGAACTTGAGGACCCATACAAGAATTTGAACACCAAAAGTACCCCATCCAAAGTCAATCAACCAAGTGCACCACAAGAATCATCTCCCACTTCCTCCAAACAAAACCGGGGAATACAAGCGGAGTTTGATATCCTCCAAAATGCGGAAAAAGAACAAAGAGAACAAAGAAAGAAGAAAGAGCAAATGGAAGCGGAAGAAGCAAAAAAGAAAGAGGCGGAACGATTAGCCGAAGAAGAAGAAGAATCCAATGTTCCACCGCCTCCCACTTTTGTCCCTCCATTGCCTTTTCCCGAGCGAGCTAAGCCACACAAAGAGAATGCTCAATTTAACCGTTTCGTGGATATGTTGTAGAAAGTAGAGGTATCTTTACCCTTCACCGAGGTAATCTCTCAAATGCCCCTCTACTCTAAATTTTTGAAAGATGTCTTGTATAAAAAGAGAACAATAGAGGATAAAGAATGTATTCCTCTCACGGGTCATTATAGTGCCATTCTTATGAACGAAATGCCAAAGAAACTAGAGGATCCCGGTAGTTTTTCTATCCCTTGTCGGGTTGGAAACGTTGTTGTTAATCAAGCTTTATGTGACATTGGGGCTAGTGTTAGTTTGTTACCCTATTCCATTGCCAAGAGACTTAGTGTGGGGGAGATGAGACCCACTAGCATGTCAATTCAACTTGCGGATAGGTTCGTTAAGTACCCACTTGGGATACTTGAGGATGTACCCGTTCAAGTTGGTAGATTATTCTTCCCCTCCGATTTTGTTGTCATGGATATGCCCAAAGACACTATTACCCCCATTATTTTAGGTCGACCTTTTATGGCTACCGGAGGTGTAACAACCCGGATATTGCCAGACTTTATAAGTAAGTCTATAATAGGAAACAGCGGAAGACATAATACATATCCGAGTCATTACTATTCTCAACTAACTAGATTACTTCATAATAATTATGAAAGTACTTAAATATTACATTTAATTATAATAATTTCATGAAGAATAGAAATACATTGGTGTCCCATCTTGATCAGCTATCTCCAACCTTGCCCGTCTGAGGAGTGGTCAGTCTCCCTTAATCTGACGATTAAAATATTTTTAAAAATAATTTCATAGAAAAACAAATCGTCAGGTGGGTAAATTATCAAAATTTAATATGAACAAAATATTAAATCAAACATAGATCAAATAACAGTACATAAATGCACAACCGATAACACATAACTTTGAAAATCGCAAGAAATGTTTTAAGTGCCGTATTATTTTTGGAAAAGTTTTATCACGGTATACCGGCCAATCATTGTACAATTACCGAATAAGTTTCGTATTTGATACTTGTACAATAATAATATACCGCCAATCACACCGATACCAGGGGGCTTACATTATTACCCCTGTTTACCGTGGTGACATAAACACGTTTAAAACAAAATTCGTCCTCTCATCTCCAGGGTCGAATGCCGGATACGTGGGGTTGTTACCCGCACCATGGACTACTCACCACCCGGCCGGTTATCCCCGCAGCCACGCTCCAATCGTCGACTCGCGGGAACCCGGGTGCGATCCACCTAACACATACGGGACTGATCAGGTCCCCACCTAAAGTATGGCCACACTCCCGCCTACTCTCGAGTCAATGTCAGCACAGCCAAAGACCCTTCGTACGCTACGGACGGTTTTATACGGTTAAGCTAAGCGCTATTCTTCCAAGTTATCTCGTACACAATAGAGACAACCTGCTTTCCCGCTCAAAGAGATTTCGAATTAAGTCCTAAAAATGCCCAATAAAATATGACTTCATTTGAAATTTATTTCATTTAGAAAACGTTATGTGTTATCCAACTCAAATTCCTTAGAAAGTTCCTTCTCTTGTAATTTGATACGAAGTAACAATAGCCAAATAGCACGTAGTCAAATAAAGGTCTCCTTACAGAATTGTATATCCCTAGCCTAACACCTTTATTACCACATCCGAATTGAACTCATATTACTCGGTCCTAAAGTATTATATTTGACTCATAAGATGATTCTATTGTAATAGTCTCAGAAAAATAATGGCAACTATATATATATAAAACTAAAATACACTTAATTAATTTAAATAAGTTAACATACCAATTAATTTAATAGTCAAAAAAATATTATTCATGTCATAATAATTTGTCAACAATTCCTTTCCAAGTTACCATGATCTTCGACATACCTAAGTTAGACACAAAATTATATTTATTTAATTTTGCCTTTTTTTTTTCCTTTGGGAGAAACTTATTAATTTAAGTGGGAAAATTTTTACGGAATACTTATTAACTAACTTAGACAATGAAAATCAAAGATCTACTCTTTTAGAAAAATTTACTAATATTAATATTGTGATCAAATATAAATAAATCATTCTTTTTAATGTATCAACCTTTGTCAAAATCCTTGAGAAGTTGATATATAACAAAGTTTTCGGAATAGGTTCGTAGACTAACACCTATTTTCACACCCGAAGTGAATTTGGGCTATCTTAAAAATATAATATTTTAACTTATACGATGATTTTGTACTACAATCACTCTCATGATCATATCGACTGTAAAAATTTAGAACCAAGTATCGAACTACACAACATAACAAAGCCGTAGTAACATAATAAAGTTATGTCATAGATAATTCTTTTCGTCAAAAATGATACCGAATTGATAAAAAATTTCAAATTAAGACAAAATATTGAAATGATGAAATTCTTTTGCAATTTACACGTGACTTCTCCCACCCACCAAAATCATCAAAAATTTATTTTATAAGTTAAACATTTAACAACCAATTTAGTAAGAAAAAAAACACTAATAAAACTGAACTCACTTAGGATTTTAAAACACGACCAATCTCCTTAAAGTCGGTTGGTTCGACCATGTTCTGTACTAGCAGACCGATTCGACGTTACTCTCTACTACCCAAATACGTATCATAAACTTTTACTCAAACTGTTCCAATAAAATTTGAGCACAAGAACACTTTAACAGTTTATAAACATAAACATATCATCACATGCAATCCCGGAATAACAAAACACTCATATACATAACAATTAACAACATGCAAACAACTTTTTGAAATCTTTTATTTGATTGAAAACGATTTATGAAAGGGTTAGGACGATTTACCCACCCTAATTAAAGGGGTTTTTTTTTGTCGAGGTAGCTGGGGTTCAGGAGAGTAAAGTGTTCATCCTGATGATCCTCCCTTTAAAGGAATTTCAGCCTAGATGAACTTCTGGTGCCGCGATGCTTCCACGACTCCTCGAGAAAAGCCGCTCTAGTGTCCACCGTATTCCTCTTCTGAGTCAAACACGACACTCACATTTGGCATGCGTGCATGTTGGTTTTCAACCCAGAATTAAAACTCTACAATCATGGAAATTAAATTTTGCAAAGGAGTGATATTGTTATTATTATTATTTTTTTTAAATAATTTATTAAGAGTTAAGATTGAGGAGAAAACAACAAATAATTTATTTACTTTTTTTGGGAACAAATTTGGAGATCATCTTGTTTGAACGAGATGAATTAAGAAATGGGCTACAATTTCCCTTTTTCTTCGTTTTGTTTTCCAACATGGAGGGAGTTTGGCTTAATTGCTTCCTCTTATCTCTTTTGTGTATTGTAATAGTGTGATGGGATTATGAGAAATAAGAAATGTGTGAATAATGACACGTGGTGCTAGGTGGCAGTGTATAAAAGGAACGTATTTGGTAAGATTTGGACCTTAAGTTCGGTTTTGAGTCCATATTACAATCGGTTTGGTATTAAATAAATCTAATTACAAAGCATGAATAAACCTTTGAATCGAAATAAAAATTCATAATGAGATGGCGTAGTTGAATTTATAGTACTTGACTAACTTAGCTAGATAGGTCCGGTTACAATTTTATATTAATCGCATAGGACTGGTATTAATATATGAAAAGACGGAGTGTTGTCAAAATGACTTTTTAGTTATGAAAGTCAAATAGTCTAAGACGGAGAGTAAAGCGATTAATGACGTAATACTTAGTATAATTGAAACTTGTTACGAAATATTATAAATTTGTTTCTTGAATAACGTATCTAGAAAGTTCTTTTAAATAAAATAATACTCCACCTGGGTAGAAGGTCTAACAATGTTTTTAGAGATTAAGTTCAAATACGAAAATAGATAGTTTTGGTATAAAGCAACTTGTAAAAATGTCGAGTAAGGAATATGAAGTGTTACGCATAACCTTGGGCTCCTTTTAGCTAATTTTTTTGCCTCGTAGTTGTCCGAATTTGTCCATGACTTCTCTTGGGGAGTCATAGTAATTACTCTCATCTTCAAAATGTATATTGGAGTGTGCAAGTATGAGAATAAATGAAAGAGTTATGATCGACTTAAGTTGTCTTTAAGCTGAGCTGAAAAATTTATTATAAATAATAGTAAAATAATATAAATAAATAAATAAATAAATGACATGTTGAAGATTTTGAAAGAATGATTAAATGAGAAAATTTGTAGATATCAAATATGAAATTTCTGTCCATCCCACGGAAGGGGGTCTGGTAGTTTATAAAATATGACAAAATATAACGTAAAGTAGAAAGTATTTCTAAAAGGGTGTTAAAAATACGGGGTGTTACAGGAGGTGCTATAGTTGATGTTAAGAATGGAAAGTCATCATTCGAGCTCTTAAACAACCAATGATTGAACAAATGAATTCCATTGAAGTTATTGACAGTTTGGTTGAGTATAGCTTGATAGATGATGATAAGCAAGAAGATGAACCATTTGACTCTCCACCTCTCAAAGAAGAATGCTTGCATGATGGAAAGGTAGAACCACTATCGGTTGGTAAGAGTATGGTATCTTCTCCTCCTAATCTTGAACTTAAACCACTCCCCTCTTCCCTCAAATATGCTTTTCTTGAAGAAACTAATTATCCCGTTATCGTCAATGCTACCCTTGATGGACCTCAATTAGAAAAACTTTTGATTGTTTTGAGAAAACACAAAAAGGCCATCGGGTATAGCATTGCCGACCTCCAAGGCATAAGCCCAAATGTTTGTATGCATAGGATCATCCTTGATGATGACCACCGTCCTTCGGTTGAAGGTCAACGTAGGTTGAAGCCTACCATGAAAGAGGTTGTCACGAAGGAAGTCCTCAAGTTGTATGAGGCTAACATTATATACCCAATAACCGGAAGTAAATGGGTTAGCCCCGTACAACTTGTGCCGAAAAAAGGAGGAATGACGGTTGTCAAGGGAGAAAAGGGTGAGTCAATTTCTACTAGGACTATTACCGGTTGGCGCATGTGTATAGACTATCGAAAATTGAACACGGCCACCATAAAAGACCATTTCCTCTTCCCTTTATTGATCAAATGCTTGAAAGATTGGCGCATCATTCTTATTTTTGTTTCCTTGATGGTCATTCCGGATTTCTTCAAATTCCCATTCATCCCGATGACCAAGAGAAAACCACTTTCACATGTCCCTATGGCGCCTATGCTTATAGAAGGATGCCATTTGGACTATGCAATGCGCCGGGAACGTTTCAAAGATGTATTATGGCTATTTTCTCCGATTTTATTGAAAAATCCATGGATGTTTTTATGAATGATTTTAGTGTCCATGGTACATCTTTTGATTCTTGTCTTGAAAATCTTGATCAATTGTTAGCTCGATGTGAAGAGTATAGACTTGTTTTGAATTGGGAAAAGTGTCATTTTATGGTTGAACAAAGTGTTGTCCTAGGTCATACTGTGTCTAATAGAGGAGTTGAAGTCGATAAGGCGAAAGTCTCCGTGATTGAGAACTTGCTACCGCCTACAAATGTCAAAGGGGTGAGGAGTTTTCTAGGTCACGCCGGTTTTTATAGACGATTTATTAAAGACTTTTCCAAAATTGCTAAGCCTTTGACTTCTTTGCTTATGAAAGATGCACCTTTTGTTTTCGATGACTCGTGTCTTGAGGCCTTTTGCAGGATAAAGACCGCTCTCACTACTACTCCAATTATCAAAGCTCCCGATTGGAATCTTCCATTTAAGACCATGTGCGATGCATCCGATTTTGCCGTTGGCGCCGTTCTAGGTCAACGGGTTGATAAGAAGCTACATGTGATATACTATGCAAGCAAGACCTTAGATGAAGCCCAATCGAGGTACACCACAACCGAGAAAGAGATGCTTGCCGTTGTCTATGTCATGGAGAAATTCCGAAATTATGTTACCGGTTCCAAAGTCATAATTAATTATGACGCGGCAATTCGATACATCATGTTCAAGAAGGAGACCAAGTCCCGACTCTTTCGGTGGGTGCTCCTTTTACAAGAATTTGATATTGAGATTAAAGACAAAGCCGGATCGGAGAACTTGGTAGCGGATCATCTTAGTAGACTAACGGTTAGTAAAGAGAACAATGAAGAAGATGGTATCCCATCAATGAAGCTATGAGAGATGAGGCCTTGATGGCCATTGATACTATTACACCTTGGTATGCCGATATCGTCAACTTCTTAGTATCTCATTATATTCCGGACGATTATTCCAAGCAAGAGAGGAAGAAACTACGTTATGAAGCCCGACGCTATTATTGGGACGAACCGTATTTGTTTCGCCGTTGTGTAGATGGAATTTACCGGCGATGTGTTAAGGCCAAAGGACATAACATTGTGAAGCACCTTCACTCGACATCTTATGGTGGACACTTGGGCAACCAAAAGACAATTGCCAAGGTTCTCCAAAGCGGGCTTTGGTGGCCTTCCATGTTTAAGGACATTCGAGCTTTCATTCTCACGTGCGATGCTTGCCAAAGAAGTGGGAATATTACAAGAATAAATGAGATGCCCCTTCAACCCATCTTGGAGATTGAATTGTTCGATGTTTGGGGCATTGATTTCATGGGTCCGTTCACATTCTCTTTTGGTAACAAGTACATTCTAGTCGCGGTTGATTATGTCTCAAAATGGATCGAGGCCGTAGCTTCCCCCACCAATGACTCCAAGGTTGTAATCAAGCTTTTCAAGAATGTAATTTTCCCAAGATTCGGTATGCCTAGAGCCATAATTAGTGATGGAGGCTCTCATTTTAGGAAAGATACCTTTGAGCACCTTCTAAGGAAATACGGTATCACTCACAAGATGTCACTAGCCTACCACCCTCAAGCAAATGGGCAAGCCGAGATCTCCAACCGTCAAATCAAGGGAATTTTAGAGAAAGTTGTAAATACACACCGAAAGGATTGGTCATTGAAGTTGAATGACGCCCTTTGGGCATTGAGAACGGCTTACAAAGCGCCAATTGGAACCACTCCTTATCGTCTTGTGTATTGTAAAGCTTGTCATTTACCGGTGGAATTGGAACACAAAGCCGAATGGGCAATCAAAGAGCTAAACTTCGATGAGAGTGTTGTAGGAGACAACCGCCTTCTCCAACTACAAGAATTGGAAGAACTAAGACTCGAAGCCTACGAAAATTCGAAGATATACAAAGAACAAACTCGTCAATGACACGACTCTTGAATACTTCGTAAGGACTTCTCCGTTGGTGATAAGGTATTGCTCTTCAACTCTCGCTTTAAGCTCTTCTCCGGTAAGTTGAAATCTAAATGGTCGGGTCCATTCGAAGTGACCAAGGTGCAACCATATGGATCAATAGAGATATCAAGCCCGGAAACTGGGAAATTTATGGTTAATGGCCAACGATTGAAGATCTACCTCCCCGGTCACGTTCGTGAGACCCTTGCTACCGTGAAGTTTGGTAAGCTCCCGCTGGGGAGCGTTGTTTAACCCCCTCTCGAAGTTGATGTAGGTTTGGTGGTATCCTCAACAACCACTACCTTGTATATACGTATCATATTTTCTTTGAGTTTGTTAGTTTTGCTAGTTTGAGAAGAATGATTGAAATTGGATTTCGCAATGGAGCATAAATTTGGATGAAGATCAAGCTTTTGGAGAAGTTATGGAGCTCAAATGAAGACCACAAGCATGTTTGTGGGAGATATTGTTATATGTAATGTGGGTCGAGTCATATATTTGAATCTTTAGGTGATTATTGAAGAGCCATAAAATGGCAAGGCGGAAAAACGCAGAAAAGAAGACCGCCGGGCAAAACTTCGCCCTACGGAAAGTTGCCAGAAATGCCAGGAACGAAGAAAATACCACCGGGCAAAATTTCGCCCGGTGAGATTTTCACCGGGTGAAATTTCACCCGGTGGAGAAAAAGTTGGCAAATCGATTTTCACGACGAAAGTCCGTCGGGTGAAATTTCACCCGATGAGACCCGACCGGGTGAAATTTCACCCGGCGGTGTGACTTGGCCGGATCACTTATACCTTCTATATACTCACTACATTTTCATCTCCCTCCAACAATTTACCTCAACATAACTTTCCCTCCAATAATTTTTACACCAAATTTTTACCACTCACTTTAAAACTTTCACTTTCCCTCCTCAAACACCCTTATTTATATCACCTTTTCACCTCACTCATCATTTCACACTTTCACCCATCATAAAATACTACATTTAAACCTCCATCCATATTTCATCTTCAACTTGGTGAATATTTATTTTGGGTCTTTGAAGAGGGAAGAAGCTAAAGTTTCGGGATTTTTCTTGCAAATTATTATTATGGAGACAAGAGCCCAACGAGCCGCACGTAAACAAGGTATGGCTTCGACCTCTAATCCTTCTAAGCATTCATCTTCTAGTAAGTCTACTAGGCCTAAACTTTTACCTTGTCCTAATACACCTCTAGCTCAAACCTTCTCCGAAAAAGTTTTCGAGAGTACAAGGTGGCCTTGTCCATTCACAAAGAAAATTTTAGGAATTAAGGACGATATTAGAGAGTTATCGTCTAGGATTGGTATTAGTAAACTCCTTGATTTTATGCGTATCACAAATAAAGACCTTACATGTGAGTTCTTAGGTACCTTTACCATCGATAACCCGACCACACCAAGAGAATTTAAATTTCGCTTGTTTGGTAGAACTGACTGTTTAAATGTTTCCGAATTCGGTTTAGCTCTAGGTTTACCCTCATCGGGTACCGGACAAATTAGACCCCTAAGTGATTCGCAAAGTAGAGCTACTAGCAGGAGAGACTTGTGGAGGCGCATAGTGCCGGGTCAACGTGATTTCGAACCCAATTCTAGTTTTACCGCTGAAATCCGTAACCCTGCTATTCGTTATTTTGCCGAAATCCTTTCCCACTGTCTTTTGCCGTCTACCGATAACATTATCAACCTCAATGTGTGTGTCTTACAATTGTTATGTGACTCTTTACTCGGTAACTCTAATCCCCTTGACCTACCCATTGTCGTGGCGTTACACTTTCATCAAATTATCATTGACCAACGCCCCTCTGTCGACTGTGGTGGTCTTGTGACTTTAATAGCTAAAAATTTGGGTTACGCGACCGACCACCTTAAACCACATGACCCCCGTGTCTGGCTTGACGAGGCCTACTTTCCTTCTTGGATTTTTCATGTGCCTGACCACCGCCTCGTCTCTCTTGGCCACGGCCGTGGCTTAATTGTCCCCAACAAAAACCTAACCAATATTTACAACAAACGTAATTGAGACCTACCTCCAGGTCCCTGTGAATTCCGACTAACTGAATCGGGGGAAATAGGAGTTTGGGAGTATGCCGGTGAGGGAACTCCGAGGGCTTCCTATGCGTCAAATGACTATTCGACCTAAGCACCCCTACAAGAGTCGGTAGATAATTTGGTTTGTGTATGTTGTGGGTATTTATGTGGTTTGTGTGGTTGAGTCTCAATCATTTACAATTGTATGTCCTTGAATTAATATTGTTCCTTGTTCCTTGCACCATCATTATAATCTTTGTGATTGTTTTGTCTCGAACAAAATTTGCAAGCTATCCCACCGTCCCACTGAATGATTTTTGCGGCCGTCGCGGCCTTGGTATTGCTCCCGGTCTCTTGGCGATGTGATTACGCCATTGACCCTTTGAAAAATCCAAAATCAAATCAATCTTTCTTAATTTTTCTTAATCCGGGCTAGGTGATGTGACTACACCTACGCCCATTTTATTTTATTTGATTTTTATTTTCTTAGCCACTTGGCTAGGGTCTAGGTGATGTGATTGCACCTAGGCCCGCCACTATCTTATCGCTTTATTTATTTTATTTTCTTTTTCTTCTTTAAAATTTTTGAAAAACCCAAAAACATTTGAAAAATCATAAAAATCCAAAAATATTTTTCTTATTTTCCTTTTCGATCTTCCCCTACTTGTCCATTGAGGACAATGTACAGTTTTAGTGTGGGGGAGGAGTCTAATATCTTTTACTTTCTCAAAAATCTTTTCAAAATCCATAAAAATTTGAAAAATGCGAAAAATCAAAAATATTTTCTTTTTCTTTTTCTTTTCTTTTCTTGTTTCTCGTTATGTTTCGTGTCCCGTGTATGGTCTTGTTCTCTACTCTTACAGGTAACCACCACCTTAATAGCATGAATTGAAGAGATTATGAAAGCACCCGCTATGTAACTTCCTTTCTTCTTTCTTTACTTTCGTAAAGGAGTTAGGTTGTTGCTATTGGAGGCTCTCGAAGTTGAGCATTTTGGTGTTGTGGTTAATTGTGCTTGAATGATGATGGAGTAAGGAGTTCATGACTTTACTTGTGTTTTCTTTTATTTGCTTTTTCATTTTTGTGTGTTTTGTTTTATTTTGTTTTTGTATAGTGTGTCTAGGATAATAAATTTTCGAAAACCCGATTACAAACTTATTACAAGAGTTTACATTCCATTGTAGATAACCCATTGTAGATTTTGGACCTTGATCTAGTATAATGACCTTTAATCAATGAATTTGTTGATCCTTTAGCTTGAGTCCACCTTTTCTACTAGAAGTTTACTTCGGGGTTTGCATTTGACCACCTTGACCACCCATGGAGGAGTTAGACCTTGGTTCCCGCATCCCGTTTTCTAGGTGACCTTGCTCGAATGACCACTGCACCTTTAGTCCAAATTCTCTCCGCCTTTTGTGGGTTATCCGGGAATGGCGCGCGTTCTCGATTACCTATTTTTCCTCCACCTATACATCACCACAATAAGTTTACACAAAAAAATAACCTCCAAGCTTGGTTACAGACCACATCAAAAAGCCAAAAAAGGGCAAACCAAAGCAAGAAGAAAAGGGCACAAAAACATGAAAAAGAAAAACAAAGGAGAAAGAAAAGGAGCTTCAAATGAAAAATCCTATCGTCAAAAACATCTCCTTGAAAAAAAAAGCCCTTTGATTGATTCATCGCCGTGAAGTGCCAACTAGAGGACCGAGTCCCGAGGTCGGAAGATAGCGGTGATGAGTCGATCCACCCCAATCATTATAAACACTCCACCTTTTTATTTGAGCTAATTTAGGAAATTCGAGTTTGGAACGACCCTCTTGGCTTAGCCAAAGAGAGCGGGACTGCACCTACCTACAGTGTCGAACGAATCCATGGTTCACTTTTTCCACTCCGTTATACGCCCCGTCGTACCCCTTTAGAAGACTAGGAGGACCTAGGCTAAGTTATCAACATCTATATTGCTTAATTGTCATAGTAATAGGCTTTGGTCCTTGTTTGCGTGAGTCATTTATCTTAGAAGCCTATTGTTGTTTTAGGTAAGTAATCGGTGTCTTCCCCGCCGTCTCGATGAGGGATTCGATGTTTTATTTTTGCTTTGGATGCGTCTATTCTTTCGTGTTATGTGTTTTTGTTATGTTTAGTCGCATCCACCATTTTAAGCAAGCCCCAACTTGCCTTGCATGGAAGTACTCTACCTCATGAGTATTTCGATGTGAGTTGAAGGGACGGAGTGGGCCCGTTAATTGCCCCGTATCGGCTTAGCATAGTCTAGCTAGTAGTAGTAGTTGTAATTTCTTTTTGGGTCTTTGCTCGAGGACGAGCATCGATTTAGTGTGGGGGAATTGTTGTGTGCTAAATTTAGACCATTTTCCCCCTCATTGAGACCCGTTTTTCCCTCGTTTTGCGAGTCTTGAGTGCGATTATCGCCATATTTTGAGTAAATCTCGCATTAGCGTCCCTCTTGTGCGTTTTACGTGTTTTTGGTAGTTTTTCTATCATTTTGATAGGATTTTGCACCGAAATCCGATCGAGCTTCCACGAGCACAAGAGAAGGGAATACCGTCCAAAGAGTGAAGCACACAACATAAAGTTTAAAGCCATCCAATCAATCAACAAAGAATGAGACAAGAAAGAGGCCAAGAAAAATGACCGGGCGAAATTTCACCCGGTGAAACACCACCAGGCGAAATTTCACCCGACGGTGAAAGCGCCTCCCGAAGATTTTCCGAGACCTCCCCACCGGGCGAATCTGACCGGGCGAAATTTCGCCCACCGGGTGAAATTTCGCCCGATGGAGAGAAGAGTCGGAAAACGCAAAAATGGAAGAAAATCTGACAGGGTGAAATTTCACCCGGTGGGAATTATCGTCAAGTCCGCAGGGCGAAGTTTCACCCTATGAAGATGCTAAGGGAGATTGTCTCACTAATGGAGCATAAAGTTGGATTTGGGCTTTGGGTTAAATACCCATTAAGAGATTACTATATATATGTCTACCCTACTTAGTTGCCTATTACCTCTCCATTATGCTAAGGAGGGAAGACATTACACCACTTCACAATCCTATTACACCATCTTAGTAGTAGTATTCTAGTAGAAAATCCTCCATAATTCTAGTAGTTTACATAGTAATTAGTAGTAGATCTACATAGTTTACATCAACAATTCTTTAGATTACAAGTTTGTAGAAGATTATTCAAGTTTTATTTGAAGATTTGTTGGGTTTATTGGAGGATTAGTGACAAGTTCTCCATTTTATTCATCAAAGATTCAATCTTTATTCATGATATCTTCTTATTTCTTGTAGATCTCCATAGTTGGCATACTTCTCTTCCACTCTCTAATCTCTAATCTAGTTTTAATGTTATTTTCTCATCATTAACTTGTCTAGATCATATTAGTGTTGATAGTTTCATTAGATCTATTTAACATGCATGTTGTAGAGATTTTCGCCTTAGTCAATGTTTTGTTGCTTTCCATAATGATTAGTGAGTAGATTTCTTGTTGGGGAGTTTAGGGATGAGGACTTGGACTATTTGAATTTAGGGGTAATAGTGGGTTGCTTGCATGTTGGTTTATCTTATTTATGATGTTATGTCATTGTTGTTTTAGTCCGGCCAACTAGACCGACCTTGACTAATTTCTATCAATATGGGGAAACTCGGGGTAGAAATTACCATGACTAGGGACTTACCCTCATTCACCGCGAAAGCGGGTTTTTAGGTGAGTTTATCAATATTGCGACAAAAACTCGATCCCGACCTTCTTAGACACCGAGTACCAAATCCCGACTTCTCCCTAACACCTTTTCCCTAGATTGACCACCTCTAGCTATCATCGTAGTGATTCCTCTAGTATAGACTCGACCCTTAGAAAACCCCCCTCTAGACATCAAACACGACACTTTAAACCCGTTATTATCACACCGTTCCCTGTGGACCGACCTCGACTTACCACGATTACTTGTTTGTTTTTGTGTGTCATCTCGAGTCTTATAAATATTGTTTTTGATCCCCCGTCCTTCGTTAACGACCGATCCGATTGGGTGGCGATCACTTGTCGAGACTTGTAGCGTGTAAAACGCGTTTATTTAGGCGTAATTGGGGCTACTCGGTCGAGTCATGGAGGGACTCGGTCGAGTGTCCCTTGAAAAAGGTTTCTGCCGATTTTTTGGGGTGTCACTCGACCGAGTGGCTATGGCACTCGATCGAGTGCCCCCTGTTCGAGTGGTGACTCGATTTGCAAGTTTCGAAATTGCTTTTAATTTTTGAAAACCGATAATTTCGCTAAGTCATGTAAAAATATGGCACAATTTATTCCCGACTTAAAATTTTTAAAACTCGTAAATATTTGATATTCGACTACGAAATCGAGATCCAATACTTAGAGCATTTGTTAGAAAAAAAAAGATGTTTTTAGAAACTGTTTTGAATCAAAATAAATCCCTCCGCGTTGTAATGTCGTATTAGTCTTTTTAGGACTATGTGAGATTATTTCGGCATCAACGAGATTATGCTTAAAAAAAATAGTTTGTTGATTGATTCCTTTAGATCCGATATTCGACTATAGAGTCGATATCGAATCTTTAGGGACGACTCGTTATTGAAAATAGTACGATAATATTGATATTAGGAACGAGAAAATAAAAAAAGACGCGACGACGACCCGTATAAAAATACGGACGGACGAGAGAAAGAGAAGAAAAGGGAGAAGTTGGGATTTGTAACACCCTCAACCTACATGCTTGATTATCTCGAAAACGGACTCGTAGTAGCGGCCTAGGCGCGGGAGCGTTAAGATGTATATAGGTGAGTTCTGGTGTGTATGGTTAGGGAGGGGATTTGACGAGTTTTGCTCTTGGGTTTGTATATGGTTTGCCTAAAATTGCCTAGAATTCCGGGTTGTGAATGGTCGGGAATCCTATAGGATTTCTAGAGGAAAGATCGAAATATAATATGCCTAGTATTGCTGAAATTCCGGGTTGTGACTTGTGTATATCGGGATTGGAATTGTTGTGTTGTGAATTGTTGATGTTGTAGATGTATGAATCGTGAATAATTGATGATGTGTAGGAGGGTGTATTTATAGGGGAGATTTCCTGGCTTGGATGGGAAGAAACTCCTGTTTCGGATAGGAAAGGTAGTAGTCTTGGATGCAATAGGATTCCGTCTTTGGATAGGAAAATGTTGCTTGTAAAGGAAGAAAACACCCGATTTTGGCTGATTTTATGAGTCCACTCGATCGAGTGAGCTGGTCCACTCGATCAAGTGGGTCTAGCCGGGTGGGAGACCTCCTTAGAGATCGAGTTTTGTCCTTTTGGGAGAGTTTTAGTTGCTTAACTCTTCTTCATTGCTGATTTTTTTGTAGGTGTTTGACTTCGAGCTGGATTTTCGAGGTGGTGTGCCAGATATTTATGGCTCGCAAATGCCTTTGACCGGAGTTTGACCCGGTCGCTAAAAGACGGTTTTGCCTTTGGTGACGGTTTTGACCCAAATTAGTCTCATTTGACTGGAAACGACCCATGGGGCTTGAATTTGAGGTCGGTTTTGTGAGATCTTTACTCCGCTAAAAGCTCGTGCCAACTACTATTGATTCTGAGTCCAAAATCGAGTGTATTAAGTCATGTTTACGTCCGATCATCATCAGGTGTTTTTTGGAAGCTGCTATAGACACCTGGTGGTCAAAATGTGGATGTCTACACACATGAAGTCATAAATCTAATAGATTCCATATATCATAACTACCAAGTATAGACTTTGGTTAAATGAGTCTTATAGTGAAGAATAGTTTTCAATATAAAGATGATATGGATTGATATAAGAGTATCTATGAGGCATAGTTGGTAGTTAAGGATTGATCTTATAGTAGTGACTATGGAAAAATCTTTTTTACAACATTGTGCTTAAGTCCATTAGGATTGATTTAGCATTTTGAACGTCATCACTCATATGATGAGTTTTTGACAAATGTATGTGAAATATATTTCTTGAAAAGAAATACACAAGATGGTGTATGAGACACATCATATGAATTTCATATTATCATAATGGCGAGACAATTTGAATGTTCTGATTTGATTGGAGCATGGATCAAGTATCTTCATTCTCAATTTGGTAATTCAAAGATGTTTGTTTTCCTTTGAGACGAAGAGAGACAAAATGTGTACAAGAGGCTTGTGGGAGTGCATTTATCGTTATGATTTGGTATGTAAGTGACATGCGTCTCTAACTAAATAACATTTGGTTTCTTTAGTCCCGAGACTTTGCAAGAAATATGTTTATTATGTGCTCGTGTGACGAGTCGATACTACTTTTGTGATGTCACTAGAATGCTATCTAAGAATTGTTCTTTTGCGCTTAAGAAGCAAAAAGGGGAATTATTTAAGCGATGCGCATGATGTAATAAGCGAATTGTTGTAAACAAGTTACAACGATTCATATTTCCAAATAGACAAAGATGACATGAGATTGTAATCTCAGTAAATTTCGTTTTGGATGAGAGGTTGTGTATTGGAATGGTTCCAAAAGACAACATTTGTGACTAATATTATAACTAAAGTTAGTGTTCTATTGCTTTTGAAGCAAATAGACGTTTGATTACGAATCAAGCACACACTCAACCTTAATTGAGAGAAGGTAGATTGATCATATGCTTGTAAATAACCGATACAAATGTTGTATGTCCCGAGACCTCCTCTACATAAAGATCATATTGTTATGATTGGTATAAGACGTATGGGCGAGTGGTCTAAGTACTTTTAGAGGTGTTTGGTTTAGTGGGAGTTATTTCGATAATTGATATATGTATGACATATTGTCATTTGGTTAATGTAACCGAGTTATGTCCCTAAATAATTTACATTGATGAAATAGATCACTAAGTACATGACTTAGTCTTCGAACTCTATTTGGATGATGTAATTATTTTGTCTCTAGTCAGGGTATTGTATTAGGACATTTGAATGCTCTGATCTTAAATGAATAGTGTGTGAGTCGGTTGATGACTAAGTTTCTTGAGTCATAGGTATTGAGATACTAAACCAGACACACAAGTGTGTGTTGAGAACATGCATTAGACAGACCCGCCGAAAAGGATTTTACTAAGATTTCGCCTAGTGTCAGTAAAGTTCTTTGCAAGTTATGAACTTGTATGGTCTTTAGACCTGAGTCTTTGACTATCCTGTACATGTGATGTGTATGCTTTGATACTATTCCTCGTCAGCTGTGAAAGGGGCTATGGATGTTTATTGGGCATGCATGGATCATGTGATAGGATGTGGTTAGACAAGAGGGGATTTGCTCTTTCTTTATTGAAGGGAATTTATTGTTTCTTGGCCACTCGAAGAGTGTGACTTGTGCAAATGCGTGGCCGCGCTCGGATAGGATGATTGTCATCTATCTGCTCTTTTAACATGTCAACTCAAAGATTCGAGTAAAAGATTGAGACATGCGAGGATGACACTTCTTCTTACCTCATTCTCAATAGGAGACAATAGTAGCAAAGAGACTTAAGCCGTTCTTGAGAGGACATGTACAAGTGGGAGACTGAAGAAGTTATGTCCATTGTCCTATACGGATTAACCCGCTTAACTCTATGTATTCAATATGCCTTTCTAGAGGTCGATGTTGGGCTGACATGTAAATATGTTACGTGTCTAGTAGTCTTAGGTGGGCCCGTTGGGTCACACACAATGTGTACGGGATATTATTAATATATATCGATATATTAAATATATCGGGTTAGTAGTAATACGGTCTCAGCTGTGTTGTTGGGTTATGGTAATTAGAGTTATGATTATAATCTAATTATGGTAATTAGAGTTATTGTAATAACCTAATTCTAGTTTCACATCTCTCCTATATAAGAAGGTTCATATGATGAACGAATATGTGGAATTAAGAGTATTAACTCATAATATATATACGAAGTATTCTTCTTATAAAGAGTTATAAGAGAGATCTAGAGAGAAGTAGTGAGATGGTGTCACAAACCCTTATACTATCATATACGTCGCAGTTCTGTACCCGTGTGGATATCAAAGGAGGCATCACGTTTGGGGTGCTTTATCTTGTCCGTGGGAATTATTTATTCTGTCCGTGGAGATTATTTATTTTGTCCGTGGAGATTATATATATTTTTGGGTTTATTATATTTCTTATTAACACGATGTTCCGCTGCAAATAAGGTATAATCTGCTTTTGTCTTTTCAGTTAATACTTGTAATAGGTCCTTGGGTTAAGGGTTATAACCCTACACACACCGACAAGGAGAACAAAATTTACCACTGTGGAGATAATAGTACAACTCCGAGGAACTCTCTCAGGACGATGGTTAAGAGCCTCCAATTTTTGGGTTAATTACTAAGGTGAAATGGTGACCTCTATTTATAAAAAAAATCATTTCCTCTTAGCTAAGTTTTCCATGTAGGATAACTGTTCAATTTATACATAGAAAAACTGGTCATTCCACTACTCTTTAGATGTGGGACAAAACACATTCTAACAAAATATGTCGTCTTATTTCCGCACCTGATTCGACATTCAACCCGAGTCTCGAATCTAACAATTGCTAGTCATTAATCCTAACATTTGTGTTTATCTTCATCACATGTCAAGGAAGCTAAGAAGCGCATGACGATGAGGATGTCGGTGAATCATCCTCTATTGCACTATAAACCGATGCACGTCGCCTTACTTTATCAGAGTAATATGATTCTTGGAAAGAAACTTGAGTTTCTTTGGATCCCTCATGGTTATACTGTGGTGATTATCGTTGTGATTATAGTGGTTGTAACCACCATGAATAGTGGTAGTTTTAAGACTACTACCATAATCATTACTGTATTATGCTCGTCTGTTTGAAATATTGGATCAAGGACTACCTTATTTACTACCTTATTTTTAAATGCTAAAATAAATCCAACGACAAGTATATGTCGCTTTTACACGATAAACATATTTTCTGATAGGGGTGGTTTAATTAACACATCATATTGGAACTCTCAAACGTTCTCCGTTGCTCCTTGTATTTTGATTGGACGTTCCTACTGACGCGATGAAAACTCCGTACAATTTTCAGCCATTTTTATTCTGGGCCCAGATCAGAAGCTGTGAAAAACGTGTATTATATACTACAAATTGAGCTGCTCGGAAACTCATATCGAGTCACGTTTGGAATCAATACCTGATTTTAAATCATATCACATGACTAGGGTATCTTCAGGATGTACCCTGCCTGATTTTACGCCCAAACGACAAGTATAAATTGCTTTTACACGATAAACCGATTTTCTGGTAGGATGGTTTAACACATACCAGTATACCACAACCCCCAAATGTTCTAGGATGCTTCTCTGATTTTGTGTGGATGTTCCTACCAGGGGCGGGCCTACTGCTACTGTTACTGTAGCAATTGCAACAGGAAAATTTTAAAAAATTAACAAGAACGTATCTTTTTGCTATATCTAATTTCCAAATTTGCTCACAACTGTATCCGGATATCTCTCACCATATCTCCTCCGGTCCTCCTATTCTTTCCTAAGTCAAATTTTACCAAATTTAAACCTTTATCTTCTCATCTCAAAAAGATGAATGAATTAAGAAAAAAATACAGGTCTAATTTATCTCAGTTCATATTTCAATATTATTAAGGATGTCAACCATTCCGATTACGAGCACCACCGAACCACCTCCTCATCAAAACTCTAGCGAATCGGTGGTACTATCGTCTCATCAATCGTCCTCTACCAATTATACCAATGGTAATATTATTTTTACAAAGTTAAAATCTTTCATTACTATATTTTGAATATGACTAAAACAGTACTAGTGAAATTCGAATCTGAATTAATTCTTTTCTGTATAAGTAATTAAAATTACTTTGATTAATGTTAGTTTTTTAATTTTTAATGATAAATGGAAGGATGGTTGTTAGCAATTGGAAATGGTAGTGTACGAATTTCAACTTTCAAGACATAATAATATTTAAATTCATATAGTGATTAAATTAACAAACTAATGATACTTTGGGCAGCAATTTTGTTTGGGTTTTTCCCTCTTTGGATGAGAATGGTCAATTGGTAGATCCGTAGATTAGCAATTTGGATGGAGTAAAATTAATTGAACTCCGTAAATTTGAATTTTGATGTGTCTTTGGTTTTGTTAACAGAATTTAAGTCAAAAAGGTCAAGAGGCGGAGTGATAACAAGTTTTTTTCAAAGGAAGGCTCCTAGACCAAATGAAGAGTCAAATGGGCAAAGTTCATCTCCACTTAAGTCCACCAGCCAAGAATGTGAAAATGACGAGGGAGGTAATTCGAATCCAATTCAACATCCTAGTGTAGTAAGATTAAATGAATTTGATATCGCTTCTCTTGTACAAGATCCGGGAATGAGGAAAAGAATCAATGAATATCATCCTAATGATAGAGAAATAGTACAACGAGAATATATTCGTAGAGGTCCGTGTCAACCTAAAGATTATGTGTTTCCTAAGAAGTTTATAGGCAAGTTTCAACGGAAGTTCAAGGGTGAATGGTTTAAAAACTTTGAGCCATGGCTTGAGTATAGTAAAGAGAAGGATGCCGCTTTTTGTTTTGCCTGTTATTTGTTTAGAAAAGATAATTCTACTGGGAGTGATGCGTTTGTTAATGATGGATTTAAAACTTGGAGTAGAAGTGATGCGTTTCATAACCATGTCGGTAATCATTCGAGTGCTCACAATAAAGCTATGAGAGATCTTGATAACTTTAAGAAACAAGATTATTCCATTGCATCGAGAATTGAGAATCATTCAGCTGCGACCAAAAGTGCATACCTTACTCGTTTGGAAGCATCTATCAAAACTACAAGGTTTCTTTTACTACAAGGGTTGTCTTTTCGAGGTCATGACGAAAAAACAACTTCATTGAATAGGGGAAACTTCCTTGAACTATTGAAATTTCTTTCCCAGAATAATGAAAACATTGCAAAAGTCGTGTTAGATAAAGCCCCTAAAAACTGCATCTTGAATTCTTCAAAATTCAAAAACAGATTATTAATGCCTGTGCAACAGTTACAACTACTAAAATTGTGAAAGAATTAGATGGCGGGTTTTTTAGTATCCTTGCCGATGAGTTTGCAGATGTTGCAGATAAAGAACAGATGACCCTTTGTTTACGGTATGTTGATAGAAAAGGAGAGGTGAAAGAGAGATTTTTTGGTGTTGCGCATGTAGACGATACTACTTCTTTAACACTTCAAGAAGCAATTATTCAGTTGCTTTTAAAATACTCTCTTACTTTCTCAAGAGTCCGAGGTCAAGGTTATGATGGTGCTAGTAATATGAAAGGTTGTGCTAATGGGCTCAAGACTTTGATTTTGAATGAATCTCCAAGTGAATATTACGTCAATTGTTTTGCGCATCAACTCCAATTGATACTTGTTGTTGTTGCTAAAAAAAATCATGATTGTAGTTGGTTATTCGATACGCTTGGAAATTTATTAAATCTAGTGGGAAGTTCGCCTAAGCGCAAAGAAATTCTTCGAGAAAGACAAGCGGATCATGTTTCGAAGCAAATAGAGGAAGGGGAAATAGAATCTGGGAGTGGTTTAAATCAAGAGTTAGGATTGAGCAGACCAGGTGATACTCGTTGGCATTCTCATTTCAAGACGATTTTAAATGTGCTTACTTTATATTCTACTATCCTTGACGTGGTTGATATCATTGGAGAGTTTTCAACAGGAGTTGATAATGTAAAAGCAGAGTCCATTTCTTATGCTTTGAGAAGGTTTGATTTTGTTTTTGCAGCTCAATTGATGGTAAGTATTTTCGGGGTGACTAATGAATTGAACGTGGCATTGCAAAAAAGAGAGCAAGATATCGTGAATGCTATGAAACTTGTGGCTGTAACAAAAGATTCTTTGCAAAGAATGAGGGATACAGGATGGGATTCTCACTTGGCAAAGGTTAGTTCATTTTGCACCAAACATTGCATTGAGATTCCTAATATGGGTGATTTTTATGTTATTCCTGGAAGGCATAGACGTGGTCGCCAAGAAGTAACCAATCTCCATCACTTCAGAGTAGAGGTTTTTTTAAGCCTTATTGACCAAATTTTACTAGAGTTTGACAGTCGATTTGATGAGGTAAGCAAGGAGTTGCTTATATGTATGTCTTGCTTTAGTCCCGAGCGTAGGTTTTCTAACTTCAATACAAAGAAGCTGCGTCGATTGGCAGAGTTTTACCCTCATGACTTTTCTAGTCAAGATTTGTTATATTTTGAATATCAACTTGATACTTTCAAGTATGATGTTCAAAACGATGAGAGATTTTGGGATCTTAAGAATTTAAATGAACTCTCCATGAAACTTGTTGAAACAAAGAAGCATCTGACACAATCAAAGGTTTATATGCTTTTAAAGCTTGTGTTGGTTCTTCCGGTGGCAACTGCGACAGTGGAAAGAACATTTTCAGTAATGTCATTCATCAAAAATGGACTGCGTAATAGCATGGGAGATGAGCTTTTAAATGATTGTTTGGTTACTTTTGTAGAGCGTGATGTTTTCAAGAAAGTCACAGAAGATGAAATTGTAAAACATTTTTTAAAATATGAGAACTCGACGAATTGTGTCAATATATTTTATTTAATACTCATAATTATTTGTATTATTTTGTTTGTATTAAAAATTTTTGCTACACCAAATGAGATGCTCTGGGTCCGCCCCTGGTTCCTACCAACCCGATAAAAACTTCGTATGATTTTCAGCCATATTTATTCCGGACCTCGAAGCTCTAAAAAACGGGTATTAAATCGAGCAGCTTGGGAGGTCATATTGAGTCACGTTTCAATTCAACCTGATTTTCATACCACGTGACTAGGGTGTCTTCATGATGTACCTGCCCGATTTCACGCATAAATGATAAGTATAGGTCACTTTTACACGATAAATCGATCTTCTGGTAAACACATACCATAACCTCCAAACATTCTCTCATGCTTCTCTAATATTGTGTGGTCGTAATTATTAACCCAATCAAAACTCCGTAAAATTTTATGCTATTTTATTCCGGGCCCCGTTATTTTACAAGCGTGTATTATACACTAAAAATCAAACTACTTAGGAGTTGCTATCAAGTCACGTTTCAAATCAATCTGATGTTCATACCACGTGACTAGGGTGTTCTTGGAACCATGTCCGATTACACGCCCAAACGACAAGTATAGGTCGTTTTTCTGCGGTAAATAGATTTTTCTGGTAGGGGTGGTTTGACACATACCGGAACCCCAAATGTTCTCCGGTGCTCCTTATATTTTGTTTGGGCGTTACTACCAATCCGATGAAAAGTGTTCTACAATACGAAACTATCTTCCTCTATAGTATCATCCAAAAACCAACAAAGGCCACAGCTAAACTAGCCTTTGAGTTTGGTTATATACTCCGGTTTACGAAGCAGTATATGTTTTTCAAGGATTATTCATTTGACTATAATAAGGTCATAGATAACATTATTGGATAAAGCAGTCGATAGTGGATGCACGAGAAACAAGGATTGAAATTGATTTGCAATGTGTAATGATCACGAAATTATACTTCATCCTTCACATTTTTATTAGGCAAAATTGTTATGGAATCAATTCAATCAAAATCTTAAGGCGATGGTTGATGCCTATTTATATTATATTACGCCTCCTCACTCGAATGCCCATCGGGTTTAAAAAATATTTAGTGTGCACATGCTTCCCCGTACCATGTATTGAGTTTGCACTTGAGAGTTCGAGATATTGGGGGCTGTCAGGGTTTGAGCTCGTGACCTCTAGCTCTAATACCATGTTATGGAACCAATTTAACCAAAATCTTAATAAAATATAAACGAGTCTCAACCAAAATCTTATGACGCGATCCATTTATATTCTATTAAAAATTACACCTATTATAAAGGGTTATTTAACAATAATAATACGAACTATAGAGTGTCTTCCTAAAATAATATCAATTTTAATAAATCTGAGAATAATACGTATTATTGGAGTAATTAAACAAGAGTAGTATAGGTGACCGGCTACCTGTAGAACCCTTCCACCTTTTTTTTCACCTTTAATTTTATTTAACGGTAATAATACCAACTATAGGGCGTCTTCCGAAAATAATTCCAATTTTAATAAATCGGAAAATAATACGTATTTTTGGAGTAGTAAAACCAGAGTAGTATAGATGATCAGTTGGCGGTAGAACCCGTTCACCTTCCTTTTTCACCTTTTATTTATTTCATATTACTTTACTCATTTTCATTACTCAAGTGTACGGGGCATTAAACGTCATTCATGTTCTCCGTGTTCCTCTTCCTTCAAGTCTTCAACCTCACCAAATCTTGCTAACAACACAATCACACCAAAATCAACACGTTAATCTAAACGAAACATATAGAAAAAACAGAAGAAAGATGAAGGGTAATGGAGAGAGAGGATGAAGGAGAGAAGTAAGGAGGAGTAGACCTGGCAAAAATGACCCGACCCGAATAAGTCAAACTGAACCCGACCCGACACCCGAATTGAAGACTTGATTTTGACCCGTAATCCGAATTAACCCGAGCTAACTAGAAACTGACCCGACTATTATTATAGAAAACGAGTCGATATCCCTAAAAAAGTTGGAAATAACAAACCCGAGAATGACTCGAACCCGAATTTATCCGACCCGACCCGAAGTCAACCCGATTATTATAACTCGTAAGTGGCCCGACCCGAAACTGGCCCGACACAGTTCACCCGTTATCTAGGTCTAAGTAGGAGGATGGAGGATAAGTAACAGGTTAAATATTAATTAGGTGACCTGATGTAGCAGGTTATAAAGTCATTTATACTACTCTTGTTTAACTACTCCAATAATGCGTATTATTCTCAGATTTATTGAAATTGGTATTATTTTGGGAAGACGCCCTATAGTTGGTATTATTGTCGTTAAATAACCCTATTATAAATCATTTTTTTAAAAAAAATTATAGAGTTATAAATTATTTTTAAATCTTTTTGGGCTGAGTTTGATTTTTGTCCCAATTTCCTTTTTAGGTCATCAATGTGTGGTTCACAGTTACTCTCTCATTTCTCTCTCTCCTTTTTTTTTTTTTTAACCACTAATTTCCCCTTCCTTATTTTTCACCCCAAATCTTTTGGGACAATAATAAGAACTCGGAGGGTGTATTTGTTATATATTGTGCGGTAGGTATAATATTAATCTCATTATTTGAACTAGTAATGAGGCGACCGAGTTTGTTGTTATTGGGATTGTAAATTAAGTAATCCATGTGGGATTTTAATTACGTACTGTATTAAGGAGTACCCTTGTTCTACCCTTGTTCCTTCCTCCTTCCCAAATCCCAACTTGATGTCCGTATCTTGACCAAATCAGAAAAAAGGGGTTTTGTTTTGTGTGATCATAAATCACAAATTGTTCCAATCTTACTTACTTTTCTTGTGATCTGAATTGGTAAATTAAATCAGACAATGGATCAAGTATTTAACAAGGTGGGATCTTACTGGCTAGGCCAAAAAGCCAACAAAGAGTTCAATTCTGTTGGTAATGACATCAATGTCAGTATGCTTCTTCTCTTTCTCTTTCATTTTCCTCCAT
Source organism: Agrostemma githago (assembly GCA_958450325.1). Taxonomy (NCBI): domain Eukaryota; kingdom Viridiplantae; phylum Streptophyta; class Magnoliopsida; order Caryophyllales; family Caryophyllaceae; genus Agrostemma; species Agrostemma githago. The sequence goes on from OY288239.1 coordinate 7,065,102, forward strand.
TTGGATTATGGTATGACTTTATGAAGGCAGTTAAATCCCTTTTATCTTAGGAGATACTGTACCTATGATGGGTGGGTTATCTTACAATTTCTCATTCACAATTTAGGACGATTTGTAATAAGCCGATTGTTGATTCTCTTGTTAAATGCTGCCTGGGATCATGAAATTCAACTCTTATGGATAATTTGATTAATGTAATAAGCCCAGCGAGATTGTTGTGATAATTCTGTTGGACGGGGTCAGGTTTGGTTTTCGGGTCCACTTTTATCCGGGATTGGGACCGGCTATGGTTAACTTAAGGCGGAGTTAAATGGATGTCCCCCCCCCCCCATCGCTTGGATTTCTCCATTGATGCCCTAATTAAATTGAATGGGAAGTCATAAACGAAGGTGCAATGGGTCTGTTAGGGTTATTATTTGTTGCTTGACGAGGGAGAGTACAAATGACAATCTCAATGGAGAGTTTGCTGTTCATAAGCTTGCTTTTTCTCCGCTTTTGGCATTCATACCATTTCCATATTCATCTTGTTGGCTTGTTGTTCACTCTCAGTAAATCTGAAACCATTACGAGTTGATGTTAACACAAACTCTCAGCCAAACAAGCGAGGCTCTCTGGGAGGAACTTGTCACTGTGTCTGAACGTTAATGGTCTTATATGCTATCTTTTCACATTCTATACAGTATTCGGAGACCTCTCCGTAGTAAAGCTTTACCTATAGTAGCAGCTCTGTATGTAAGGCTATAAAAATCGGCAGATTAGGAGGTCAGAGCGGTTAGCACCATACATGATGGTTGATGTTAACTCAGATAGTTGTCCTTTTTACTTGAAATTTGATTTCTGCTGTGCGTTACTAAATTTAAAAGGGTGTTGTAAGGTAGTGTCATGTAGAAAAAGAAAGGTACTCCGTATGAAGTAGCTCCTTGCGAACTTTATAGTTTATGCCTTAAAAAGGAGCATCTGTCATAAAAAACCTTATTTAAATCCTATTTTGGTTGAATAATCGATACCCAAAACTTGTTACGTAATACTCCTATAGCGGATACCTAAGCTTAATATGGATTAACTGTCCCGCTATTCTAAAAGACTTTCCTTTTTTCCCCCATTTTAAAGCTGAATTATAAAGACTTGTCATTTTGGATCTGAAATTTTAAATTTTGGGTTCACTTCCATTCTCCTTCTTGATTAATGTTGAGGGATGTCATTAAAAATGGTAAATCTTCTCTTAACTTTCAATTAAGAGTCTTTCTCAGAATGGTGAGTTTTTAAATTGGAGAAAGTACTCCGTATATCATATTCCCTTAAATTTGTCACCAACTTTGGATTGCTCAGGCACATAGATTCTTATTCGTGCCTGATATTTTTCATACCTATACTGAGGCAGTGACTATATCTTTCCTTTTCCATGAATTAGGTCAAACTCGAATAGCAAATAGTACTTCTGCCTCATCTTCGTGCTATCTAGCCAAGTTGGTGTCTGCTACTAATATGTAGTGGTGGTCATCCCCAAACAAATATTTATGTTTGGGAGTATCTCTATCGGTTTTCTTAAATAAGAGACGTAAACTACGGAGTACTACAGAGGAGTACTTCAATCGTTTCCAAGATTTAATTATCAATTTCGTTCTTTTTCTTGGCCGAATATGATCTACAAAAATGGTATTAGTTGTGAGATCTCAGGATGTTGCAGATGTAACCATGTACTCCCTCCGTATCTATATGTTCGTCCACTTTCAATATAATACTCCACCCATATATTAAATAAAGTGGACGAACATATAGATACGGAAGGAGTAATATATAAGGTTTGGAAAAATTCAAAAAGATATATGCCAAATGCGTGCAAAGACTCACTTCTTAAGATGTAAAATGTTCATACCAAAAAATGTTCAGTTGCGGTTATCAGCTCTCCCTACTTATATTAATTTTGATGTATAGCTTATAGCTGAGATTCTAATTTGCTTCATTAGGCATGTTTTCTTAATATTTTCATTTGATGAAGTCAAAGACTCACAATCCTTTGGTTCTGAATATTGGCGGAATAAAGCAAAAAGGTTCACCAAACTTGACATGCTTCTTTTTATTGTGAAGTAGCTATCGTTCTATGCATTCCTCAACGTAGTTTTCTATCATAGGTTATCCAGAAGGAGTCTCCACTTACATCTTACTTCGTTATCCTGCCATTAATGGGAGCATTACATTTTACTTTATTATCGTGCCATCGACGAGAGCATTTGATGCAGTGGATAATATTATTAGTTATTGGGACAGATTGATGAATTGCTAACATTATGAGTTACGAGTTATGACCAATTGACCATCTTCTCTTATCAGGACTGCAATATAATCAGTTATATAAAGTGTCCTTGAAACCTCCTTCCCATGTTCGTTGTTTAATGATATTTATATATGCTGAGATATTGATGTAAACTGTAAGCTATAGTTGAGCAGTTGAACTCAAGCCCCTTTGGCTATATTTCGTAATTTCTGCGTGTACTTAAGTTTTGTTGTTTCTGTATGCCAGTCTGTCTTTAAACTCCACGCATTTAATTTGTTCATATCTGCCCTAAGTTGTATCCTGTTTAATGTCGTTAGTCTCTGGGAAGCAGCATTGGAGAGAGCACCAAATGGATCGTCAATAAACTCAAAGGTTTGATATCTATCATTTTGTCTTATTAACCTTTCATACTGATTTTACTTAGATCGATGTTTCTAGCCTCTTTAATTTCCCACGATTAAAAAAAACGTAGTAATTTTGATTTATATGACTTGTTATATGGTTGAGCTCTATTTATATGTCGAAAGTAGATCCTGGTTCTATTGTCATACTATTTCAGTATTTCACTTGTTGGATTGTCTATGAATCTAAAGACAACAGGGCAAGGGCCAACTCCGGATGCTATATAAATTCGCCACTGTTAGATTCTAGATGGAAAACAATGGTTTTTGTTCTCTTAAGTACCAGCATGAAAATTTACCCGCCAGTATCCTGTTCAATACAGTACTATTTTATTGATTTGTTGAATTTAGTCATATCCTGGTATGGTGGCTTCCATGGGAACTCTCTATAAGTTTTACCGCATGCTCCGTATTAACATGTACTCGTACCTTGCTGTAGTTTTGAGTTGGTGATGCAGTAGTTTTAAAATCTGATTGATCCATTTCTTAAAGAGCAGACGAATCAATCTTGTCTCTTCGCTGTTTGCTTATATAGAGATAAATGTGCAGGCAAGATGCAAGTTCCATTACCAGATCTGCTGAAGGAGTATGATATTGCAGTAGGCATCTTCCCTAAAGATGCAACTCACTATGAGTTTGATGAAAAAACCCGGAAGCTTACGGTATATGTACCTCAAGTTTGTGAAGTGGGTTACAAGGATTCATCTGTGTTGCGGTTTTTCACGACCGTGACTGGGTACCTTGAAAAGGGTAAGCTGGCTGATATAGAAGGGTTGAAGACAAAGGTAATGATCTGGGTCAAAGTAACTTCCATAACCTGTGATGGGTCAAAGCTCCATTTCACAGCTGGGGTGAAGAAAACTCGAAGCAGAGAGGCTTATGAGGTTCTCCGTGATGGTGTTGGTGTGGATAAGTTTTGATGTCTCTTTAGATGCTCCATGTTATTGTTTGTATCTCTATGAGTTGTAATGTGATTGTAAGTTCTGAATTCTAACCAAATCCAACAAATAGACGCGAGTTCTTGTGACCGAGATATGGCTAATGCCAGAATGATTATGCTGGTTCTTTCATGTGTGCTATGTTTGTCCTTAAGTAACACCCCAATGAATTTGAGTTGGACGTCTTGGGTTGCTATTCTACCAAAAAATTCAAGGCTGCTTTACAAGCCAAAAAAACAGAAGATCCTGCTCAAAACTAAAAAATGCACCAGCCGGGAATCGAACCCGGGTCTGTACCGTGGCAGGGTACTATTCTACCACTAGACCACTGGTGCTTATTGATCATACATCCTACGTTTCTACCATGACTTCTGTCCAGCCTTGCATCGAACTTTTTTTTGGGAAATTCCCTTGTTTATTTATGGGTTTTTTGTCCGAAGGCAGTAACATTTATGTCTTCCTTAAAGTTTTTTTTGTCCAAAAATATCTTAAATTTACATTTCTTTGTTAAAAGACACCAAACACCAACTTCCGTCAAAAAATCATCAATATTGATGGTTTCCATCCTTTAATCATCTTCCATCCACCCTTAATTAACACTCATTCCTTAATCAAACTCAATCAACCCTCTTTCTTTAATTCAACCATCTTCCCTTAATCAAACTCAATCAATCATTTTCCCTAATTCAACCCTCATTCCTAGCTACTCTTCATTTGTATACATTTCAATCAATCTCCATTACTTAGGTCAAAACCATCAAATTTTCGCTCAATCGATAAGTTTTTAATTATAGCTCTTCATTCTTAAGTAAATTAATCATTAAGTCATAAACAACAAATTAAAATTTTGAATTCAATTTCCGTTTTTATGTTATTTACCCTTAATTTCAAGTATAATTTTAGGGTATGTGTGTTAGAATTTATTTGAAATTGATGTTGCAAGAAATTAAGAATACTAATTTTTGTGTTTAAATTTGTGAGTTTGAGTAACCATTTGTTATTCATTTTTTGTTGTTGTCAAATCATTTTTGGTTTTAGTAATCATTTGTATTTCATTCTTTATGTGTATCATATAAGATGAGTACTTGAAGATGACATGTTACGGGAGTAATTTTTTTTTTTTTTTGGTCGAGAAAAGAAGTGGGATAAACTCAAAACACACAACAACTAACTTAAAACGCGTAAAACGGAATCCATCGAGGCCAACTAGTTCCTCCAATGTCCTGCTGAGCTATAGCAAAAAGTTCCGCTGGGATTCTATCCTCCTCAAAGACTTTCAGTTGATGGGTTTGTAGCACACCATAGTTTGCTAACCAATCAGCGCATCGATTCGCTTCTCTATAGACGTGTATGACTTCTACCTTCCATTCTGGATCATTGATCAGACACTTGCAGATTTTTACCATGTGTGTATGCGCATTCGGGTACACAGCATCGTTGTCCATCAGACTTTTGATGACCTGGGAGTCTGTTTGGATGATAACGTTACTAAACCCCTCTTCCTTGGCTAGAAGCAGGCCCCGACGTAGCGCCATGATCTCTGCTCTTGTCACGGTGGCTAGGCCAATTTGTTCAGAAAAAGCCTTGATGATATGCCCAGTTGTGTCTCTTAGCAGTCCCCCTGCTCCTGACGGTCCCGGATTACCTTTCGAGGCTCCATCTATATTAATCGTTATCCAGTTTTCCGGTGGAGCAACCCAACGAACAAGAATTTCGTTCATTCTTCTTGGTGCACCAGAGGGGAGTGGATCAGCGGAGTTCATGGCAACCTTTATCTCCTGAATTTTCATTGCTAGGAAATGATGTCGGTTTTGGGGAATGTCCTCACCTCTACCAAACACTCTCGAGTTTCTCCACTTCCATAACCACCATAAAGTGATAGCGAAAAGGCGTGGCCATTGTTCAATTCCATTTAACTTCTCCATTTTTAAATTGGTATAGACCCATTCCAGGATGTTACTCCCCTGAGATTGGAAAACAGTTGCTGCTCCTGGAAACAGAGTCCAGACTTCCCGAGACTTCGCACAATCACGCAGAATATGAAGTGTTGTCTCCTCCTCTCCCAAGCAGCTCTCACAGGTTGGATCTATAGTTAGTCCTCTTTTCATTCTGTTGACATTAGAGAGGATTTTGTCTTGCATTGCTAACCAAACAAACATTCTTATTCGTTGTGGGACCTCTATTCTCCATGGGAGTTTGCCCCAGGAGCTGTTGTCAGGGGGAGGGTCATTTCGCAGCAATGAAACCGCGGATTTGATTTTAAATTCTCCATTTGGTGTTTGTGCCCAGTATATGAGGTCCTCGCTGGTAGGATCAGGCGCTAATTCTATCGAAGAAATTGTTTTGAGGGTTTCTTGATCAAGGAATTGTGCGAATTCCTCCCACTTCCACCCCGTTGCGTTATCCCACATGTCATCCACCTGTTTGGTCAGTTCAGTAGCAGGGATTTCAAAAGCGGTGAGATCAATTAGTGGCGATTTCGTGGCCCAGCAATGCTGCCAGAACAACGTCTTACTCCCGTTACCTACTGAGTGATGGAACCCTTTTTTCATTGCAGTAACGCCTTCCACTATGCCCTTCCATACGTTCGACGAGTTGTTCTTTGCTTCAAACATAGCCAGGTCACTTCTCCCCCGACAATATTTGTGCCTGAGAACTCGTGCCCATAGAGAGTTGGGTTCATTCAGTATTACGGGAGTAATTGAGAATATGCAAAAGTGGAAAAAAAACGTGGTTTAATTAAGGGGAGAATAAAAGGGGTTTTGAATAATGGATATTAAGTTTTTTTGGGAGGAAAAATGGTGTATTGTGGGAAAATAAAGAGGATGGGGAAAGGAGATAATAATGTAATGTAAAGGAAGAGGGAAGGAAGATGTTGATTGGGTTTGATTAAGGGATGAGTGTTGTTAAGGATGGATGGAAGAAATTAAAGGAGGGAAACCATTAATATTGACGGTTTTTTGACGGAAGTTGGTGTTTGGTGCCTTTTAACAAAGAAATGTAAATTTAAAGTGTTTTTGGGCAAAAAAAAACTTTTGGGTGCCTTTTTTTACAGAATGCCCAAATGTTAGGTGCCTTCTGACAAAAACTCCTTTATTTATATATACTCCATACTAGTTAAGTAGCCCGACGAAGCTCGGGCCTTGACATTTCAATTTGCGTTAACACAGTTTTTTTACGATGTACGGTTTTAAAGTGGTGCAAATTAATACGATTACATTTTTACCAACCACATATTAAATACTCCGTGTGTATATTCACTATTGCATCGGGCCGTATCTCAGATAGTTTGTAACATGCCCCGTATAATATAGACGGTTTCAAGTTTCATACAAAAAACCAATCAATATACTCCGTATATCATAATGTACTATGAAGTATTTATTAATACGTTCATCTTTAATTTTTGAACTATTTATTATCACGTGTTGTACAAAACTCCTTTATGTTACTTATTAATTTAGGGTCAAAATCCAAAATCGATCCATCAACAACCTACTTAAGTATAAATACAGAGTAATAATAATAGAAAATAAAATAATAATAAAAGTAGTAGTAGTAGTAATAATAATAATAGAATAGGTATCTAATACGTAAAATACATATTAACTTGTATGTAGTGGACACATGTTAGAAAAACCGTTAAAATATACAATACTCCATATCAGGGGCGAATCCAAGATTTCCCGATAGGGGAGGCATATAGAAAATTATTCCGTACATAGTTTGTATTTTGAAAAAAAAATTATAAGTGGATTTATAAAGTAAAAATAATTGCTTGAAACCAAGTTTTGTTTTATAAATTGACGTTGGTTTTGAATTTTTTAACCAGTAAATATATACTCCCTCCGTCTAACTCACAAATGAACGAAGACTTAAACTTAGAGGTCGTTTGGTTGTCTAAATCATGAGAAGTAGAACAAACAAATGGAGAGCAAGATGTCTTACAGGGGTTTCAAACTCTTGACTTCACAAACAAATGGAGAGCATCTCAACCAACAATCCATAAACAATAATTTGATTAAAGTAGTTAAACAATTCTAATTATTTATAGGATCTGGGTGACGGCAACCGCCTACCCATGCACCCACCCAGATCTGCCCATGCTCCATATATATTTTCAACTTACAATATGGTAATAAAAAGGCGGAAGAAACTATCTTAGGTCCGTATTCTGACATTAGTCAAACTCGTAATTTGTATCACCCGCTTCCTATTGCAAAGTTGAGACAAATCAAATTATTAATTTTTTTTTTCTTAATATACAAATAAGAAGTAAACAATTTAATAAAGGGAATAAGACAAAGACAACTAAGTAAGAAAACATAATGACAAATTTGTAGAAATGATGAAAGCAAAGGGGCATTGCTGGAAACAAAAAGTTACGCAAAAGTTTTGCCATTCTCCCCCTTTTTATATCCTTTACTCCCTCCGATTTTTTGGGTTTGCAACGTATTCCATATTTGGCAAATTCATTAGGCTTGCTACATTTTCAATTTGAGCTTTATTTTTCTTATAAAATGACTTACATACCCTTCACTTTTCATTATTATATTCCAAATATTCACTAACTTTTTACATATCTAACTTTTTTCATTATTATATTGTTTAATCTCACAATAACATCACTCATAGTGGCCCACACTTACTTTTCTTATTTTTGGTGCAAATAGTAAACTCAAAGAATCGGATGAAGTATATCTTTTAAAGCAGAAACATTTGTTGCTTCCACGTTCACCCACGTCATCATGCCACATCATATCCTACATGGCTCCTACTTGGCATACCAATGACAGTTTCCTTTTGATTTTTTTTTAAAAAAATAGCAGTTACACAATGTACTATATCATCACTTGAAATAAACTGATTTCAACTCCTCAAACAAGTAACTGCAACAACTATGAAGTAATGGAGTAGCCATACAACTCTATTTAATGCAAGCAATTTAGAATATTTCCTTTCATCCAACAATTCAGAAATTATTAATTATTACTAATGACATTTTAGTTTCAAGCCAAGTCTACTTCCAAAATAACCGCAAACATGATCAATAACAACAAAGGTGATGCGGAAGTGGGTGCGGAAGCCGAACAATAATAACAAAGATTCACAAGTTGGCAATAACTCTTCTAAGAAGGAAATCATTTACGGTGTCAAGATGATTTTCTGTCACTCATGTTCTATTCTTTCCTCATAATTCCGATTTTGTAACACCATTCTTATAGACAGATTCTTTTTTTAAATTTTTTTTTGACAGGGTACTACGATTCAAGCAACTGTGAAGGATAAATTGGTGAAATGCTAGGAGAAAGTAATTTTGCTAAGTTTGTTTGATTGTTAATCGGTTTTTTGGCTTCCTTTTTTGTGTGTAGGATTGTTTGATTGGGCAGATGAACGGTATTGAGAATGCTAATGGTAAGAGCCTAAGAGGAGGCCGGATGAATAGCAGGACAATTTCAATTTATGTATATTATTACGAATTCCATTTTGCTAACTGACGAATTCGATGATTATGCTAGAATTTGCAGGTATTTTGTTTGTTTTCTTGACAATTTTGGGCGATTTGTTGGTTTTTTAGTTCAAACAAGTACTTTAATTAAGTTTTTTTCTATCAACTTGGTCCATGTAGATGTGTGGGTATTGATTTTGCACTAAATAAATGATAAATGATACAGAGTACAAAGTTATATGCTTAATTTTGTATGATTTGATGTTTTATGCAGTGTAATTTGTTGTTTGTGCTTGAGCATTATCCCGCTATATTGTCGATCTTTACGTGGAGTACTATTAATTCCGAATTTCCAATGTAATTTTTTAAAATAGCATAATGTAATAGGCTCGAAATTTGTTAAATAACTCATATAACATGTCCTTTAATTTCTGTTTTTTAATAGAATTTTCATTTTTATATGGGTTAAGAGACATGTTTTTAAGTTACCTCATTATTATTTTTTTGAATTCTATGTTAGATTTAATCTGACCCAAGACTGAAACTTCATACTAAATTAATTGGTAATAACTGTAATTAGCTATAGCGGAAGCGTACCTGATAATACTGATAGATTAACTTACGTCGGTCTCCTGGATTAGGTCTTCTAACAGACACACTCGTCTTTCAAGTTTCTCCATACCGATGAGATATATGTGAGATTAGGTCAAAGTGTGCTGTCAGGGACCATAACCCTGACTATATATAGGGAGGGGTGGTTAAACTCTGATGACCTATATCAGTCGACTTTAGTGGATAAACTCATCATATATCCCATAAAGTCCTAATGTGTATCTACACTATTATAGTATCCGACCCATACTTTATAAGACGTAAATAAGCCCGTATTATTATTACTACGACGGATCAAATATTTGGGCTAACTTTAATGATAGATAATAAATACAATAAGTCCAAATAATGTTGTCCACATATATTGTATTAGACCCATAATTCTTACAATCTTCCACTTGGGTCATATACTAGTAAGTTAAAGAAAGCTAAAACCTCCATATTACGCCACATCATCATTTATTCATTAAGCCTACATGGATACAATGTGGAGCAGACGTGGAGCCTTGCTGGCCCATTACATGTACAAGTACAAACGCTCTAAATTGGTTAAAAATGATGTTAACCGCCTCAATTTTCTATTTTCCGGAAATTAAGGGCCCTCAACTGCAACTAATTTCTACTAACTCCCTTCATTTATGTAACTTCCCATAACTTAGGGGTCGTTTGGTTACTCATCCAATTACCGGGAAGTGCAAGTTCCCAGGAAGTGCATTTTCAGGGAGTTGTTTGGTTGCCCACTTCCCGGGAATTGCCACTTCCTCCACAATGGGGGAAGTTACTCACCAAGCCCTCCCTTGGTGTGTAGAACTTCCCGCATGAAATCATTTCCCACATGGCAAACAAACAATATTTTCTAATTCCCATGAAATACAAATTCACGTGAATTTAAAGTTCCCGGTAACTTCATCTTCCCATGGTGAAGCAAACGAGCCTTTAAGTTATAAATTAATCAATTCGAAAAAACACGGCCGTCAATAAAGTTTTGCACTATGTCAACGTAATCATTCCACAATTCACATTGTGCGTCTGCGCATGCTAATTTTTGTTTACAAGTTCCTCTCATAAACCCAAGTTTTACACTTACTATAAACGGATCATCCAATCCAAATTTTACATTTCTTTTATGGCAAAACACTTTACCATATAATCCTCATATTCTACCTCTATTTACCCAAAATGTCATTACTTTTTACCAATTTTAATCTAGGTGAACCTATAAAAACATTTGATTTACCAATAATATCCTTACTTTTTACTCATTTTCTTAAATATTGTCAAAAATCCAATATCAAACATAGATTGAATGAGAGGGAGTACATGAGAACACATTTATTTAATTGCATTTCTAAAGATAGAATGTAATTGATACATATAGTAATTGAAATCATGTAATATTTATCATCAATTAAGCAATTATACGCCCGTCAATCAATTAGGGGATCTCCTAATCAACGCTAAGAATAATTCACTATGACATATTATTGTAAATAAGTATAATAAGGACGATTCGTCAAACTAATTTTTTTTTTTTGAAAAAATTAGAAGATTTGAATCAATTACATGACTATAGTTTTTATTGTCAATTATCATAAAATAATTAGTCAAATGGATTAAAAAATACTCCCTCCATACCACTAAGATTTCCCATTTATATTCAAATGTGAGAATTATAATTATCAAATGAGAATATTTTTTTGGTACGGAGAAAGTATCATTAAGTGTGACAGTTGTCATTTTTATTGTAAACCATCTATCATTAAATGTGCCGGTTGCCTTTTTAATAAACATCATCTAATCATACTTACAATTGATTTTATATTTATTTTATTGGATTTTCTAACATGTGTTCATTGGGCACACGTTAATAAGTTAATCATGAAAAGATTAACAATGATAAAATCAAAAATTTTGTATGAGGTATGGGATGGGAGGAATGAATGTGTCTATGAGCGAACCCACTTTTGTAATGTTCATTTTCAAAATTTTACGATGACCAGAATGCCGATGTCGGAAATGATTAAGCAAGCTCCGTGAAATAGACTACTACTGTGACAGACCTTAAATCATTTCTAATACGTTCTAAACTTCTAATCGAAAACTAGTTGAAAATGTTTATTTTGATTGACTGTAAAAATGTTCTGAATTTATATGAAGTCACATAACTTGGTTGTTACAGTCTGATCGCGCCCCAAATCGAATCGGTCGTTTAGCGAAGAATGGGGGGGGGGGGGTCAAACAATATTTATAGACTCGAAAAACACAAAAACTACTACAGTTTTTGTGGTAATTCGAGGTCGGTCCACAGGGAACAAAACGATATTGAGTTAAGAGTAACGTGTTTGGAAACTAGAGGAGGGTTTTAAAGGTCGAGTCTATGCTAGAAATGCGGTAAAATACAGAATTAAATGACAAGAGAAATAACAATAGAAATGACTAGAGATAATCAAATTAGGAAAAGGTGTTAGGGGGAAGTCGGGATTCGGAAATCGGGGTCTAAGAGTCTCGGAATCGGGTTGATCACAACATTGATAAAGGGAGAATGCCACCTTTCGGTTTCTTCACCCAACCCATCTAAAAACCCGCTTTCGCGGCAAAGAAGGGTAAGTCTCAAATTAAGGTAATTTCTATCCCGAGTTTCCCCATATTAATAGAAATGAGTCAAGGTCGGTCTAGTTGGCCAGACTAAAATAACAATGACACAACAACCCTAAACAAGATAAACCAACAAGCAAGAAACCCACCAACATCCCTTAATTCAAATAATCCAAGTCCTCATCCCTAAACCCCCCAACAAGAAATCTACTCACTACTCATAATGAAAAACAACAAAAACATTAACAAAGGAGAAACAATTAAAGCATGCATATTAACTAGATCTAAAGAAAACTACAACACAATTACAAGAAAATTATGATCTAACAAATAAACTATGAAACTATGAAGGAATTGCAATCTATCAAAATAGACTAGAACAACATAAACTAGATCTAGAGAAATTAACAACAAGCAATGGATAAAATGCAATCAACACAATAAACATGAAATGATCTAAAACAACATAAATAAAGATGATCTAAACAAGACAATAATGAAAAAACAACAAAAGGAACAATATTGAAAGGACAATAATTAAATCTAAATTAGAGATTGGAGAGTGGAAGAGAAATATATCAACTATGAAGATCTACAAAAAAGAAGGAAATTGCATAAATAAATGATGAATCTTTGATGAAGAATATAGAGGATTTGACACTAATCCTTTAATAATCTTCACAAATCTTCAAATAAAAACTTGAAATAATCTTTTACAAACTTGGAAATAAGATCTAAAGGAAGGAATTTGATGGAAACTATGAAGATCTACTACTAAATTACTAAAATTTGTAGAGAATTACTAAATTACTACTAGAATCTACTAATGGACGGATAAGTAGTGAGAGAATTGTAATGTGGTTATGTGGTAGCTTAGGCAACAAACTAGGGTACACATATATATAGTAAACTCTTAATGAGTCTCTTAACCTAAAGCCCAAATCCAACTTTTTGCTCCATTAGTGAGACAATCACCCTTTAATCTTCATGAGGTGGAACTTCGCCCCGTCGTTCACGGGTCAATACCGCCGGGTAAGATTTCACCCGGTGGTTTTCTTCCGGTTCGGCAATTTTGGACGTTTTCACCGTCGGGCAAAATTTCACCCGGTGGGCGAAGTTTCTCCCGGTCATTTCGCCTGGTGGAGAAGCTCTCGAAAAATCTTCGGGGAGACAAATTTACCGTCGGGCGAAATTTCGCCCGGTGGTGTTTCATCGGGTGAAATTTCACCCGGTCATATTTCTGGCCTCTTTTCTTGTCTTATTCTTCGTCGTATGATTGGTTGGCTTCGAACTTTAAGTTGTGTGCTTTGCTTTTCGGACGACATTCCCCTCTCTTGTGCTCGTGGAAGCTCGATCATGCTTTTGGTGCCAAAACCTATCAAAATTGATAGAAAAACTACCAAAAATACGTAAAACGCATAAGAGGGACGCTAATGCGAGAAATACTCAAAATAGGGCGATAATCGCACTCTAATCTCGCAAAATGAGGGAAAAACAGGTCTAAATGGGAGGAAAAATGGTCTAAATTTAACACACAACACAGTCACACAATCTATTCACTCCTAATTTGAGTATTCCTCCCACTTTTCTTTTTGAGCTTAGTTTGATTTTCTTCCACTTTTCTTTTTTGGATGTACTTTTAACCATATTTTTATTCTTCCTTCAATTCTTTATTCTTTTCTTCCACACCTAAGCCCAACACCTTTTTACTTTATATCCCATCATTTACACTTCATATCCCACCTTTTTACACTTCATAATTGGGGAGGAATACTCATACTAGGGTTGACTGTTAGGCGTAAATGAGTGACTTCGATTTACAAAATATGTGACTGTAAGTGCAATTTGAGTGACTCAATGGAGATTGTGTTACATTGATGTAGCCGAAGCAGGTTCAGATGTAAGGCCAACTTGGGACCCAACGTTTAGGTGAAGCCATTTGGGATATAAGAAATTCAATGTTGATATTAGTGTCAAAGATGGCCTGGAGTCGGAGTCGGGGGTTGCACGGATGAAAATTATGCAATTGAATGGAACCTTGTCATCCAAAATGAGGTATCGGTGGCGGCTGACATGGCAGAGGCACTCACAATTCTTCATAAATTAACGGAAGCAGTGCGGCTAGGCGTGACGACTATCAAGGTGGAGAGTGATTGCTTCTCAATCATAAACGACCTCAAGTCAAATTAAAGCAAAGAGAACGGAGCGACATCCTTTTAATTTACCGTGATTTTCATTCACTTTGTAATTCATTTGATTTTGTCTCGTTTGGTCATTTTCGTATGTAGGCACCTAAAAGGGTACAATAGCGCACAATCTCGCCACATTTTATCCTAGAATAGTTGGTTGACGGTTCTGGACATACATGTTCAGTCTCATCAGAATTTGAAGTGTGTTAATCAGAGAGGCAGAAACATATGAATTAGGATTTGGAATTGTGTATGTTCTCATTAATAATCAAGTAATTTTATACTTCGTAGTTATTAGGGAATGATTTAGTCAAATATTCTATTCCTATACTTGGGTAATATATTCTTGATTTATTGCTATTAGTGGCTAGACATGTAACTATATACTTACTTGATTATTAATGAGAGATATCCAATTCCAAATGCTAATTCATATGTTTCTGTCTCTCTGATTAACATGGTATTAGGCTAATTTCCTCTCAAACCTTAATACAATTTTTTTTCTTTCTCCCTCTCTCGAGTTCTTTTTGTCGACATGCCTGCTGATTCAGCCGTCGATTCCCAATTCAAAATTGATATCCTTTATCACCTTTTTGCCTCGGATCCCATGACATTCTTGGCATAAAAATCTCTAGCATCTCTCTAACTCATTCTAATTATGAGGATTGGAGTCGCGATATTCGTATGTCGCTTAAGTCTCGTCGCAAATTTGGGTTCTGCGACGGTTCCATTAAAAAGCCTACTGACACGAACTTACTCGAACAATGGGAGGTCGTTCATTGTACGGTTGTTCCCTGGATCCGTAACATGATCAATCCATCGGTCATTTCCTCTGTTCCGTTCGTTGAAGATGCCTCTGTTCTCTGGAGCGACTTGGAGGAGCGTTTTGCGGTGGTTGATGGTACCTCTATTCATTCACTCAAGACTCTTTGGGATGCCCTAGCAATTCACGAGCCTCCGTTCGCCTGCAAGTGTGGCAAGTGCACTTGTGATATAGCGTCTCAGACGATTATACGTCTTGATAACGAGAGACTCCATCAATTTTTTATGGGTCTCGATCGTAGTCTATATAGCACCCTTCGTAACCAACAATTTCAATTGAAAACTTTGCCTACCTTTAACCGCGGGTATCACGCGGCTTTACAATCTGAACGACTCCTCCAAAGTGATGTACCTCCATCGGAGGTCACTAAAGTTATGGCCTTTGCTGTCCCTGGGGCTTCACGCACTCCGACTGACTGGAAAGCGATACGAGAGAAAGAAAAATTTGATAGACGTAAGTTGTTTTGCTCCCACTGTCAGGTGAATGGTCATGAAGTCAATTGTTTTATTAAAGTTAATAAATTCCCGGATTGGTGGGCTAGTCGACCTAGAACTTTGGAGACCTCCGTCGCAGCAAAGGGGGTGGAACCGGACCGACTGCTTCTCAGTCCGGGTCCACATCTCGAGGAGACCCTGTAGTTCATGCTAATGTGGCTTTCACGCCTTCTTTGGATCGATTGTTTGGTACGTGTATTTCTTGGATAATAGACACTGGTGCCTCTAATCATGTCACAGGTGATATATCTTTTTTTCCCAACACCATAGTGATTCCTCCACGAGCAGTGGGGTTACCAAATGGGAAGTAGGTTCTTGCATCCAAAATAGATACCGTTTGTATTGACAATAATATCACTCTTCGACGGGTTTTGTTTGTTCCTCGATCATTTGACTTGTAATTTAATTTCCGTATCGCAATTAACGGTCAACTATGATTATGTATTATAATTTAATAAGGATCTTTGTCTTATTCAGGACCGGTTTACGAGGATGACGATTGGAGATGGTGAACTTAATGATGGACTGTTTTTGCTTTCTTCAAATCCGCTTTCTTTGGTGAACACGGTTGGCAAGGCTGGGGACCACAATTTTGTGGCAATGTCGACTTGGTCATCCGGGGGATAATGCGGTTAAATTTACTTCTTTAGCTCAAACAATTTCGTTCAATAAGGATATAACGTGTGATGTATGCCATTTTGCCAAACAAACTCGATCTAGTTTTCATACTAGTGATAATATTGCTTCCAAAAATTTTCAAATGATTCATTGTGATCTTTGGGGGCCCTATCGTACTCCATCTACTTGTGGTGCAAAATATTTTTTGACTATCATTGATGATTGCTCCCGTTCCGTTTGGATTTATTTAATGCTTGCTAAAACTGAAGTTACGACCCTCTTTATGCTTTTTTTTATCTATGGTTCAAACCCAATTCTCGAAACAAGTGAAGACTGTTCGTAGTGACAACGAAAGTGAGTTCAATCATATGGCTAATTATTTCTTGCAGAATAGGATCCAATTTCAGACCTCCCGTGTTGGCACGCCCCAACAAAATGGTTGTGTCGAGCGAAAACACCATCACATCCTTAATGTGGCACGAGCTTTGCTTTTTCAAGGTCGTCTTTCTAAGAAATTTTGGGGTGAGTGTGTACTTACTGTCGCTCACCTAATTAACCGCCTTCCCTCGCCTATTTTGCATCACAAAATCCCGTATGATATCTTGTTTGACGCGCCTCCATCCTATACAAATTTACGGGTTTTTGGCTGCCTTTATTTCGTTCACAATCAGAAAACCCGAGGGGATAAGTTCGAATCACGAAGTCGAAAGTGCTTTTTTTTTGGTTAATCTCACAATGTGAAATGATGGTGGGTATATGACCTTGAAACTAAACAAATATTTATTTCTCGAGATGTCATTTTTTATGAAGATACCTTCCCTTTTGCTACGCCAAATACCCAGGATGATTTGGGTGAACCTACTGTTTGTCATGATAATTCCTGTGATGTGCCTGACTCGGTCCATGACTTGCCACCTACTACTGCCATGGGTGAGTCGTCGTCGGTTGTCGACACCTCTATCGACCCGGCTGCTACAGCTATAGTCGATACTTCCGTCAACTCTGCTACTGTCGACGCTACAATCGATAATACCAGCACTGTTGCTCCTTCCTCTGAATCGTCGGGTATTGTAGGGGTCAAAGGTTGAAATTTTCAAATTCCCGGTTGAGTGACTATGCTTGATACAACAAACATTCCATCTTGTCCAAGTTCACCGGTCTCTTCGTCATCGTCCGAAGGTACATCTTATTCCTTAGCTAACTTTGTCAATTGTAATACATTTTCTAGTCCACATCGATCGTTTTTGGCAGCTATAACAGCGCGGGGGCTGAACCTCCGTCCTTTAAAATTGCGGTACGAGATGATGGGTGGTGTAAGACTATGCAAGATGAGATTGATGCCTTAGAAGCCAATGACACTTGGGAATTAGCGATGTTGCCTCCCGATAAGAAAGCTCTTGGTTGTCGTTGGGTTTACAAAATTAAATACAAATCTGATGAGTCAATTGAACGATTGAAAGCTCGCCTCGTTGTGTTTGGCAATCACCAAGTTGAAGGACTTGACTATGGATAAACTTTTGCTCCTGTTGTCAAAATGGTTACTATTCGTACTCTTCTTGTTGTCGCTTCCGTAAGAAACTGGGAATTGCATCAATCAAATGGACGTCCACAATGCGTTCTTGCACGGAGATTTGGATAAGGAAGTTTATATGAAACTTCCTCCCAGTTTTAATCATGGCCATGATGGTAAAGTTTGTCGGCTTAAAAAGTCACTCTATGGTCTCCGTCAAGCACCGAGATAATGTTGGTTCGCCAAATTAGCTGGGGCGCTCCGCAAATAGGGTTTTCATCAGTCTTATTCCAGTTATTCTCTCTTCACTTACTCCAGTGATAAGGTGCGTTTACATGTCTTAATTTATGTCGATGATTTTGTTATTGCGGGTAATGATAATTCGGCAATTGGTGAATTTTAAAGCTACTTGAATCGGTGTTTTAAAATGAAAGATTTGGGACAATTAAAATACTTCCTTGACATTGAAGTGGCGCAAAGTCGTGACGGGATTTGTCTTAGCCTGAGGAAATACACACTAGATATTATTAGTGAAGTTGGGCTATTGGGTGCTAAACCGAGTCCCACACCCATGGACACGGATCATCACCTCGCCACTACTGCCAGTCCTCCCCTTTGTGACCCCGAGCGCTATCGTCGACTAGTTGGCAGTCTCGTCTACTTGGCTGTCACCCGGCCAGACTTAGCTTTTTCCGTTCATGTGCTCTCTCAATTTCTTCAGGAGCCACGTGAAGATCATTTGGCAGCAGCTATGCGTGTTGTACGCTATTTGCCTATTTGAAAGGTAGTCCGGGACAAGACATCTTGTTACGCTCCGATAGCCGCCTTACTGTGTCCGGTTGGTGTGATTCCAATTGGGGCTCATGTCCTCTCACTCATCGGTCCGTCTCCGGGTGGTTTGTTTTCTTGGGGGACTCGCTTGTGTCTTGGAAAACGAAAAAACAACATACGATTTCGTCGTCATTCAGTCGAATATCGTTTGATGGCCGCTGTTGTGTGTAGGGATGGCAACAGACCGGATCCGGACCGGATCCGCATGGATCCAGATCCAGATCCGCAATCCTAGTAGCGGATTCGACGGATCCCAAAAATGTAGATCCAGATCCGGATCCGCCGGATCTGAACCGGATCCGGATCGGATCCGCGGATCCAATTTCTTACTTAAATTCTACAAAATTTTTAATTAATACGTATTTGCGCCCATATTAATTTTCATAATTTTACAAATAAATTTGAATATAAAGATTTATAATCGAAGATTAATAAACCAAAAGAAAAGAGTCTTAGAAATAACCAAAAAAGCACAAATTAAAGTTCTAAATTTTTAATTATTGTTAATTTTTTAATAAAACGGATTTGCGGATCCGGATCTGGATTTATTTATTAAAATCCGGATCCGGATCCGTTTAAAGATAGCGGATCCGGATCCGGATCCATATCTAACGGATCTCAAAATTTAGGATCCATATCCGATCCGTGCGGACCGGATCTTGCGGATCCGGATCGGATCCCGGATCCGTTGCCATCCCTAGTTGTGTGTGAGGTAAAGTGGCTTAAGGGTCTTCTAGCAAGCTTGGATGTTGAGCTCGCTTCTCCGATTTGACAGTAAATCTGCCATTCATCAACTCAAAACCCGATGTTTCATGAGAGGACGAAACACATCGAGATTGATTGCCATTTTGTCCGCACGATGCTATTACGGAAGGACTTGTGACACCATTTTATGTTTCGACAATCGATCAAGTGGCCGACATGTTTACAAAGCCGTTGGGCGCCCGACAATTTCGCTACTTACTTCGCAAACTGGGCATTGTCGACCGCCATGCTCCAGTGGGGAGAGGAGGAATGATTTAGTCAAACATTCTATTACTATACTGGGGTAATATATTCCTGATTTATCGTTATTAGTTGCTAGACATGCGACTATATAATTACTTGATTATGAATGAGAAGATACACAATTCCAAATCCTAATTCATATGTTTCTCCCTCTCTATTTAGCAAAGTGTTACTCGCCTCCGAGGTTAATATAGTTTAATACATACCCGCTATGGGTGTTTTCAAAAAAAAACAAGAAGGGAGTATTATTTTGTTCAAATTTTAGTACGGATCAAAGTAGTAATCATTGGGTATTTGGGTGCAATTATCTTCATTTTTTTTTACAAAGAATCACGCACATAATTCACATTATAATGAAAATAAGGACGGAGGGATTCGAACCAGGCTGAGTTTGGAGCTATTGTCCTCAATAGTTGTGTGTTTAGTGGTAGAGCGAGACATACATACATATATACGTTTGTTGGGTAATTATTAAAGTTGAGTAATTTGGAAATTAAAGCACATAGCTAGCTAGGATGAGGAATGATACATACTAGCAGGAAAGAATTGAGAGGATAAGAGTCATAAAGTTGGTGGCCTTGTATAGAATAAATGAATGAAGTTGCATTGATAGGGACGTAAAGAGGATGCATGCATTCGTGCAGAAGAAGAAGAAGAATGAAAAGGAATTTGGGTTGCTTGCTTGCTTGTACATAACATGTTTGTTACGTTGTCACGTATGGATTGTATTTGTACCCTTTAGTTTTAGTTTACTTTGCGTGGTTTAGTGTGGACTGTACGTGGATGCTTTCTATTTTCTGTTTCTGTGATTAATTTGTTTGATGATTATTAGCTTATGGAATTAGCTAGTGGAAATTGGAAAGGTGGTTTTTTAAATAAAGCTAATTAATATATATGCGTGAGGTTTAACTTGATCTGATGATCTCGATCAAACTCCAAATAATGGTGGATGGGCCTCCTCCATCTCCAAGTAGATATAACTTTTTTGTTTCGTTTAGTGTTGTTTTAGGATCTACCCGGTCCGATCCTTACGAACTCGATACGCATGTGTATTATTGGGCAATGGCTTATATTAACTGAAGCTCAGGTCTCTATAATTTTGTCACATAATACAGATACAGAGACGATCTTATACAACAACTCAGACATTTTCTTTCATAAAAGACGTATGCTGCGTATAAATACATACATACATATACACATGGTGAGTGAGTGAAGAGTCTTAAGACTAATAGTATCCATGCATCAATGCATGTCGTTCAAATATCTTCAAGCCAAGTAATCTTCAATCTGACGCTAGCTAGCTAGATTTACAAACTTTAATTTTTCTTCAACACTAACGGTAATGGATTTTATTAAAGGCGATCGAATTCCTGAAAGAGCGATCGAGCAGGTAAGCTCAATGAAGTTCCGATCCCTCGCTCTAACCCAAGGGTTCAGCCTGTTACCTTGGCGGCTGATCTGATCGGTCTTAGGTTTCATCAATCAAGAAGATTTCTGAATATGTCTGTCACTCAGCTGATCGAGAATGGTTGGCAAATTAAAGGACATGGTCTCACATAGGAGTAGCTTGCATTCTTACCAATTTACTTCCTTTATTCCATTCCGCACAGTATCCTCTGAGTCATAAATGTTGTCTGATCTGTGATGTCGGTTTCAAAATCGGAATACTTCACTTTGAGGGACATATATGCCACTTTGATCAAATGTTCCTAAACTAAGAGAAATGGAAGTAAATAACCCAAGTCTAAGTAGCATATATACTTATAGTGCAATATAATTAACATTCATTTGATAATTATGTTATGGACAGACAAGATGGGGGCTGCAGACACAAGTTTACCATTACATCATGCATGTAAGCCGCACCTTCTACTAACTAAATTACTAAGTACTCGGCTCGAAATAATGTTTCGATTATTACAGCAGGTAGGGGTTTATGCATGTTATATTGGCCAACCTCGATCAAATCATCATTATACGGCCGGCCGGCCGGCTAAATATATACTCCAATAACACTTAATTAGCTTGGATGGGTTTAGCTGTGACTTGTGAGTTGGTAGTTGTTATCAGCTAGGCTTGAAACAGAGAATTGCTTATCAACGTCTCTTGCTGCTTCTAACGTTATTATTATCTCTGGAACTGCAGGTTGAATGAATCATCTTCCACATAATTTCTATGTCGCCATATCCTGCGCATAATTCCTTGTCTTTGTATAGGCCGCTTATTACTAGCTCCTTTTTCTTCGCAACTGCATGTCACATATACTATATCATATACTCCCTCCGTCTCGTTTATTTGTCTGTCTTTGAATAAAAACTCTTCATCACAATGAACATAAAAGACAAACAAATGAATGAATAAAACGGAGGCAGTATATGTATGTATAAGCTCGCTAGTTATGCAAACAGTACAACTCGAGCTCATAATATTACGGAGTATGTTTTTTTTTGTCCAACAAAAAGTAGAGTACACTCAATCGCATTAAGTAGCTAGCGGTGATGGGGACTAGACCTGGAACCTCTTGTTCCGGGTAGCTCATGTGTTATGCGTTATGAGAATCCAAGACATGATTTACAGAAATATAAAGAAGAGACTTACCTTGCTTGACTCCAAAAGCAGAATATCCTGCATAAATAGTTTCGAAGGAAAAATTAAACATGCATGCATAATACAAGTAAGTGATAGGAGTAAGTATTTCTTGTGAGAAAATTCCTTTAAGGTATGGAAGATGATCACGTCATCCTACACTCTTACTAATAAATTTTTTTCAAAAAACACGCACTTACTCACAATATATTAGATTGAAAGGTAAC
Organism: Agrostemma githago; assembly: GCA_958450325.1. NCBI lineage: Eukaryota > Viridiplantae > Streptophyta > Magnoliopsida > Caryophyllales > Caryophyllaceae > Agrostemma > Agrostemma githago. Next base: position 7,087,661 of record OY288239.1, read on the forward strand.
CATGAACGTTATCTTACACTCTTACGAATAAGAAATATGTTTTGACAAAAGAGGCGGACCCTTAATAATCGCATTACAATAAGAGAGAGCTAGAAATCGAATCACAACCTATTGTTCATATATATATATATATATATATATATATATATATATATATATATATATATATATATATATATATATATATATATATAGGAATTGCATCTCGTGAGTCTCTCTATCTTAAATGAGTCCGTCCCGCGAATCACAGCCACATGATCAAATCACATGAATGGCTGAGATTCAGCGTCATCTTCATCGTATATAATCTTACTGTTACAGTAACAGAACACTATTACAGTAACACAACTATCTTACTGTGACACTATCACAGTAATAAGGAATTACAGTAATAATGTCACAGTAATAATGTTACAGTAACAGAACACTATTACAGTAACACAACTATCTTACTGTGACACTATCACAGTAATAATGAATTACAGTAATAATGTCACAGTAATAATGTCACAGTAGCAGTGTCACAGTAATAATGTCACAGTAATATGAAATCAAAGAATGTCACAGTAATATGAAATTACAGTAGCAGTGTCATAGTAATAATGTCACAGTAGCAGTGTCACAGTAATATGAAATCAATGAATGTCACATCAATAAGGAATTACAGTAGCAGTGTCACAGTAACAGTAGCAGTGTTACAGTAACAGAAATATCACAGTAACAGTAGCAGTGTCACAGTAATAATGTCACAGTAATATGAAATCAAAGAATGTCACAGTAATAAGGAATTACAGTAGCAGTGCCACAGTAATAATGTCACAGTAGCAGTGTCACAGTAATAATGTCACAGTAGCAGTGTCACAGTAATATGAAATCAATGAATGTCACATCAATAAGGAATTACAGTAGCAGTGTCACAGTAATAATGTCACAGTAGCAGTGTCACAGTAATAATGTCACAGTAATATGAAATCAAAGAGTTATGATGTTTGTGTATGCAAAGGCCTTGTTACCCTTCCTTAATGACGTGGTCCAATCTCAGCCATTCAATCTTGTTTGATTGTGTGGTCCAGATTGAAAGGACGGACTCATCTAAAGATGAAGACTCACCGGATCCTCACTCTATATATATATATATATATATATATATATATATATATATATATATATATATATATATAAAATACCTTCATCTCAATCCGTAGATGGAGTAATTAAGTAAGATATGGTGGGTATGATATGGTTTTAGACGACTTTTTATTGGTTAAGGATGACAATAACTAACGTGGTATATACTTAACGAAGATGGAAAGGGAGGGGGTGGTACCACTACCTACTAGTACTACATACCTTTGGCCTTAAGCCATAATCTTGATGGAAGCTTAGTGAAGATGCTTCTTGTAGTTGGGAAGAGCAGAGAAGATGATGATGAGGAGGAGGAGGAGGAAGAGGAGGTCTTGAAGCAAAGGTATTCCCTTACTCTCTCCATCGGCCTCTTTTTTAAGTTAATTAGCTTGCTACTCAATCTCCTTTCCTGGCCTATGCTTTCTTCACTCCATATATATATTGACTATTATAAAAAGTCAAATGGTTTTGTTGGACTTGAAAAAGGTAGTGTATGATAATAAACAATCATCAATTAATACTGTATGTACATAGTAGGAGTAGGAAACAACACATGTAAGGACATTATCCAGCCTTCTCATTCTCATACTCGATTCAGGCTTTTTCTTAACAAACCTTGGCCCTTTGCTAGTAGTATAACAAACACTCCTCAATTTATTACACTAGATGATGATAAGTGAAGGAACCACTCTTTCCACTTTATTAATTTAATCTCATCTTCTCACACACATATACGGAGTATATATATATATATTCACTATAATATATACTCCCTCTGATTCAGAAAGATTCTTTCCCTTTAATTAAAATATACCTCACATATATTAAACAAAGGGGAAGATCTTTCTGAATCGGAGGGAGTACTCCGTACTGTAGGTATGATTGAAAACGAAAATTTTACTCCGTATAATAAGAGGGCATGACATATTGGCATGCATGTTAGTATGTTTAGTTGTTATTGATTACTTCCGTTCATCCAATTCAAGGATTAACAATGTAAATGTCTTAAGTTGGTATTGGGACAAAAAGTGTCTGTCCCGCAATTGAATTGAAAAGCCAAAGACGAAATAAAGGCATATGGAGTACGAAGTAATAGGGAGTACACCAAGAATAATAAGAAATGAGTCAAGTGAAATTCTTTGGGAATTTGCTGCTTTCCTCACTACTTATCCTTCTTCTTCTTCTTTACCAAAGATTCGCAGTTGCAATGTTTTCTGGTAAAGCAAGCTATAGATAGGAGGGCCCCCACCACCACCACCACCACCATCACCATGTCAACGTGTTTATTTTGCTTTGTCTTCTTTCTAATTGATTTTAACCCAAACTAAGGATCCGTTTGGAGAGTGAAAAATGGAGGATAAGTCATTTTTAATTATTTGGATACAACTTAGGGAGGGATGAAAATGGAGGAATGAGCTTCTTCATTTTATATAAAAATGAAATCGATTCGGAGGGAAAATGATACTCCCTTCATTACTTCATATCACATTATTCCTCCCCTTTTATTTTGGACACAATGCTTAAGAAAACTCAATTACACTTTGTTTATTTTATTTATTTCCTGTTACGCGTGAATCATATTAGGATAAAAAGACGGATAAAAAAATTACACTTTTTTTTTCTGTTACGGGTGAGTCGAGTTAACATAAGACAGTTTTTTTTTGTAGTTATATTCTTCCACTTTCAGTTCAGTTCAAACGCATTCATTTCAGTTCATACAAGACACATTCAGTTCAGTTCTTTTATATCTTTTTTTTTCCGTCATAGGTGAATCGAGTTAGGATAGAAAGCGAATAAAAAAAATTACGTTGCTTTGTTTTTTTATCAATTTTTAAGTCAAAAAATATGCTCCTACGTACTTACTATATTTAAACGAGTCAAAAAATAATAATCATAATTACAGGAATTGTAGGTTCCAAAAATTAATAACCAAGTCAATTTTTTTTAACGCAACTATTCATTACTCAAACAAATAACAGGATGAAGCTGTCATTATATATTTTGTTTATTCAATACTCTTCTTCCAAATACGAATAATAGACATTTATCCTCTCTCTCTCTCCTCTTTCTTTTGTCATCCAAACAACCTCCCTCTCATTTTCCCCTCTTCCCTCCTCACCCCTTCCTTTCCTTCCTATTTTCTTATCCAAACGGATACAAATGTTTGAATTACATTTAATTTAAATGGAGAGTTACATTAGTTGACAAACAAAAAAAGCAATAGAATTAGGGCAAGGCAGAGACATATTTGAGGTAGGTATATTGGGGTCTCCAACTTTGTACACGAGTGTAGTGTTTATAAACCCCTCCGTATGTAACGTAGCAAGTAGAGATGATACTACATGTTTATCACTCCCCACACTCACACAGACAGAGCACTCTCACCTAAAGTCATTCAATCGCCTCAAGTCGGGTTGACTCAAATTGAATTTTGATTCAGGTCGACATACCATACCATTTTAGGCTTCTTATCGAAACACCTCATATGATATGCCCCCACAATATTCTGACTTTACCTTTTCGCATTATTGTCATTAAGGCAAAATAAGTTTAATGATTATTTGGTCAAATTATTGTCATTAAGGCAAATACTATATCAGATTAAATACTGGAGTAAATCACATTCATTGGATTTAATCTTAAGCTTCATCGTTAATTTTATCAGGCATGTTCAAATTGGGTCTGCTTCAGCAGGCCGTGTTGATTTCAGGTTCTAAATTTTCAGATTATATCAAGTCAGGTTTCAGACGAGATGGATCGGATCGGATCAGATCAGATCAGATCATATCGGCTTCTTTTGCCAGCTCTACCGTCATGCACGCTTCCTTCGGATAACCTTTGGCTACCTACCGTTTCACATTGTTCTGTAGCTCTTCTTTTGTTTCTAATAAAATAAATGGGGGTAACCACTAACCATGTAGAGTTGTTTAGCCCACCTAACCGTTTCACATCAAGTGCACCACTTCAAAACCAAACTGCTAATCCAGTCAATCAATTTAAACCCTACTCCCTCCCCCACTAAGATCTTCCCACTTTCCTTAAAAGGAAACTCCACTAACATTTTCCCACTTCAAATGTTTCCTTATTCATCCATCATACTCTCTTCCTATTGGTTACTTTTTGTGATTTGACATCTTGAACCCCACCAAACAATTTACCACCATTCATTATCCATTTCTTAATCAATGTGCCACATTGAAGTGGAAACATCAATGTGGGGGGAGGGAGTACAATAATGAGGATTGATCTCAACACGTCGATATCATGTCATCAACTCAGGTCACATCGACCCTAACAAGAAATTACAATACAAATCACAAAAGTTTTGGTTCACAACACTTGATCTGCGTAACATGAACTACAGAACTAGACATACCCAAATTCAACCCGAACCACCTGTTTGATGACAGTCAACATACGATTAGTACTACAAGATTGTATATCAACGCTTCTTAGACCAGTAAAAATGCAGCACCGATGACTTGAATGATTATCACAATATGTTGAATAAACCTTTGACTCTAGTAACACAATACTAGTGACCTGGTGCAGGTGTTGCATCTTCTAAGCGGGAACCGGACGTTTCAGAGAATGCAAAATTATGCTGCAAATAACAGCTCAAGTGCTTGTTCTAAGAACAGCGAAATAGTAGTTCGTACAAGTTGATGGATAAACTTAGACTCAACACTATATAAGACAATACATTTAGACATTACAGTTATCTAACAAGAATCTCTAGCAAATATAAATGGGTGTACCTCTGTACAGCAAAATCATAGAAAGAGCCAACAGCCCAACACCCTTCTGGTTCCAAAAAGCTGCACCAATGTGCACAGGTGCTACATTCTGCCATGTAACCAGGAATGCAAATATAAGATATCTTCGAATAGAAAGATAAAGAAAGATAAACAAAACCTGCACTTTAAGGCGTGAGGCACACAAAAACGATAATGGAAAAGAGCAGGGCTTGGTAAAAGAACAAGACGAAAAATATATTGAAATTGCAGAGTAGTGCATTGTGCTGCCTGAACATCATCTACAATGCACACTTAAGTCGCACAAAGGTATTTTAGCTACTGCATCACTGAACCATGGGCTTAGGAGCGGGCTTTTTAAAATTAACAACAAGGGCAACATAAAATAAATTTATACCCATAATAAAGAACCTTTCACAGATCACCCAGAGATGGCCCACGGAATTTTCTATCATCAGCCTCCATCTTCCCTTTCCTTTTCAATAGCCTTGCTTCCCTTCTTGCAGCAGCATCTTCCTTGGTCTGCTTGATGACTTTATCAAAACCAGGAATCTTTTCCTCAAGTCTTCTGTATACTTGATAACTGAGGTTACAGTATATCTTGAGCAGCCTCTGCATGACCAAAATGAAACTGGAATCAGGTACTACTACTTGAAATAATTTTTATCCAAAATTCAAGTTTTGGTACATCGGTGTCAATATAGCTAAAGATGGGGTTAGGGGTGATACGATTGCCTCTGCATCGAAATCACATAGTGGCTTTCCGAATGGGCCATAATGACAGTTGCATCAAATGATTGGCATTTTACAGTAAAAAGTAACAGAACTGGTTAATTGGGCCTCTCTGCTTTATCCAATCGAAATTACAGCCAGAGAGTAGTGAATCATTACTCCTTTAGAGATTGAAACAATTAGCAGATGTAGTCATGTAGTCTTTCATTCCAAGAATGATAATGATGACATGTAACAAGGACTTGTTAACAGTTCACAAAAGAGAGAAGCAGAAACCCTATTAGCCTCAGGTTGCACAAAGATCATCAGGAGATACTTAACATTCTAACAGGGATACTAAACTGATGCCAAATAAAAACACATTAGAAACCCAGAAAAAATGTGAAACTGTAACATCAACTAAAACTCGATTGAGTTTTCTGGATAAATCACTAATGTTTTCTTTTAACTGGAAAAAAAAAAGTGCACAAGGATTTAAGAAAATCACCATAACATCGTCATTCCAGTGCCTTATGTACGGTGGGCCAGTCGCGTATGAGCCAAGAGGTTTCCGATACCATTCCCCACCATATGTTAGTTGATCCATTGCTTGTTCTACACTCAGAACTTCCCAGGGTCTCAAACCAGGGATGACTTTGGCCAGCTGCTGCCTGCCTCACACAAAATAGCATTGGAACAAAACAATGAAATCAAAATCCTGAAACAACTGCCAAACATTTTGAAAGATTTAGTAAGAAGCAAAAGCTCATGTCTTTAGAATATGCTGAAATAAAGAACAATAACTCATGAAATTGCCTATAATTCTTGGGTCATATGATAAATTAAGAGTGGGTCAATGCAATGTGCGGCGCACGATTATCATCACATGATATAGAGTATAGACAGTGTAAATAATACTCCGTAGTTTCAATTAAGACAATATGCTCCAAATATAAACAATAGTGAACCTTTAGGGTGTGTTTGAATTGAAGGATTTGGAAGGAAAGGAAGGGAGGTAAGGGATGTAGAAGCACTAGTTTGGTTAGCAAATGGGGATGGAGGGATTTGGAGGGATCCATTTTCCCTCCTCCAAGGCAAATCATAATCTCTCCAAGATTGGAAAGATTTGGAGGGAAATTGTATCCAAACACTCCCACATCAGTCCCCCTCCCTCCCCTCCCCTCCCCTCCCTTTCTCTTCCCTCCTTCCTCCTCCGCTCCCTTTCCCTCCCATTTTTTCTATTCAAACAAAGCCTTAGGCTCTGGTTGAAAAAGGCGATGAAATATACTTCTAAAGCAAGTTTTAAAGACATTATTTTTTTCAACTGTATCGTGAGAATATAACAGTCGTGCAAACCAAAAATGATAGCTGAATGAGTTTTCTAAATTATCTTAGTCACCAGGTGGTTGTGATAAGACGATAACAAACTGTACTTCAAACATTGGAACAATTACAATTTGGTTAAAAGCAATGTAACCCAGAACTTGGAAGACTATAAGGAGAAATAACCTTAGATGTTTAGGTATATATTTGTTAGGCATGTGGTCTTCTTCCAAAAGAGTAGTCAGCTCAGAACCACTAGCCCACAGGAAGAGAGCATGGCTTGGAGTTCTAACTCCAGGCCAGATGCCACCATTGGCCTTGAGTACAGCCAAATCACGATTCTTACTTTCTTTAGCCTCCTCTTGCAATTCCTTGTAAGTTTTCTTTTCGTGTCCCTTTAATGGAACCCGTGGATTCATTCCCTTCTGAAGCTTATGAAGAAATGCTGTAGCAGCTGCTCCGAGCTTGACTAAAAAGACGAAAAGTTATGCAGTCATAGACTGATAAACTGGAAATTAAACTCAAGAATTTGAACAATTATACCCATCTTAGAGGATTATATTATGTCCTTTTGGAAGTTACATAAGGAAAAAATATTATTAGTGTCGTACAGGGGTGTTTTGATTTCTATTTCTTCTTTTACACGTAAACTAAGTTTGCTTATATTATAGGGTCAATGACATTCAAACTAGCTAATATATACTCGATTTGGCTTCTTACGTGGAATCTACATCCCATGTAACGGTTGATTATGTCATTACCCAATTGGTGTATCTTAAGCCTTAGTCCAGAATGGGAGATTTTGAAGGGTTGTAATAGGATAAGGTAGCGTGATTTCTTCTAAATATACTATGAAGCATGTCCTCATGCAGAAGTCACCCTAATGACCATTGATGTCAAAAGTGAGGTCCAACTTTACAGTTCACACTGATTCACTTACTTATTCCATCATAGTCCTGGCAGTTCTGTAGCTAATCTGTTATCATAATTTACAGGAATTCAGTCTGATTCAAAGAAAAAGGCTTCAAATGGCTTGCACTGAGGGATGTAGATCATGTAGTCAAGCAGATGAAATCATACTTTGAAAAGTGCATTAACTGACCTCACTGCACTCAGCTGGGTTTTCGGAACTATTAGATAATAGGCTTGCAATGATATTGATTTCAGATGTATTAAAAATTATCCATTACATCAACTTTGGCCTGCAATAAACACAGCTAAAGTAAATAAGAAGATGAAAAGAATAACAAACCTTCCCAAGTGGCAATTGCTCGCTCCAGTCCATAAACCATGCCTATAGGCGCCCACTCATCCATGTCCTCTCCCCATATGAATGTATGTGTGTCAATTATGCCAGCACCCCATGCAGTCTTTAGCTGAATGAGCTCACATGGTCCTCTTGAACGACCCAAACGATCCTTGTAGAACCAGCCACCCGTTTTCATTATGACTGCAAACAACATATAGAATGACGTATACAAAGGGAGCATCATGCAAAATAGTGACTCAGGAATAAGATTTGACATCATGGACCTTAGGGGTGTACACTAGAAGAATTAGCTACATCATTCAAATGAGTAAAATAACAATGCACTAGTCCTCAATATCTAGCACTAGACCACTAGGCCAGGACAGCATTAGTATAGAGTCATTGTTTTGAGTCTTACGGGAAATTCATTCATAGGCTACACTGCTACAGTGTCCAACCTCTACATCACAACTCATGTATGTTAACGAATGAACAAAGCTAATGAAACCCAAACGATTGCCCAAACACATATCCAACCGGGTAGAAATCAGATGGAGCTTTCCGGATATGCAGCCTAACAACACCAAATTCTAAACCTCCCTGCTGCTAATCAGCCGAAACTGTGTACATTCATTTCCCCCCTCAAAGCCCGCCACAACATTCATATTTGAGTCGATTAAATGGCACAGCCAAGGATCAAAATGCCTTAATCCCTGCTCACACAACATTTAGGCCAATTGCCTCCAATGTGACATTGTAATATAGCAATGACAGTCAACATTATGATCCTTCAGTAAGGCCATGTTCTTTAAAGAACTAAGAGAGCTGAATTGACTAATGACAACATCAACAACAACATTACATCGTTATTCCCAAAAAAGATTTGGAGTCGGCTAACATGAATCATTGTCTGAATTGAGTAGGACAAGGTAAAATGAATGAGGATCAAAACTTAGGCCAATTGCCTCAAAATTCGGCTTTGGCAATGCTAAGAATAGTAGTGAGAGAGTTGGATATAGAGTAGTAAGTGAGAAAAGAGAGTTACAATCGTAGTAGCGTTTCTCGAGGTTATTATAGCCAATGGCCTGAGCAGCATCAATGGGGCGGGAAGGCGGGTAAGGGCGTTGTTGAAACCCCCACAAACCGAAGAAGAAATTCTTAGCAAAATCCCAAAACTTGTCATCACATTGGTTCTTGGTGGTAATAGCTTTCCTGGGCATAGGCCTACCGTCCAACCCACGAACATGAGGAACATTCTTCCAGAGCTTATGATCCTCTTTCCAGTAAGGCTTCGCATTATCCTCAAGTTCCATCTGATTCGCCATGTCAGCGACTTCCTCTGCCCTCATCAGAAACTTAACCACAGGGCTTTCCCTGAACTCCTCCCACCACCTTTTGTTCTCCTCCACTTCCTCCGGAGTCGGGTTTTCTTTGGTTTCGAAGATAGGGTTTCCCTCCTTGAGGATTTCCTCCACCTCTGGGGTGTGCCTGAAATCGGGCCGGTTCTCGCATTCCCACCAGAACTGGTCCAGCATTTCCTTGTACCTCCCCGGTTTTCTAGGGGGTTTTTTGGGGGAGGAGCGGGGGAGCGAGAGGGAGGAGAAGAGGGGTGATGGAGGGTTTTGGGATAGGGTTAAGGAGAGTAGGTTTGGGAGTGAAATGGGGTGTGTGGGTTTTTCAAACCAATTCAAAAATTGGTCGCCGAATGAACCCAGGTTGAAGGAAGCCATTTTTGTAGAGCTTTAAAATGCTTTCTGGAATGGAGGTTGTCACTTGTGAGTATCAGGTAGAGAGATGGAAGGGGGAGAAGAGAAGCATAGCAAATAGCAATAGCAATAGGCCAATAGCAATAGCAATAGCATTTGCAGTTTTGCAGCAGCAAGCCAGCAAAGGCAGTCTAATTCTATCTCTCAGGAATAGGGATGGCAACGGGTCCAAGACCCGACCCAGACCCGGCGGGTCGGACCTGAATGGGTCGGGTCTGGGTCTAAAATTTTCAGACCCGATGGGCATGGGTCGGGTCTGGGTCCTCCCCAAAAAATTCGGGTACGGGTACGGGTCTGAATTTTGGGACCCGGACCCGACCCGTAGACCCGTGGACCCGTTAAAAAAAAAAAAAATATTTTAATTCATCAAACATATCGACTTACTGTGAGTTAGAAACTTAGATATATGGAGGACGAAGAACTATGTGATATATCATGTATCACTTAATATGTTTTTTAATAAATTACTTTGTGACGAATGTTTTTAAGACGACTTTTGTGTTATATTTTGTGAGACGTTTCGGTTGTATTGTGAGACTTGTAGACACTTTTTTTTTATGTTTTTTATGCGTGGTTTGTAAAGATTTTTTTAAGATCTTATGCGTAAGGATGACTCAAGAATCAAGACATTACGTAGTTTTTTTCGGAAATTAAGTTCGTGTTTTTCTACGAAATTTCCATCGAAACAATTAATAATACAACAACGTGATAAATAAGGCGGACCCGCGGGTAGACCCGGACCCGACCCAGACCCGACCGGTTCGGGTATGGGTCTGACAATTTTGGACCCGCTCGGGTCCGGGTCGGGTCTGGGTCTAAGGTTGAAACTTCGGGTCCGGGTCCGGGTCCGGGTCCGGGTGGACCCGACCCAGACCCGACCCGTTGCCATCTCTACTCAGGAAGTGGGCTTCAAAAATTGATACTATTAGGGAATTGGGTTCTCAAATGTTCCATACTTGGATTGGATGGATAACTTTACATCCTTTACATGTTTGGAATGGAACGGAATGTAGCAACAGTTTCATGAGACCATTTTATGGTAAAACGAGCCTAATAAGTTACGAGTATACTAACTCAACATGAGCGATAAGACACAAGTACACAACCTTATACGAGTACTTTATTTTGACAATTTGATACATACTTTAGGATGACAATTTGTTACAGTTTCACAAGTATAATAAAAATTCTCATGTTTTTTTTGGAAAATATTAATTAATTTTCCTAATTACTATACATTTGTTTTAAATAAACTGTATTTTATATTGTATGTTATAAGGAGTATTTTTTAAAATTTTATTGTGTTTTTGGGTAGGTATTTGAGTTATTCGGTGTGATATGGAGTAGTAGTATTCAATTTCTCATAAGATAATGACATGAGTTTTTTTGGGAAAATTATAGAGCCTAATCACAACAATTGAAACATAAAGAATTTAATTTCACGATTATACAGTTTAGGATACGTCTTGACTTCATTGTTACGATTGAGGGTGTTATATCGAAAAATAGAAGATGGGAACTCAAATATATAGTACTCGTAGGAGTACATTGAGAGTATTTGTTAAGTTGTCATCTTACCAAAGGATCATATAAGAAGAGAATCATCAGTTGGAAAACCAGTATGGGGCTGGGAAGACATGTAAACAAACCGTTGGCTTTGGAAATAGAAAGACCTTGATTGGGTATATAAACAAAAAAGAGGGAAGTTCGAACATAAGTCGATATGTCCGAGTGGTTAAGGAGACAGACTCGAAATCTGTTGGGCTTTGCCTGCGCAGGTTCGAATCCTGCTGTCGACGTTTTTTCAACTTCACTGCTCACCTCAATCCATCTATTTTACTCCATCCATCTTCTTGCTATATGTATTGGCCAATGGCCACACACACACTAGAGCTGTATCTGGAGCGGAGCATGTACTCTATTTTCACTAACATCTCGTTTATAATTTCGCTATATGTATTGGCCAAACTACAATTGTGGACCGGAGATACACGTCATGTCACGTCTCTATTTAATTTCGATATATGATTATGATTAGCAACACCACAACTGTGGAGGATATATTCATATATCATACTCGTACTCTATTACCACAAACGACTCGTTATTGATTTCGCTATATGTATTGGCAACACAGATGTATACATACATAGGAAGGGAAATAGACGGCCAAAGTTTCTACTGTTATTATCCAAGATCACACTACTAGTACTAGTAGTAGTCTAGTAGTCTAGCTACTACGGAGTAGTAGTGCGTACTTAGCACATGAGTATAACAACTAATTGACCTAAATATAATCGATCGATCTCAGTGCATGGAGAAGTGATGAGGAGATTTGAGCCTAGGACGAGGCTCTCGAACGGGACTCTTTACTCCACAAACACGGTGCTTGACTCGCCAAGGAAACAGGACTTGAAGCCCACAGTACCCTTTATTAGAAGACCGGGGAGCCCGTCTTGGAATACATGGCTCCTCATCATCTTTTCTATATATTCCCTTGCCTTGCTTCTTCTTGTCCGTCCCCAAGCCAGACAAGGAGGATGATGACGCTAAGGCTGCGGCTGCAGGAAGAAATCTCTTTATCATGAAACTTGGTGACATGATCTTCACATCATCAGTACTACTGTCGCTCTCGCTCTCGTTGTCGCCTGCTGCCTCCCCCCTTTCACTAGTCGTGTCCAGTGATCCGACTAGGGAAAACAAGTCTATGACGTCAACCTCCTCCTCCTCCTCTTCTTCCTCGGATCTATTTGCCTCTGCTTGCCAATGCATCGGCGGTGGCTTAGGAAGAGGCAATAAGGCCGCACCTTCGACTAAGTTTTCTGTAGTTGGATGATTGTTTTTAGGCTTCCCAGGACTCTGCTCCCACTGGAATGGCACTCTGTAAGTAGACTCAATGAGTGAATTCGAGCGTGAAATATCATTATTATTTGACAAGGCGATGAGATTGGAGCGTCTTGCTGATAAAAGGGGAGCATCAAGGTCTAGTTTACTCGGTCGTTTTGTATTGATCGTCTTCATCTCGACTCTCTCTAGCTAGTTGTTGTATGGATGATGATGATGAAGCTTTTACTTAAGAAGTTGTATGCTTTTTGTTATCAAGTTTTATTTGCAAAGAACAAGTAAATGTAACTATAATGATTTCTCGTGAATTCAGGCGACTCCTTTTCTCATGCATCTTTTTTTTGTTGTTGGAACTTTGGGGACTTCACACGTGATTGAATTGATGCATGGCTTAAAAGAACCTCCATCTACAGTAGTACCAATTAATTGTGGTCGCAATATGTCTCTTTTGTGACGGATATATATATATATATATATATATATATATATATATATATATATATATATATATATATATATATATATATAAGCGATATGTCCAAGAATTTATCTATATGAGTGAATGAGTGATATAGCGACATACTCCTGTTTGATTGGTTGTAAGTTTGGGATGGATATGCTTGTAAAAATAAGCGAAAGCTAGTAGTATTTGAGTTGTGGTTGAGAAATGAAACAATTAATAAATGGTTTTTCAACCTTGTATTTGTGAAGATGCGAATCGATTAATTGGTTGTGAGGAATCAGTGCAGACTGTGAAAATAGACACTTTAGTATAGCAACCACCACAAATGCAGGTAAACACCACTTTTCTCTGTGTTTCTCCCCTGAATTTCTGATTACATAGACTGCTGAGTGATGACTCAACTATACCAGTCACTGTCTTCAAATCTTCAATACAATGCGTCTTATTTCAAGTACTCGAGATTTTTTTTTGTAAGGGATCCAAAGGAGTAGACTTGGCAAGTTGGCAAACGGATCAACTGGATCGAATAAACTTTGGGTCGGGTCATTTTTGGGTATCATTCCGCACTAACCGACTCAAGTAGTCTGCAACCGTGTTCTCTGAACCTTTCTTGCGGTGACAGTGCCAGATTTTCACACAGGAGGTGCGGATAAATAAGCAAATCAAGTGGCACTACATTAGCAAAAGATTTCTAATTTTGACATCCTAACTCAAATTTAAACCCAAATCAAATTTTGTACGCTAAAACTTAAAATAATAGTACCTAGTTTTTTTTTGTTTTTTTTTTTTTGCATTTTCCTCTTATTTAGAGCGATAAAAAATTGTTACAACTATGATGAGAATTACCAACTAAAAAGTTACGGAGTACTCCGGTAAAAAAACACTGCAAATAATTTGCAATAACAAAATATATTTTGTACCATTTTTTAAAGGGTTATTTAACGACAATAATATCAACTACAGGGTGTCTTCCCAAAATAATATCAATTTTAATAAATCTGAGAATAATGTGTATTATTGGAGTAGTTAAACCAAACTATGACCGGTTACCTGTATAACTCATCCACCTTTCTTTTTCACCATTAATTTTATTTAAGGGCAATAATACCAACTATAGAAAGTGTTCCGAAAATAATTCCAATTTTAATAAATCTGAGATAATACGTATTTTTGGAGTACTTAAACCGGAGCAGTATAGGTGACCAGCTACTGGTAGAACCCGTTCACCTTTCTTTTTCGCTTTTAATTTATTTAATATTACTTCACTCCTTTTCACTTATACAGTATACGAAGCATTAAACATTATTAATGTCCTCCGTCTTCCTCTTTCTTCAACCTCACCATATCTAGCTAATAATACAATCATACACCAAAATCAACACGTTAATCCAAACAAAACATATACTCCCTTCGAGTTCTTATTATTGTCTCAAAAGGTTTTGGGGTGAAAAATAAGGAAGGGGAAATGAGTGGTTTAAAAAAGAAGGAAGAAGAGAGAGAAATGAGAGAGTAATTGTGAACCACACATTGATGACCTAAAAATGAAAGTGGGACAAAAATCAAACTCAGCCCAAAAAGGAAAGTGGGACAATAATAGGAACTCAGAGGGAGTAGAAAAAAAACTGAAGAAGGATGAAGGTGATGGAGAGAGAGGATGAAGGAGAGAAATAAGGAGGAGTAGACCTGGCAAAACTGACCCGACCCGAATAATTCAAACCGAACCCGACCCGACACCCGAATTGAACACATGATTTTGACTCGTAATCCGAATCGACCCGAGCTAACCTGAAACTGACCCGACTATTATTATAGAAAACGAGTCAATATCCTTAAAAAAGTTGAAAACAGCATACCCGAGAATGACTCGAACCCGAAATTATTCAACTCGACCCGAAGTCAGCCTGATTATTATAACACGAAAGTGGCCCGACCTAAAGTTGACCCGACCCAAACCGACTCGGTTCACCCGTTATACAGATCTAAGGAGGAGGAGGGTGGATAAGTAGCAGGTTAAATATTAATTAGGTGACCTGATGTAGCAGGTCATAAAGTCACTTATACTACTCTAGTTTAACTACTCCAATAATACGTATTATTCTCAAATTTATTGAAATTGGTATTATTTTGAGAAGATACCGTATAATTGGTATTATTGTCGTTAAATAACCTTTTTTTAAATAATAAACATTTGGGTTATTTCATGGGAATAATACCAACTATGCGCGTGCTTTTTAAATTAATACAAACTATACGTAATCTCATTTTAATATGAACTACACATTCATTAATCTCTCTTTGTTATGTATGAAATTATGACTTGCTATTACAGGTCATAGTGACTTGTTGTAACTTTCTAGGATTTTATTAGTCCGTTGCAGTCATCGTGAAAGCCAAAATAATAATAAAAACATTTTTTTCCATAGCTTCTATAAGACTAATTAAAAAAGAAATGAAAGATGATTTTTTGGAAATTTTAATTATTTTTTTCAATGGTCGAAAATGAACGCGAAATGTGAATCAAAAGAAAAAAAAAGAGAAAGAGTTGAATAATAGAGGTTCAACAGGTAGCCGGTCACCCATAACAAAGCGAGATTAATGAAGGCGTAGTTCGTATTAAAATGGGATTACGTATAGTTTGTATTAATTTAAGAAGCACGCGCATAGTTGATATTATTCTCATGAAATAACCCTAAACATTTCTATTAATAATGGACATACGTAAATAAAACATTATTTTTGAAAGATACAAGATAAACTTTACAAAAGAAACCTAACATGTTTATTAATGCCCAATAAAAATGGGTGGTACTTTTTTATACTTTGACATTACTCAATCATACCTCAAAATTACTACCCTACCCCTCCCATTTCCCCCTCCCCACATAAGTTTCTAGAGAGAAAAATATCTCGAAACTTCAAAGTTCATCTCTCTCCGCCACTCCACCACGCCGGTCGCCGGCAACCACTTCGGCCCACTGCGCCGACCACCACTACTCCGGTTATCTCAATTATTTTTCAGTTTTTTTTGGATTTTCCTAAAAGGTTATTATTAATGTTATTATTTTTTCAAGATTAAAATTAAAATTAACTATAATTAATTAAAATTATAGCAAAATTTAAAAAGATGAAATTAATGTGATGCTATTCAAATTAGAAAATACAATTCGAATAATAATACAATTCAAATAAATAAAAAAACGTACAAGCTTTAAATCCTAAACCCTAAAATTCAATGTTACCCAATTAACCCTAAATCGAATCTCTTAATTAATGAATTAAAACTAATTTATGATAAAATATCGATTAACAAATTATGATCCATATTTAATTCGCAAATAATTGATGGAATCAGTTTTAGAATTGACGAGAATTAATTTTGATGAAAAAAAATTAGGGTTTAGTTTAGGAGAAAAATGATGAAAAAAAGAAAAAGGATAATATTGGAAAATTTATGAAATTTTAGGGACGATTGAATAATACACAATTATGAAAAAGTAATTCCGTAATTGGATACCTTGTCATTTTATTTTGAAATATGATCATTTTGTCATAAGATACACATAAAATTATGATTTTGGGTTATAGAGGCTAATTTTGTATTGCCAATAAATAAATAAAATATTTATGGCCATTTTGCCTTAAGATAATAATAAAAATATGACTTTTTGTTATAAGATGACTCATTTTGTATTGACAAAAAAAAATGACACATGACCCATTTTGTTTTGAGATAAACATAAAAATTTGATCTTGGGTTTTTTTTATAAGATGACCCATTTTGTATTGACATAAAAAAAATAGGACAAGGAAAAAAAGTTACTAATAGGATTAAATTAGAATCCAAGACCTCTTACCTAAATGTCATGCATCTAAGATCTAACCCATCCTCCAACTCCAAATCAATGATCTTACTCAACACTAAAAAATTTATTTCTTGGATTGGGGCCGGAGGTGCGGGTGCATCCCATGCACCGTACCCCCGTTAAAAACGTCCATGCTTTCTTGTCCTTTACCTCTACATCAAACTCATCAAGGAGGAGAATCCAACAAATTAACCTCGGCTTTGCCTCCTTCTTCGTCATTAAGTAATTAAGTGCAACATAGATAACAACTTTAGTACCAATGCAAGCAAGTAAGAACAAAAGTTTTCTAAAGCAAAGACAACCGCCAACATCTCTTTCTCAATAGTAGAGTAGTTGCGTTGTGCATCATTAAGGCCTTAAGGGTCATAGAGCTAAGGCCTAACGAATCCCTATTTATATAAAGTAATGTCTTTTAGAGCAACCACATTCACTCTCACCAAAAAACGCATACGTGGTAATACCATAAATATTTGGAGAATAAAATAATCACTTCTCATAACTACCTCAATGAAGTTTTTATAAAAATAACTACCACGGTGAAGTTGAAATTAATAATTATGACTTAACTCACTTAATCATACAATAGTAAGTTACAATTTATTTTAGTTAAACTTTTATTATGGATTATTAATTTTCACTTCCTACATAAAATATTAATTACGCATTTACGCTTTTATTGCATCTAATGCTTAAATAATGTTTTGATAATTATACTTAATTTTATTGTATTTGATTAATTTAAAACATAAAATTTTAAGAAATACACTACAAGAATTTAGGTCTCGGGCGACTGATCTTAGCCACCGTCATCTATCGCTAAAATAGACGCGCGACAGATGACAGTTGCTAAGGAACAGTCGCACCCATTAGTCGCTTTGGGCGACCGATATCAGTCGCTAAAAAAACACGCGCGACCAAAATCGGTAGCTACAAGTAGCGACCGACGTCAGTCGCTAAGACGTATCCTTAGCGACCGATGTCAGTCGCTAATAGCGTAAGAGTAGCGACCGATATCGGTCGCTAAGGGGAGTGATGTGGCACTATAATAGGCCAATATCAGTCGCTAAGGGGAGTGATGTGGCACTATAATAGGCCAATATCAGTCGCTTTTGGACGTTTTATAGCGGCCGATATCGGTCGCTAAGAGACCTGTAGTAGGCCGATTCTATTTATTTCATTTCTAGCCAAAATCTGCACAAAAACACAAACCAACAACCAAAATACGTCCCACACATCATTCCAAACATTCCAAACGTCGTTCCATACGTTACACCAGCTTCACACTCCAGAATTGGCAACCAAGTACGCAAATGTCTTTAATACACTAAATTAAGAGTAATGTTACAAATTGTTTTCGATAAATATTCATAAACTACAAATTGTTTTCAATCTATTCAGCTAAAAGGAAAATTAGCTGAAGCACCACTACCACCCTCATTGAAGGGGTCTCTAGGATCTCGGTGTCGGGGAATGGGGTCGGAGTTGAAGTTCTGCTGCTGCATGCTCCTCAGGCAGGTTAACTCTTCTAGAATTTGCAAGTTAACCTGATCCTGTCGTTGGATACGCTCATCCTGCATCTTCAACCTCTCATCCTGCTCCCTCATCCTCTCAGCCAAAACAGTCTGTTGCGCCCTCTTCTCTTGCAGTTCCGACCTCATCTCAGCAACGACGGACGGTACATACTCCGTCAAGGTCACATGCCCCCCCTCCCCGAGCGTTGGGTGGTGTCCAGTGAGCGTTCCCCGTACCGTACACCGCTCCCTTGCGATACCCTCGCACGATTCTGAACCAAATCTCCGTCGGGTCCTCACCTTCACCGTCGGGCGCGTTAGTGGCCTCCAAATATGCTCTCTAAAAGAAATTGTAGTGATGATTATGTGAGATGTAAAGAACAATGTAAAGAAGCCATATGTTAGAAACTTACTCAAATGGCGGCGTCCTTCTTCGTAACGAAGCTTCGACCGGTGGTGGAGTCCCTCTTGTTCTTCGTGTCAAGAAACAGCTGCACGGGCTGGGGGAGTTCTCCTGTTTGCTACTTTGCTTCTTCAATTGTTGACATTACATGTAGATTTCTCATTTATATTTACAATGAAAACATTAAATAAGAATCCAAAAATAAATCAAAGGAAAGGAAATACTTACATTCATAGCCCGCTGGTGCATCGACTGCGACCCACCGTAGTGGGTGGCCTCCGCTTTCGCCTCAGGGTCTCCTCCCCGCCTCTTGTTCTTCTTTGCCTGGAGGGATCTCTTAATAAATTTCGGGTCGGAGCAGACTTTTTCGAACTGTTCAATGGCTTCACCTACAATTCATATGAAGAGATCCGTAAGATATATGCAACTTTCTATTCAAGTACGAACACTAATTGAGTAATCAAACCTTTAAGGTATTTGTGTGCCCTTCCCTTGCTCGCCAACTTCCACATGTTGTCCTTGTACCTTGGCTTCGCGATGTCCATGTATCTGTCTCTCGCAGCCACCTCGAGACTGGGGTTCCAATAGTGTTTGAACTACAAGATCGTTTGTTGTTAGTGTATTAGTAATCCGTAAACAATAAAAGTTAATTAATAAAACAAAAATATTGGTGAACCTTGAAGTTGTCGAACTACTTCTCCTACTGCCACCGAGGCACCTGGGTCCAACCAGTGTAGTAAGTATGTAGTCAAGTCTTTCATGAAGCTGTCCGACACACCAGTCACCACCGTTCGATCCCGAACCTACACCAAAGAATGAAATAAGATGATGTCTCACAAAAAAATGAAATAAAATGAAGTTGCTAATGTGATTAAAGTTTGAAAACCAGTAAATGACGTTGCTAATAATATAATGTCTCACCATGTCTTCTCGGGGCTCATAATTAGGCGCACGTCGTGTCGATATTCAAGCTCGTGAGGTCCCTGCTGTGGTTGTTCAGGTTGCTGATCCTCGTCCATCTCCTCCTCGTTCTGCTCCTGCTAGTCCTCGTTCTGGTCATCCACCTGGTTCTCCTGCTGGTCCTCCTTCTGCTGCTGCTGGGACCCCCTGTTCAGTCTTCTGCCCAACGTCATATCTGCAGACAAAGGTAGAAAGTTAGAAATTGACATCATAATATTGAAATAATATGCCCAAAATATAGAATACAGACTACTATATTGAAATAATATAACTTACTAAAACTATACCCTACTAGCAATCATCGTCGTTATCATTATCATCTTCCACTTGCCTACTCGAACCAACTACATCCTCTTCCTCGTAGTCATCTTCCTTCTCCTCGTCATCGACCTCCAAATCATTGGTATCTTCCTCCTCCTCGACCATATCACTAGAAGCACCTTCCTCCTCCTCACCACCTTCATCGTCTTCAAAATCCTCCCCCACATCTACCTCATTATTTTCATCATCACTTGCGAAAAGATTCTCATCAATTGGAGACAATGTTGTACCACTAGAAATGACCTCCTCTTGGAAGAGGTCAGTGTCAAAGTGCCCCCGTGGCTTATTTTTAAACACCGCCCACCACTGGTTTACAGTTTTATCGTTCTTTGTGGTTGGATAAGGAGCAAAGTACACTTGGTGTGCTTGATGTGCAAGTATAAACGGATCATACTTGGAGTATTTTTTGGTATGATTAACTTCAACTAGTTTGTACCTTTCATGTACTCTAATACCATGCACTGAGTTGTCCTTCCATTCGCATTTAAATACCACAACTCTATACCCACGATCATGTCCAACATAGCACAACTCGAAGATGTCCTCCAGTAGACCGTAGTAGTCATCACCATCAAGTGACGACACACTCACACCAAAATTACATCTAGCCCTACTGCTACCATGGGCAAATGTATGGAAATTGTAACCATTAACCGAATACCGGTTTCAAGTTCTAACCTTCCACAAAGGACCTGATGCTAGACTCCTAACCAAATCATCCCGAATATTCTCTGAAATTACATGCTGTTTAAACCAACTGGGAAACTGTTCCTCATGCTTATTCCAAACATCATCAGCATTTAAATGTGGATTAATAGCTACAAATTCAGTTGCAAACTACTTCTTGTACGGCTCCAAAACTTTGCAGTTTGATAACAAGTAAAGGTGAGCACGATTGTACTCTTTCTCATCTAATATCCTCCACCCGCCAGCTGATGAAGATCCTTCACCTACCTTACTTTGAAAAAAGTTTGGTATGTTGGGGTCAATCATCTCGGGTGTTTCTAGGTTAAGATTCTTGGCTTTTGTGTTCACTTCTTTCTCGAAATACAGAGAACAGGAGTTGGTTATCTCCTCTGTTAAATATGCATTACATATGGAGCCCTCGACCCTCGCCTTGTTACCAATTTTTTTCTTCAAATGGTTGAGAAATCTATGACAATCAAGCAATTATGTTATTAGTAAATTACAGTATCTAACGTTAGTGGGTAAGTAAGTAGTTGAAAGTTCTCACCTCTCAAATGGGTACATTCATCTAAATTGGACTGGTCCTCCCAGTTTAGCTTCGTAGGGCAAGTGGACCGGTAGATGCTCCATTGAGTTAAAGAATGAGGGTGAGAAGATCATCTCAAGTTTGCATAGTATCTGAGGAATTTGATCCTCCAAACGAGTCATGTCGTCAATTGTAACTGTCGACGAACACAAATCTCGAAAAAACTGAGATATCTCAGTGATAGGATTCCAAACACCTTTCGGCAGCAGGTGCTTCAACGCCACAGGTAGTAACCGCTCCATGAACACGTGGCAGTCGTGACTCTTCAAGTCTTGCAGTTTCTGGTTCTTAATGTCCACACACCGACTAAAATCGGATGCGTACCCATCAGGGAACTTCAATTTCCCTACCCACTCTAACACGACCTTTCTCTGAGCCTTATCAAGGCTAAACAAGGTCCTAGGCTTGAACCCATCCCGCTTGATATGCAATTTCGGACAATCCAAATTTTTTTCAAATCTTTTCGGGATCCTACGGTGTCACATGTCTTACTCTCTACATCCATGACGATGTGAATCAGTTGCTCAAAGAAATTCTTCTCAATATGCATCACATCCAGATTATGTCGGAGTAATAAAGTACTCCAATATGGAAGGTCGAAGAAGATGCTTCTTTTAAACCAATCTTTTTTTAATTTCTTAAGATCCTTGAACTCTTGATCGGTCCCGTCAACAGTAGATGGGAACTCTGAAATCACCTCCCAAATCTCATGTCCTTGGAGACGAATCGGTGGCTCATCTAGCACCACCTCACCCTTCTTGAAAATCTCATGTTCTTCCTGTACATGTGACCATCGGGTAGGTACTGTCTATGACAGTCAAACCAACTAATTTTGCTTGAATTACTTAGGTAAAACGCTTTACTTTCACTCATGCAACAAGGACAAGGTTTTTGGCCCGTCGTAGACCAACCACTCAACATACCATACGCAGGGAAATCGTTTATAGTCCACAAAAGTGATGCTCTAAGCCGAAAATCTTGTTTCAACGACACATCATATGTCTCCACCCCTACTTCCCACAGGTGTTTCAATTCCTCTACCACTGGTTTTGGGCCGGGAACAATAAGAGAAAGGAAGATGAACGGTGGTTTCAAACAAAGTCATGGCGGTAATTTGTATGGTGTGACCATGACAGGCCAGCATGAGTATGACTTACCCAACTGTCCGAAAGGGACAAACCCATCGGTACACAACCCAAGTCTCATGTTACGGGGTTCCTTAGCAAATTCAGGGTAAATCCTATCAAAGCGTTTCCACTCCTCCCCATCACTAGGATGACACATCTTCCCCTCTACACGAGTTTCTTCTTTATGCCACCTCATTTGTTCGACAATGGTTCTGGTTGCATATAATTTTTGGAGTCTAGGGGTTCTGGTTCGACAAGTAGTATAGGTTTTTTATGCCTCGCAACACTCTTTCCCTTCCTACCCCTCAAAACAATATTCCCATCTACACTTTTGTATCTACCCTTACCACATATCTTACATTCCTCAAGCAGAACATCGTCCTTCCAAAAAAGCATACATCCATCGGGACAAGCATCAATCTTTTGATGCGGAAGTTCAAGACCTTTAACTATTTTTTTGGTATTGTAGAATGTTTTGGTCATAATGTTGTCTTTTGGGATGAGTTTCTCAATCAACCCAGCGACACCGTCTACACACCCAAACGGTAGGTTATACTCACATTTAAGGGTCACTACCATAGACGCACTTCTAACAATGTCATATCACACCTTCCATATAATGGCTTCTCCGCAGCTTCTAACATATCAAAAAACGCTTTCGCTCGTGGGTTTGGCTTTTGTGGGGTTGGTTGGTCATCGTCGTTAGTGTACATGCTCTCATCATTAAACACATTGCACTCAACCACATCAACAATCATTCCTCTAAACCCGCCCGCATTCTGTTCAACCTCAGATTCCTCAACAACAGACGTCTCACCATGACAAATCCAACAATAATAATTTGGGCAAAATCCATTTGAGATAATATGTTCCTTAATCAAAATAATATCCAAGAATGTGAGGTTCTTACATTTCACACAAGGACATCTAAATCTACCCTCTGACGCGTATTCGGGGTGGGTTTTAGCAAACTCAAGAAAATTATTAACACCCTCTAAAAATTCCTTTGTGGGACGTCGTCTCTTATCCAATCTTTCCTCATACATCCATTTTTGTTCAAATCTCTTCATTTTTTATCTAAAAAATTTTAGACAATAACCAAATACACATTATTTCCTATAAAGTAATTTACTAATAGACACTACTCACATATTTAGTAAAATTCTCGGTTCACCTAAACATAGTAATATTTGCACCTAATCCGTCTATAAGTACATCACTAAATCGGCATAATTGTATTTTCACTTCCAATTTCCTAACACATCAAAACAACCCAATTCATTCAACTACTTAACCACAAACCCTAACTTTATACTAACAATCTACCTATTTCAAATTGGGGACCTATGAGCAATTAACATTCTAACTACACTAAATACTCCAACAACAACAACACTACACTATAAAAACATCTAACTCAATAATTAATTAATTTATATCAATAAATGCAAAAATTAACAAATAATTTAAATTAAGTATAGATAAAAAAATATACCGTAACTAAGAAAAAATGGAGGAAAGAAGAAGGAATGATGAAGGGGGAGACGGGTTAGAGAGAATGAGGAGACGGGTTAGAGAGAGAGCGAAATGAGGTTTGTAAGAGGGGGAGGGGGGTGTTCGCGGTTTTAAAAAAAGTCAGACCCGTTAGCGACCGACAGCAGTCGCGCGCTTTGTAATTCAGTCGCTACGTAGCGACCGATATCGGTCTCTACGGGGAATCAATTTTCCAAATCCGTCTCTTCGTCCAGCGACTTATATCGGTCGCACGACTTACTTTCAGTCGCGCGTGTATGGTAGCTACAAGAAGTATTTCTTGTAGTGATAAAGGGACTAATATAAATAAAATAAGCAAAAAAAATGTAAGTAATAAATGAATATCTTAATCTGAATTGACTAGATTTCCAACAAAACATACGAAACAGATGATAGTCGAATTTTACATGGATCTTTCCAAAATTAACTAAAATGTAAAACTTATAATGATTAACAAAACAAAAATAAAGAGGAAGGATATTCGATTATCTATCTTTCAAATCTCGAAAAACAGAAAGATAAGACGAAAAGTTTAATATTTACATAAACAACTACTCCGTACTGTATAACATAAACAACTACTCCGTACTGTATAACATAAACATAAAAAACTACCGTATATAACATAAAAAAAATTACCATCTCCATCTCCGCTTCAAATTAGATAAACAATTACTGTATAAAAAAGATCTACCATCTCTACTTCAAATTAGATCGTAATATTCTATTGATAAAAAACCAAAAAGAAAATCTAAAAAAATAATACGAGTAATAAATACAGTAGATTTGGACTTCCAAAAATTTTAACAAAAAAAAAATAGAAAATTGTAGTTCAAACGACGAAATAATTTACAAAATAGAAAAGTAGGGACGTAAATCGTATAACATAGAAAATTATAATTAAAATTGGAATAAAACAGGTCCGTGCAAATTTTGCACGGGGTAATACTAGTAACATGAGAAGCTCTCCCATCCTTTTCACCCAAGAGCGCCCCTAAATCATAACCGCTCGCGTCACACATGCTTGGTAAGAGACCAATTAGGGACTTGAATGATCGAGGAGGTGGTGAGACGAGTTTTCAACTCATCAAATGACGTCTTACTATACACGCCTCATTCAAAACAAATTCAATCTCCTTTTGGAACAATTTGCATAATGGTTGTGCAATCTTGGAAAAGTCCTTAAGAACTTTCGGTAGAAACCAACATGTCCAAGAACGGAGCGCTTCGTGCACATTAGTAGGATAAGGTAAAGTCTTAATTGTATTAATCTTTGCTTTATCCACCTCGATCCCCTTACTGGACACAACATGTCCCAAAACTATACCTTACTCAACCATAAAATGTCACTTCTCTGAGTAAAGTACAAGGTTAGTTTCAACACAACGCTTCAAAATAAGTGATAAAAAATGATGTAAACATGCATCGAAAGAATTAACTTGCACAGAAAAATCATCCATAAATAGCTCAATATAGTTCTCCACATACTCGAAGAAAATACTGATCATGCAACGTGAAATGTTGCGGGTGCACGCATTACACAACCCGAATGACATGCGCTGATATGCGAATGTGCCAAAAGAGCATGTAAAAGTAGCAATCTTCTCCTGATCCTCGGCAGCAATTGCTATCTGAAAATAGCTTGAATAACCATCCAAGAAGTAGTAATATGCTTTGTCAGCGAATCTCTCGAGCATCTGCACTTCAAGAAAACCTATCATGGGCGACCTCTTTGTTGCGTCTAATTTAATAGTAGCCCCGTCGACGACCAATTAAAAATACGGCAACCGATATTGGTCTCCAAGTCTGGCGACCGACCCCTCAACGAAATTTTTTTTAAAAAAATTGTTTATGGGCGGGCGACCGCAGTCGGTCGTCATATAGGGAAGGCGGACGGGCGCGACCGTTGTCGGTCACCATATAGGGAGACAGGCAACGACCGCAGTCGGTTGCCAAACACCTGTTATAAACTCCGCCTTCAAATCCCCCCGACCCCTTCATCTATATATTATATTAAATAGAGAACAAAACATTCTCCATGCTCCATCTCCCCAAATCTCAATGCTTCAGCAACCCACACGGCATGATATTATTGGGTGGAAGATGAAAAGGAGAGAAAGTTAAGTGGAAGATGAAAAGGAGGGAGTTATGAAGTGGAAGATGAAAAGGAGGGAGTTATGATTGGGTGGAAGATGAAAAGGAGTGAGAGTTAAGTGGAAGATGAAAAGGAGGAAGTTTAAATGCCTCATTAATAATGTAGAATCCAATGTTAAACAATCAAGTTAAGTGGAAGTGAAGATGAAAAGAAGTGAGAGTTAAGTGGAAGATGAAAATGAGGGAGTTATGATTGGGTGGAAGATGAAAATTAGTGAAAGTTAAGAGGAAGATGAAAAGGAGGGAGTTTAAATGTCCTCATCAATCATGTAGAATCTCATTACACCATACACATAAATTATCTTACACATCGTCATAAAATAGATAGTAGTGACAAACAACTAAGTACAACTGATTAAGAGATCTAATGATAATCTATCTATATATTATATAAAATAGAAAGCAAAACATCTTCCATGCTCTACACAACCAATACTCAATTCTAAGGTAACCCACTTGGCATGATGTGATTGGGTAGAAATTGAATAAAAGGAGAGAGTTGAATACATAATCAATGCCAAAGTTGGTTATTATTAGTTAGAACCCTTCAACTTCTTCCTCATTGATTATGTAAAATCCAAAGTGAAGCAATAAATTTCAACCACCTCCCATCCTCTTCATCTTCCTCCCTTATAATCCACCACTTATAACAATGGGTGCTTACCTTTCCCATTACACCATCTAAGTGTACAACGAAACCGAGCGGATTCCCGCCGCCAAACGTTGTCTTATTGTTGCCGTTGGATGCAGACGACCCCAATTTTTTCCACCACCCAGACTAACTCGGTATGTGCGTGGCTATCAATTCGTTCCTGCTTCATTGGGTTCATTCTTGCATTAAACTCATACTCTTCGTCACATATAATGAGGTAATATACAATCTTTCAGAGAGTAGGACAAAACTAATACAAGTAACATATACTCTTTCCATCTCACTCATATGTTTATCTTTTATATTATTTGTTATGTGTAGATTATTTTAATTAAAGGTAAAAAGACTGAGACAGAGCGAGTATATCAGTAAAACATATGTGAAGCACAAGAAATTAGAAGCAAGCATACAAAGAAATATATGAAAAAAAAGTTAAAGAGCGGCAAAACCGACAAAGTAATTGAAAGAGAGAAAAACAAAGAAGAAACACGCACAAGAACAATAATATATGACACATCATATTATTTGTATAATTTCAAGTACAAAAATTGGGAATTAATTTTTTTTTTTGGTATTTTCGTATCGAATTGTAATACAAAATAGGGTTGTTTGCATAATCACTACATCTATGTAAAATGATGCATGCACCAAAGTATAAACAAACAACTTCATGATAAGAGTAAAATATAAGGATAAAAAAGAAAAATAACAAGAATAACAAGGGATATACTCCGTATATAAAACAAGCACAACCCCGTACTCTATTAAAACTCAAACAAACCATCTCCCATCCAATTTTTATCTAATACTTCGTACCAACTTCTAATTAGTAAGGCCACATGTTATGCTCTGATTGGGAAAAAAAATCAATTCAGAAAGAATAAAGAAGAGATAAAAGACTCTTCAGCTCCCAGCGCACGCGCTTCATGACTTTATCATCCCTTCCTAATCTATACCTCTATTTTCACCTACAACGATGAATACAAAAATTATTACAGAGCTAACATTTTTGGGTAATTCTAATTTGTATTTCACCTACTACTAAATTTTTTAGCTTTATCTTGCAGACTTATTATAGCTACGTGTGAAAATGTGTGCGCTCAAAATACCCAATTTGCACCTTATTAGTCTTGAAAAATAAATAATATACTTATCAGAAGATGTATACTCATCGAAAAAAACTCCAAGACAACATATAACTAACAATGTATGGAGTATCATTGTCTACTTCTACCACATCAACGATCCACGGCCTTAAGAAGCCTACAAAGTCAGTAAAAGTGGCGAAAATTTGAAAATCCCGAATAAAAACACGAGAGAAAAACAAAGAAAAAGATAAAGCCACAATTCAAGAAGATTACGTTCTCGAATAAAAGTTCAAAAAAAATCTATTTATTAGGTATTATACATTATATCTTATATCGTTATATCTCATTTTTCGTCAATAATAATTCTCTTACATTCTTACAAACACAAAAGGTTAGCACCCACGCCAATAGCCCATAGTTATTGAGTTATCGCTTTAACGTCGAATAGTGCATTACTCCATGTACTGCTTATGTTATTACGAATTAATGTGAAAGTATGTAAATAAAGTTACAAATACATTTTTTTTATAAATAATTAAAAATTATTGGACAATGAGACAAAAAGACGGCACAACGAATTATAAAGGGCATAAAACAATATAGACCCGTGCGGTGCACGGGTATGACGACTAGTTATCCTTAATTCTTAAAAAAAACTCTCTCTAACCTCTATCTACCAACCCGACCCCATTCTTCCTTCCTCTTGCTCTCTAATCTCTTAGCTGGAAATCGATTATCTCTCATTTTGTTTTACTTCCCGGTATTTCTAATCAATTTAAGTACTCCCTCCGGTCACTATTTTTCGGCTTATTTTCCTTATTTGGTAGGTTTTATTTTTTTGCCTTGCTTCTCCACTTTTCTTTTACGTAATTGTTAAATCATACTCAGGTTTTATTAGTTCATATCCAACTTTTCATTATTTTTCCCATTACTACTCTTTCTCTTAGAAAAAACTCTTTCTCAATCCCTTTGAACCTATCGAATTCCATCTTTTTAATTCATTGAAACCTAACTAAATTTTTTGATAACTACGCTAATTTGCACATGAGATAAATAATTTTCTTGTTTTTAATAATATTTTCACTTTTTAATATATTTATAGGTTGTTATCTTAATTTTTGTTTAATTTCTAATTAAACCCTAATGATCTTACTGATTAATTTTTTTGTTTAATTTCTAACTAAACCTTAGTTTCATCTTTATGTAACTTCATAATTACGGATCAATACAATTGGTTCGTTGTTTCTATTAATAATTTTACTTTATAATATAATCATTGGATGTAATTTTCTAATTAAACTCTAATTAGAGTGGTTGGACTCATTTATTGATTATTTTTTTTGAATTAAACCTTAATTAGGGTGGTTGTTGAAGGTAAGGGGTGGACGCGGTGGTTAGGGTTACGGACAATATCGATATGTGGTGAATTGATTGAGATATAAGTGGTCAATTGATTGGGATTTGAGTAAGATGAGAGAAAAGATTGAAAAGAGAGATTGTGAGGTGGATTGATTGAAGAAAAATGAGAAGGGTAATTTGGGAAATGTGGGTATGAATCAGTAAAAAGTTGGGTATGATTTAACATGTCTCTCTTTTACTCCCTCTGAGTTCCTATTATTGTTTCAAAAGGTTTTGGAGTGAAAAATAAGGAAGGGAAATGAGTGGTTGAAAAAAGAAGTAGGAAGAGAGAGAAATGGGAAAGTAATTGTGAACCACATATTGATGGCTGTGGACATGACATAGGTCCACCCCGACGCGGCGACGCGCGGGTTTTGGGGAGGCGATTGAATTTCCATATGAGATAGATCGAATAGAATTTTAAATCGAAGTAGGAGTCGCCACCGAATTTTATGGTTATTCGGAACCATTCGAACCCACTCTATGTCGTAGTGGGCCATACTTAAAGCCTGGCCCATTTCCGATGTCAGAGTTTATTGGGTTCGTCCCTTAGCATTACGATACCGATGCCGACTTGAGCGGTTAATCGTATATTGAATGACTCTCGTTGCCAATGGTTTCGGACATCCGGAAACCACAGTTCTGAGTAAGGGGTGAGGGTACGTGTTGGGAAGTTCAGCGAGAACACCCAACCCCGCCCGCACTTAGCGGCCTTTACTAAGATATCGTTCGGTTTTGTGTACACGCGTTAGTTCGACGATTGAATGATATGCAGAGATTATTTTCCTAAGACATGTGAGGAAAAATAAATGGGTTGCTAAGTCGTTTAATGCATGTTAAACTAATAACGTCAAAGTTATTTTAGCATGTGAGTCCGTTTTAGTCTAATAAAACGATAAAAAGAAAATATGAGAATAGTTTGCTACAAACACGAGAAAACGAGTTAGTAACGATTGAAATAATAATATAGGAAAGAAATATGAAATCGAGAAAATAAATATTAATCGAAATCTGAAAAATATAGTTTAAAACGTTGTTTTGTAAAAGACGATGTTCGAGAAAAAATAAAAAAACGAAAAAGACGTGTTTGGGCCGTGAGCCGCGCGACTCGCCCGAGACTCAAGCGGGTCGCGTGGCGGCCTGATTTCGACAACGGTTTTCGGAAAATTTTGATTAAATCGCGTACGAATATCGCATAACTCGTACTCGACTTAATATTCTCGATATTCGTTATATTCGATAGTTGATTATCAAATATTTAGAATAGTTTTGGAAAAGATGTAAATTTAGAAATCGTTTCGTAAAATAACAAAAATAAACGAACGAAAAACTAAAAAAATAGAACCGGATCACAGACTCGTGCGCGAGTCGCCTGGACCGGGCGCGACTCGCGTACGGGTCTGATTTTTTATTTTTTTGTTCGAAAATCGTTAACTTTATAAATCGCGTACAAATATGAATTAATTTATACTCGGTTTATATTTTCGATATTCGTCGTATTCGATATTCGATTATGAAATCGATATCGAATAGTCGGAATGACTTTAGAAAAGGTTTTGAAAAGTTTGTTTTTGAACGAAGAGTTAAAAAAAAAAGATTTTTGAACGAAAGGTTTGAAGAAAGGATTTTGAATGAAAAAAATGTAACGATATCGTCGAAAACTTAATGTAATTCTTGTTGATACGATATTCGATTATATAGAATCGATATCATATTTTAAGAATATGCGATATATGAAAATAGTTTTAATAATATCGATATTAGAAAAATATATGCGATGAACGACCCATATTAAAATATGAAACGACCGACGAAAATAATAAAAAAAGAAGAAAAACGTGAGAAAGAGGGAGAAAGGAAGAAGAATCGGGTTTGATTTACACCCTCAACCTACATGCTTTGTGTTCTCGGTATAAGGCTCGTCGGACGGTGGCTTAGGCACGAGAGCGTCGAGATGATGCGGGTGAGTTAAGGTGTCGGTTTTTGGAGTGTTTTTGTGTGTATGCGAGGCGTGGGTTCGGCCGGGTGACGGGACGGATTCATCGGCTTTTTTTGGATTCCTTCGGACGTGGATCTCGAGATTGTTTTTGCTATAATAATCGTGTATAAGTTGCTGAAATATTATGTCTTCAAACTGTTTTTTTCGGTATTTTTTGATGTCCTATCGATGTTTTTCTGATGTTTATGTTGTTAAAAAGTGTTGGATGGGAGGTCCTATTTATAGGAGGTTCCCGACCTTGGGTTAGAAGAGTTTGAATACCGCTTAGGATAGGAAACGTAGGAGTTGGAGAAGCATAAGAATTCCGCTTTCTTCGCAAAGAAGAAAGGTATCTTGGCTGGTTGGGGGTGTGTTGGCCGAGTATTTGGTACTCGGTCAATGTCTGATTCGGTTTCCGGATAGAATTCCTACTTGAGGTCGAATTCTACCTTTTAACGGAATTGTTTAATGCTTTAACGAATCTGAACTTTTGTAGGAATTTGGGTAGGAATCAGCCGTGTGAGGTGTCACGGCTGACTCACGTGTCTCGGGAAAATCTTTGACCGGGTTTTGACTCGGTCGCTAAAAGACGGTTTTACCCCTGGTGACGGTTTCGACCCAAATTAGTGTTATTTGACTCGAAATGACCCACTGGGCCTGAATTTGAGGTTGGTTTTGTAAGATTTGTACTCCTTAATACGTCTAAACCAAATGTCCATGATTACAAGCCCATATCCGAGTCTATCAAAGCACGTTTACGTCCAATCATCATCGGGTGTTTGGCGGGAACTACTATAGACACCTGGCGGAAATGTGGGTGTCTACAGAGCCCCCACTCTGACTGAGGCTTGGACAAGGCAAAAGTCAGAGTAGCCACCAGGTCAATCAAGGATTAAAACCTGGCAGACTTCCGATCGGGTCGTTTATGGTCCATTAGACCTGCGTGAAGAGCTCGCCAGCCATAAGATAGAAATCATACCTGGGTTGATGTTAATAATGTCGCGGGAGCTTGCCTTGGAAGCTATGGGTATACCTGTTTATAGGTACATCCTGTCTTAGAATTGCGCGGGGACTTCTCCTAAAAAGTCTTCGGTGTGTCTGTTTACAGACACATCCCGTCTTGGAATAGCGCGGGGACTTCTCCTAAAAAGTCTTGGGTGTGTCTGTTTACAGACACATCCCATCTTGAAATAGCGCGGGAGCTTGCCTTGGAAGCTCTGAGTGTATCCGTTTACAGATACATCCCGATTTCTTAGTAGAAATGTTGCATGATCCTTCCACTGGGGAGTCTTTGAGAATTCTTCGGGGAGTCTTGGGGTACCTGTCTGTTGATACATAACAAATTGCATGTAACATTTAGGCGAAACACTGACTCATTCTGGGGAAGAAATGATTTTTGATTGATTTTTTGGAAAGAAAATGATTTTTTTTGGAAATTAGAATGCTTGGGATGACTTGATTCCTAATCCGATTCTGACACGGACTCCTAAAGTCTCTGGTTAGGCCTGTATGCCTAGATGAAGTGTGATAAAAATTCCTATTCCCGTGGTGACTAGGAAAGGGATTTTCTCAAATGGCTAAGTTTTGCGAATTTTAAAATGAGAATTTGAAGAGAGAGATATACCGACCGACTCGACTCTGGGCGCGACAAGACGAGTTGACAGACACTACTGGACTCTCTAAGGGTTGGACCATGACTCGGTAGGGGATGGGCCACCTAATATGACAAGACTCTTAAGTTGCGCTATTCCGTAGCCTAGGCGAGTGGCAACACAGTCGAACATCGAAATGGGAACGATCTGCTATAGGGGAATTGCAGTAGTCTGTAATGAGACTGTTTTAGCAGTAGCAATGCTGTAGTCTAGTGCTCCTTTTGAATTTTTGATTTTTGGGACATTTCCAAAGTGGGTATTGCTCCGAGTCCTGACAGATTCTCGTCTTTGACTAAGCCGAATACTAGGACACACTATAGAAAGGAGGCTAGATATTTATTCCTTGAATTTATCTAGATTTTGTGAGTGGATGGAGAACCTCTGCCTAGGAGAAGCCCCCAGGATGACAAAGCTAGCTGTTGAGAACATGATGGTGTCGTGACCGGAATGATGACGCTTTTTGAATGTGTGTCAATGTGGGTGGTTGTGCCCTTGTTGAAAGGCTGCCTACGTATTCACGTGTAGTGAAATCAAACCAAGCCGTAGTTCAGTGGATTGAAAGATATATAATGGTGCCTAGTTTACTAGGGCTTTGTGTGTAACTAGCCACAGTGATGGTGTAGGCTAGGTGCATTCCCAATGATGTCTTGATCAAAGGGCTAGAATAGTTAGGATGTTGATCCTGTGACTGTGAGCGTTCTCCGGGATAGCCCCTAGAGGTGGTGTGAACTATTTGGGCATGTTCTATGCCGACTGCAAGTTGAGTTCCCGTGTTTGGGGCTGGTAACTGGTTTAAATGAGGAGAATTGGGATGGGATTTTAACGAGTTCTGCTCTCGGGGATTTTAACGAGTTCTGTTCTCGGGGATTTGATGAGTTTTGCTCTCGGGGATTTTAACGAGTTTTGCTCTCGGGAGAATGTGGGTGATTGTGAATTTTGTTATGTAAAGGGGAAGTCGAGTAGAATGGCTCGAACTTTGATCGGGCAGGTTTGATAATGCGGGATCTGGTTTCCATGTCTGGCCCTAAAGGTTAGGGTGTATCCTATGGAGCTTGAATCCTCAAAATTTTGGGCTGTCTCTAGCCTAGGTCTCGAGAAGGTCTTGAGGGTTGTAATGTGGGAAGGCTAGACGTGGTGTTAGCTGACCAGCTTGATTGTCTCTCCCCTATTGGATGGTATGGGTATTGATAATTTTTGAATTGACCGTTTCACGGTCATGGATTTTTGAATTCTTTGGGTTGACCTCTTAGCCCCGGTCATGGGATTTTTCATTTGAGTTGACACTGTCTGGTCGAGAGATGTTGATAATTCTTTTTTGATCATGGCCAGCTTTTTCGTTTTGGCCTTTTGCTTTTTTTTTTCTTGGACTTTTGATTTTTTTGTCCAGTTTTTTTTTTTGTTGGTCAGACTAACACCTAAGGTAGGGTTTGGTTAGTCTTATTGGAAGGGTGTTTATTGTGGGAAGTGGGCTTGCCTCCCGTCTTGAACCCAAACTAGAAGGCTACCCAGATTTGTCATAGGATTCGATATGCTCCTGCTACGGGTAGTTATGTGGCTTTCTATACCAGACATGGAATAGGTAAAAGGAAAACACGGGCTCGGTTTCCTGCAGTGATTATAGATGTGCCTATAATAGTCACGTGCGTGTGCTCACAGTGTATGATGGTGTTCATCATGTTCTCGGAAACACATAAGGAAAGTATGTATGAGAAATAGAAAAGCTGATTTTATTGAAATGTGAAAAGAGGACAGAATATTGCTGACTCTGACTCTGACTCTGACTTTGAAATTGAAAGAAATAGTACATCCTAGACTCAGACTCAGACTTGGACTTAAACCCAATCTAGACTCTTGGATGAG
Source organism: Agrostemma githago (assembly GCA_958450325.1). Taxonomy (NCBI): domain Eukaryota; kingdom Viridiplantae; phylum Streptophyta; class Magnoliopsida; order Caryophyllales; family Caryophyllaceae; genus Agrostemma; species Agrostemma githago. The sequence goes on from OY288239.1 coordinate 7,122,670, forward strand.
GCTGTCAGTAGTCTTCGGCTTCTAAGGACTCAAGTGGATGTCCAGTATTGCCTTCGGTAGAGGCTTCACCCAGATCTTCATTATGTCGAAGATCGTCTTCAATCCTAATGCCCGTTTCGGTAAGCACCGCAAAGTTTGAAATGCCGGCATACCTAAGATGGACGCGGTAGGGAGGTAGGAGGTTGTCGATGAACGCCTCCACTAATGTCTTCTTGTTGGGCTTGTCTACCAACTTTACACTTTCGGCCCTCCACCTTTGAAGATACTTGGTGAAACCTTCCTTGGGCTCTTGGGCCATGACCTCTAGGGTGCGCATTGTGGTCTGGATCTCCGTGTTGTCGGCATAATTCCGAGCGAATTCCGTTGCCACGTCATCCCAAGTTTTGTATTTCTTGGAATCGAGCCGGTAGTACCAGGCCCTTGGATGCTTCTCGAGAGAAGAAGCGAATAGGTGCTTGAACATGTTGGACTTAACCCCTTTAAGGGCCATGAACTCCTTGAAAGCCCGGATATGGTGGACCGGGTCTTCAGTACCCTTGAACATTGGTAGACCCGTCAGGTTGAGATTGGCGGGTAGTTCATCGGTCAGTGGGGTGTAGGTCCTAGCATTCTCCGTATGGATGGAGCTTTGGGTTGTCAGATGGACCTGTTCCTGCAGTTTGTGGACTGCGCTGGCCAATTCGGCTAAAGGCCCAGTAGTATCGACATTGCCACTAGGAGTTCCCTGCTCTATGGCACTTACCCGGGTGAGGATGGCGATCTGGTCTTCCCGCATTTTCCTCAATTGGTCTTGGATTTGGGCCAACGAGGTGGTCAATTCATCTATGGCTTTTTGTGTCATGGCTCGAGTGTAGGGTGGCCTGTCTGTAAGAATACCGCGTAATTAGGAAAGTTGCTTCGGAACTCGAATACACCAAGGCATAGGAAATAGCGTGGGAGGAGAGACGACTTCAGTTTGACTCGGGTTAGACTCTCCTAAGACAAATGTGTAGGGTACGATTCTCGGAGTGACTGTGATTAATCGCTCCATCGGAGAATAGCCCCCAAGTGAGGCTAAGGACTCAGATAGGACTCAAATGGTGTGACATCTAAGCGACTCAAAAGTGGGGTACGTGAGACACGTGTAAGACAAGACCCTTAGAGCAACCGTGATTGGTCACTCTACTGAAAGGTAGCCCCCGAGTGGGACTGAAGACTTTGTCAAGACTCGAGTGTCGGACGAGTGACCCTTAGATGTAAGGATCACGAACCTTTTGTTATAAGGCTATGCCTTGTAAATGGTTGACTCGGAAAAGACACCTAGACGGGTGACTCGTGGACGGTGGGCTTTCCTTAGGATTCGGCAAAGTGGGCCTAGTCCTGTGAGAATTCCCCAGACTTTGGACTCGAGTGTATAAACGGGCTTCCCTTTGTAGGAGTTGGTCCTACGAAGGTGGGTCGTGCCTTGACAAGTAAGGCGGACTGGGATGGGGTGGAAACCCGTGATGTAAGATCGACGGAGTTTCGACGCTATAGATTCTAACTTATGACAAGACCCAACACTGCTAAATACGGGAAGTCCTAAGAAGAAGAGGGTTTTGAAAAGGGAATTTGGATTTGAAAACCGAGCAAAAGTCGGATTGGAAAACCCGATTTTTTTTTGAAAACCGGGAAAAGGGTTATCGGGCCGAGATTTCGGGCTTTTTTTTTTGAAAAGGTTTGGACAGCATACCGGCTAAAAATAGGCTATTTTGAGTCAAAATCATAAGTCCTAAATTCGGCAGCTTTCCGGGTTTTGAAAAATAGATGGGTTTGAAAAAGATGTAGGTTTTTTGAAAATGACGGTTTTTGAAAAGACCAAAAAAGATCAAGTAGCATGTAGTCACGGAAACAGTATAACGACGCCATGTATGCTCTTAGTCTAAGTCTCGGTCGGTCGAATAGGGTCTATACCAACAACGATCGCATTCTCGCAAATCAGGACGGACTTCCTAAGCCGAGTTGGTCTTAGAACCTGCCGTAAAACCCATGCGAGTTCCGCCATCGAAGTCTTTAGTGCATCCAAGTGGAATTGCACCGTGGTATAGTGGGACGTCGGTCACAAGTAACCGGCCCGGGATAGAACGGGGTTATGCATGAATCATTGAACTAAAACGTGTACATTACTAATCGAACGATTTCTTTTCGAGTCTCACCCTGAGGATGCCGATGGTAAGTGACACATCAGTTAATCCCCAGCGGAGTCGCCAAATTGTGGACATGACATAGGTCCACCCCGACGCGGCGACGCGCCGGTTTTGGGGAGGCGATTGAATTTCCATATGAGATGGATCGAATAGAATTTTAAATCGAAGTAGGAGTCGCCACCGAATTTTATGGTTATTCGGAACCATTCGAACCCACTCTATGTCGTAGTGGGCCATACTTAAAGCCTGGCCCATTTCCGATGTCAGAGTTTATTGGGTTCGTCCCTTAGCATTACGATACCGATGCCGACTTGAGCGGTTAATCGTATATTGAATGACTCTCGTTGCCAATGGTTTCGGACATCCGGAAACCACGGTTCTGAGTAAGGGGTGAGGGTACGTGTTGGGAAGTTCAGCGAGAACACCCAACCCCGCCCGCACTTAGCGGCCTTTACTAAGATATCGTTCGGTTTTGTGTACACGCGTTAGTTCGACGATTGAATGATATGCAGAGATTATTTTCCTAAGACATGTGAGGAAAAATAAATGGGTTGCTAAGTCGTTTAATGCATGTTAAACTAATAACGTCAAAGTTATTTTAGCATGTGAGTCCGTTTTAGTCTAATAAAACGATAAAAAGAAAATATGAGAATAGTTTGCTACAAACACGAGAAAACGAGTTAGTAACGATTGAAATAATAATATAGGAAAGAAATATGAAATCGAGAAAATAAATATTAATCGAAATCTGAAAAATATAGTTTAAAACGTTGTTTTGTAAAAGACGATGTTCGAGAAAAAATAAAAAAACGAAAAAGACGTGTTTGGGCCGTGAGCCGCGCGACTCGCCCGAGACTCAAGCGGGTCGCGTGGCGGCCTGATTTCGACAACGGTTTTCGGAAAATTTTGATTAAATCGCGTACGAATATCGCATAACTCGTACTCGACTTAATATTCTCGATATTCGTTATATTCGATAGTTGATTATCAAATATTTAGAATAGTTTTGGAAAAGATGTAAATTTAGAAATCGTTTCGTAAAATAACAAAAATAAACGAACGAAAAACTAAAAAAATAGAACCGGATCACAGACTCGTGCGCGAGTCGCCTGGACCGGGCGCGACTCGCGTACGGGTCTGATTTTTTATTTTTTTGTTCGAAAATCGTTAACTTTATAAATCGCGTACAAATATGAATTAATTTATACTCGGTTTATATTTTCGATATTCGTCGTATTCGATATTCGATTATGAAATCGATATCGAATAGTCGGAATGACTTTAGAAAAGGTTTTGAAAAGTTTGTTTTTGAACGAAGAGTTAAAAAAAAAAGATTTTTGAACGAAAGGTTTGAAGAAAGGATTTTGAATGAAAAAAATGTAACGATATCGTCGAAAACTTAATGTAATTCTTGTTGATACGATATTCGATTATATAGAATCGATATCATATTTTAAGAATATGCGATATATGAAAATAGTTTTAATAATATCGATATTAGAAAAATATATGCGATGAACGACCCATATTAAAATATGAAACGACCGACGAAAATAATAAAAAAAGAAGAAAAACGTGAGAAAGAGGGAGAAAGGAAGAAGAATCGGGTTTGATTTACACCCTCAACCTACATGCTTTGTGTTCTCGGTATAAGGCTCGTCGGACGGTGGCTTAGGCACGGGAGCGTCGAGATGATGCGGGTGAGTTAAGGTGTCGGTTTTTGGAGTGTTTTTGTGTGTATGAGAGGCGTGGGTTCGGCCGGGTGACGGGACGGATTCATCGGCTTTTTTTGGATTCCTTCGGACGTGGATCTCGAGATTGTTTTTGCTATAATAATCGTGTATAAGTTGCTGAAATATTATGTCTTCAAACTGTTTTTTTCGGTATTTTTTGATGTCCTATCGATGTTTTTCTGATGTTGTGATGTTGTTATGTTGTTAAAAAGTGTTGGATGGGAGGTCCTATTTATAGGAGGTTCCCGACCTTGGGTTAGAAGAGTTTGAATACCGCTTAGGATAGGAAACGTAGGAGTTGGAGAAGCATAAGAATTCCGCTTTCTTCGCAAAGAAGAAAGGTATCTCGGCTGGTTGGGGGTGTGTTGGCCGAGTATTTGGTACTCGGTCAATGTCTGATTCGGTTTCCGGATAGAATTCCTACTTGAGGTCGAATTCTACCTTTTAACGGAATTGTTTAATGCTTTAACGAATCTGAACTTTTGTAGGAATTTGGGTAGGAATCAGCCGTGTGAGGTGTCACGGCTGACTCACGTGTCTCGGGAAAATCTTTGACCGGGTTTTGACTCGGTCGCTAAAAGACGGTTTTACCCCTGGTGACGGTTTCGACCCAAATTAGTGTTATTTGACTCGAAACGACCCACTGGGCCTGAATTTGAGGTTGGTTTTGTAAGATTTGTACTCCTTAATACGTCTAAACCAAATGTCCATGATTACAAGCCCATATCCGAGTCTATCAAAGCACGTTTACGTCCAATCATCATCGGGTGTTTGGCGGGAACTACTATAGACATCTGGCGGTCAAAATGTGGGTGTCTACAATAGTCTAAAAAGAAAAGTGGGACAATAATAGGAACTCAGAGGGAGTATATCATATTAACCCAAAAGGCCAGCCGCCAACCCAGGAGGAGGAAGAGAAACGAGATGTTAACAAGGAGTAAGAACAGAATAATGAACGTAATAAAAATATACGGAGTAGTCCGTATCGTGAGACACTGAGACCTCTCATATACTTTCTCTCTTCATAACCAAACACATCATTTACTTTTTCACATTTGCCAAGACACGTTTTATATCATCGATATCTTTCATTTTACGTTAGTAAAAATTATACTGAGTAAAAATTTGATATTCCATGTGTTTTTTCTCGTAGATTGTCGAGAATATTGAAGATTCTCTTGACTTATAAATAGTATATGAATGAGTTATGATGTGTTTAGTTATGAAGGGAGGGTGTTAAGTGCTATTTTTAGCACTACTTGTGAGTATATATCGTTATATTTATAGTGTTTAAGAGTAGATTTTGGACGATATAGTGATATTTGAGTGATTTCCGATGATCTTGCATGATTTGAGTGAATATGTGATTTTTGATGACGGTTCTAGCTATTTTGAAAAGCCGAGAAATTATTGTATTATGCCCGGATTATAGTGGTGGTATACGTGTCAAATGCCGAGTTATATCGAGGATTGAATAAAGAAAAGAAGAAAAGAAAATCAAAGAAGAAAGAATTAAGAGTCTTTAAGTGCCGCTAGTAGCGAATGACGAAGAGCAAAATTGTCGCTAGTAAAGGCATAATCAGAATTTTTACCAATTGTGAAGCTTCCAGAGTGCCGCTAGTAGCGAAATGTGCCGCTACTAGCGAGCAGCTACCCGCATGTGACTCTTGATCTTCCTCTATTCTATCCTACTTATATGGGATGTTGATTTTTATTAGAAGAAGTTTTATCATTCCTATTCCTAGACTACATACATCAAACTTATCCAATTTTATTAGATTTATGCAAATTTAGTTTAATTATTCCAAGACTTGAAGAAGACGGTTGTTCATCTTTTGTTCATCAATCAAGAATAAGTTCTCCTAATTCTCTACTATTTATCTTATTTATCTTATTTGTTGATTGTTAGTTTGATTATGAGTTGTGAGTAGTTCTTTTATCTAGGGCTCGGTGAGCCAATCATATGAGTTATTGATGCTTTGATTTTAATCGCGCTTTGTTGAATTGTTGAATTGAGTTTGTTCCGGTTATGCTTAATAATTGATTGATTAGTTTGAATTGCTAGGTTTGAGTCTAGATTATTATTACAACGAGAGTTGGTTGTTTTCATATGAATCATTTCTAAAAGTTTGTATCTTTGTCGATTAATTTCTACTCAATTTTAATTACGACAAGAGTCGGGTTTTAATTTAGAGAACCAAAACAAGATTTGAACTTTCACATGAGAATAGTGAATTGGAATAATTTGGACATGTTAGTATCGATCCTCAATGCATCTAGTTTTGTTATTTGTGCCATGAGAATAGGATTTATAACATGCTAGATAGGCTTTTTATGTCTCGAGAGAGAATTTAAAGTATTGATTAAAATTGGAATGCTAGTCTCACCCAAGACGGTAATTTGACAAAGTTGTGTCACATTTTGATTGCATCGATAATCCATGTTAATGGTGAACCATTGCCCTAGGTCTTTCTATTATTGATTTCATCTCGATTTATTACCTTCCGTACTAGTTTGTTAAAAATTAGTTATACGATCATCGTTCCGATTTATTCGACGTAGATAACTTGAGTCAGAAATTAGCTAGTATTTAATCATTCACCTCCCTGAGATCGACCTGTATGCTACAATACCTGTACGCTTGCGGAACTACAAAATAAAACGTAACAAATGGAGTAACATATAATTATAAATTTATACTCATCTTTTACGTGAAAAATATCACAATTTTTTAAAATACATTTTGTTTTTCTATGAATTTGTTAACTTCATTGGGAATTAAATGCAGTAGTGTTTTATAGAGATTAGTTAATGAGGACATGAAGGACAAACATACTCATTCTCAAATAATGGTTAGATCCGCAATAGTAGGCATAGCACAAAATCCCATTTAACCTTATTAACCCGCCACCCTAGAATTGCAATAATTTATTACAATAATAACAAGTCTTGGAAAAACAACACTGTAGTTTTACTAGGAGTTGACTTTCCAGCTCGAACTCCGGGATCCGTCTCGGGATGAATCTTTTGATTCTTTGTAGACCCAAGTCCAACACCACACGTTTGGCCAAACAATATAATGGTGGTACCAAAATCTACTCGGTTCCTCCTCGCCAATTTCACCCGAATTCACTCCCAAAAAAGTAAATGGATAAAAATTTGATTAAATAGACGAAACACGGATGATGAAGCACCATCCAACCAGTCACCCGTATTTACTCGACCTGAGACCCATCCATTTAAAAAAAAAAAATCAATTACCCATGATACTATAATTTTTATGTGTCGATGTATATGGAGTTTTTCTATTTAATTTTCATGTCTTACTTATAATGTTTGAGTTTATCTCGTGTTTTCTTAAGACAATGTTAGGTTTCGCAATTAAATGTTTCCGATTTGGTATTTATTTCTTAAAATAATGGTACAGGTGAATCACCCGAACCATTTGTTTCACTCGTGGATGACGGGTAGATCGGATTAGGATGAGCCGATGAGACCTTTAACATATGATGGTTCTTGTGGACGGATAGATAGGATGGACGGATGCGGGTGAGGGTCCACTCGATCCAAATGCCGATCCATTGCCATCCTTACCCAGGACAACAAAATTTGTTGCCAATTCAATGTTATCCTTTCATAATTATCATTTCTATACTTTGGTAATGTATACCCGACTTATATTCGTCACGTGTTTTTAACGGGTGAAATATCCTTACATAGTAGGCAAAGCATTAGTTACTCCCGAATATATTTTTTGTTTTTATCTCTCCTATTTGAACTGTCACAAATTTGTGACGAATATGACTATCACAAATAAGAATTCGTGCATACAAAAAGAGTATGAAATAAAGACTTAGCTCTTCTATAAGTATTCTACCTTTTGGTTACATTTACTCAGTTAACTCGTTTTGCGATTAAAACAGGTATATAGTTACTCAATATACCCCAAGAAGATGATTCGTGCCACTTAAGTTCGAAAGTACAAGTCGTGGGTAAAACCTTTGATAAGCTCTCCTAATTTTGTCAATATGAGACAAATTTAACCTCATAAAGTGGTAACGATATACCCGTTTTAAATAAGAATATGTGAGAGAAAATTTTAGTGTTATACTCCAACTTATAACACTATTGATGCGGTCCAATTCTTATATAATTTTTTTGTATACCACTATTTTTAGACGACGATATGATGTAATATACTCCTTCCGTCTTGTTTGCCTTTTATATTAACTAGATTAAAGCTCGTGCGTTGCACGGGTTAGTTGGCTTAATTACATTGATGATGTACATTCGTTAAATAAGAAACTTAATCAAACTATGTCATTACAATAAATAAGATGATCATGATATTAGTAATAAGAGCTTTTTTTTGGGTAAAAGAGAAGCGGGAGCAACCCTTAACAAATAAGCTAGAAAAATAAAAGAAATAAGCTACCAAACAAAAAACACTTCTACGAGGTAACCGGGACCAATCGTGGCCAAGCCACTCCTCGTGCGTCCTGCTCCACCAAGCGAAATAACTGGCCCGAAATACTTCCCGGCTCCATCATTTGTATCTGTGGCTCTTGTCCGACTCCAAGATTAGCTAACCAGTCGGCACATGAATTACCTTCACGGTAAGTGTGCATGACCTGAACCTCCCGTGACGCGCTATGTATGAAAGTTTTACAAATTTGTATCATGTGGGAGTACGCCGTCGGAAGTACATCGTCATTTTTCATAAAACCCTCCACAACCCGAGAGTCTGTCTGAATTACGATTCGAGGAAACTTACGATCAAGTGCAATTGCTAATCCTCGTTTCAAAGCCATCAACTCGGCTCGTGTCACCGTCGCAATACCCAATTTTTCCGCACACGCCATTATAAACTTCCCTCAGGCATCCCGAAAAATGCCCCCGCACCCGATAAGCCCGGATTGCCTTTTGAGGCTCCGTCAATATTAAGAGCAATCCAATCAAAAGGTGGAGCTAACCATCGAACCAACACCTCCTCTCGTCGATCCGTCGTCCCAATACTAATTAGGTCCATTGAATTCTTTGCATTAATAACGTCCCAGGCTTGTTGCATAAGAATTGGATAGGTATTACCCGGGATGATTTCTGCTCTGCCAAAAACTCAACAATTCCTCCACCGCCAAATCCACCAAACTATCACCGAGAAAATGGTCGGCCAATTTTCCATACCCACTTCAGCACTCGGTGTGAGATTAAACACTACCCAATCTTTAATCGTGTTTGTTGTTCGGAACAGGTTGAAATGGGAAACCGGGAACCATTGCCAAATCTTCCTTGCTTCTGGGCAATCACGTAACAAATGGAGAGCTAATTCCTCCGTTCCACTACAAAGCATGCAACACGGGTCTTTTGTAAGACCCCGTCGTGCTCTGTTCACATTGGACATAATACGGTCGGGAGTAGTAGCCAAAGGAACAATCTCATTCGTTGAGGCGCCCAAGTTTTCCAAGGTAGCATCCAGATCGATTCTGTCCCCATTGTTTGTGTATTTCGAATCACTTGAACAGCGGACTTAACGAAGAAGAAACCCGATGATGTTTCTGCCCAATAAAACTGGTCCAATCGCTCCTCACCTGGAGTAACCTCAAACGAAGCAATAGTTTGAAGTGTTCCTGTGAGAAGAAATCTCCAAAAAGCTCCCATTTCCATCCCGACTCCATGTCCCACATGTCTGCAACTAACGCATTTTCTAGCTCCTCCAGAATATCGAGGTGTGTTCGCAGCATGAGTGGCACCTCCATAGCCCATTTATGATTCCAAAATAAGATATTTTTTCCATTCCCAATTGCTGACCCCAAACCCCTCTTAAGAATGTCAACTGATTCCACTATGCCTTTCCATATGTTGGAGCTAGGATTCTTCGACTCAATAAACATATCGATATCACATCTTCCTTTGCAATATTTGTGACGAAGTACTCTAGCCCATAATGCACCAGGCTCCGTCAACATTCTCCATCCTAGCTTGGCCATAAAAGCGACATTTACTTGGCGCATTGATCGTAGGCCGAGCCCTCCACTAATCTTTTCATTGGTAACTGTCTCCCATGAGACCAAACTCAAACCCCGAGCCTCCTGGTCCCCTCCCCAAAGGAATCTCCGAGACTTCTTATCTAATTCATCACAAATGGAACGAGGTAGCCCAGTAGTTTGCATTGCATAAGTGGGTATTGAGTTGAGAGTGGACTGAATTAGTGTTGCCCTTCCGACTAACGAGAGCCCCCTTGATTTCCATCCCGAAAGTCATTTATGCACTTTTTGAACAATGAATTCAAAATCCGCTTTAGTAACCCTCCCAAAGAGCTTATTTTAAAGCTCAAAAGAACACATGATTGATCTTATTTATAATATAAAATTTCATCACCTTATTATAAATTTTCGATGTGAAAAATAATTTTACGTTTATAGTCTTATTAAGAGATTTTTTAAGACTCAATAGTTTTTTTATTGATATCTAAGAACGAATGAATTTTTTTAATTGATATCTAAGAATGAAAGATTAGTCTTATTATAATATAAGATTCTATCACCTCATCATAATTTTTCGATGTATGATTATTTACTCAAGGTTTATAGTCTTAAGTTTCGATGTGGTATAATTATTTAATTAAAGTCTATAGTTTTAAATGCTATTTTTAAGACTTAAAAGAGTTTGTTTTTATATCTAAGTTAAAAGGACAAACGATTACTCTTTATTTATATAATCGAATTTGATCATCTTATTATATATTTTGGATGAATGATTACTGTTATTTATATAATAAAACAAATCACCTTATTATAATTTTTCGATGTGGAATAATTTTACTTAAATTTATTTAAGTTTAGATATAGTCTAATTAAGAACTTTTATTTATAGACGAATGATTACACTTATTTATAATTTATAGAATTTCATCAACTCATCTTAATTTTTCGATGTGGGATAAATATACTTTAACTATATAGTCTTAGTCTTAGGAACTTCTTTTTAGTCTCAAAATATTGTTGGTTAATATCTAAGAACGAAAGATTACATAGAATTCTATCACCTCATTATAATTTTTCGATATGTGATCATCTAATTTAACTTTATTTGTAGTCTTATTAAAAACTTTTTTTAAGACTAATTTTTTTTTGATATCTAAGGACAAATGATTAGTCTTATTTATAATATAGATTTACATCACCTCATCATAATTTGGAGAAATGGTTACTTTTATTTATATAATAGAATTCCATTGTATTATCATACTCTCTTCGGTCACTATTTTTTGCCTCATTTCATTAAAATACCCCTCACAAATATTAAGGTAATGGAGAAAAAAATAGTTAACGAAGAGAGTATGATAATACGATGGAATTCTATTATATAAATAAAAGTTTATAGCCTTAAGAGTGTTTTAAGAGTCAAGAGTGTTTGTGGGATAATTACCTAAGTTTATAGTCTTAAGAGTTCTTTAAGATTCAAAAGATTTTGATTGAATTATTTATTATATAGAATTTCATCACCTTATTATAATTTGTCGATGTGTGATAATTTAAAAAATTTGTAGTCTTATTTATAACTAAAATTTGTAGTTTTATTTATAATATAGAATCATCACTGTAACTTATTTTAATTGTTTCAATGTGGGTAATTTTAAGTTTGTAGTCTTATTAAGAACTTTTCTAAACTCAAAAGTTTTTTAAAACCAAATAAAAAAGACTACAAATTCATGATCTCATCATAATTTTAAAAAAATAATATAGAATTCCATCATAGTTTTTTTAAAAAAAACAAATGTTTTTTTGTTGGTTGATATTTAAAAACAATGATTACTTTTATTTAGTAGAAATTCATAACCTCATCATAATTTTTCGATGCGGGAGAATTGCTTAAGTTGGTTGATGTCTAAGAATTTTTTTATTAGTTTTATTTATAATATAGAATTCCATCACCTTATTATAATTTTTTTTATTTAAGTGTATAGTCTTAACAACTTTTTTAAGACTCAAGAGATTTATGTTTGATGAAACTTTATAATTTTTCGAATGTGGATAATTTTACTTAAGTTTATAGTCTTAATATATATTTTAAGACTCAAAAGATTTTTGGTTAATATCTAAGAACACATGATTACTACGGAGTACTCCATTATTTATAATATAGAAATCTATCATCTTATTATAATTTGTCGATGTGGGATAATTTAACTAAAATGTGTATCCCTATTTATAATATAGAATCATCACCGTATCTTATTTTAATTGTTTCGATGTGAGATAATTTTAAGTTCATAGTCTTATTAAGACCTTTTTTAAAACTCAAAATATTGTTCATTTTTTAAAAACTCAAAAGAGAGGGAATATATATAATTTTTCGATATGAGATAATTTATCTAAGTTTATAAGCTTAAAGAGTTTTCTAAGACTCAGAAGATTTTGATTGATATCTAAGAACAAATAATTAGCTTAGTCTTATTTATAATATAGAAATTCATCTTATTATAATTTGTCGATGTGGGATAATTTAACTAAAATTTGTTTTCTTATTTATAATATAGAATCATCACCGTACCTTATTTTAATTGTTTAGATGCGGGGTAATTTTAAGTTTGTAATCTTATTAAGACCCTTTTTAAACTCAAAATATTATTAATTGATATTTAAAAACAATGATTACAGCGAATTACTTAAGTTGAAATATTATTATGTCTTATTTATAATATAGAATTTCTTCACCTTATTATAATTTTTTACTTAAGTGTATAGTCTTAAGAACGTTTTTAAGTCTCAAAAGATTTTTGTTTGATGAAACTTTATAATTTTTCGAATGTGGGATAGTTTTATAAGCTTATAGTCTTTATATATTTTTAAGACTCAAAATATTTTTGGTTAATATCTAAGAGCACATAATTACTCTTATTTATAATATAAATTTTCATCACCTTATTATAATTTTTTGATGTGAGATTATTTCTACTTAAGTTTGTAGTCTTATTAAAAGACTTTTAAAGACTTAAAAGTTTTTTTGATTGATATTTAAGAACGAATGGTTAGTCTTATTAATAATATAGAATTCATCAACTTATCATAATTTTTCGATGTGAGATAATTTATTTAAGTTTATAGTCTTCCATCACTTCATCATAATTTTTCGATGTGAGATAATTACTTAAGATTATAGTCTTAAAAACTCTTTTTAAAACTAAAAAAAATACATCCTTACTTTTGATTATAATATAGAATTTCATCACTCCATCATAATTTTTCAATGTGAAATGATTTTAACTTTTTAGTCTTATATATTAAAAGCTTTTTTAAGAGTTAAAAGTTTTTTGCCGATAATTAAAATTGAATGATTACTATTATTTATAATATAGAATTACATCACCCCATCATAATTTTTCGATGTGGGATAATTTAAATGTTTTTCTTGGTCGATATTTATTTAAAACCGAATGATTACTCTTGTTTATAATATAAAATTGATAATTTAAATGTTTTTCTTTGTCGTTATTTATTTAAAACCGAATGATTACTCTTCTTTATAATATAAAATTTCGTCACCTCATCATAAGGTTTATAAAATTGAAGAGGAAAGTTCAACCGATTTTCTAGCTATATCAATGAGAGATTAATGAAGGCATAGTTCATATTAAAACGAGATTACGTATAGTTGGGATTATTCTAAGAAGCCCCCTTATAGTTGGTATATTATTGTCATGAAATAACCATTTTTTCTATACGTTTCGTTTAGATTAACGTGTTGATTTCGGTGTAAGATTATGTTGTTAGCTAGATTTGGTCAGATTGAAGACTTGAAGGAAGAGGAAAACGGAGAACATTAATGACGTTTAATGTCCCTTACACTAAGTAAGTGAAAATGAGTGAACTAATATTAAATAAATTAGGGTTATTTAACGACAATAATACCAACTATAGGACGTCTTCCCAAAATAATACCAATTTCAATAAATCTGAGAATAATACGTATTATTGGAGTACTTAAACAAGAGTAGTATAAGTGACTTTATAACCTGCTACATCAGGTCACCTAATTAGTATTTAACCTTCTACTTATCCTCCTACTTAGACCTGGATAACGGGTGAGCCGTGTCGGGTTAGCTTCGGGTCGGACCACTTTTGTGTTATAATAATCGGGTTAACTTTGGGTCGGGTCGAATAATTTCGGGTTCGAGTCATTCTCGAGTTTGTTGTTTTCAATTTTTTTAGGGATATATAATAATAGTCGGGTCAGTTTCAAGTTAGTTCGGGTTAATTCAGATTACGGGTCAAAATCAAGTCTTCAATTCAGGTGTCGAGTCGGGTTCAGTTTGGCTTATTCGGGTCGAATCAATTTTGTCAGGTTTACCTCTCCTTAGTTCTCTTCTTCATTCTCTCTCTCCATTACATACCCTATATCCTTCTTTAGTTTTTTTTCCCTATATGTTTCGTTTAGATTAACGTGTTGATTTTGGTGTAGGATTGTGTTGTACATGTTATCTCGATTTGGTGAGGTTGAAAACTCGAAGGAAGAGGAAGACGGAGGACATGAATGACATTTAAAGCCCCGTACACTAAGTGAAAAGGAGTGAAGTAATAAGAAATAAATTAAAGGTAAAAAAGGAAGGTGAACGGGTTTTACCGCTAACTGATCATATATACAATTCTGGTTTAACTATTTCAAAAATACGTATTATTCTCTGATTTATTAAAATTGGAATTATTTTAGGAAGATGTTCTATAGTTGGTATTATTGCCGTTAAATCAAATTAAAGATGAAAAAGGAAGGTGGAAGAGTTCTACAGGTAACCGGTCACCTATACTATTCTTGTTTAACTACTCCAATAATACGTATTATTCTCAGATTTATTAAAATTGATAATATTTTGGGAAGACGCCCTATAATTGGTATTATTGTTGTTAAATAACCCAATAAATTAAAGGCGAAAAAAGGAATGTGAACGGGTTCTACCACTAACTGGTCATCTGATCTATACTATTTTGGTTTTTATTAAAATTGGAATTATTTTCAGAAAACGCTCTATAGTTGATATTATTGTTGTTAAATAAAATTAAAGGTGAAAAAGAAAGGTGGAAGGGTTCTATAGGTAACCGGTCACCTATACTACTCTGGTTTAACTATTCCAATAATACGTATTCTTCTCAGATTTATTAAAATTGATACTCTCTCCATTCAAATCCACTTGTCTCATTTCCTTTTGGCACATTTGCCGAGACGCGTTTTACACTAGCGATATCTTTCATTTTACATTAGCAGAAATTATAAAAAATTGATATTCTTAATGTGCTCATAAAGACGAATCAAACAAAATCTCACATGACTATATTCTTACTTATAGATTGTTGAGAATATCGAAGATTCCCCTCAAGTGTGAATAGTGTCAAAAAATGAAATGAGACAAGTGGATTTGAATGGAGGGAGTATTATTTTGGGAAGACGCCCTATAGTTGGTATTATTGTTGTTAAATAACTCATCTTTGTTTTTGATTAAAATATTTCTTATAATTAATACAAAAGACAAATAAATAAATAAAGGGTTATTTAATAGGAATAATACCAACTTTGGGTGGTATTCCATCAATAAAACCAACTTCAATTAATACGGGAATAAAACCAAGTATGAGTCATATTACACGGAAATGAAATTGGTTTACCTACTACCGCTTAAACCTGTTAATATACCCACTTAACACAAATTTTACTGACAATATGAAGTTTCCTCACTTTTAACCTCATTATCACTTTTACCTCATTAACTCCCTAACTGTGAATTTCATCTTCTTCCCTTCATCAATTCTCATCAATTCAAAACGTCTTCCTCATCCATTCATCACTTCATCATTCATCGAAGGTAACTTTCTCACTGTAAACTTTTTTTTTTCTTTCTCAAATTTCTGTCAAACTTGGTCGAAGGTAATTGTCCTTAATTTTGTCGAATATCAATTTTCAGGGGTATTGTCAAGTTCATTCCTCAATCTTGTGGTTCAGCAATGTCAACGGTTAGTGTTTTTTTTTCATTTCCCCTAAATCGATTTTTCTGGGTTGATCTTAGGGTTTTCGATTTTTTTGATTTTTCTGGGTTTAACTTTAGGTTTTCGATTTTTCTGGGTTTAATTTGGGGTTTTAAGTGTCCAATTAGTTATCCATAGATTTGGAGAAAGAATGGTTTAGGAGAGAGAATTTGATTTAGGGCAATGAAGAAGATTAATAGCATGAAGGAGATGGAAGATGGGGTTAATTAATAGCATGGGACCCACAAAACCGACTTCATCCGGTCATTTAAGAGCCAATTTCATTCCCGTGTAATATGACTCATACTTGGTTTTATTCTCATATTAATTGAAATTGGTTTTATTGTTGGAATATTACCCAAAATTGGTATTATTCCTGTTAAATAACCCATAAATAGATGTAATCAGGGGAGTATGTATCATCATCATAATTGATGGATGAATAAACCATGCATGGATCCACCACCTAGCTATATATACGAGACACATTATTATTCCATACTACGAGTAGAATATATGTCTGAAGTTGTAGAAACTATTTTTAATGCATCGTAAATAGAGTGGAGGGACAGACAAGGCGATCTCTCCGATCCAGTCATATCATATGCATGCCTAGGGTTTCCCTACCACATTTTTGTTTTGCATCTACTACACACTGTAATATGCCCATCTTTGTACCTTACCAATATGTGCTTATAGAATTTTGATAATTCTACATATTATACCATCTACATCTTTTTTTATTTTCTCACCTTTATATTAATATTATCCATTCTGTCTTCATTCGAGAGTAAAGAAGAACGAGAGAAAGTCATACAAATATCGTCTTTTAGTTAACCTTACAAGTCTTTCTACCAACTTGCTAGCTTTTCTTCATCTATTATTCCATATTCATATTATTCTCTCCAATCGATCGATCTCTTTTCATCCTCATGATTTCAAATTATTGTACTAAGTACTAGTATTAATTAGATCAAATGTAAATTAGGAGGCTATTATATGTGTAAAAGTGAAAGCAATATGGAAGGAAGTAATAATCAAAGTGAATGCTCAAAAACAAATCCTAGTAACAATCAAGGAGATGGAGATCAAGATGAAGACGAGAGCGAAGACAACGATGGTGTCGATAATAATGGAGGGAGCTCAAGTAATAGTACGGTCGACGAAAGTGAGGAAAAACGGAGTTCAACAGTAAGGCCATATGTTCGATCCAAGACACCGAGGCTCAGATGGACTCCTGATCTCCATCTTCGATTTGTTCATGCTGTTGAAAGGCTTGGTGGCCAAGAAAGTGAGTTATTTCTTCTTTGTAAATCTTGTAAACATACATGTGCTACATACTATTAGCATATTGTTATTAATAATGTATTTTTTGTTGTTGGTGTTGTTGTGGTTTGGGGTGCAGAAGCTACACCTAAGTTGGTTCTTCAGCTTATGAACATAAAAGGATTAAACATAGCACATGTTAAAAGTCATCTACAGGTAAATATATATGGAGTATTTCGGTTATTATCTCGTTACTCCATCTATTTACTTCAATTGTTTAACTTTTATATTATTTATAAGGAGTATTTTAATCATGTTTCCGATCTGATTCATATTGATTATTGTCCAACGTTTAAGTAAATTCATCATATTTTTTTTGTTTTTGTATTTTGATGGATCAGATGTATAGAAGTAAGAAGACAGAGGATGATCAAGGTCAAGGTGCATACTTATATGTCTTGATTGGAACCATATATATCTTGTTGAACTCATATGATTTTAGGGTTCGATATAAATATATATAGTACTCATTGTTGATTTGTTTACAGAAGCATGTGATCAAAGACATATATTTGAATTTGGAGATTGTAATATCTTCAGCCTAAGCCAGCTTCCTGTGCTACAAGGTTATACTCAAACTCAAAGGCCGCGTTCTAACTTTAGGTAAACCAATGTAACTAATAATCCTCAACATATATTACTTTGTGTGAATCATCTGGTTTAATCTGGATTCAAGTCAGGTACGTGGAACCTAAAGGGTGGTAAACCTCTCTGCTATGTTCCTAGGGCTTGAACTCGAGATAATCTTTGGTTAAGTTAGAATAACTTTTTACCAGTTTATCTGAATGTTAGTTCATGAGTTGAATGTTTATGTGTAAAATCCTACGATTATTTCATTGTTTCAATTGTACATTTTGACTAGTTTATATGATGATTTATGTCATCTTTGGTGTTTGTTGTTTTAAGCTTCAAGGCTAATACATGGACCAACCATCACAATGGGATTCACAATCCCTTCAACATGGATATGATCGGCCTCAAACCAATTGACAACGGACGGCCAAGATTCCGACATGATCAATATCCTCCACGAATGTTCGATAAACAAAGACATGATCAAGCAATAATACACCACCCCATTCATAAAACACCATCACAATGGGATTCACAAGAGCACAAGAAGAAGGTCATTAGTAATGACAACAACTATGTCCTTGAAGAGCAAAAGGCGGAGGCGGAGGCGGCTAAGAGGAAGAGAATAGATTGTGAAATTGATCTAGATTTGTCACTCAAATTACCAAGAAGGGTTAAAGAAAATGATGATGATGGTGAGATTATTTGCAATAATAATAAGAATAGCAAAGTGTTGAGACTTTTAGACAATGAAATGGATGATGATGACAAGAGTAGTAGCTTATTATCCTTGTCTTTTAATCACTCATCCTCATCTAAGCTCATTTGCAAGCTGACCAGCAAAGGTGTTGATAATAATGGGTCAAGTAGTAGTAATAATAATAATGAGAAATATGCAATGGAGACAAGTACCCTAGATCTGACTTTGTGAATGAGAAGCATACATTCTAAGTGAGATCTTGATTAGGTACTTGTTTTGGAATTAATTGCATCCATTTTCCTTAATTAGCTTCATCTTAATTGCATTGTAACATACAATCTTTGCTAAGCTAGCTAGTTTCATAAAGAGGTAGCTAATATCTCAACTTGTTAATTTATTGTATTTTTCTCCTTTAATTTATTGACACTTATTTTGGTTTAAGAAAGATTAATGAGAGCGAATATTATGCTGGTAGGGTTAAATTCCCAAATTATGAGTATTACCTTACTCACTGGACTTATTGAAACCTCCTATTTATCACAATTATTAGATGTGGCTTGTTGGCTATGTTAGTTTCTTGTTTAGGTTGCATATATGGACCAAACCCATGTATTAGGTATAAATCGACCGCTACTTTATAATATTAAAGTCTTGAACAATTTAGACTAATTACATAGAGTATTATAGAGTAACTCCCTGTGAAATCATTTTTAAATAAAATAAAAAAGAGTGTTATTAGACTGTTGGATTTGGTGAGTATAGTTGATTTCAAATGTCAAAGAAGTCACAGTGGCCTGGTATCAATAATTTAGTATTGAGCAGGTTGTTAGCATAATTATATAAATTTTATAATGAACGAATTGTTTGCTAACGCAAGGTATACAAGTAGTGTCCCGTAATATTCCAAGCTTCATCGCATGCATTAGCTAATACGGAGTATATAATTACTCGTATTTTATATAATCAGGGGCGAGTTCACATGTGTTAATGGGGTAGCAAGTGCTACATACACGGATACATCATTAGCAAAACAAACTTAAAAATTTATTATTTTTCTATAACATTAATTTCTTATATACTTTGAAAATAAGTCTCATAAATAAATTTCGCTCCAAAATGCACCCAACAAAAAAAATACTTAGATATATTTATAAAAAAACTGTCCGGAGAAATTAATGAATTTTTCTCTTTACAAACATTCACAATTTTTTACCACGAAATTTTTGATATCGTTTAAATTATTTTATTTTTTTTATTAAAATAACGTATTTTCATTTTTGGAACATTTTTTTTTGTGAATTACGTACAATCTATCAAATTTTTTAAGTGAAAAAATGTACAATAAAACTATTTTTTATTTGAAAAATACATCGTAAATGAATTATTTTTCGTCCCAATTATCACAATTTTTTAAAATCAAATTAGTTTTTTCATTATTTTTGTGTATAATCGTTACTTACGTTATATTTAATGTAGTGATTTTTTTCTATATTTCACAATATTCATGACATCACAACATTTTGTTTGATATGTAAACGTTCTAGTGTAAATAGTTGACATAAAAACGTAATTTTTCATCTACAATAAAATGAAAAATTAGTTATTATATAATGTTTGTACACCATAAAAAAATTCTGGATTCGCCCTTGTATATAATACTCCCTTCATATTTATATACTAGATAGAAAGCATGTGCGATACACGGATCGCTTTTTAGTGACATTGATAAGGACACCAAGTTGGATGGTTACATAAATTTGTGAAAATGTACAACAGTAGAGAGTCAGTCGCAATTAAGAGTATGTCTAATAGTAAAGGGATATTATCCATATACGCAAATGTGTTTCAAGTTATCAGATATAATATATACAGTAAACGTCAAATTAAATTATAGGCATCATATATGATGCATTGTAGTTAGAATAAAAGACTAATTAAAGTACCTTGCACATAAATATACGTAGATATAAATATTCACTGGGTAAAATGGAAACATATTACAGTCAACAACGATGAAACATGTAATAAAAAACAAATTTGTCATCAAATTATAATAATGAATGTTGTCGCTTAAAGTAACAATGCATACTCTTGCTTATTTATAATAGTACAATTATGAATGCATTGGAAATGACAGTAAAGCTCAAAATTACGACTTCATATTTATAATTGTAGATACTTTGATCACCACGTTAGAGTCTTAAGACCATGCGATGTGGTTGATAATCTTACTTTCTTAAATTTTTGGTTGACATCTAAGGACGAACGATTACTCTTATTTATAATATAATATTTCATCACCTCCTTATAATTTTTTGATGTGGGTTAATTTTTTGGTTGATATCGAAGGACGAACGATTACACTTATTTATCATAATAAAATAAAGGAAAAGAAAATATATCTATTTGTATTAGGATAATAATAATAATAAGTAATAATTTTTTTTATTATTATTATTAATTATTTCAAAATTTTAAAATTTTAATTTTATATTTTTAGAATTTCTTATGAATGTCTTATATTGGTCAATAGAATTTTAGAATTTTTCAATGTGAAATTTATATTCATAAGACATTCTTTTCAAGAATTCAAAAGATTTTTTTGTTTATATCTAATGACGAATGATTACTCTTATTTATAGAGTTATAATTCTTCATCAATGTGGGACAATGTAACTTAAGTTTATATATTCTTAAGAGCTCTTTTTAAAATTTAAAATATTTTTGATTTAGTCTAAAAAAAGAATTGACTAAGCGTTTCACAGTTTTGCTATCCAACTTTTGTGTCTTATGAAATGATAATCGTCGGTTTATATAGTGATAATTTTTTAGTCTTAAATGGAGTAGGATTGTTTTTTTTCCTATACAAATCCCGATATTCTTTATTTAAATTTTTAAAAAATCGAGTCTTAGGTTGTGTTCCGGTTACGGAAACGATTCACCCGGTTTAGAATCCGGGTAATGTAATTGAATCGATAACGGATAACTAGTCGCTTGATTCCCTTGATCTCCCCTTCCTCTCACTCCTGAAATCGGACTTTCCCGGCGGAAGACGGCCTGCTCCCTGCACAATGAACGCACAGGGCCTCGGAGGTTGTCCGAGGAAACCCTCTCCGATGCCTAAGTCAGTCCGTGAAATGCCTTTACGAACCTAGCTCGTGAGGAACTAGGCGGCGTTTTAAGAGTAAGAGTCTAGAGAGAGAAAATCCAACCCCTCTCATGTGGGAAATGGGGAGGTATTTATACCTTCCCACAAGAGAGAGAAGAGAAAGAGGAATGGTTGGATGGGAAAGTGACAAGTGGCGGCTTCCCATCCACCCATTCCCAATTACCTTAGGCAAAATGACGAGAGGGCCCCTGGGGGTCCTGGCCCTGTCGGCCAGGGATTTTCCCAGGGCCGGCAGTCTCCAAGTAGGGGACTGCCAAGCTCTGACAGGCTGCATCGGCCTGCGCTCTCGGCGGCTGACGGCCAACCTTTAGCGTTTTCATGCTTTGTTCTCGGTCCTTGCCGGGGGTTGGTCTTTCGACTCTCCGACAGGAATCGTCCTGGTGCCTGCATAGCAGGCAGTTGATGGTTAGGCGGCCCACCCCCAATCAGGTTGAGTAGGATTTTTTTTTCATATACAAATTTTAATATTTTTTATTTAACTTAAAAAATATATTAAAAAATTTGGACCAATCATATTGTTCAAAAAGTTACTGCTTTATTAATATATATATTGATTATTCCCCTTTCTTTAATACGTTGTACGTGTGAAAGGGAAAACATATAGATACGGAGGAGTATGAATTGATTATTGAATTTCGGAGCATTGATGAAAAATTATTATTTAACATATTTTGCATGAAATTATCTTATTAGAGAAATTTATAAGAATTTAAATTGAAGTTACATTAAAATTGTTTTAATATATGACTTAGTTACTTTATTTTACTGATTTTAACTTCCATAATAATTACTGTATAATATATCTTGATGGTTCCAGTATTATACTTACCTGCACATTATAAGAATGACGTAATTTTCAAAACGAGAAAAATCGACGATGTTATTGGATGATTCATTGATACATAGTTATCATTTCATATATTTTGCATACTCTTAATTACTCGTACTCTGTATAATATTTGAGTAGTGAGTGTAGTATTATTTTATGTGTATACAATTGTCCGAGTTTAGTTCTCCAATCCGTCGTATTATTCTATCACTCAAATTCGATGATGTCTTTTCACAAAAAAACTATTTCAAATTAATAATGACTAAAAAGGAGAGAATATTACTTATTGGATCGTTTCTATTTCTTCTCCTCTTCGTTTCCTCCTATTTCCTTTCAACGATCCAAATTTTGTTGTGAAATAATTTAAGGATGCAAATGTGTAATCGATAAAGTACCTGATGAATAATAACTAATATTAAATAAGTTAGTGAAAGAAAATGGAGAAGAAGTGGACAAAAATGTTACTGTCTAAAGAAAAACTAGTACTAGTATGAGAAGAAGGGTAATTACAAAGTAATGTTTGGAAGTAGCAATATGAACAAGTATAAAGAGGACAGATTATGTAACTCCAAAAAGGGTTGAGCTTGAGCCCCGCTAAATAACGGATCATTTTCTTAAATGGGGCTCAAACTTACCTTAATTACAAAAATGAGGTTGAAATCAAACTTATTACAAAAATAGGGTCCACGTCATCACTTGTGAGTTTTGGTTTGTAATCAGCAACCCCTCGCTATCCGGGACAGCGAGGGGTCAGTTGGTAGAAGGGAAGTTCAACCCCTCGCTATCCTAGACAGCGAGGGGTGGAGTGCCCCTAATCAGAATACAATGAAGTTGTTTATCAAAACACATAAATATATCATAATGTTCAAAGGAAAAACTACATCTACATTTATCGACAATGCTATTGTACGTCCCCGTCGATCCTTCCCCTTCTTGCGCGGTCTTGCTGATGATTCTGCTCCTTCTGTTTCATCTTGTTCGGCATATTGTATGCGCCTTTCAAAGTTGCGAAAGTTGTATCTTCGAGGAGTTGGAACATGCTCTTCTTCTTTATACCCAACAATAAGATGCACTTGTCTTCTGTTTATTATTAAAGCATTCAAGGACATACATATCCTCATTTGTGGTAATAACTTCATGGTATTTTGATTTGGGGCATTCATTCCACCCCTCGCTGTCTGGGATAGCGAGGGGTTGAGCCTTCCTTCTATCAACTGACTCCTCGCTGTCCCGGACAGCGAGGGGTTGCTGACTACAAACCAAAACTCACAAGTGATGACGTGGACCCCATTTTTGTAATAAGTTTGATTTCAACATTATTTTTGTAATTAAGGTAAGTTTGAACCCCATTTAAGAAAATGACCCCTAAATAACATGGAACACTTTTGCATTTCAAAAAAATAATTTATGGTTACTTAAGCAAAATTTAAGAGTTTGGTTTGTCTTCTTTCATTTGTCAGATCAGATGATGCAAATGTAATGTAATAGTAATACTCCTATCTTTTTTAATTACCTAAGTCAGTATTTTCAAACTCTACTCCCTGGCTTGGAGTTGGGGTAACATACTACCAACATTGTTAGGCAATATCCATCGATCACAACGTTGAAATGCCATGATTTTTAATTGGGTTATTTTATGGAAATAATATCAACTATGTGTACTTCTTAAAATAATTCAAAATATACGTAATCTCATTTTAATATGAACTACGCATCTATTAATCTCGCTTTGCTATGCATGAAATTATGACTTGCTATTACCGGTCATAATGACTTGTTGTAATTTTTTAGGATTTTATTAGGTCCGTTGCAATCATCGTAAAAGTCAAAATTATAATAAAAACATTTTTTTTCATAGTTTCTATAAGACTTACTAAAAAAAAGCCAAAGATGAATTTTCAAAAAATTTAATTTTTTTTATCAATGACCGAAAATGAACACGAAATGTGAATCAGAAGAAGAAAAGTTTGAGGAAGAGTTGAATAGGGGGTTCAACAGGTAGCCGGTCACTCATAGCAAAACGAGGTTAATTAAGGCGTAATTGTATTAAAATTGAGATTATGTATAATTTGGATTAATTTAAGAAGAACACGCATAGTTGGATTATTGAGTGAGATACCCTTTTCTTGTCATTTTCTTTGTCCTTTTACTCATGTTAATAATTTTCATCAATTCATTGGTGAGACGATTTTATCGGAATTATAATTTTCATCCATACTATTTTCCTATGTAAAGTGGTTACTAATTCATAACTACCTTTATTAAGTGAGATGTCTCACAAATTCACAATATAATTACTTTGAAACATTGAGATCGTCTCAGTATCTCACAGGAGATTTGATGAATTATTTTAGCCTTTCTTGCATTCATTAAAATATTCAAGGAGTTGACAACAATGAGAGCTCACTATAATATTGTGAAAATAGGGTTACTCCAAATGGAACGTAAAACTTCGTGGTGATACATATGACATATCGGATACTAGATATGGACAAAGGGTCTGGTGCAGGCCCATAAAACTAGGCCCGAGCTGACAAAGGGTTTGGCTCTCTTTTGTCGAGGACCAGTCCAAGGCCATAGCCGTGCCACGACCCACTCTAGCCAGCCGGCTAAAACTGTCCCAAAGTTCCTTAAAAGTGAAATGACACTGGTGAATAAAAGGACTATACAATCTATGCTCCCCCTTTTCAAGTTATCATGGTACTTTGGTTTAGAATATGCGAGTTTTTAAACAAACGCATTGGTAAATGATTTCAAAGGAGTGTTTTGCAAGAATGACTTCATTTCAAAACGAAGCTCCAGAAAGCAGAAATTTGAATGACCCAACAAGCAAGCAGCAGAAACAAATATTTCAATAGAGTGACGAACCATGACATTTGGTAAATATGTACGGAGTAGAAATTATGCCCACCTAGCCTCGCCTCGCCACGGCAATATAACACACATCCTCACCATGACAATATAACATACATCCAGATTCAACAACGTCTAAGTAGCGTGGTTTCACAGCCTCCCATCACCACAATACTGTATACACTATCCCCGGGATTCTCCTGCGGCCTTGGGCGTTGAGCTTGTGGAGGCTTGGACATACACCTGTTCAAACATAGAACCGCATATATATACCGACTAATCCCTTACATGAATACGTATACTTCAATATCGACATTTCTATGGATTCAATCAATCAACTAAGTTTATAGCTGACACGTCTTTTAAGTATGAACGTCCCCAACAAAAATCATCATACTTTTAAACCAAACATATTGAACTATTCAAACCGCTCCCAATCTTGAGTGGTTTTGGAGGATGATGAGGTTGAAGGTGGGGTCAAGCTCCCTACGCCAGAGTCGAATGTCTCCCAATTTGTACTCACGGCTACGGTATTACCCTGATCGCCAAAGGGATTGGCGTTTCTCGTCTTAAGGGAATCCAGCAAGTCCACATAGCCCTGAACACGGCGCACCTGTTCAAATAAGCAACAATCAGTATCTCAAAGAGAGGGGCCACTGGAGATTCGAGTAGTGTGGTACATTCTCAACTGTATATCTACGGCTGTAAGGCATATACTTACCAAAGCAAATTGCATTCCATCAAAAATATCATATGCTAAATTGGGATATAATGATATACAATGATATAATCTTAGATTGATCAATAATAGAACTTACAAAGTGCAAAATATCTCTAATCCTATCATAACATATTGCAGAATCTCAGACTTGCTCGCTGCTGAGTGATTTCAGTGTTTATGCTATTAATAATGCGACCCAAGATCGCCTTAAAATATGCTTGTGGGTAACCTCTAATAGTTCTAAAATCTAAACCATCGACAAGGCCATTAGGATAAGTCTATATTGAGTCAAGTAAAGCTCATACAGAGATGTATCTCGTATCCTCGTAGTATTTTTTTTATATGGATACAGTTGTGAGCTAACTCTGCCTGTGCTAGAAAAGCTGGTCCCCAAGTCCGGATAAAATAGGAGGGTTGCGCCAGGCCGGCCAGGGTGGTGGCAATCGGTGTAAAACACTGCCACATTAGGGGAAAGGCAGACCCCTTGATACAAGGACCAATGTCAAGCTCCAAGCTTGAACCAATGAGACCAACCATGAAGGGAATAATGCTGAGGATCATTTTGGGACTAAGGCTTTGTTGTTGCTACTGTACAAATTTTATCTTTTTTTCAATAAATGCAAATATCACTGGATAATATCAAGCAACTTTTGAAGAATGTTATATTTGGTCATTTGGAACAGAAGAGCCTACCTAAGTGGTCGATACGGTAGTTACTAGTTACATACAAGTCAGCAGAGCATTTTGAGTCACGGATACTATCTGGCAAAACACATCATTTTGAAACTACTCCACAGGTTTTGAAGGGTACCTCTTTTGTGATTGGAAGGACTTGGGTTACGGGGATTAAGCGGGTTGAAAAATGACCCACTTAAAGATAAACAGGTCTAAAAAGTCAGGGTGGGTATTGAATAATTAACGGAGCCAAGTTAGAATTTAGACAATCGTACTGTAATTGTAATTGGGTGTAGTTAGGTCGGGTTCAAGTTGGGAGAGGATAATGACCCTTCGACATTGACAAGAACACGAATCAGACACGGCTGTTAGGTCTATCTGAAAGTGGCACCATATGCACCTAGAGATGGTAACATAAGTAATACACTGTCCAAATCATTGTAAATGCATTTTCTTCAACAAAAAAAATTGGATAACATAGAAGGATTTCAGTCTTCGCCATTTTCTTTCCCTCATTCTTCATTTAACGATTATCCAATTCTCCTAAGTAATTAGGACTAAACTGAAAGGAATTCCAGTATTCACTTTCTTATTCCCTTTCCTTCACCTTGTATTGTTGAGGAGCAGCGTAGGACACGGGTGAATCTATAACAACCAAGAGTAAAGCAAACTAGAGGAATGTCAAACAAACCCAAGAAGAAGAAGGCATGCCCCAGAATCCATAAATATATGATAAAGTTTCCACACAACAGAGATCTATATCATGCCTTACAGAGGGAAATTACTCTTGATAACTTCAGTGACAATACAGTGCTCAATCCTTGTGACTTTAGGATCTTTTACCCAGAACTGGTTTCAAAAATCTCAAAGCCAATCTCTGACAACTAGATTCTTGCCCTAAAACTGTGTTCAACACTCCGCAACTGTCAGATTACGAGTATAGG
Source organism: Agrostemma githago (assembly GCA_958450325.1). Lineage (NCBI taxonomy): Eukaryota > Viridiplantae > Streptophyta > Magnoliopsida > Caryophyllales > Caryophyllaceae > Agrostemma > Agrostemma githago. The sequence goes on from OY288239.1 coordinate 7,150,372, forward strand.
TGCTTAACTAAGTACATCTTAGCCCAGGATCTAGGTGAAGAAAAACTGTCAGAAAGAGGTGTCCTCGTACATAGAAAGAGAGCATATGTAAAGAGTCAATAAATAGTTGCTTTATCATAGAAACTTGAAAACTTCTGAAAGGAAGCCTACAACGCACGAGGAAATCTGTGTTCTAGTGTAGATGCAGACTTTCAGCTTCTAGCACATATGTTAGTTCCTGTCACCAACTCACCCTGTCTCATTCTACAACTATAATCAACAAAAAACAGCTTATCAGCTGCAGGCCCACATTCCTTTGAACTAAATAGAGGCCAGAACCTTGAAGGTTAAATAAAACAACCACAATATATGGAATTTTTTTGCATAAAAGAATACTTGCTACAAGTGTTCAACAACTGTTGCCTTCTACTTCCCTGTGTCACAGCCTCACAGATCTAGAAAGATGTCAAGGAATAACCTTGAAACAAAGAACCAACAAGGCCTATATGCATATGTGTATTCAGACTAGCACAGAAATTGATCATACCAACTATAGCCATAAATCAGTCAATTCAAGAATTTTCTTTTTTTAATGGGTATCAATGCCTATCCAATTGTCAATGTAACAAAGCCTGTTTAGAAGTTCTCAAAGACAAATCAAGCATACCTCAGTTTTACGCTGGGCTTTTGGTTCTCCTTCTGCCTCAATGCTATCAAGTTTAAGCAATTGAACCATCAGCAACTCTGTTAAGATGATAAATTCCTTTTCATCTACCTTTATCCCGCTATTAACAGATGTTTGCAAAGAGGATACCTGGCCACCAAAGTAAATAGTAAACAAAACATTCTTTTATAGTTCATATGGAATAAAGATTATCGAGCTATGAATTTGGAAGGGTGGTTGGATACCTTTTGAGAGAGTCCGTCCACTTCAGTCCGAACTTGAGCAATTGCTTCAAAGGCCTTCGATATTTCATCATTCTTTCTTGCTTCCTCCATTTTCCTCTCTTTGCTAGCAGGACGTTCCATAAGCAACAGCTTCGAGTTGTCCTTAAGACCTGCCATAGTCAAAGTCTCTGTATCATCCTTCTCCCTCCCTCGAAAGAACAGTCTTTGTTCCTCAGGCTCCAATCCTGTTTCTCGTGCAAGAAGCTTCTTCAACTCCCCTTTACAACAAACAATGACCCCATTTAGTAACATCAATTTCCATTTCTAGAGCGGTCATTTTCCTAAAATCTATGAAGCACGAGATTCCAAGTTGAAGAAGCTAAATGAGACTAGCAGCCATAACTGAGGACGTGACATCAAACTGGATATGGAAGACCTTATGGGATACAAGAAAGTGTACACATTCAATATATTGAAGAGCTAACAATATCACTGTTCAGTATTCCTTGTGTGCCTCATGGGCCCCACTCTAGGCCTCTAGCAAATCGAAGGGTAAGGGGATAGGATGAACAGTACCCCTATATACATACATCCTTAATTGAATTTAAATGGATGAGGCTTAATGCAACTTAACTTTACTTAATGACGTTGAACTGAAATGAAATAAACTAAGCGAGCTGAATTGACCAAGACAAACTAAAATTAACGAAGCTACACTTAACTTAACTATACTAAATAAGGGTGAACTTAATTGGTCCGAGCCGAAAACAAGATTGAAAGACATGGCCTACTTCTCATCAGACAACATAGATATACTTCAAAAGGACAAAAATGATCATTCATGTACTCGGCTTTAGACAATAGCTAGCCTTGTGATGGTCAAACTGCAACTACTTTATTAGTTTTGTGAAGCAAGGGGCATCCACTTCCCTCAACCAACTTCGATGACAAGAAGCCACAGAAACAACTACTCATAGCACAAATTCAATTGATCAATATCGTCGGCCTAGCACTGCCTAAGGCACCCATGATCTCAAAACTGAAAAACAGAAAATAAACTCTCCCCTCAAATCTCCTAGATTACTTTACGCAGGTAAGAATCAAATCCCAGGTTGGGGTAAGAGAGCTCCTAGCACTTAGAACTAATTCTGCGATTATATATCCTCCCAATTACCTACCAAAAACATGAAATGATCTTGAGCACAACTGCAAATGTAAGAATACATCATCCCTCCAAAATTCATGATTACAGACACAAAATTCATAAATCACAACAAGAGAATTAACCATTCAATGGCCACCAATTCATAACCAAAAAAGAAGTTTAAATTTCAATGAATTATAAGAAAACATAAGAAAATTAAAAGTGAAGAGAGGAAGCTAAAATAAGATATAATACCAAAGGTGGATTTACAAGGGAGAGTGAAATCAATGAGATTGGAGCCATAAGAGACCTTGATTTTATAGAATGGACCGCCATTAAAGTCGGTTGAAGCATCTCCATTTTCTCTCATCTGAACCAACATCCCACCTGGCCTCATCTCCCACTCGTCTGCTTCCTTTTCTGAGGGTGGGTTCATCTCTTTTATGTCTGTAAGGTTTTATGCAAGTAGCTGAACTGGAACAAAAGCTATGGCGGAAATATTTGCGGGATTTGATTAAAATTTGGTTCGAGGGTCGGTGGATTTTGGAAGGGCGGCGTGTTGATGTGGGGGTGGAGGAACTCTGAAGGAAGGAAGGTTAGGGGAATTGAGGTGTACTGTGGTAATTAATCGTGGTTTCTAACGGGTTTAACCGGCGCCAAAATATTGCACCGATGCACTTCTACAACATGCCACCGGCCGAGTAAGTAAAAATAAGGTAAATTTTTCGATGAGACTAATAGAATATAAATAGAGGGTTATTTAACCCGAATAATACCAACTTTGGGTGGTATTCCATCAATAAAACCAACTTTAATTAATACGGGAATAAAATCAAGTATGAGTCATATTACACGAAAATGAAATTGCCTTACCTGCTACCGCCTACACCTGTTAATATTACCACTAATTCATTACTGACACTCTTAAACACCCTCACTTTTAACCTCATTAACTCCGAAACTTTAAACTTCATCTTCCCGCTTCATCAATCATCAGTTCTCATCAATTCAAAACGTCTTCTTCATCCATTCATCACTTCATACTTTCGTTGAAGGTAATTTTTACGGAAATTTTATTTGTTTACCTTTCTCAAACTTTTGTCAAACTTGATCGAAGGTAATTATCATTAATTATGTCGAAAATCAATTTTCAGGGATATTGTCAAGTTTATTCCTCAATCTTGTGGTTCGGAAATGTCAACGGTGAGTGTTTTTTTCATATCCCCTAAATCGATTTTTTCTGGGTTGAAATTAGGGTTTTCAATTTTTTTCGATTTTTCTGGGTTGAAATTAGAGTTTTCAATTTTTTCGATTTTTCTGGGTTTAACTTAAGTTTTTGATTTTTCGGGGTTTAATTTGGGGGTTTAGTGTCCAATTACTGTTCTTTTATAATTGGTTTAATTGAAAATGTAGGTTGATTTTGATTTGGATTTGGAGAAAAAATGGTTTAAGATAGGGAATTTGATTTGGGGCAATGAAGAAGATGAAGATGGGTGTTAATCAATAGCATGTGACCCACAAAACCGACTTCATCTGGTCCTTTAAGAGGCAATTTCATTCTCGTGTAATATGACTCATACTTGGTTTTATTCCCGTATTAATCAAAGTTGATTTTATTGATGGAATACCACCCAAAATTGATATTATTTCTGTTAAATAACCCTATAAATAGAACTTAATCATTACTTTTGGTTGAATCAGTTTCATAACAAAGATGATATATATCCCAATATTTGAATTCATCGGGTGGTTATTACTATATGCTTGTCTCAAAATATCTTTTTCGATTTGAGACATTACGAGACAAAATGAAAGTTATAAAGGGTCAACCACTTCACTTTGATAAGCATATATATATATATTTGGTGTTTTAATGATCCGGTGGGGGAAGGGAGGATGCCCGAGACCCCGCTCTTTCATGTTCCATTGTGGGTACGGGTGTACGACTTCCCAATTCGGGGGCAAACCAACGAAGGAAATTTGCGCCGGATAGAAGAGAAATATGATTGTTTATAAGTGTTGATACGAGTGTTTCGCTTGAAGTGGGGAGGGAGTTGAGAATTTGGATACTACAAGACGCAAGGCAACCAGGCCATTAAGGGATACGATTGAAATCTGGATGCCATTGGGAAACACGGTTAGGTTCCCTGTGAAATATGAATTGATGGAGGTCGTACAAAGAGCAAGGCCAAGGTAGGGCGGCCGACGTTCGCTCGACCCCCAAGTGCACGCCGACCCACACAAGACCATGGCGAAGGTAGTTCCAGCCCAACAACCGACGTCCTTTAAGCCCTGTCGGCTGCTGGGACGATGGTCCGGGCCCGGGAACGTCGTGTTTGTAAGGAGAGATCCTTTCTTGACTCTCCCTTCGAAGAGTAGTGTTGATTCGTAGAATGCGAATCGAAAAGAAAACGATCGAGTGGATCGTGCCTAATGTCGGAGTGCAACGCTAAAGAAGAGCTGCAAGTTGTGTGGAGCTCGTAGAGAGGGGAAGAAAATGTTGAATTGTGTCGATTATGAGCGGAGAAGGAAGGTATTTATAGTTTTTCTCGTAGTTCAAATCGAGATTTCAGGCGTCAGACGTCGTGCGACCCAGAATTGGGACGCCTGGCTCCAGGCAGTGCAGAACTCGGTCTCTTGAAGGGAGGCGATCGAGATTTTGAAGATTCGATTTGAAAAGTTTCCAAAGCGGAGATTATACGTAATCTTGTGCGTTGCTTGGGTGTTAAGACTTCGCCCTATGCCCTAGCGCGTGCGCCATTGGGCCTCAGGCGCGCGTCTCGAGACCCGACTCGGGTTTGACTTTGCGTATTTTGGGACCGATTCGGAGTCTCGGAGTCGAAAGTGACTCTAATTAGTGTTGACGCAACCGTAATGACACGACTAAGACCGTCTTGATGTTGAACTAATTTTTCCGAGTAATTATTTGATTCGTTCTATAGAAAAATCGTCGAAAACATCGTAAAATCATGTCGTGTTGCAGTCCGATCATCATCGGGTGTGTCGGGCACTCATGCAGCCACCAGGTCCAAATCTGGGTGACTACATCAAGCAACTCGTGAATAAATTCGATAAAAAAAAATCAATGTTTTTGTGTTTTTTTGCCTTAATATTCATGTGATTGTGTTTTTTAGGCGTCAAATAATAACACTCTTCATATAAGATGTACAAAGGCATTGGTTAATCACTAAGGCATGGAAACCCTTGGCAAAGGGTACTAAGGTTACAGTGGCAGCCGAGGAAGCGCCTACAACGAGGGGCATCCCAGATGCCGCGTTGGAGGTGATGAAGGAGAAATCTCACTCCACCATTTTGATATACTCCGTATATGTTTGGCGGAAGATGTCATCATTGAAGGACGAAGATACTGCTACGGGGCTTTGGTCAAAGTTGGAGGCTTTGTACATGACAAAATCACTGAACAATAATAAGTTGTTTTTTATCTGAAGCAATGCTTGTTTAGCCTCCGAATGCAAGATGATACGTCCCTTATACAAAGCATCTTAATAAAGTAATAATAATACTATACTGCTTGATTTACATAATATAGATGTTAGGGTCGAGGATGAGGATGTTGCCTTAATACTAGCTACTTGTTTGAGTTATTTCGTTGCCCAACTAACGTGTATGAAAATTTTGTGGAGTCAATTGTTGTTGCGAAAGAAACCTTTTGATCCTAGAAGATCGAGGTGAATTCGATCACCCTTCACACTAAGGAGTTGTGTCAAAAGGCGGCAATGATTGATGCATGTGGGTGAATGTCATATATAAAGTTGGGTTAGTAGTTAATACATCCAAGGGAATTTAAAATGGTCAAGTTGTTTTCCCTCTTTGTAGAGGAGCAAGGCCATTTTGATGGATTCAAGTTGAGCTAAGTATATTAATGATGAAGTTGAGCTAAGTATATTAACTTAGAGGGTTAATCATTCTTTTGTTTGATTTGTTTGTTTCATAATTAATGATGATTCTAGTACGGCTTTATGATTAAATGATGGTGATAATATCTCTAAATTATAATATTTTTTTAGTAATTATAAATTTTAATTAAAGTTTTATTATTGTCGATTTCTTTTAATGGTATTTTTTTTTTCAATTACTCAATTAGGACATAAGAGACTAAATTCTTTGTAAAATTGTTCTATCTAGCACGAGTCATAGAGACCTATTATAAGTCATAACCAATATTTGGTGGTTTAATTATAGAGTAAAAAAAATCGTTATTGGGTATGTAATACTGTTTTGGTAAAAATTTACTGGGTTTACGATTTCGGTTGCTGGTTAAAGCGATCGTTCTATAGCTATGGGTTGATGAAATTGAGACGGATCAAGCAAACAAAGAACAACGAAAGAAAACGAATGACACTCAAAGTTTTGGTGACGCAGAAACCCGATGTGGGAAAAACTGCGGGGGGAGTCGAAATTCCACCAAAGTTCTACTATGACGAGAAAAGAATGAGAAAAGAGGGGTACAAGTGCAAATGTTGGGACTATAGTTGAGTATAAGTATTTTTCTATAGTGATTGCTTGGAGTTGATTATGCATTGATGGTGAGTTGCATGATGGACTTCCTCTTCCCTCTCCTTGCCTTTTATATGCTCCTGACCTTGGAGCCTTTTACCCTCCTTTATTGCCTAGAGCAGTTATTGTCCTTTATTGCCTGGAGCCATTACTCTCATTTATTGTCTCCTAGTCGTTACAGCTGTTACTTTTGACCTCCTCCTGATTTTTGTCCTGGTCAGCAGGAGGAATCCCATAGATTTAGAGGATATTCCTTGACCTTTTCTCTTTGTGTGCAGGCTGAGTTCTCTGGTGGGCTGCATTCTTCAAATGGGCTGCATGACGCTTCTTTGCCTTGTTTGGCCCATCGTCTTTTGCTGTTTCGGGTTCCGTCTGACCCAATGACTCTAATAACGTCGACTTTCATTCTTTGACCTTTGACTTTTGACCTTTGACCCTCGGCTCTTTACTTTTGACCTTTGACCCTTTGACCCTTTGACCTTTGACTTTTTGACCTACCATTCGTAATATGCCACGTCGTATTCCGTGGATGCGAATTTTGACCCGAACAAATGCCCCCAAATTTCTGACTAAGCTCATCTTAGGCGGGAATTTCCGTTCGCTTGGATTGTAGACGGTTTGCATGATGATTGATTCTTTGACCCGACCATTTGGCCTAAACCCGGAGCAGATGACATTTCGCAATTTTCTCTATCCTTCCACAAGTGGTCTTTCCTCTCCTCTCCAGAAGGAGAAAAAGAAGAGTCTGGTGAGAACATGTCTTCGGGCAAGATACGTTCATGTTTGGCTAGGTTTACCTGACCTCAGATTTTCATGGTACTCATTTTCGCTTGCTTCCTTCTTCAGGATCCGCTAAACCTCGTGTAACCCTAGAGCAAGTTGTGGCTGCTAGAGGGCGGGCCGTTGCTACTGGGGTGTCCTCCAAGTGGAAAGTTGGTTCTGCTTCTGTTGGCTTTGCTGGTTCTGGGAGAAGGCGTAACTCGTCCCCTCTTTCAGAAATTACTCCTGCAGAACGTGAACCCCCAGTGGTAGAGCTTTCTGAGTCTCACTCTTATTCTGTCCCCAGATTCGTTGAAGATGTTCCTGCTGGAGTGATGCTCAAATTTCCTGAAGGCTTTCAGTACGTCCAAGTCTGCAGAGAGCATGACTTTCCTGGATTAGATGCTACTTCCTGGTCCCAGATCTGTGCTAGAAATAGTTCTCTGGAGGAGTTGGATTTGGTTCGCTGATTTCTGGCGAAGGAACCTGGTTGTAGAGACGAAGCGACTGTATGAGGAATTTCTTGTGGCGCCTAGCTCGGATGCTCTTTCTGATGTGGAGACAGAGGATCTGGAAGAGTCTACCGATTCTCCTGTTGTTGTCCAGGAGGCTGATGGGCCAGAAGGTGTGGACCAGGAGGGCGCTGCTGAGCCTACTGTTGTGGAGATTCAACCTCTCGCAGTTTTCCCTCCAGAAAGAGATGGCTGGGCTGTTAAACCTCCTTCTTGTTACCTTTTGAATCTGCTGCCCTGGGTGGCACAAAAAATATTTGTTAACTTTTAAACCTTGTTTCCGGGTTCTGTTTATCTTTGCCCAAGGGGGCAAAGTGTTTTTTTGAATGTTGTGGTACTCATATGTTTAACCTTTGATCGTATTTGTTTGTTTTTGATCGTAATCGTTTGTTGTAGTTTTGTCTTACTACCTTCTGTTGTATGCATGCCTTATGTTTGTATGGTCGACCTTTGATATGGTGGTGGCCTGGGATTTAGTTCGCCCACTCAGTCGGAGGTGCCACACTTTGCGTGGGTACTAAGTGGCGCGGGAGACTGTAATGCCCTGATTGTAGGCACTTAGTCACAGACGCACGCCTTCTATAGAAGTTATAAACTCCACCAGATTAGCTACCAGCTTTAGTTTGAAAAAATTGATGATATTTGGCAAAGATGGGGGATGCAATATTTGAAGACATATGCGGATGAAAATCAAATTTCGAAAAGAAAATCAAATTTTGAAAATGTATGCAAAAAGAAAATCAAATTTTGATGCAAAAGAAAATCAAATTTTGATGACGCATGCAAAAAGAAAATCAAACTTTGATGCAAAAGAAAATCAAGTTTTGATGACATGAAAGGAGAGAGTCAAACTCTAAAGGCATACTTGAAGATGAAACATCTGACTTTTAAATTTTGCAAAAAGAAAGCAAAACAGACAGAAGGACAAAAGGAAAGTTTAAATCTATGTTTTCAAGGTTTGATAAGATTAAACCTGGGTTCTGGTGGAGGTGCATCTGGCAGAATAGATGCCATGTTTCTGGCGGCAGTGGCCCATGTTTCTGGCGACGTTGGCCAATTTAAAAGAAGTATTTTTTTCAAGTGTATAATGATCCATGGTTTTTGGATGATTTTCCCCTCCATGGTCATAAGTCGGTAGGCTCCGTTCCCAACCACCTTCTCCACTTGGTAGAGTCCTTCCCAGTTGTATGCGAACTTTCTTGCTCGCTGGTTCCTGGTGTTCTGGAAGACTTTTCTGAGAACTAGGTCTCCCTCCTGCAGAACCCTGACTTTGACATTCTTGTTGTAACTTCTGGCGACTGTTTATCTGTAGGAGGTCATCCTTATATGAGCATCTGTCCTGAGCTCGTCTATAGTATCCAAGCTGTTTGCCATCTCCACCTGGTTCCTATCTTCTGTTATGTAATCGTATCTATGAGTGGGCACTCTTACTTCTGAAGGAATGACTGCCTCAGCGCCAAAGACCAAGCTGAAAGGCGTCTATCCTGTAACTACTTTGGATGTGGTTCTATCAGACCATAGCACCAGGGGGAGCTCTTCTGCCCATCTGCCCCCTGCTTCCTCCAGTCTCTTCTTCAGGTTGTCTATCACAATTTTGTTACTAGACTCTGCCCGCCCATTAGACCGAGGATTTCTGGAGGTAGACCTGCTTAGTGTGATATTCCACCTGGCGCAGTAGGCCTCCATCTTGTTGTCAATAAACTGGGACCCGTTGTCGTAGATGATTTCTGAAAGAATGTCAAACCTGCAGATAATGTTACGTTTTATGAAGAATATAACCTGCTTCTAAGTCACCTGAGGGAATGCTTCTGCTTCTATCCACTTGGAGAAGTAGTCTGTCATGGTCAACATGAAGACTTTGTTTCCTGGGGCTCTTGGTAACTTGCCAACAATATCCATCCCCCACTTCATGAAGAGTCAAGGGGAAATTACTGGATGTAGTGGCTCTGCCGACTGGTGGTTGACTGGTGCGTGTCTCTAGCAGGCGTCATATTTCCTGACGTACTCTATAGTATTTTTGCGCATTGTTGGCCAATAGTAGCCCTGGCGGAGTGCCTTGTTGGATAGACTCCTACCCCCTGCATGATTTCCACATTCACTATTGTAGAGGTCATGCATAACAGCTTCTGCCTCTTCCTGACCCAGGCACCTTAAGTATGGTCCAGCAGTCGATCTTTTGAACAGGATGCAATCAATGAGGGTGTACTTTGATGCCTTCATTTCAAAGCTCCTGATTTCCTTCCTGTCTGCTGGCAGGATGTCGTCCTGTAGCCATTTCTGGTAGGGCTTCCTCCAGTATGAGATCTCCCCCGGTATGTGGTGGTACTAAATACTCCTGCTTCTTGCAGCCACCGGGTCCTGTCTTTGCCTCTTCCAGATGCTTCTTGATTTTTCTGGATTGCTGGCTCCAGGATGTGGACGATGGGTATGGTGGAGACCGTCCCAGGCTTGAATGTTGTCCCCAGGGTGGCTAGGGCGTCTGCTTCTGCATTCTGGTCCCTTGGGGTCTGGCTGACTGAAAAGGCTACAAATCTGAGGGATAAATCTCTTGCCACTTCGAGGTAGGCCAACATTTTTGAGTTCTTTGCTGCATACGAGCCGTTCATGTGGTTGACTATTAGCTGGGAGTCACTGTACACTTCCAGGCGCTTGATTTTGAGATCTAAGGCCAGCTGGAGGCCTAAGATCAGAGCTTCATACTCTGCCTCGTTGTTTGTTGTCCGGAATTCGCATCGTACTGCCTGGACTATAAGATCCACCTGAGGTGACTTGAGAACTAGTCCCGCTCCAGATCCTTTCATGTTGGAGGTGTCATCTACATTCAGCTCCCACACCTGTTCGCCCTTGTCTTCTTCCATGATGAGGATGTCTAGGGACTGCAGTGCTGGGCTGAAGTCGGATACAAAGTCTGCTAGCGCCTGGGACTTTATTGCTGTTCAGGGGACGGACTTCAGGTCGAAGCCACTTAGGTGTATGGACCACTTGGCCATCCTTCCTGACAACTCAGGTTTTCTCATAATAATTTTTAGTGGATAGTTTGTTATTACAGAAATAACGTGTGACACAAAATAAGGTCGCAATTTATAGGAAGCTGTAACAAGTGCTAGTACAAGTTTTTCAAGAGATGTGTACCTGGTCTCTGCAGGAAGCAGAGACTTACTGACATAATATAGTGGGTGCTGTGCTCCTTCGTACTCTCGTACTAATACCACGCTGACTGCTACCTCGGTTACGGATATATACAGGAGGAGTGGTTCTCCAGGTTCTGGCTTTGACAGTAGAGGTGGAGTGCTGAGGTAGTGCTTTAGCTCACTGAACGCCTTCTCGTGCTCTGCTGTCCAATCAAATCTTTGGGCCTTCCTCAGTACATTATAGAACAGTCTACACCTATCTGAGGACCTGGATATGAATCTATTGAGAGCAGCGATTCTCCCGGTCAGGCGTTGCACGTCTTTAGGTTTCTGCGAGGACTCCAGCTGGAGGATGACTTTGATCTGCTCCGTGCTGGCTTCGATTCCTCTCTAGGTGACCATGTACCCCAGAAACTTCCCACACGATACTCCAAATGTGCACTTTGAAGGATTCAACTTCATCTTATATTCCCTTAGGGTGTTGAAGGTGTCTTCCAAGTGCGTTGTATGTTGTGAGGCTTGCCTTGACTTGACGACCATGTCGTCAATATATACCTCCATCGTGTCCCCAATCTGCCTCTTGAACATCTTGTTGACTCAGTCTCAGTAATCTCTGCACACCAACTTGATATATATATATATATATATATATATATATATATATATATATATATATATATATATATATATATATATATATATATATATATATATATATATATATATAGAAGTGGGATCAGGTGAGTCCCTTTATTTGTTTTGAGTCCTTGAGTCCCAATAACAGCCATTGATTCATTGTAAGATTAATGGTGAAGATTTAATCACACAAATAAGGTAATAACAATAATATCTTTCAAAATATATTTGTTTTCTCTCTCCTCCCTTAATATCTCCCGCCTATCTCTCCACCCTTTCAACTCCCTACTTTTTCACCGCCTATCCCGTCATTTTCTTACCTCTTACCTCAATTTCATACTCAATTTCTTACTCATTTTTCACCGCTTCAATTTTCACCGCTTCATTTTTAATTTCTGGAAAATCCCGCCTTCTTCACTGTCTTCATCATCTGCTCATCCTCGCTCATCTTCGCTCATACCGTCTACATTCATCAACGACTGAGCTACACAATTTTTGAGCTCTTAACCTAAGGTAAATTAGGGTTTTTTATGTGGTTTTTATTTACTTTTAGAGTAATTTTTGGTTTTTTTCGTTGTGCTGATTACCTTTAGTTTGTTTTTTCTTTATTTCTCTCATTTTCTACCTAGAATGCACGGTTGATTAGTTGTTTATTTCAGTTTTTGATTATATGCGTCTTATGTTTTTCATGGCTCCCCTGCATGTTATTTTTGTTACTTTAATGAACATTGTATGTTACTTTAATTATTGTCATTTGTTATTTTAAGGAATAACATGTATAACTAACCTTACCCTTCTATTATTTGAATTCTAAACCTAAGGTAAATTAGGGAGGGTAAATTTTGGGTTTGTTCGGTATGCTGGTTACCCTTAGTTGTTTTTGTTTTATTTCTCTCATTTTGTACATAGAATGCACGGTTGATTAGTTCTTTATGTCCGATTTTGATTATATACGTCTTTTGTTTTCCATGGCTCCCCTGCATGTTATTTTCGTTACTTTAGTGAACATTGATTGTTACTTTAGCTGGTATCACTCGTTATTCTAAAGAATAACCTATATAACTAACCTACCCTTCTATTGATACCATATTACCTGCAGCGTTTTGTAATGTATGTGTTTCTTGTTACTTTAATTCATGTATGTTGTTACTTTAATGCTTATTTTTTGTTACTGTAATTCGTTTCCAGATGGCAAAAGGAGGTAAGATTGTCGCTGATGGTGTGAAGAAGGGTCAGGTCAAGAATCGAGCTCGACGGGCGATGAAGACGGCTGTCAAGCCTTCGAAGTCGAAGAAGATAGCTACCGAAGAGTCTGGTGAATCCAACGTCGACCGTTTGGCGTCGGTCAGATGCAGCCCAAAGCTCCTAGTTGATCTGATATCTAATTTAAATCAGAGGCAGCGTGAGGCGCTTAAAACAATCGGTTTTGGCGGTGTACTTGAAATGCACCTTAGTAGTTTCCCTGTAAAGTTTGCCACTGACTTCATGTCTTTATTTAGTGACGACTCGCTGATTTTTCGGTGCGGGAGAAATCAGTTCCTGGTAACCAAGAACGATGTACATGACTGCTTCCTCCTTCCAGTTGGACCGGACCCTGTTGAGCTGCTGCCGATGGGTCGATCGAAGGCAGCCAAATCTGAGTCCGTTGTGGAGCTGAAGAGGAAGTGGAGGGCTGATTTTCATGTCGCAAATGACGGTGATGCGATCCCTCTGTCAAAGGTCCTTAGGAAACTACAGGAGGATGTAGAGGGTGGCGACATGTTCTGTAGGTTGTTCGTTCTCTACAGCATGTCGGTATTTTTCAACCCGACGTCCAACCATGGTGTTGATCTGAGACTACTGAAGGCGGTGCAAGATGTGCAGCGGATTAAAAACTTTGACTGGTGCACGTTCATCTTGGAAGGACTGGCGCGGGCGTGTGAGGATTTTGTGCCCAATAGCCCATCATATCTACTTGGCTGTGTGCCGTTTTTAATGATAACCTACTTCCAGCGGTTTGACTACCGCAATCTCCCGTGCCCGTGCGATCTCCCTTTGATCAAGCACTGGGATTTTCAACGCATGATTCAACGGTTGGCCGGCGAGTTTATTGGTGGTGGGCTGGGATTGCTTACCCTATCTGATGTTAAGTACCCCCGTTGTGTACGTATGATGACTGGGGGAGATGCGCCGTCGCCGCTGAGGATTACACAGGACCGTCACGCTGATGATGGTACATTGCCTGGTCAAGAGGGCGATAAGTTCACCACCATCAAACTTCCTCGGGGCCTTGAAGATGATAGTGAGCTGAGGACCAAGGCTGTCGACGTAAGTAATCATGTCATTAATTCGTTAATGAATCTATATGTGTCTGACTTGGAGAATCAGTAAGGATTTAAATCTGGGATGTCTGTATATCTGCATGGTACTCTAACATATCTTCCTTTACTTTAGCAAATTATTGACGTTACTTTAGTGAACTATATGTGTTACTTTAATTTTTACAATCCGTTACTTTAACCTCCATCATCTACATTACTGATCCAGCATATATGTGTTACTTTGATCTATACCATCTCTTACTTTAATTAGTGTTATCTGTTACTTTTAGTGTCCACCATTAAGGGTGTAAATCTTGGATGTCTGTAAATTTGCATGTTACCCTAACATATCTTCTGTTACTTTAGCATATAATCGACGTTACTCTAGTGAACATTATGCGTTACTGTAATGTTTACAGTCCGTTACTGTAGTGAACATTATGCGTTACTGTAATGTTTACACTTTTATTGAAAGATTTTTGTTAATTTAGTTTATACTTTAGCGTCCACTCTCTTTTCACTACACAGTTATTGTTTCTTGCAGGATGTCCATCACATTCATCTGATGATGGGTAGGAATGCTATCGTATTCCATGATTGGTGGGTCTCACATGCTGCGAAGATCAGGAGGATTACATCGGGCAATCCATTACCCGAAGACCCGGTGCCATCACAAGCATCACAGTCATTCTGGGGAGGAGCGGAGCTGCACTGGGTAGTGGATGAAGTCTGTGAGGCGCTGCGTCGTGCTAGGGATTTGTCGTTGCAGGGGCCGGTATTTGAGGCCAAAAATTCAAATCAAGGTGAGGAGGACTATCTTAACATTCAGCCGTACTCGACGGCTGAGATTAACGAGGTTATTCAGGAGGAACTGAATTTGGACAGTGACCGCCAGTTAGTTCTTTCTCTGTGGGATATTGACAGAATTAGGGATGTGGAGGTCGGTGAGTGTTTGTCGGTGGTGGTAGACGGAAGGAAGGTCTTCCACCCATTCTTTTTTCATTCTGAAACGCAGCTGGTATGCATGCAAGTCGTCGATGAGAGGCTTGGGTGCTCTTGTGACTGTGATGTCCCAGATCCTGACCAGATTACGCTGTCGGACTTCCTGTGTTGGGATAGCAGGCTTTTCAGGTCTGTTTTGTCTGTCAGGAAAGACGTAATCGATTACGTCTTCTACAAAAATGAAAAATACATTGCATCGTAAGTGGTCTACATCTTTTATTTTTTTTTAATGCGTTTTATCGTCGTTTTTGTTAAATGTTTCATAGTTCGTTTGAATATTTGCAGAGAAATGATTGTGAGGTTCAGTGATTTTTTTAACATTCCCCGTGGTGAGTTGGCCACGCTGGCGCCCGGAGAGCAGCTTTCGAATGCTGTAATTGACTGCTGGTGCATACTTATGAATCGCTTGGCAGCTGCTCAGTCTGCACCGCGGCGGACATCACGTTGCTTCTTTGGTGTCAGCCACAGTGTAAGCTCTCTCATTCCCTTTCTCATCCAATACGTTAAGTGCAACATCATCAACAAAATCTAGTAATATTAATATAATGTCATCATATCAGTTGATATAAAATACTTATACAAAAAGTGTGTTACTGTGGTTCGATGGTTCTGTTACTGTAAGGCACTTTGTGCATTACTCTAATGATAGCGACCTGTTACTTCAACAAATGTCATGCAGGATACAGCTCTTCAGATTTGGAGGAACAGAAAGGGTGGTGTCTTTGTGGACCTGAGCGAAGCACTGTTCAACTTCTGGAACATATGGATCGAAGAAAATGAAGGGAATCTCGATCTAGATTCTGATCTGGTATTTTTTATTTTAGACCCTATGTTTTGTAAGCTCCCACCTCTATTATAATTACGAACGCGATACCCATCTCCCACCTACAGGTATTCATTCCGGTGCTGTCGGAAAACAATGACCATTACAGCTGCGCGTGTATCAATTTTTTGTCACAGCGCATCGAATACCTTGATAATAGGTCCTATGACGAGGTGGAGTTTGAAAGTCTTCCTTACGTTGGGATCGCACGCCTCTCAGTAAGTTTGGTCATTTTGTTGTGTATATTTACCGTTTGTTATATATAAATCGTCGTATATAAACATGGCATAAAAATGAATGGTGTTTCATCATTTTCTCATTCTCATATGTTTTTATTTTATCTCATTGAATATCATCAAGGCCGAAGAAATGGGTAAGTATATGGTTCAAAGAGGCATCACCAAGGGGGCCAGTGTCTCTTCATTCCCTCTCGTCAACGTACCGTTCAGATGGCAGGGCAGCGGGTTCTCGGCTAATGATTGCGGCGTATACCTCATGATACACATGATGTTGTACGCCGGTGAGGAGTTCGACTGTCCTTTGGGGACCTGCGAGGCGAACAATCTCTATAGGGCAGAAATTGCCGCGACGCTGTGTCTCTGTGACTTTAATAAGGAGAGGGACGTGTTGATATCGCGGGTGTCCTCCTTTGTAACTGATAAAGCCAACCATGCCATCAGTAAGACTGTGTTAGATGTTACCACGTCCGTCAGTGAGTCTGGAAAGAGGTCAGGAGAGGCGATCCCTGACGATAGACCCTCTAAAAAGAGCCGTGGGCCACCATCCACTCCAAGAACACCCGCTGCAGAACCCGCCCATCAATCACCGGACACCACCGGGTCATTATCTGTCCTTGGTAGTCGTGCTAGGGGTGACGGGGACGGCTTAGGATGCTCTATTGACTGTGGTGATGCGGATCCCAGTGTACCGATGACATGTCTGTTCCTCTCAAACAACAGGACCCTGCTTGGAAATCTCCCCGTCATGCGGAAAAATGTCGTGGACTACTGATTAATTCAGCACAACAATTACAACAGCAGGTAATAGCACGAACGCTACACATATCGTCAACATATTGTTGTCTAAATTTTTGTCATCTATCTGTTGTTTCGCGATGCCTAACGATCCGTTCTGAAAACAGCAAAATGGTTGCGGAGTATTCACCGTTGGCCGTGATGACTCGGGGTGATGTGATGTCCATGCTTCCAGGTGAGGACATGTCGTCATCTGTTGTCGAGTGCTGGTCAATGCTTATGAACAGCCTCGCTGCAAACGGCAGTGGGTCGGGTAATTCTCCGAAGATGGCGTATTTTGGTCTGCGACAAACGGTATGTATTAAATTAACCGTGCATGGAATGTATAATTGTAGACACCCGCATTTTGACTGCCACGTGTCTATGGTAGTCTCCGAAAAACACCCGATGATGATTGGACGTCAACGTGACTTAGTGTACTCGGATTTGGGCTCGGAATTCATAATATCCGACATGGACTTTTTAGCGGAGTAAAATCTCACAAAACAGACCTCAAATTCAGGCCCAGTGGGTCGTTCCGAGTCAAACAAGACTAATTTGGGTCAGAACCGGCACCAAAAATAATTCCCGTCTTTTAGCGACCGGGTCAAAACCCGGTCAAAGACGAAACCGTCTCAGAAATCAGCCAAGTGCATTCTCGAGATTTGCGCCAAGTTCAAAATCAGCCAAATCCATTCACAAATCAATCCAAATCAAACATAATCAATTAAACATAAATCAAGGGCAATCATGCCCAAAATAGCCCGGTCTAATTGATCCACTCGGTCGAGTGGATTGGCCACTCGATCGAGTGGAGCCTCTTCAAACCCGTCCAGATACATTCACGAGGGCACTCGACCGAGTACACCCGCGCCACTCGGTCGAGTGACCCGGGGTCGGGGCTGCCTATAAATACCGACTCTTTCCCATGCATTTGAGAACCTTTTTGGGAAGACTTTTGACACTCACTTTTACCCCACAATTTCAGCCACATTTCACCCCACTTCAACCCTACTTCATCACACATCAAAGCCTTAGAAATCCTAAGCAATACACACAAAGACCGAGTCCTTCGTCCCTCGAAAAACCGACGTAATATACATACACATCCATACACACCATAACTCGCATACATCCTCGATACTCCCAAGCCTTGCCGCTATTTTACGAGTCCATTTCCGAGGTCTATACTAGCATGTATGTTGAGGGTGTCCTAAACCCTTTTTCTATCTCTTTTCTATATCGTTTTATGTACATTTTTGCATTATTGCATCGTAGTAACACTAACACTAACTTCTTTACATTTTTCATCTTTATTTTTTTTATCCTTTTTTATTTTATCTTTTTTACTAATGTTATTAATACCGTGTATATATATTAATACTAAAACCGGTTTTAAAACGTTGGACTACGATGATCACTATTGGTCCGTCTAATCCCTTTACGAGCAACGACGGAGGTGGAGCCCTTTCGAGGAGCCCCGCCCCAATGTACTCAAGGGCGTGACGCGACCGTGATCGGTCGTAGTTGAACGAATTCAATTCCCTTTCCATAATTGGTACGAGACCCGTTGACACGAATACCGACATCACATAACTCGAAAGGGTTAGTTTCGATGTCGTGACGTAGAGGGATACATCTCGTTACTAATTCAAAGTTTCGTAATCTAGCACAAACGCTTTCATAAAAACTCCGGTGACGGTATTATAATCGTTCATACACGATTATAACACCGGAGGCCGAGTCGAATACAAATCGTGCGATATTTATATTTGACTCGGCCGATCATCGATTTCAAGTCATAAAACCGAGCAAAAGCATGCTCGTACAGGGGGCACTCGACCGAGTGCCATAGGCCACTCGATCGAGTTGCACCCCAAAAACTGGGCAGTAGCCCCATTAATGCTGCACTCGACCGAGTGCCATAGGGCACTCGATCGAGTAACCCCCCCAAAAGTGGTCAGTAGCCACGCTAATGACACACTCGACCGAGTCAGTCAATGACTCGATCGAGTGGGTCTCATAACCCGCAATACCGAGGGCTTAGACGCATATTCCGAGCCCCGTCCTTTATCGACTTTAGACCATCATCCGGCCTCCCTATTTTTCAAAACTATACACATCACGACACGTAAAACGACTTTGACCACTTTTACGTGATAAGTCGGGACAAGACTACGGAATGTAAGACTAGGCTAGCAATACGCCACAATCTCACATTTCCGTCCTTCGCTTAATACGTGACATAATACGTATTTAAGCGGGGTGGTCCATCTACATATTTCGCGGTCTAGCTTTCATACGGGTCCGTTTTTATCTTTACGTTATTTCGTTTATGTCGTATTGTGAAATCCGGGTTGTATTTCCGCCCGTGTAGCTTGTACGCTTTCCATTTCTTTCTTTCGAGCTTTGTTTATTATTTGCTTTTACGCTTATATAAATGAACCTCGCATGCTAAACTATTTCGACCACATTCAAGATGCATTAAATGACGTAGTTAACGCAAAACTCGCATGTTTAGTTAAAAACGCTGTTTGCATATCATTTCATTATTTTACTAGCGCGCTCACACGAACACGAACGATGTCTTAGTAGAGGCCGCCATGTGCGGGCGGGGTTGGGTGTCCTTAGTGGGCTTCCCAACACGTACCCTCACCCCTTACTCAGAAACTTTGGTTTCCGGATGTCCGAAACCCTTGGCGAACGAGAGTCATTCTTTACACGATACCGGTGTAGATGGTATCGGTATCGCAATGCAAAGGGACGAGCCCAATGAACTCTGAAATCGGAGTGGGCTTACTTTGTGTATAGCCCATAACGACATAGAGTGGGCTCGTATGGTTTCGAATAACCACAAAATTCGGTGGCGACTCCATTTTGACTTAAATTTCGAACCCGAGAACAATCTCACCACGAGATTCATTCGCCTACCCAAACCCGCGCTTCGCCGCGTCGGGGTGGACCTACGTCATGTCCACAATTTGGCGACTCCGCTGGGGATACCTGATGTACCACATGTCATCGGGGTTCCTAGGGTGAGACTCGAAGAGAAATCGTTCGTCGATTAGTGTGCGCGCATTAGTTTAATGATTCATGCATAACCCAAATTTTGCCCGGGCCGGTTACTTGTGACCGACGTCCCACTATACCACGGTGCATTCCTACATGGGTGCGCTAAAGACATCGATGGTGGAACTCGTCTCGGTTTTGCGGCATGTCCTAAGACCAACTCGGCTTAGGGAGTCCGTCCATCACATGAGAAAGCCATCGTTGTTGGTATAGACCCTATTTCGACCGACCGAGACTTAGCGTAAAGCATACATGAGCGTCGTTATAATGCTTGTTTGACTACGTGCTACTTGGTTTCCGTGTCATTTTTCAAAAACCGTCATTTCAAAAATGCATCTTTCCAAAAATACCCACCTTTCGAAAAACCCGAAATGCTGCCCATTTTGGGACTCATCCTTTTCAAAATACCCAATTTTCAAAACTCGGAATGCCGCCGAAATTTAGGATCAACGATTTGACTCAAAACATCCTTTCTGTAGTCGGCATGCTGTCCGTTTCAATTCTCGAATTTCCACCCCCATCACCTTGATTTTCGGAATTTTCCTTTTCAAAATTCTAATCTCGGTTTTCGAAATTCCGTTTTCAGTTTTCAAAACTTTCGGAAATTCGTTCATTTTGCATTCGAACTTCAACTTTCAACTTTCCTAAAATAAACCTTCCTTATTATAGGACCTACCGTCTATCCGTGTGTCGGGTCTTTGCATAGTACGTAGAAGGTTTATAGCGTCGAAACTCCGTCGATCTTATATCACGAGTTTCCCCCCTTTTTCCCAAGTCCGCCTTATCTGTCAAGGCACGACCAACCCGCGTAGGGCATACCCCTACAAAGGAAGGTCCGTCCATACACTCGAGTCAAAAGTCTGGGGAGTAATCTCACGTGGACCTTCCTTCGAACAGGATTAGGCCCACAAAACCGAAATCCTAAGGAAGTTATACCACCCACGAGTCATCCGTCTAGATGTCTTTCTCGAGTCTTGTCCGCTTAGTCCTTTCTTTTTTGGGTCACTCGGGATGTGCTGTTTCCTTTGATTCCAAGACTGGGTTCGGTTTCTGATTACGCGGTGTTCTTACAGACAGGCCACCGGCAACCAGACACGCTCGAAGAATGGCTACTTTGAACAGTCTGCAAACCGCTTTGGACGCCATGGTCGCAAAGCAAACCGACATCGAGGCCCAACTGACCGAAATGAGGGCTGGCCAAGTGGCCATCGTTGCTCGCCTAGCTACGGTGGAGCAAGGGACCCCTAATGTCGGGACTACTGGGCCCATAACTGAACTGGTCAGCGCAGTGCGCCGGCTAGAAGAACAAGTCCATTTGACTGGGAGTAACAATATCCACCGGGAGAATAGCCGAGAGTACTCCACGGTGAGTGACAAGCTGCCCGCAAACCTGAACCTCACAGGTCTGCCCATGTTCGAAGGAACTGAGGACCCGTTACTACATGTGCGGGCCTTCAAGGAATTCATGGCCATCAAGGGAGTGGACTCATCCATGTTCAAAAACCTTTTTGCCGCATCTCTCGAGAAACACCCACGGGCCTGGTACTACAGACTAGACCCGAAGAAGTTCCCTACCTGGGATGATGTGGCCACCGAGTTCGCTCGGAACTATGCTGACAACACCGAGATCCAAACCACAATGCGATCTCTGGAGGTTATGGCCCAAGAGCCGAAGGAGGGTTTTACTAAATACCTTCAACGCTGGAGGGCCGAGAGCGTGAAACTGGTCGACAAGCCCAGTGAGAAGACTCTAGTGGAGGCCTTTGTTAAGAACCTCCTCCCATCCTACCGGGTTCACCTCCGATATGCTGTCATACCCAACTTCACCACTCTCACTGAAATGGGTATGAGGATCGAAGATGACTTGAGACTAGAAGGCCTCACCAAGGCCGCTGCTAAGGGTTACCAAGGGGCTTCTTCCTCCACAACCAAACCTCAAGCTGCAACCCGCAGCATTTTCGACGCGGTTAATCTACTAGATGCCCCGTCCAAGAAGAACACCCCACCTCGGGTCTTCACTGATATAGGTACTACCTATACTTATGCCTTACAAAGGCTATCCTCAAAAGGCCTAATCCAACCGATAGGCCCAACTCCTGAAGTTCCGGTCGAGCGACGCTCCAAGAACTACAATGCTCAGGCCTATTGCCAATACCACCGAGGCAATGGGCACGATACCGAGAAGTGTTGGAAGCTGAAACACTTGATCCAGGACTTAATTGAAAGCGGAAAAATCCCGCTACCCGGAGATAAGCCCAGCAACAAGGAGAACCCTTTCAGCTCCCATGCCATCTTTGCCGGGGAGGTGATCGATTGCTCTCACCTTATCTCCCCCTTTATCCCGCAAGTGGACGGGATCTGGTTCGATGACGAGGATGATATCTACCTCGCCAAAGGGGAAGCCGTTCCCATCACCCCTGAACAGATTCGAGAAGTCAAAACTCGAGTCTTAGCCAGCAACAACCTTGGTCGTCCCTATTTAGCCACAAGCACTAGGGACACTCCTATCCCGACAACCATCACCGATCCACTCGGGATGGAAGTCGCCCCTGAAGAGCCGACCGCTGAAACGGCCGTCGTGAAGCAATTGAAGAGAACCCGAGTTGACCTCACTATATGGCAACTCCTTGTTAGCTCTCAAGAACACCGAGAAGCACTTACAAAGGCTCTCGATCAAGTCAAGATCGACTCTCTGGCTACCCCCGCTGAAATGGTAGCCACGGTCCTACCCCACCTAAAGGGTAAGGCCAAAGTAGGAGGCCCAATGATCACATTTTCCGAAGCCGATCTACCGCCATTCGGGACCTCCCACAACCTAGCCCTTTACATCACGGTGATTTGCCGGGGGAAGTACCTCCCGATGATCCTAGTTGATGACGGGTCGGCCGTGAATGTCCTTCCTCTAAGGACCGCCAAAGCCCTCGGCATTACCGAGGCCGACTATATCCCGACTGCTCAAACCATCCAAGCCTTTGATGGGAGCCCAAAGTCGGTAGCTGGGGCCATAAAACTGACCATCATCACGGGCCCAGTAGAAAAGGAGCTTGAATTCCAGGTGATTGATGTCACCTCCTCATTCAACCTACTCTTAGGAAGGCCGTGGATTCACGCGGTGAAAGCTGTATCCTCCACCCTCCACCGCAAGATCAAGATGCCTCTACTCGACAATGTTATTACCATAGAGGCAACCCCAATGACCGTGGCTAGCTGTAACGCCACGGGCCGCACGGACCTCTGGGGGTTCGACTTTGTGGGGATGATTGAGGAAGAGTACCTTTTCCGACCTTACTTCACCACAAGCATTGACACAATGCTCCAAAACCTAGGGTACCTTCCGGGGGCTACCTCTCGACCTGACCTTCCAGCTGGGAAGATCATCGAGGTCCTTAAGGACGAAGACTCTCACTTCGGCCTTGGCTATGCCATCACTCCGGACAACGTTGTCCGAGCAGGAATCGAGAAGGCCTGCAACATTATGAAGGGTACCTACTTGAGCCCTTACAGCCCACGGTTGTCTGACTACTTTGTCACACCCGTATTCGGGGCTGTCCAGGTTGGGCTATACCAACCCAATGCTACGCACCTCGGGACCCACTTGGCCCGAGATTGCAACTACATCCCGGATGATGTGTTCGCCCTCATCCAGTCTGATGAAGCCAATGATGCTGAGCCCGCGCTAGGGCTGCTCTTCGGGGAAGACACCATAGCCCCGACCCCAAAAGAAGACCTGGTCAACCTGATTCTCCGCAGCAACAGGTTTGACCCGACCAAGCTGATCTCGGATGTTGGTTCCGAGACGGGAAAAAGGGCCTGGAGGAAGACTGTCAAGTGGACTGACAGTCAAGGAAAGATCTACAAGCTGGTCACCGGAGAGGGAGATATGCCTGAGTCTGAGTCCGAGTCTGAGTCGGAGTCTGAGTCAGAGTCTGAGGTCGAGTCTAGGGAAGTCGGTGCTAGAGTCACTCCTGTAACCCCTCTCCCTTCTATCATTCCTGCTGCTGGCACTTCGGGGTCTGTCCCGAGTGCCTTGCCAATTCCGCCTCTGACCAATGATCAGATGGCTGCTCTCTTTGAGCTGTTTTCCAAATTTTCAATCAATAATAACAACCGTTCTGCTTACGACTTGTCTCTTTTAAATCCCATTTTCAAAAATAATTTATGCTATGACATTGAGAAATCCGACGAACAGGTACCCTTGCCTCCACATCTGATCAAGCAACTCGAGCAAAGGGAATCCCGGAATCCGGTAATCGAAGAGACTGAATCCATAAACGTGGGAACAACCTTAGAGCCTCGGATACTTAAGATAGGGTTATCCTTAAACCCTGAGGAGAAGCAACAATTCATAAACCTCCTCCAAGAGTTCAAAGATGTCTTCGCATGGTCCTACAAGGACATGCCGGGGATAGACCGGGAAATAGCCGAGCACCACATACCTATCAAAGATGGGTGCAAACCGGTCAAACAAAAGCTCCGTCAGATGAGGCCCGAGTGGTCCCTCAAAGTAAAGGAAGAAGTCGACAAACAATTCAAAGCCGGCTTCATACAAGTGTCCGAATATCCGGACTGGGTTGCAAACATCGTGCCGGTTCCTAAAAAGGACGGTAAGGTGCGGGTATGCGTAGACTTTCGGGATCTTAACAAAGCAAGCCCGAAGGATGATTTTCCGTTACCACACATCGACATACTGGTGGATAACACGGCCGATCATGCCCTTCTGTCATTCATGGACGGGTATGCCGGGTATAATCAAATCAAGATGGCGGAAGAAGACATGAGTAAGACTACCTTCACTACACCTTGGGGTACTTACTGCTACACCGTCATGCCATTTGGTCTCATTAATGCCGGGGCCACATACCAAAGGACCGCTACCACTTTACTACACGACATGATGCATAAAGAGGTAGAGGTCTACGTAGACGACATGATCGTCAAATCCAAAGAACGGGACGGTCACATCGCCGCTCTAAGAAAATTCTTCACCCGACTGCGCAAATACAACATGAGGCTAAACCCTCAGAAATGCAGTTTTGGAGTAACGTCAGGCAAATTACTGGGTCATATCGTTAGCCAACGAGGTATCGAAGTCGACCCAGCTAAAATCAAAGCCATTACCGAGATGCAAGCTCCTAAAACCGAAAAAGAAATAAGGGGATTTCTCGGGAAAGTCCAGTACATTAGTCGATTCATTTCCAAGCTAACCATGGTATGTGAACCAATTTTCAAGAAACTGAAAATAGGAGAACGGGTGCTATGGGATGACAAGTGCCAAACCGCTTTCGACAAAATCAAGGAAATTCTGTCTGCTCCGCCAGTTTTGATGCCACCTCAACCCGGTTTGCCTCTGTCGTTATACCTAACAACGACCGAGACAGCCATGGGGGCTATGCTGGCTCAGACAGTTGACTCCGAAGAAAGAGCCATTTACTACATCAGCAAAAAGTTTTTAGAGTATGAGTGCAAATATACCATGCTCGAAAAGACGTGTTTGGCTCTAGTCTGGGCCACCAAGAAACTCCGACATTATATGCTCAGTTACGAGGTCCATGTGCTATCCAAGATGGACCCGATCAAATACCTCTTCGAAAAACCAATCCTCAATGGCCGAATTTCTAGATGGACCTTAATGTTGGCAGAATTCGACCTAAAATTTGTGCCGTTAAAGGCTATTAAGGGTCGAGTAGTAGCTGAATTTCTCGCCGATAGCCCGATAACCGAGGAAGGACACACCGACACTTGGTCCTTCCCAGACGAAGATATTTTCCATACTGATACTGAAACTTGGGATTTATACTTCGATGGTGCATCTAATTTTCGAGGGTTCGGAGTCGGGATCCTCCTAATTTCACCAAAAGGGGAACATACTCCCGTCTCCATCAAACTGGACTTTGATGTTACTAATAATGCAGCAGAGTACGAAGCATGCATTTACGGGCTACAAGCCGCCGCCAATCTGGGGATCACAAATCTCCGGGTACATGGTGATTCATCCTTGGTCATTAACCAGGCACTTCAAAAATGGAAAACTCGAAATGCTAATCTCATGGCCTACCAGGCACGAGTACGGGATCTCGAGAAACAATTCCAAAAGGTAGAATACATACATCTGCCCCGGGAAGAAAATCAGTTCGCAGATGCACTCTCAAAATTGGCATCTTTACTAAATATTCCCGACCACGTGACTAGTATGCCGATTTGCGTCGAAAGACGGTCCGAGCCAGCATACATCTGCGACATCGAAGACATTGAGTTAACCGATCCCAACCCGTGGTACCAAGCCGTGTTGAAGTACCTGACAAACGGAGAGTATCCTCCCGGGACGGAAGGTCGAGCCAAGAAAGCCTTACGAAGGCTAGCCACCCAGTTCATCCGCACTGATGACGGACAACTGTACAAAAAGACGGCACAAGGGGCTCTTCTCCTTTGTGTTGACAAATACAAGGCCGAAAAGGTTATGACCGAAGTACATGACGGTGAAAACGGCCCACATATGAATGCCCACATGTTGGTCCGAAAGATCATGAGGCTCGGTTATTACTGGAATACAATGGAGGTCGACTGTCAACTATATGTCAAACATTGTCATAACTGTCAAATCTTTGGCAATGTGCAACATATGCCGTCATCGCTACTCTATACCATGACGTCACCCTGGCCATTCTCAACATGGGGTATCGACATAATCGGGAAAATAAATCCCTCGGGTATTGGTGGGCATTGCTTCATTTTGGTAGCTATCGACTACTTCACCAAATGGGTCGAAGCTGAATCATATCGCATTCTCAATGCTAAGCATGTCGCCAAATTTATCCAAAACAAGATAATATGTCGGTATGGAATCCCGCATGAATTCATCAGTGATCACGGGACTCATTTTCAAGCCGAGACTGCGGCCCTGCTGACTAAATATAAAATTCAAAGGCACACGTCCTCGCCCTACCGTCCCCAAACGAATGGAGCAGTGGAGGCGGCTAATAAAACAATTGTCACCATACTCAAAAAGATGGCCGATAATTACCGGGACTGGCCCGACAAAATACCTTTTGCCCTATGGGGGTACCGGACGTCAATTCGCACCGCAACCGGGGCAACGCCATATTACCTAACCTATGGGATGGAAGCTGTCCAGCCCGTCGAGTTAGAAGTACCGTCCCTCAGAATTCTGCTAGAAAGCCAAGTACCCGAAGCTGACTGGGTACGAGCACGATATGACTCATTGATTCTACTAGATGAACGACGGTCTCGTGCCCTCAATAATATCCAAATCTACCAGAAGAGGATCCAACGGGCCTTCAACAAGAGAGTAAGGCCCAGACACATCAAGGAGGGCGATCTAGTCCTTAAGTCTATTCGAGCTCTACTACCGGTTGACCCAAGGGGAAAATTCAAACCCAATTGGGCTGGGCCATACCTGGTGAAGAAAATCCTATCAGGGGGAGCAGTGATGCTGACGGACCTGGACGGGAACGAGTTTGTCAACCCAACCAACCTGGACCAGCTGAAGCGTTACTACCCTTAGCCATTTCTCAATGTCATTAGCAAATTTTATCAAAATCATTTTTTACAAAAAGCAAGTCAATGAGCTAGAATTACCTATTCTACTGTCATAAACATCTTGAACCAATAGTCTTGGTGTAATTCGAGATTGCAAATTTCCTATGCCTGAACTACGTTTGGTTTGATTCTGCTAATCGCGGATACGTAGGCAACCCCTCAAAAGGGTACAACCAATGCAATCAAGAAAAGACAGGAACGGTTTAATAATAAATCTCTTTTATTAATTCAAAAAATATATATCCCGATAAACTCGGGAAATTACAAAGTGCAGGAATAAAAAAAAAAAAAACAAAAACAAAAAAGGGCACACAATAAAAATAATAATAATACTTAAATAATAATAAATCTAAGGACTCGGCATTTAGGGCATCTTGCCCTTCCCCTTGTCCTTAGCATCCTTAGTCGTCCACTGGCGACGACGTGGAGGGGAGCGTTCCCGAATTACTAAGGGAACCTCTCTAGCTCGGGCCCGAGTGTTTGAGCCCGACTCCCCTGTCATATCAATGGGCCCAAGTCGAGCCCTGACCGGTTCAGGGAGCCGGTCACGCGGACCAAGTCGGTCCCGGACTGCCAACCTCGGCCCAAGTCGTCGTTCCAAGTCGGTCTGCCCCTGAGTACTGCTAGAACCGACTTCTCTAGATCGAGTCCTAGTATGTGACTTGTGACCCGATTCTTCCCGGACTTTAGCTCCAGGAATGTCTTCCCCGGCGAAGAGCTCTCTGTTATCCTTCGCCGACTCACGCTGCACCAATTCGATGGCCTCGTCAACTTTTAAGGCCTTTCGAGCTTCCTCAGACTCTTCAGTGGTCCACTTCTGGTAAGCCCGCGATACCCAAGCGGATTGGCAAGGGCTAGGTATCGTCCATGTGGGACGAGTGAACCATCGTTGCAACCAAGTGTCGCACATAGCGTCCGTCAACTGGAGCGGGACGCTAATAATGGCTTCCCTCTCAGGGATGCGCTGAGATGAACCGAACTGCCTTAGGAGGCGGTCCGGGTAAATATGAACCGTCCAGTCTAGGGACAAAATCGTCAGATATCGGGCTTGGTCCCTCTTGGCCAATCCAGTTAGCTTCGAAAGAAACCACCAAGCAACGGTCCACCTGATCAAAGGACCCCCATGGAATGCCAGTTCTTCATCCCAGTAAGCTCGGTTTATCTGGTGACTCGAGCTTATCTTCCGCCTCCTAGAGCTGATTTGACTACTCCTATAACTGGAAATGCTCGGAGGGGTCTCTATGATTGACAGTCGTTCCGACAACCATATCTGAAAGGCATATACAAAACTTCATAAGCAACGGAGCAATTCGCTACAGCCCACTCGATCGAGTACAAAATCTGACTCGATCGAGTAAGCTTGTCAAAAACAAGCAGTAGTCAGGTTCGAGCGCCACTCGATCGAGTGCAACATCTGACTCGATCGAGTAAGCCTGTCAAAAACAGGCAGTAGCACGACAAAAGTGTCACTCGATCGAGTGACAGGTCCACTCGATCGAGTGACTTACGAAGACCAGAAAATACGCGTGAAACGTAAAAAAAAAGAGAAGAAAATTTTTTCAATTTACATACTTGAAGGATACGGGTGCTTCCCATCAGCCGCCGAGTTGGGTCAAGCCGTCGAGCATCCAG
This sequence comes from Agrostemma githago, assembly GCA_958450325.1. Classification (NCBI taxonomy): domain Eukaryota; kingdom Viridiplantae; phylum Streptophyta; class Magnoliopsida; order Caryophyllales; family Caryophyllaceae; genus Agrostemma; species Agrostemma githago. The sequence continues at coordinate 7,179,335 of OY288239.1, forward strand.
CCCCATAATGATTTCCCCCGTGGCTAGCCAAGCAGGGCTATGACCAGTCTCCATCTGGTCAACCACTCCGATCAGCCTGATTTGACCCATGCATGAGTCAAGATCCATCAACCCTTCGAATACGTAACAATGCAGCATGCAAAAGGCAAATGCCCTACGCCTATGAGCAGGGGTAGCCCTTACATCTCGAGGGTTCATAAACTTATCAGCTAGGTCGAATAGGGAGACATTATCCCCCTGCACCATCCGATTTGTCTCAGCATGAGACAGACCCAAAAATTCCCTCAACCGCCTCCTTGGATCCGGGTAGAACGGAGGGATAGCTGGCTGGGCAGAAAAGCTCCAACCACCAATAGCAGAAATCTCCTCGGGCAAGGGGCACATCTCGCCCCTCGGGAATGCAAACACGTGATGGGTGGTGTCCCAAAACGACAGACAGGCATCCAGAAAATGCGAATCCACTATTAGCCGTTGGAAGGGGAACAGATTGACTATTCCCATTTGGGTTAGCCTAACCTTCTCCTCGTCCCGAAAGTATTGGGACCAGGCGAGAAGCATGGCAGTCAAGTGATCGATGCCCATGATAGGAATTTTTTTTTTAGCTTTCTTAAAAGTCTACAAGATTTTGAGAAAGGAGAAGGAGAATTTGGGTTGTGATGCAGGAACTGAAGTAGGAATCTCCCATATTTATAATGGAGAAACCTAACAGAAACCTAACTGCTGCTGCCTCCTCATCCAGCTGGGCCCTATGCGCGCGCAGGCCTGATTTCAAACCTGAACCCAGAATAGGAATCAAGCTGTCCCGAGCTTTCCTAATATTTTCTAAAATTTCTTCGCGTCAAAATTTTTGTCTTTCCAAAAAATTTCAATTCTTTTTTCCTCCCCAGCGAGAGTCAGCATTTTACCTACATGTTACATACAAATTGTTATGTGTCAGCATACAGGTACACCCCAGACTTCAAAAGGCAAGTCTCCGCGAAACCATTTAATTTCCCCAACGGAGTCAGCTTTCCCCCGTGTGCTATATCCAAAGTGCGATGTGTCGGCATACGGGTACACCTACTCCCCAAAAGAGGCAGGCTTTACTCCCCACGGAGCATCATCATCAGCTCAAATGCGACCCAAGGCTTCAGAAACAAGCCCGTGCAGCTCCTTTATTTCCCCAGCGGAACGCCCAAGGCGGCATCGTCCCAAAATAATACGGGATGGGCCCACACAGGCGCGCCCAGAACTCATGCTACGAGTCCGACTCCCCGCACAGCCATCATCATCAGGACAGGTATGACCCTTTACTTATGGCTGGCGAGCCCTTCACGCGAGTCTACCGGACTATAAACGACCCGACCGGAAGTCTACCAGGTCTTAACGGGCTTGGTAGCTACTCTGACTTTCGCCTTGTCCAAGCCTCAGTCAGAGTGGGGGCTCTCTAGACACCCGCATTTTGACTGCCACGTGTCTATGGTAGTCTCCGAAAAACACCCGATGATGATTGGACGTCAACGTGACTTAGTGTACTCGGATTTGGGCTCGGAATTCATAATATCCGACATGGACTTTTTAGCGGAGTAAAATCTCACAAAACAGACCTCAAATTCAGGCCCAGTGGGTCGTTCCGAGTCAAACAAGACTAATTTGGGTCAGAACCGGCACCAAAAATAATTCCCGTCTTTTAGCGACCGGGTCAAAACCCGGTCAAAGACGAAACCGTCTCAGAAATCAGCCAAGTGCATTCTCGAGATTTGCGCCAAGTTCAAAATCAGCCAAATCCATTCACAAATCAATCCAAATCAAACATAATCAATTAAACATAAATCAAGGGCAATCATGCCCAAAATAGCCCGGTCTAATTGATCCACTCGGTCGAGTGGATTGGCCACTCGATCGAGTGGAGCCTCTTCAAACCCGTCCAGATACATTCACGAGAGCACTCGACCGAGTACACCCGCGCCACTCGGTCGAGTGACCCGGGGTCGGGGCTGCCTATAAATACCGACTCTTTCCCATGCATTTGAGAACCTTTTTGGAGACCTTTTGGGAAGACTTTTGACACTCACTTTTACCCCACAATTTCAGCCACATTTCACCCCACTTCAACCCTACTTCATCACACATCAAAGCCTTAGAAATCCTAAGCAATACACACAAAGACCGAGTCCTTCGTCCCTCGAAAAACCGACGTAATATACATACACATCCATACACACCATAACTCGCATACATCCTCGATACTCCCAAGCCTTGCCGCTATTTTACGAGTCCATTTCCGAGGTCTATACTAGCATGTATGTTGAGGGTGTCCTAAACCCTTTTTCTATCTCTTTTCTATATCGTTTTATGTACATTTTTGCATTATTGCATCGTAGTAACACTAACACTAACTTCTTTACATTTTTCATCTTTATTTTTTTTATCCTTTTTTATTTTATCTTTTTTTACTAATGTTATTAATACCGTGTATATATATTAATACTAAAACCGGTTTTAAAACGTTGGACTACGATGATCACTATTGGTCCGTCTAATCCCTTTACGAGCAACGACGGAGGTGGAGCCCTTTCGAGGAGCCCCGCCCCAATGTACTCAAGGGCGTGACGCAACCGTGATCGGTCGTAGTTGAACGAATTCAATTCCCTTTCCATAATTGGTACGAGACCCGTTGACACGAATACCGACATCACATAACTCGAAAGGGTTAGTTTCGATGTCGTGACGTAGAGGGATACATCTCGTTACTAATTCAAAGTTTCGTAATCTAGCACAAACGCTTTCATAAAAACTCCGGTGACGGTATTATAATCGTTCATACACGATTATAACACCGGAGGCCGAGTCGAATACAAATCGTGCGATATTTATATTTGACTCGGCCGATCATCGATTTCAAGTCATAAAACCGAGCAAAAGCATGCTCGTACAGGGGGCACTCGACCGAGTGCCATAGGCCACTCGATCGAGTTGCACCCCAAAAACTGGGCAGTAGCCCCATTAATGCTGCACTCGACCGAGTGCCATAGGGCACTCGATCGAGTAACCCCCCCAAAAGTGGTCAGTAGCCACGCTAATGACACACTCGACCGAGTCAGTCAATGACTCGATCGAGTGGGTCTCATAACCCGCAATACCGAGGGCTTAGACGCATATTCCGAGCCCCGTCCTTTATCGACTTTAGACCATCATCCGGCCTCCCTATTTTTCAAAACTATACACATCACGACACGTAAAACGACTTTGACCACTTTTACGTGATAAGTCGGGACAAGACTACGGAATGTAAGACTAGGCTAGCAATACGCCACAATCTCACATTTCCGTCCTTCGCTTAATACGTGACATAATACGTATTTAAGCGGGGTGGTCCATCTACATATTTCGCGGTCTAGCTTTCATACGGGTCCGTTTTTATCTTTACGTTATTTCGTTTATGTCGTATTGTGAAATCCGGGTTGTATTTCCGCCCGTGTAGCTTGTACGCTTTCCATTTCTTTCTTTCGAGCTTTGTTTATTATTTGCTTTTACGCTTATATAAATGAACCTCGCATGCTAAACTATTTCGACCACATTCAAGATGCATTAAATGACGTAGTTAACGCAAAACTCGCATGTTTAGTTAAAAACGCTGTTTGCATATCATTTCATTATTTTACTAGCGCGCTCACACGAACACGAACGATGTCTTAGTAGAGGCCGCCATGTGCGGGCGGGGTTGGGTGTCCTTAGTGGGCTTCCCAACACGTACCCTCACCCCTTACTCAGAAACTTTGGTTTCCGGATGTCCGAAACCCTTGGCGAACGAGAGTCATTCTTTACACGATACCGGTGTAGATGGTATCGGTATCGCAATGCAAAGGGACGAGCCCAATGAACTCTGAAATCGGAATGGGCTTACTTTGTGTATAGCCCATAACGACATAGAGTGGGCTCGTATGGTTCCGAATAACCACAAAATTCGGTGGCGACTCCATTTTGACTTAAATTTCGAACCCGAGAACAATCTCACCACGAGATTCATTCGCCTACCCAAACCCGCGCTTCGCCGCGTCGGGGTGGACCTACGTCATGTCCACAATAATCAATCGGCAGAATGTGTAGTGAAAAAGAGTGTGGACACTAAAGTAACAGATAATATTGACTAAAGTAACAAATTCTTTCTATTAAAGTAACATCATATATGTCACAAGAGCAATAATGTAGATGATACAGGTTAAAGTAACGGATCTCATGAATTGAAGTAACACACTGTTTGAGCTAAAGTAATGTCAGTTGCAAAGTAACAGAAGGATCAATGAACCACAATGACACCAACCACTGCATTGAGTTAATTTTCACCACAATTACTTTTGTATTTGATTACATTTCTTTACAGGATGCGGTAATGAGGATTATTGCCGAAGATCCGGACAGTCCGTCCACTCAGAATGCAGATGCCTTGATGGAGCAATGGCATATATTCAGGAGTAATTGTGGTGGTACGTTGCAGCTGGACGCTGAATTGTTCTTTGTACCCATCAACGTCGACGGGTACTTCTCCTGCGTAGTAATCAACCGAATTAAAAAGACAGTCGATCTCCTCGACCACTGTCGTTATACGGCAGTCAGAGATACTGACCTCTTTGCATGCATCAAGACAATTGTGAGCCTCTCTTTTATTCATTTAGTCAGTTTTTAGTTACAATTTTTGCGCGCCAACGAGCGATTTCCTTGACTTTTATCACCAATGACATTCAGGTGGGGAATATGAGTGACTTCCTTGACTTCTATAAAGTACCTGGTGCGGAGGAAATTGTGGCGTACAAGTTCCGCACGGTTAAGCTTGGTTGGCAAGACAAAGTCAAGAACAAGGATGAGTCAGGGACATTTCTTCTGATGCACATGCTATTGTACGAGGGACGTGATTTTGTACATGAGGACCTCGGCAGGAAGGTAAACAGGAGGTACCTGGTGGTTCAGCTTGCAGCCACTCTTCTCCTAGCAGACCTGAATAGCGCCCGGAAGCGGCTGATTGCTGATGTGAAAAAGTTTGTGGCAGCCAGGCCAAAATTAATTGAAGAATCGAAGGCTAAGGCTCTCAACACCTATAAGCGAGGAAAGGGCCGTAAACAGTAGACCGTAAATGGTTGGATTAACTAGTACTTTCGTTTAACAAAAAACATAATCGTCGTTTAGTACAAGGTTTTGACAAATTGTGTTGTCAGAAAAACAGTTGCTTTCATTCTATCACATTTCTATGTTATTATATACTTTAAACTTTGTTACCCTAACTCGTGTTGTTTGTTACTTCAATTAATGACTTTTGTTACTTCAACTCTAATATATTTCACCGTGCATCATGGTCTCTTAATTCAACGCAGGATCAACACAGCATCATACTCAAACAAAATTGTAATGCCTTCTTCATTGAGTACTCCACAAACAAATAGAAAAAGAATAGCTTCTGTAATATCTGTAATTCGACTAACATTATTCCGCGTTACTCTAACTCATTTAGCATGTTACTCTAATGAATAATGTATGTTATTTCAACTGAATCTTACTCTAGTAAAATATTGTATTATCCAAGGAATGAATATCTTTAATACAGTCAACTCTTTAAAAATGAATTAGGTTTTCCGTGTTACTCTAATTCATCTAGCACGTTACTTTAATGAATTATGTGTGTTACTTTAACCGAAACTTACTCTAGTCATAATATTCACCAAAGAAATAATATCTGTATTTAAATAAAATCTTTAAAAAGTGTTACTGTAATATATTCAATTAGCTACTGTAATATTTACGCTACGTCGGTCTAAGAACCACAGATCCCTAATTAGAATATTGGTTCATCTTCTGCATCCTCCTCGTCCTTGTCTTCTGATTCTGATTCTGATTCCGATTCATCGTCGGATGGTTCGACTGTCGCTGGCGGTCGTTTTGCAAAGGGATTGGGGCAATTCCTCTTGTCGTGATGCGCCATCTGCTTACAATTGTTGCACATGCGCTTGGGCTTCTTTGCAAGTGCAACAGATTTCGCTTTGCTTGATAACAACCTTTTGCCGCTACCTTTTGTCTTGGAAATCTTCGGCGGGAGTATCGTTATCTCTGCTGTTGACGTACATCCCAGCATCTCTTCCAATTCCTGGGTTTTATTCAGTGTCTTGCTACCACCAATCGGCTTAAGCTTCATCCTGAATTCGCTGATCAAAGCGCACATGCTCTCCACATCTTCTTTACTAGCAGACCGTAGAATACCCATCGTCTCATGAACCTCCGACCACAGTTTAGACATCTCTATCTGCTTTCCGTCTATAATGTCAATATCATCGCCTTCCAGACCGTCGTCACCGACACGCGAATTGCGCAGTGCATCCCTTGACCACCTTCTCGCAACGTAGTTGTCGGGTATACTTGTCAGTCCCTTCGATGAATATATCTAAATTATGTGTCGACACAGTATTCCCCTTGTCTCAAACAATTTACATGTGCACTTGATGTCCGACGTCTCTGTAGGATGTTATTAAAACATTAGGACTATCAGAACCAACACCCTCAAACCGCGTTACTTTAACTCATATCTTGTGTTACTGTAATTCACACCTTTTGTTACTTTAATACACAAAATCACGCACAACAAAAGCATTCTGTGCTGGATCCACAAAATACAAATCTCATTACTTTAATTCATGTTGTGTGTTACTCTGATTTATTCATTCTGTTACTTTAACTCATAAATCCCGTATAAATGATGACAACGTGCAGGCCATTGCGTACCTTGTTTGTAGTTGACCAGGAATTCTTTACCCCTGGTGGCATCCCTCACTGTAGTTAGTTCAACCCCATCCCGTTCAGCAAATCCTCGCACACTGCACGTACCCACTGAACCGGCCACCTCCTCTTGAAATTCATCAAAAATCGCGTGGGTGTACACCCTTGTTGCGTGCTGTTCTATCAGGAGGTGGGTCATTGTCTTCGGCAGAGATTGTAGATTCTCGCTGTCAAGCTTCTTCTGGTTATACCTCTGCTGTTCCATTGCGCTCTCGAACCGCATCCAGAATTCAACCAACGTTCCATGCTGGTTCTCAAACCGTTTGAAAAAACTGTTTTCGCTCTCCGATCTCTGTGTCGTTCGCATTAAGCCACCCATCTTCAGATCCCTGCAGTGTGCCATGACCCACTGCTTCCTGATCGAGAACGTAGTTGTGAACCACTGAACATCGCCCACGTCGTGCTTCTCCATTATTTCCATCCACCGCTCGTCGAATGCTGCTGCATCGATGTCCTCATCCCACTCTATTGCATTCAGCTTCTTCAGGAATTCCTGGTAGTCAGCCCTCGAGGCACCATATTTAGTGGGTACCTTATTCATTATATGCCACATACAAAACCGTTGCCATGCTGATTTGAACATCTTCGCGAACGATGCTATGATCCCGGGATCCTGGTCAGTGATGATGTATGAAGGTTCCTTGCCACCCATGGCCTTTAAGAACCTTTCGAACACCCAGTTGAGCGATTCATAGTCCTCGTGCGCAATGAGAGCGCCACCAAAAGTCACAGATCGCTTGTGGTGATCGACACCAGTGAACGGGGTGAATATCATCTTATATTTGTTCGTCCCGTATGTTGGGTCGAATGAAACTGCGTCACCAAACAACCTGTAGTTCCTCCTAGCAACGCCATCAGCCCAAAATACCTTGCTCAGACTACCGTCGTCATCCAGGTCGTAATAAAAAAAAAATCCCTCCCGATTGTCCGCCATACATCTGAAGCGATCAATGAATAGCTGACTATCTCTCTCATGGACGAAGCACTTTATATCTCTGCCAAAGTTTTTGAAGTCGACCAAGCTGGCACCTACGTTTGCGAACCCTTCAACCTGTTCCTTACACATCTTGTACGTCTGCGTGGCACCGATCTTCAGCTGAAACAATTCTTTTATTAAAGTAACGTGTGACAGCAGTTGAAGTAACAGTAAGACGGCATTAAAGTAACCCGTTGGTTAACTGAGCTAGACATTTTTTTAATTTACAGACGGCATTCATTAAAGTAACGGATGCCATGAACCACGGTAAGACAGCATGTGCATTACAGTAACAAAATATTACCCATGGCGCGGTGTACTAAACACATAGTGACCTGAACTTATATAATTAAACCAGCAAGTAGCTACTCAATACGTACCCGTGAATTGTTCAGAATCATTTGCTTGTGGTACTTCGTGAGGTTTCTTGATAACTTATGAAATTCCCTGTCTTTTGGTGAAATGAGCTCGTGGTTGTGCCCACTGTGAAAAACAACAATTTTCATAGGTCCGCCATTGCTGAACAACTTAATTCTTGCCATACAGCCAATACGACGGACCTTAGTTTTCCTTTTTGGTTCCTTCACAGTGACTCCTTCTGCCGTCTCCTTGACCTCTTCCCCTTTCGACGTCGCCTCCTTGGTCGCCGCATCTTCGCTGACTTTCTTTTTCTTGTTAAAACCCTGCCTGTTACATACCAGCAGCTTTGATTTAATCTCACCACCCCGCCATCTTTTTGTTGTGTACCTCCTGACATCGAACCCGCAGGCCAATGCGTAGATTTTATAAAAGTTTACCGCCTCTTCCTGGTCTTTGAATATCTGCCCTACGTATGGCGTGAAACTCTCACCTACATCCCTGCACCATTCGTGTGCCGCTGCGTCATCTGAAAAGCAAACCACTGTATTGAGTTAATCAAATTACCAGAAGAAGATGCGTATAAAATAGACACAGAGTAACTGATGAAGGTCGCTAAAGTAACGTGTGGTGTGCATTAAAGTAACGGCTATTGTGCCCTAAAGTAATGCTATTCAGATTTCATTCACAATTTTTAAAAATTATGTGGTAATACAGTGTTCATACAATGAGCGTAGAATCTGATAATAAGGAGTATTGCCTCCATGGTGTCTACAGTATAGATCAAGGACAAAAAAATTACGGCTTATTTGTTTGACCGGTTGAATATCAGCCATAGAGGGAGATTTCTTCAGCGGCACAAGTTGGAAGATGAATGACTTAACGTCTATTATAATTCGTTTACTGAACTTGTGTATTTGGATTGTAGGTTATTCTTATGGGATGTTGTTGACTATAGTAACGCAGTATGTTTCTCTGAACGGGCAGTTAATATTTTTATTTGTTTCCTATTTTGTTGGGAATCACGTCCCACCATTATAGGAAACAATATCTTTTTAAATCATTATTTTAATACGGCGGTTTCATATATCCCAGTTACTCTCTAATGCGCTACAATAACAGATTGTGTGAACTAAAGTAACAACCAGTGTAAATTAAAGTAACAGACCATAAAAGTAGTACAATTTTGTTATTAAAGTAACATACTCTCTGAACCAAAGTAACACAGTATGTGAACTAAAATAACCCAACATATGTATAACGTAGAAAAGTAGAAACTAAAAATTCAGTATCATCTTAATGACTCCCTCCAATTTAGGAAACATTATCTTTTTGTTTATTATTTTAATACGGCGATTTAATATATCGCAATGACTCTCTAATGTAACAACTCTACAATGTAATTAAAGTAACAACTTAGATGAATTAAAGTAACAGACACTCTACACCAAAGTAACATTGCATGTGAACTAAAATAACAAAAAAAAAGTGTGCGCATATATCTTTTCATGAATACGCAGTTCATTTTAAACAGAATCTGATAATTTGCTATCATTTTAAACAGAAACTGGAAATTTAGAAACTACAATGTGTATACTAACCGCTTGTTTTTCCTATGATTTGCATATCAGCCATTGAATGAAAAGTAGAAGGCGACTATTGATTGAATGTCTTCCCGACTGTATTTTTGAACGTCGTCGCGATTGTGGTTTTGAAATAAACTCTACCTTCGCTATATGAGGACGGTGACTGGATGAATGAGGTCTTGATTGTGTTATTTTGAAGAAAGAACAACGAACAACAGGAAGAATTATTTGAGTGAGCGAGAGAGAGATGAAGATGAAGCGATGGAGCAGTATAATGAATGATTGATTGAATATGTGTGAATGATACGTTACTATAATATTCTCCTTCCTATTTTGTTGGAGCAGTATCTTCCTTTTTTCTTTTTTTATTAATCTAGTGATTTATCTCGTCCCTTGATCCATCTCCCATCCGATGGATGGGAATGGGACTTAGGGACTCAATATATATAATGGACTCATAGGAACCCACCTCTATATATATATATATAAGTGTCCTCATCCTCACTCGATAAATGCAAACTATGTTATTTATTTACAGAAAAATGCAAAAAAATAAAAATACCCGGGTTGCCTCCCGGCCAGCGCTGGTTTTTACGGTCCCACACGACCGTGATTCGGCTCACTTCGTCATTTTCATTAAAAAAACGAATCAACGCTCTCAGTAGCATGTCATATTCCCGAGGACAAGAAATATGAATGCAGATGTATGCACATGATAAGATGTTAGCAGCAAATATAAGAAATATGGAACGAGCCATCTTATCACGAGGCGGTGGACCAATTATTCCCACCTGAAACACTGAACTAATCCCCTTGTCAGCAGGACATAAGGAATCAATGTTAAAATCAGAAAATAAAGTGTCAGTGTTCATAGGAATATGGTCAGAAATTAACGGAAGTAGGACCGACAAACATGAAGGAGGAAAAAGAAGTGGAGAGGAGGGAACAAAGGACAAAACCGTAGAAGGAGAAGGGATAACATGCAAAGAACGCGTCATTCTCATATCAGTCCTGTAACACCTCGTGTTTTCATAATTTGATAAACACATATAAACTCTTTTAACTCCATCCCCATTATCCATTAATCCACCTATCACTTGTATGCTTGGAATTAATATTCTAGGTTTCCATCCTTCACACTTTTATTTATGCCCTTAAATCCTTAGGTTCGGATGGACTAATTAACCAAGGCAATATATTTGCTCATTTTACGTCAGGTTAGAGACGTATTTGGCTCTTGATCAAAGCATAAAAGTTTTAGATCTTTCTCTTAGATTTCCAACGCCACCTTAATCGTCGTAATCGGAGTTCTGTAGAGAAAGTTATGATCAAAATACGACAGGCTGTTACCGTAACCCGCGGACCAAATCTATTCCGTCCTTATCTCCGCTTCAATTTTTTTTGTCACATGCTTACAACTTGCCAACATGCCAACTTGCACTTTCTTGTGATAGAGGATACCGTAGTATTACAGTATCACGATATAGTTTAGGAAAGAATATGAATATTACGGTATATTATAATATACCAATATATCGTAATACCGATATTATAGAATAATTATACTCCCTCCGTTCCAACCATTTGTATACGTTTGCTTTATGCACGTACGTCGATACTTCTTTTCTTTTGTCTATATCTTTAGTTACGTGTTACTAAAAATTATAAAATTTTGATATTCATAATGTATTTTATTAGACGATTTAAACAAGATCTCACATGATTATCTTTTATATTATATATTAGAAGTTACACTGAAGATTTCCATCACGTATAAATAGTGTTAAAAACCAAATGTATACAAATGGTTGGAACGGAGGGAGTATTAGATACCGATATTAGAATATTGCGATCATATCTTCGTATTACTATAAATAGAACGTCGTTGTAATTGTTTGATACAAGAATTCAATAACACAAAACCGTTATTTTAGCATGGTATCAGAGTCTCTTTCTTGAGAACACAAAAATTACTTCCGCTTTCTTGCCGGTGAGCGAAAAATTTATGGCGCTCACCAGCAGGATATGACAAAAAAAAAATTTACATTGTTTTTATTGGAAAAAAACAAAATAAAAACTCTATGTCCCCTTTGAATTTATATTCCACAACACCTCGTTCTCCCGCAGATGTGAAGCTGATGGTTCCAGGCGTTTCTGATTTTGCTATGAGTTCGATTAGGGTTTTCAAGGAATTTGATTTGACGGATAATTTTGCCGTTTTAAAATTGTCAAGTCCGAAAAACGTTGCGTTCTTGATAATTATTCTCGACGAGTTCGAAAAACTTAGCGTTCTCGTTTGAAAATAGCCGGAAGAATCTATATGCCACCGTGGAGAAGAATTCGATGAAGAATGAAGATCGAAGATATCTGATTTTTTTTATTTGTGCAAACTCATGGAAATTCTTACAAATTACCATGAGTTTGAGGGGGGATGATAGAGGATACCGTATTATTACGATATCACGATATAGTTTAGGAAAAAATAGGAATATTAGGGTATATTATAATATACCAATATATCGTAATACCGATATTATAGAATAATTATATTAGCTACCGATATTTAGAATATTGCGATCATATCTTCGTATTCCTATAAATAGGACGTCGTTGTAATTGTTTGATACAAGAATTCAATAACACAAAACCGTTATTTTAGCAACTTGTCAACTTGCCAACTTGCACTTTCTTGGAGCCCAAGGTCTATGAGCATAGGTTTATAGCCATGCATGGCTATATGGCTAAGGCTAATCATCTTCATCATCACATGCATTTTGTCCTTAAATTAAGGGATGGACTACTCTCCACTTTTCCACCATTCCACCGTGAACCATCATCCCCATTTTTCATAATTTCCTTTTCCATATCCTCTTCTCCATCATTTCTAATTACTAGTAAGTGTAGATTTTATTCATTAGTATTTTAATTGTTTATTGTCATCTTGATCTTGATAAATTTTATTAATCTAAAACTAGGTGAACAAGAGACCTTGGTGGAAGAAAACCACTTGGGTTGATATCATCCATATCCTACTTATATTAATACTACTAAATTTCTCTCAAGGTAACTAGGTTTACTCCTTTTCTTGATTTATGAAATTCTAATATTTTTATGAATTTATAATGAGACTGAGGATATATATGAAATTTAAAAATTATGATAATATATGAACTTCATGGTATAAATTATGTATATATTTTTGTGATGAATATATGATTGGTTTTGTTGGTCATTATTTAATCATGCTTCTAATTTATTTATCATGCAATAAATATATAAATTATATGAATGATTAAAATAATTATGTTCTTAATTATATATTTTTTTTGATGATGTTGCATGTAGATTTTTAAGTTTTAGATTTGATTTTTGGATCATTATTTGATTTTTTCATGTTATCACATTTTTTTATGAATACTCATGCATGCATGCATAAATATCCACAATATGTAAATAATTATGAAAAAAAAGTATTTTTATTATAATATGCCTTTTTAGTATGTAATAAAATTTTGCATGGTGATTTTATAATTTATATAATTATTCTTTTGACTTAAATGGATAATTAGGCAATAAAACCCTCAAGTTATAATAAATATGAGATAAATTCATATGGTATTTGATATAAATATATTCTGATTTTTTTGTTAAAATTAATTTATAAGTGTCATAAAATATTTTTATTTATTTATTTAATTAATTGATCATGAAATTTCCTATTAAAAATGTTATTATAAATTGTAAGTATAAAGACTTGTTAAATAATTAAGGGTTTTTCTATGTTGTACCCTTCTGTTTTTACATTTTCTACCATGTACCCCTCCTATTTTCAAAACCCCCACTAATACCCCTGTAGTTGATTAACTTCATAAAACATAACCTAATCACAATTATCCGTCTAATGCTCCGTTACTTAGATGGCATGACAATGATTCTAGGCTATGACATAACCAGTTTTGACGACCTTGGCTTGTTTTCCCTCCATTTTCGCCAATTTTTCCTCCATTTCATTAATTTTCCCCATTTCCCTCATTTTATACATCAACTTCTTGTTCCTTTTTACCTAATTGATTTTCCTCCACTTTCACTCCAACTTATTTTTTAGCTTAAAATAATGATATTTTACTGATTTCTAACGAAATTAATTTAATCACATTAACAAACAAAGCATTAATGTTGCACTTAAAATAAAGAGTGAAAGAATTATGATAAAATGAAGAAATAAATCAGAAATTATGCATGCAAAACTAAAATTTGAGAAAACATAGAAGACAAAGATGGAAATTAATTAGAGTTTTTGAGTAGAATAATTGTAATTAAGTCACGTTTAATGAAATTAATCAATTACAGGGGTATAAGTGAGGGTTTAGAAAACAGATGAGTATATGGTAGAAAACGGAAAAACATGAGGGTACTGCGCAGAAAAACCCAATAATTAATATGACATTATTTTAATAGAACTTAAAACTTAATTTTATATTAAATAAATTTTCATGGACAATATGTAATTTAAATTTAATCATTTATAATGTGTAGTTAAGCATATCCATGATTGTATAATAATTAAAAATATAAGTTTTCGTCACCCTAAATAACACAATTTGTTCACAAGTAAGTAAAATTTAATTCTGGAAAGTAATAGAATAGTAGTTGTGCTGCAGTGGTTAGACACAATGCTCCTTTACTTGACATATATTTTGTACTTCTCTATATTTTATTTTACATCTTCTTTTAAAATTTAATTCTATAATTACTATTTAATGATTTATTATACTAGGTGAATAAATTGCATGTTATGATGTAAAACATAAAAATGCTTATTTTAAGAACTAAATTTATTATTTTTATAAATATTAATTATTTAATGCTCTTTAACTTTTATTATGTATCATAAATAATAATTCGATCATTAATTTATTTAATAAATGAATTTACATTCATGTGTAAGAGAAATATAAAATATTGTAATTAATTGTTGTACATGTCATATGATCTAATACTATTTACTTAATCATATGGTTACATAAAATTTATTTAGTCTTCATGTTCGAAAAATATGCCTTAGATAAATGGTTGGTTTAAGCGACATTGATTTTTATGGTGAAAATTTATATTATGCTCTAGCAAATTTATTATACTTTATTCGTATTGATGCTATTAAAATTTATTGCTCGGTTATGAGCGTTTGGCATGTTAACATGAGGTTATCCATGGTGCCCAGATATTATCTTTTGGACCTTGTTCCATTTTATATATGGTATGGCTAGAGTATAAGATATCGAGTATATTTCAGGTTATTGGTCTACTCGAGAAGAGCAATACCAAACTGGGTAGGTTTCAGGTTATTGGCCTACCTAGTACCCTGACATGGTTTCAGGTTATTGGTCTGCTAAGGGTTGACCGTTTCTTATGAAATACTCTTATGAGTCTTAGACATGGGTTCACGGTTATGTGTCCTACCATAGGGTTATTTTGGTGTCAGGTTATTGGCATCGAAGTTTAGGGTTTCAGGTTATTGGCCCTAAATGGTGCTCGTTCTTAGCTCGTGTTATTCTATATATTTTGGTTCGAGTTCTGGAAGGACGTATCAGTTTTGCACTATATTTGTTAATTTTTTATTTATCTATTTATTCATTTATTTATTTATCTATTTATTTATTTATCTATTTATGACTTGGTATTATTTACGTTGTTATTTATTCCCTGCTACTAATATTTTATCACAGGTTATGATGAACTTTATATGTTATCATGTTTTTAAATGGAGTATATGTTATCTCTTATTATATTCTCGTAATTATGATTAGATTTTCATCACTCACGACTGGGAGGACTCCTAGTTACTTCCCACTGACGGTGGACTTTTATTTTTTTTCAGGTTGATGTGCTACTACTTGGTCGTGAATGAGGTTGACTTGAGAGAGAATAAATATTAAATAATAATATATTTAATAAATGAACCTTGTAGTTTTATTTTGATCGGGTTTCAATTCCGGGAGTAGTTGTATGCGTTAAGACGTATTAATTATCTATGTTGGTAACACTCGGATTTAGTTAACCATGGTGTTTCCGCCACCATGGTATATTATTAATATAAGACGCTATAATTATCTATCTTATTCCTTTTGTTTAAATCCGGAGAGTTACAGGTCTAATCCGTTCCCGGGCTCTCGTTACGTAGGTCTGGAATTACGAGTTACAAATAATCAATTAGGGCCTATAATTAATTACTCGTCGTTATAATGTTGCAAGAGCGATTTAACTCGTAAAGGTCGATTATTTAGTCATCACATATAAACTTGGTTCAATTTACAATTCACCTAAACTCTAGTGACGGAAAATTAGCTAAACATATTTACAGTAATAATAACGATATAAGAAATGAATGAATTAAATAAAAGAAATAACTAAAAAGAACCGAAGCAGAGAAGTTACAGAGGAAATAATTAAAATTACAAGAAACAGTAAAAATAAAGAAGAGAAAAGGAGAATATGAAAATAACAGTAACTGGAGAGGAGGGAGATTAGGGAAGAAGAGGAAATTACCGAAATCGAAATAAAGTAGAATGAGACGGAAAATAAAGAAGGAAAATAATAAAACTTGATTTTTGACGAAAAATAATAAAAACTGGAAAATCTCTGATAACTTAAATAAATTTAACTAATTATTTACAGGAATTATGTGAATGAAGAATGATAGACTGAGAAAAAAAGATGAAAAATGAGATGATGATTAAGATCCTAGAATTACAAATCTATTTATACTGCTCAAGCCCTCAATAATTGCTCCTTAATTCCCTGCTTAAACTGCTATCCTCAATCCCATTAACTAGGAAGAACTGAAGTAGTGGGGAGAACTGAAGATGCGTAAGAGGGGGAATCGTGGGTAGCTTCAAAAATATCTGCCCTGAATTGGTGGCAGTATCCTATTCTGTAGACTTGGATTTTATGCTGGTAGACTTGAGATCCAAGTCTACAGACTGAGTTATTCAGTCTAGGTCTCCAATTCTTGCGCAGTCTACGGACTTCTCCTTAGTCTACATACTTCTCCTCAGTCTACAGACTTGTCTGTTTGCCTTGCTTGCACTTTCTTAGTCTATAGACTTGTTTCTTAGTCTAAAGACTTGTGCTTTCTTACTTTCTTCCTTCTTCTTAGTCTACAGACTCAGTCTTCTTAGTCTATAGACTTCCTTCCATCTTCTTAGATTTCATACAATGAATTGGTTTTAGAGCTTTAACCATTTTTGACGTAATTTCTAGCTCTTTTAACTACTCAATCACGATTATCTGCAGATCAGAACAACAAAATAATACCCGAGTAGCACACATGGGAGAAAATAACATAATACGACTCCTAAAATAATAAAACGACACAGAAATGCGTGCCGAAATAGGTGAAAAATCGAATAGGAACGGCACGCATCAGGAACTGCTTTGGATTCTGTGTCAACTTATTATTATTATATTATTATTATTATTATTATAGTATTACTTTCCTATTATTGTTGTTATTGTTATTATTATTATTAGACTACTACTATTAGACCATCATCATCATTATCAATATTATGTTATTATTATCATGATAAAAGAGAAGAACCCTAATTATTACTCCCTCCGTTCCAACCATTTGTATACGTTTGCTTTATGCACGTACGTCGATACTCCTTTTCTTTTGTCTATATCTTTAGTTACGTGTTACTAAAAATTATAAAATTTTGATATTCATAATGTATTTTATTAGACGATTTAAACAAGATCTCACATGACTATCTTTTATATTATATATTAGAAGTTACATTGAAGATTTCCATCACGTATAAATAGTGTAACTAATTCTCGTATCAAGGATTTGAAGCTACTATTTAATTGATTGTGAGTATTGTTTTTCCTAATCCCTTATTTAATTACTTGAGTATTGTTTATTCTTTGTGCGAATCTTATGATTGTTGCTTGTTTAATCTTTTTGGCCTGTAATTGATTATCTCAATCTTCAATCTATCACAATTCTTTGTATTTGAATCCGTAAGTGTTTACTTCACTATATAAATTTGCGACCTTTAGACCTAATTATTTGTATGCATTTCATCGTAATTGGGGAAATGAGAAATGAACCTATAATTCGAATCAATAACCGCGTGGGTTAAAGGTCCTTATTTCTGTTAACTTGTTCATATCGTTCATGTTGTTATTGAATTAAATCTAGTTACGTAGCTTCCCTGCGGATTCGATCCCGACTTACCTCTTCTATATTGTTAAAGGTAATAATGACTTAATTATCTATCTTTGGGAGCATACGACTTTGGCTCACCACTAGGGGTGTTCACCGGTCCGGAACCGGACCGGACCGGACCGGACCCGGTTGGACCGAAGACCGGTTAGATGCTCGAGCCAGAACCGAAACCCGGACCGGTCATGTGCTAGACCGGACCGGGACCGGACCGGTCAGACCGGTCTAAACCCGGACCGGACCGGTCGACCCGGATGGCACGTGGTTACGTACGGCTAATTGTAACTTGTAAGAATTTGGTTAAGATGCAACGTTCCAACGTACATTGTTTATAAATGAATACGTAAATAACGTAGTCATAACTCATAAAGAATTGAGAACTAAATAGCAAAGTCCAAGGTAAAAATAAAATACGAAACTAATAATGTATTCTTAAAATTTAATAATGACGATTGACGAGACTAATAAAATCTTCGAATCTTTGAGGTCTTCGATCTTCAACTCTTCAAAGTTGGACAACGACATCTTCTTCATCAACTATTGTCGTATTCGTCAAATCTATATAAAATTAAATTGACAAATTATGTTAGGAAAATATTAAGTAAGTCGGCAATAAGAATAATAATGTATAAATTTAATAGAAGTAAGTAACTAAATAAGCCTATAAGTTCGGAAATACCTTTTTCAAGTTTTTCAAGTTCTTCTAACTTCTCTTCCATGTTAAACCCTTTATCATTTCTTGGCCGAATCCAATCTTGTGCACATAAGAGTGCTTCTACAATCTTAGATGACATAAAATAATAAATTTTTGTGGTTAAAGTCTTCAATAGACATTCAAAGAAAATTAAAAAAGAGTAGAAGAAATAAATAAGAACTAAAATGTCTAAATATATATATTACCTTTGGGGTCAATGAGCTTCTAAATGGTGATAGATGTCGACGACCGGCACTAAAAGAGGACTCTGAAGCTACAGTAGAAATAGGCACTGCTAAAACGTCACGTGCTAAACGTGATAAAATAGGGTACCTAGGAGCGTTCAGTTTCCACCATGTCAACGCATCATAATCTTCTTCGTGTTCCCCAAGTATTTCCTCCAAATATCTATCAAGCTCGGATTTTGAATACCCACTATTCGACCTTGTCCTCCGAACTTGGCGTTCAATAGCTTTTTTGAAATCTAATGAATCATCATGTCCAACACCAACACTACTACCCACAACATGTGTACTCTCATCATTTTGAGGAGCCAAAGGAGTATATAATCTCCTATACTCATCAAATAACCCCATTGCTTTAGTATACACTAGCTTGCTCATTTCTTCATCTTTAGGCGCATCATAAACACTAGTGAAAGCAAACTTCAAACTTACTAACTTAACATGCGGATCAAGAATAGCTCCCATATAAACCAAGACATTCATCTTCTCAACATCTCCCCAATACTTGTCAAAATTTTTTTTCATAGCACATGACATAGCCTTAAAGTCATCATCATCGCTAGCACTAAATTTATTTAACTGATGAAGTGCACGAGCAATAAAAAAGAAACTAGAATCGCTAGTCACATACAATGAAGCAGAAACTTTTTCAGTCAAAACTTTAAACTCCTTCAAAAATTTCATCAACGATTCAACTACAACCCAATCATGGTCACTAGGAGCACCAGAATGTTCTACCTCAATAGGATTCCCAAACTCATCAACATCATCTGAACCAAGTTCATTTCCTGAAGGGTTAACTGGAACATTTACATCACCAAATACATCCTTAAATTTCAAAGCGGTTTCCAACATATCAAAGGTAGAGTTCCATCTAGTAGGTACGTCAAGAGATAATGACTTCTCAGATTGTGTATACCTCTTTGCAACATCCTTAAAGAATTTCACTCTAGCAGGAGAACTTTTAACAAATTTAACCGCATACTTAACCTTACTGATTGAGTCCTTGTTCTTTTTCAAACCATCCCACACAATAAGGTTGATAATATGCGCAACACACCTCATATGCAAATAATCCCCATTCCCAACTGTATTAGGCTTATTTTGAAGAATTTTTCTTAGTTCCAAACAAGCAGTGTCATTAGAACTAGCATTATCAACAGTCAAAGTAAAGACTTTATCATCTAAACCCCATTATCAACAGTCAAAGTAAAGACTTTATCAATCCTTGTGACTATAGATAGGACAAAAAAATGATCTTCTTATGCAACTTCCAGTCATTGTCGATATAATGAGCAGTTACACACATGTAGTTGATTTTCTGAATGCTAGTCCATGTATCAGTGGTAAAAGATACCCTTTGACATGAAACTCTAAGACACTCGATCAATTTAGTTTTCTCATTACAGAAGAGTTGATAACAATCCCGAGTTATAGTGATACGAGATGGGATACGAAATGTAGGGCAAGTCACATACATAAGACGTTTGAAACCAGTTTTCTCAACAAACCGAAATGGTAACTCGTCCACTATGATCATGTAAACAACTGCATCTCTAACCTCATCGAGATTCAAAACCCACCCTTTCAATTGACCTTCCCCTTCGTTTTCACTCCTATCAAAAATTAACTGAGTTTGTTTCCCTTTAGACTTGTTTGTAGCAGCATCAGGATTAGCGGGGCATGCAATCCAATGATTTTTAACATTTTTGGAACCATTTATATTACTATCAGCTGCAAAAGTTTTATTTTCACAGTAGATACATTCAGCTCTTCGCTTACCTTCCTCGTCGTCGTACTCACAAAAATGCACCCAATAAGCAGATCTCCTGCTAGATTTACCATCGACGTAGTTGCGTCCTGGGACTTTCGGCCTGACAGGCAATAAAGTTGTTTCTGGTTTTGTCTGAGAAACATTTGTATTCTCGTCAAAGTCCGATGTGAGCGTCTCTTGCGTTACGACCTATTCCAAATCAGGTTGAAGCCGTCTTTTTTTCGAAACCGAGCTCGTCATTATTCTGACATAATAAATAAGCGAATAATTAAAATAATATTCAAACAATTACAAATTAAAACGCAAACGATAAGCGAATATCACAAATTAAATAATACAAGTCAGACCAACTAAACTAATTAAATCAGACCAACTAAACCAAGTAACCAACAAATTAATTAAACTGACACAAAGTCACACAACTACACAAGTACACAACTAACACAAGTACACAACAAGTCTACAACACACAATGACACAAGTCAGACAAACCAACTAAACAAATAAATAAATATTAGTATATTACTAAGTCTAAGCGGCAGCGGCAACAATAAGGAAACAGGACTGCAAGGGTCTGCAACTCTGCAATTCTGCAAGTCCGTAATTAAGTTGCAGACTTGCAGGTGTGAAAAACTGAGAACTATAGCAAATTAGCAAGTAACACAAATACAGTAAGTAAAATACGAACAGAATATGACTATTGGGATTTGGGATGTACAGCAAGCAACTCAGCAACAGCAAGTAACACAAATACAGCATACAGAAAAACGAAAAACGAACAGAATTACAGAAAAACGCAGAACGGTAGTCGGCAGAATTACAGAATTAAAGAATAATATACAGAATAAAAATTGCAAAATAAACAAACAGAGTTGATGAATGATATACCTGTTCCTGTTTCGAAGTCACCGGATGAATTGATGAATGCTGATGATTGATGAATGCTTAATAGGGAATTAGGGATGTTAACGTAATAACGTATTAGTATAAGTATATGTATATTATATATTTATATATAAGTATATTAGTAATTAGTATAATGTTTTTGAAATTTGAATTATTTAGGAAATAGGAATTAGGATTTATGAGATTGACTAATTGAGTTATGGTAAATTGGTAATTGGTAATTGGTAAATAATTAGTTAGTATTTGAAATTATTGGGAATTTTCAAAGTTGACAGTATAACGTGCTAGGTTACGCAGCAGACCCAGCAGTCACGCAAAATTATACAAACCCTAAATTCCGGTCTGGACCGGTTTTTTCCGGGGTTGTAGCCCGGACCGGACCGGAAACCGAATTACGCTTGGAAGAGGACCGGGACCGGACCGGTTAACGGCAGGTCCGGTTCGGTCTGGACCGGTCGGTCCGGTTCGGTCCGGTTGGCCGGTCTGGACCGATTTTTGAACAGCCCTACTCACCACTACTCGTCCACAGGAAACAACCTATAGGAACTGAAGATAAATAATTCGGCACATTGGATAATGAGTTCTCACAAGTATTTATAAGTTACGGAAGAGACAAAACAAGTGTAGACACCCACATTTGGCTGCAAGGTGTCTATAACAGTTTCCAAAAAACACCCGATGATGATCGGACGCAAACGTGCTTCTACGCGCTCGGATATGGGCTCGAAACCATTAGTTTCTGGCTTGGACTTTTTACGGAGGACAAATCTCACAAAACTGACTCCAAATTCAGGCCCAGCGGGTCGTTTCCAATCAAATAAGACTAATTTGGGTCAAAACCGGCACCAGAAATAAAACCGTCTTTTTAGCGACCGGGTCAAACCCCGGTCAAAGTCTTTTTCGAGACACAAAATAGCCATGCAAATATCAAGAGTCCAACCCAAACGCAAAATCTTCGAAATAGCCCATCCGCCTCATCCACTCGATCGAGTGTCAGCTCACTCGATCGAGTGGGCCTCCAACAGGCCCGCTGTCTCCTTTTAGCTGGGCCACTCGATCGAGTCCATCAGGGCACTCGATCGAGTAACCCCAGACGAGGGTGGGGGAGAATTCCTATATATACCTCCCCTTTGCAACACAAATTAACACAACTTTTACCTACAACTTTGAAAAACCCTAACCTTACATACACATACAACTCTAGTATCTAGCAAACCTGCAAACCCTAAACCACCATAACTCCATCTACATAGATCTCGATATATACTCCCGTGCTCAAGCCACAACTAGACGAGTTACATACCGAGAACACGAAACATGTAGGTTGAGGATGCAAAAATCCCGATTTCTTCTTTCTTCTCCTCTTCTCTTCCCGCGTCGTCTTCCTCGCTTTTTTCTCTCTCTTTTTTTTTTCCTTTTTTTTATTTTTTTTTCTAATATCGATAATATCACTAGTATTAAGACATTAAAATACTCGCTAATTCGTGTCGAATACAAAGGATGACGGAATAAGGAAATCTGAATACAAGGGTGTTTCACCCGACGTGGCCGGTCGCTTATCCCGACACCCCGAGTATTTGATTGTTGAAGCGAGTCAACATCAACAATAGCGTTTTTTATTTTGTCGCGTCGTTAGTCACGTTTTATTATTCGCGTCATCGTCATCATCGTTAATATCGCATATTCATCGATTTTCAAAAACTATTTCGAATCAAACACTTTTATTTAAGTTAGGGCGAAACCCGTTGATGCGGATCTGACATCACAATCCGCAAGGATTTTTTATGATGTCGAGTTGTGGAGGGAATCAATTTCTTTTTTGTCCAATAAAATTAAAGCGTTGTTCTTTAGATTCGATAGCAACTCAATAGTCGGATATCGTATCTAAACGAATTAGTCAATAAATTTAACTAACACGAATTCGTTGATGCTAAAATAGTTGTCACATAATTCAAAAGAATTAATACGACACTATAAACGCGGAGATAATTTATTTCGTTTTAGTTTAATTTAAACGGCTTACAACTTTTTTTCTAGATTTCGCTCTAAGTATTCGATATTGATTCCATAATCAAATATCGGATACGACGAGTATCAAAATTCGAATCGAGCACAAATCATACAATATTTCTGCCCGATTTGAATAAGATAACGATTTACCAAAATCAAAAAGCAATTTCGAAATCTATGACAAATTGCGAAACGAACCTTAGTTCGTACATGGGGCACTCGATCGAGTGCCTAGCCCACTCGAACGAGCGGCACCCCAAAACCGAGGCAGAATGACCTTTTGAGGACCACTCAACCGAGTCTCTCAATGACTCGATCGAGTGGCGACCTACTCAGTCGAGTCTCTTAATAACTCGGTCGAGTAATACCTCAACTTCCGGGCAGAAAACCTTTCCCGAGGCACACTCGGCCGAGTCCTTCAATGACTCGATCGAGTGTCCTTTCATCACGTCAATACGTGAGCCCTCAACATATTTCGAGTCTCGATAAAATATTTCGTGACTTCGGTCAACACGTGTCAAGTCAATCACGTGTAAAATTACTTTCCAAAATCATGCATCGTGTCCTTTACATCATTCTATAGCATTTTTATATTATTTGCAAACCGTTATTATCGTTATCATCGTTACTAATACGTTTGTTCCTATTTTGGTATTTTATTTCCGTTATTCGTTTTATTGTACTAAAATGAATCTCGCATGCTAAATACAACTTTGACGTTAATTTAGATGCATTAAATCGACTTAGCAACTTATTCTAATTTTCGCATGTTTAGTCAAAATATTGTTTGCATATCATTCAATCGAACTACTAACGCGCGTATTCAAAAGTCAAACGATATCCTAGTAGAGGCCGCTAAGTGTGGGCTGGGTTGGGTGTTCTTTGTGAACTTCCCAACACGTACCCTCACCCCTTACTCAGAGCCATGGTTTCCAGATATCCGAATCCATTGACACACGAGAGTCATTCAATACACAATATCCGATAATGTCGGTATCGGTATCAAAATGCAAATGGACGAACCCAATAAACTCTGACATCCGAATGAGCTGTATTTTGTACACGGCCCACTAAGATATAGAGTGGGTTCGAACGGGCCCGATCTCCCACAAAGTTCGGTGGCGACTCCACTTCGATTTAAATTTCAATTCGATCCATCTCACATGAGATTCATTCGCCTCCCCAAACCTACGCGTGGCCGCGTCGGGGTGGACCTATGTCATGTCCACAACAACAGAATTTTTCAATCTAGGCAAAGAACTGTAGGACAATTAGTTTATCGACTTCCCTCCGTTCCAACCATTTGTATACATTTGCTTTATGCATGTATGTCGATGTTCGTTTTCTTTTGTCTATATCTTTAGTTACATATTATTAAAAGTTACTATAAAAATTTGTTATTCATAATGTATTCACTTAGACGATCTAAACAAGATCCCACATGAATATCTTTTATCTTATATATAGTAAATTAAAAATTACTTTTCTTTTAAAATACCAATTTTAAAATCTACTCCCTTTTGAAAACTTTGTTCAAAATAACTCCCAAAATCTATTAAAAGTTCAAAAATTGCTCCCAAATTTATTTTTAGGACGAAAATGCCCTTGGCTGGAGTGAGGGTGGGGTGAAGTAATATGACATAAAAAAGGTAAGGGCATTTTCGTCCAGAAATTAAATTTTGGAGCAATTTTTGAATTCATAGATTTTGGGAGTTATTTTTAACAAAAATTTCAAAAGGGAGTATATTTAAAAATAGATATTTTAAAAGGAAGTATTTTTAATTTACTCAAATTAGAAGTTATATTGAAGATTATCCTACTTACGAATAGTATTAAAAAAAACAAATATTTACAATTCGTTGGAACGGAGGGAGTATCAAATACTTTGTTCAATTTGTATTCGACTTTTGTACTAACACAATTATAGATTTAGACGATGTGATTGAGCACTTAATTAATAAAATAAGTGCATGGTTTTTTTGGGTTTCTTTTTTCTTTAAGGCTATCTTTTGTACCGTATCTATTAAATTCGTCCTTTATGTATGAATAAAGAGCTACTCCGTATATCATTACCTCATTTTAATAAAATACTTTCAATATATCCTATTATTTTTTAAATGAGACAATAATTTACGATTAATGGAGGAAGTAGGGGGAATTCACTGTGACTGTCTTACCACAATTTGTGCGTGTATCCTAATCTAACTCCATGAATCTGCTTTCGTCACTATTAATATGACTATATGAGTACTGAAATAGTACAGAAAAATAACTTTGTGGTTTTCCCTCAAACATATGATCTGACTACTGTTTCTTCTCCTCTCCACGCTACAGGCCTACAAATGTCACATGCCTGCCCCCCAAATTCAACTGTCTTTCTTAACTAGAAACTGGATAACAGTGTTACCCTTTAGGCTTTCGTCCCTCCATCTACCCTGCCCTTCGTATATACTTATTCCGTTTTCTTTTGACTAAAATCGTTAATATAACTTTTATTCCGTATTCTCTCCCATCCAAATAATTTTTTACGCTTACTATAAATGAACAATTCAATCAATTCATTTACATTTTTCTTTTGACAAAACACCCTACTTTATAATCCTCATATATTTCCTCTATTAGCACAAAATGTCACTCATTTTTCCTTACTAAGTTTGGTGGACCCATAACATCATTTATTTAGATAAAGAATTGAATGGGTGTGAGAGAGTATTACATAGGACGTGCGCTATAAACATCATTATTTTATGCTTAATTTTTGGAAATAATGTACTTAGTAACTAAAAATATGGACAAATAAAAACGTACATTATTAACAAATACTCTGTAGGAAAAAACAAATAAACTTAAAATAAATCAAATGGAAAGCAAGGAGTGTATATATATAACCCTACTCCAAACAACCCTTCATCAGCTTCATTCCAAGTACAGTAATAATTAATAATATGAACTCCTCCTCTACCACTTCCTCTTCTTATTCTACAAAGCCTAATACTACTACTAGTACTACTAACATAAACACCACTAATAATGGGAAGAAGAAGAAGAAGGCCGGCAAGAAAGGCGGAGACGGGGTGGTGAAGGTGTCGAGGGAACCACAAAGCATGGCGGCGAGACAACGAAGGCATAGGATTAGTGAGCGCTTCAAAATATTGCAAACTTTAGTCCCTGGAGCGGCTAAACTTGACACTGTCTCCATACTTGATCAAACTATTCAATATCTCAAGTTTTTGAAGTTTCAACTTTGGTTGCACCAAGCCCCCATCCCTAACTACAACAACAACAACCTTACTGCTTGTCTTAATAATAATAATAATAATAATAATAATAATAATAATAATGTTAATATTAATAATATTTATGATCAATATTGTTCACATGATGAGATGATGTGGTATAACGTCCTTTGTTGTCAAGAAGGTGGCGGCTCGGAGTTGGCTCCTCCGGCTACACCAACACATGTGCTACCAGGGTTTTCTTATGGTTAATTACCATGGAAGCTAACTAAAGGTCTTTGGAAAATTAATTAGTTCAATTTACCTAGCTAATATCCCTATATATATATATTACTACTATGTATGGAAATATAAGTACGATTTATACAAATTATTGTTTTTTTTACCTGCAAACTGTTATTTTAGATGTGCATTGGTTAAACTCAAACATATTTGATAGTAGTCGACATCTAGAAGATATCACCTCAGACCACACGATTCCAAGATCGAAACTCAAGCGTATGTAGCTACTAATTAAATACAGTAATTAATTAGGACTGATCATTGTTAGTTTTCAGTAGTAGAGTGATTAACGGAGATGATGGAGATTAAAGTGATTAGGACTGAAGGTTAAATTTGATTCTATAGTACGTATAGTGATTAGATATTTATAAATGCTAATGCGTTGGCAGCTAATGTAGTCGGTTGGGTAATCAACTTTGTTTCCTTGTAATGGGTTTGATTATACATGTTGAGGTCTAGTCAGTCAGTCTAGAATCTAGATACTGTGAGGGCCGGGGGTAACAACGATTACTACTCCGTATTCAACAAGTAAGTCTATCTTGTTCTAAGGCCTCGTTAGTTCGTACTAGTTCCTTACTAAATATGGAGGCATATATCCCTTGCTTCTTTTTTAGGGATAAAACAATACAACTACACACATAATAAAAGACAAGAATCCAGAGGATAATAATAGGACACGAAGTTTTGCTAACTTCACACTGTACGGAACATGTTTTACTTAATTTATTAGAACAATGTGAACAATGTGTACTCCTTCTGTCTCCATTTTTTGCCTTTTATATTTAATCAAAGGCAAAGAAATGAACGAGATGAAGAGAGTATATATTGTTGGGAGATTTGAGAGAGTTTAACACAATGTATATGGAAGAGAAAGATTACTGATTGCATTAACTGAAAACAAGGGAAAACTACATGCTTAACTACAGAATTAACATTATTAACTGCTCCACTAATAACACTACTACTTAGCCTAAAAACATGGAGAAGCATGACTCTGACACTCCTCTTAACTGACTCCTACTTGCTCCTAATTACCAGTTACACTGTAACTATCTTGACTTATTAGTGGGGTGGTTTGATTCACAATTCAACATACACCTCCCCTTGATGCAAACACCCTCATTCCAATTCGATCCATGAACATTTGATGCTTGGCCAACGTCAGACTCTTTGTGAAGAGATATGCATTCTGATAATTGGTTCCACAGAACTTGAGTACTACCTTCTCATCACTTACCAGTTTCCTGATGAAGTGATGTTGCACTTTTACGTGCTTTGTTCTAGCATGAAAAGCCTGATTCTTTGTCAATGTTATAGCTGACTTATTGTCACACCATAGAACCGTGGCTTCACCTTGAGTATGACCTAAATAAGTCATCAACTTTCTCAATCACATAACTTGTCTACCAGCAGCTCCTACAGCAACATATTGCCTCAGTACTTGATAGAGCAACTGATTCTTGCCTCTTCGAACTCCAGGTGATAACACCTGATCCTAGACTAAAAATTGAACCTAGGGTGCTCTTCCTCTCCTTTATGTCACCTACCCAATCACTATCTTTGAAGCCTACTAGCTTGAATTCTTCTAGACTTTTCATACCAGATCTCATACTCCAAGGTTCCAGCCACATATACCTTAGGATTCTTTTCACTACACCCAAGTGTTGTTTGGTTGGACAGTGCATAAACCTTGACACCATACTCACACTGTATGAGATATCAGGTCTTGAGTGTGTGAGGTAGTTTAGCCCTCCAACCATGCTTCTGTATATATGTTCATCTGCACTTCCAGTTCCATCATCATGTTGCAGCTTCTCACCTGTGTTTAAGGGAGTAAATTCCCCTTTGGTTTTCTCCACTCTAAACTTTCTTATCATGTCAGAAGCATATTTTTGCTGACTCGGGAATATACCTTCATCTCCTTGTTGTACTTCTAACCCAAGGAAATAACTCCACAAACCAAGGTCTGTCATTTCAAATTCCTGCTGCATCTTTTCCTTGAACTTGTTTAATAATTCATTTGAGGAACTGAAATAGATGATATCATCTACATATAGACATACCACCAAGAACTTCCTCTTTCCTTGTCTTTTTATGTACAAGGTAGGTTCATTCTCACTTCTTTCATAGCCTTCTTTGGTAAAGAAGGCATCAATTCTGTTGTACCAGGCCCTGGAAGCCTGTTTTAACCCATAGAGTGCTTTTAGTAGACTTTGCTTTCCTCGTCTTTGACAAATCCTTGTGGTTGTTCAACATATACTTCTTCCATTAACTTTCCATTAAGAAATGCAGATTTGACATCAAAATGGTAATTTGGCACTTGAACTGTGCTGCCAACGCTATCACCACCCTTGCTTATTGTTTCAAATCTTGCTACTGGAGTAAATATCTCCTCAAAGTATATCCCTTCCTGTTGAGCATACCTTTTGGCTACAAGTCTTACCTTGTATTTCAACATGCTCCCATCCGTGTTGACCTTGGTCTTATAGACCCATTTCAACCCAATAACATTCTGTTCAGGTGCAGCTTCCACCAGTTCCCATGTGTTGTTTTTCTGTATGGATCTTATTTCCTCCTCCATAGCTCTCTGCCAGTAAGGATTCATTGTTGCAGTAGTGAAATTTGTTGGTTCTGCACTTACCAGTGCAAATCCGCAGGTCTCATAGATCTCCTGGAT
The DNA here is from genome assembly GCA_958450325.1 of Agrostemma githago. Classification (NCBI taxonomy): domain Eukaryota; kingdom Viridiplantae; phylum Streptophyta; class Magnoliopsida; order Caryophyllales; family Caryophyllaceae; genus Agrostemma; species Agrostemma githago. The sequence continues at coordinate 7,209,109 of OY288239.1, forward strand.
TGATTTCATTCTTCTAGGGAGAGATTCTGGAGTGTCAACTCCAGAACTTGCTGAAGAGGATGACTCAGGACTAGCGTGTAACACCCCGGCCCAAACTAGGACCGGAAATGTTAGTCGTGGTAGCTCGCCAGGCTCTGTACTGGTCCCACAGATCAACACGAGTCCTTTCAGGTGCAGCTTCCACCAGTTCCCATGTGTTGTTTTTCTGTATGGATCTTATTTCCTCCTTCATAGCTCTCTGCCAGTCAGGATTCATTGCTGCAGCAGTGAAATTTGTTGATTCTGCACTTACCGGTGCAAATCCGCAGGTCTCATAGATCTCCTGGATTGATTTCATTCTTCTAGGGAGAGATTCTGGAGTGTCATCTTTAGAACTTGCTGAAGAGGATTACTCAGGACTAGCGTGTAACACCCCGGCCCAAAGTAGGACCGGAAATGTTAGTTGCGGTAGCTCGCCAGGCTCTGTACTGGTCCCATAGACCAACACGAGTCCTTTCCAGAGCATTTTGTCCTCACTCATGCGCATCCCGGAAACCTTCCTAGGAGGTCACCCATCCTTAGACTACTCTCAACCAAGCACGCTTAACTGCGGAGTTCTTTTGCATGGACAACCAGAAAAAAAGGTGCACTTTGTTGATATGAGTAGTACTTCAAATCCCTTTAAGCAAAGCTCATAAATAGGACATCTTCAATCAATGTGGGGTGTTTCAAGCGTTTGTTCCTGCAGGTTCTGGTTCTGCATCTTGTAAAGAATCAAAGGTGAAGGTTCTTTAATTCCCTTCACTGTTGCTACTCCAATCTCATGACTTCTCTTCATCAAACACCACATTCCTGCTAATAATTACTGTTCCAGTAACAGTATCATACATTCTGTAAGCCTTAGAGTGAGCTGCATATCCCAGAAATATGCACTTGGCTGACTTCTCTTCTAGTTTTGTCCTAAGATTTCTCAGAAGAAAAACAATGCTACCAAATATTCTCAGATGACCTACTTTAGGTCTTCTCCCTCTTCACACTTCATATAGTGTTTGATTCACTACAGCTCTGGTGGGAGAGACATTCAACAAATACACCACTCTAGCAAAACTTCACTCCAAAATTCACTTGGTAGCCCTTTTGCCCTTAACATACTCCTGGCCATCTCTACCACGGTTATGTATGTTCTTCCTTTCTGCCACCATTCTGCTCTGGGGTATATGGAGCAATCAATTCTCTTTCAATTCCATATTTCCCACAGAACTCAGTAAACTCTTTTGAGTTCAACTCACCACCTCTGTCAGTTCTAAGCACCTTAAGGGTCACATTTTTTTTATTCTCAACCACAGCATTAAATTTTTTAAAGTTTTCTAGTGCCTCAGATTTAGTGACTTGGAAGTAGACCCAACTCATCCTACTATAGTCATCTGTTAGCAGTAAGAAGTATCTACTTCCCCCTAGTGACTCAGACTGCATAGGGTCACATAGATCAGCATGGATCAACTGAAGGCATTCACTTGCCCTCCATGTTGTTCCAGAAGGAAATGAATACCTGGTCTGTTTCCCATAAACACATCCTTCACAGACCCCAAGTTCACCTATTCTAGTTAAAGCATTTATCATCCTCTTAGTAATCAACATTTTAAGACTTTGCACATTAAGATGACCATATCTCTTGTGCCACAGCTCTACTGTATCATCATTCTTAACCACCATTGAAGATTTTTTGTTGTTGAGTATATCTAGTGAAAACATCCTATTACTTCCCATATAAGATGTAGCAACAATTTCACTAGATTTCTTATCCTTAATCACACAGGACTTATTATCAAATAACAAGGTATATCCACTTTCTACTAGTTGATCTACACTTTGTAGATTATATGCCAATAATGGAACATATTGCACATCATGCAAGAGTTTTGTGTTACCTTGTTCAGTCTGAACTACAATGGTTCTCATGCCTTCAACCATGAGCTTCTTGTCATCTCCAAGTCTCACCATGCTTCTTTTAGTTTCATCTAAATCTCTAAACAATGACTTCATGCTTGGCATGTGGTTCGAACACCCACTGTCAATGTACCAATCTTTATTCACAGACTCTTGAGGCCCTCCTCTTGTCAAGAACAACTTATCCTCTTGTTCTGCAAGATTTGCTCTTTAATCACCTTGCTCATTCTGTTCTTTGTCCTTCAACCAACAATTTGCTATTTTATGACCGACTTTGTTGCAGTGATAGCACTTGACAGTGGTTCTGCCTGACTGAGGCTGAGATTGAGACTAAAATTGTTCTCTATCCTCAGTCCAGTTCTGTCTTCAACCACGTCCTCTTGCTCCTCTACCTCTAGTACCTCTTCCTCCTCTTCCTCTAGCATTCTGACCCCTTGACCTGTCTTTCCCAGGTTCATTCCTTACTTGGAATGCTTTCTCTTCTTGCTTATTTGATGATGTGTTCAACCTCTCCTCATGTACTTGAAGAGAACCCATGAGTTCATCTAGAGTATAGGTAGTCATATTCTTTGACTCCTCAATTGCTGCTACCACATGTGATCAAACTTAGCTGTTAGACTCCTTAACACCTTCCCAACAACCAGTTCACTTGACATCTTCTCCCCGCATGAGTTCATTTGATGAACAGCACTGGAGATTCTGGACAAATAATCTTGGATTGACTCTTTGTCCTTCATGAGTGCAGTCTCGGATTCCCTTCTCAAAGACTGTAGCCTGATAGTGACAACCTCTTTATCACCAAGATACTCCTTTTTTAGTATATCCCACGCCTTCTTTGAGGTAGTGGTAGCTGCAATCCTAGGAAAAACATCATCATCCAAGGCTTGTTGTATCATGAAAATCCTTCTTTCTCTTCTCTTTCAACCCTTGATCTGGTTCAGCTGGGTCTTTATCTTCAAACCCATCTTCAACCAATCCCCATAACTCCTGAGACTTGAACAATGTCTGCATCTTCAAACTCCAGAAATGATGCTTCACACCATTGAATACAGGCAGCTGTGAGAACGAGTTTGATCCATTGTTCTGCATATTGAACAATAATGCTTCGCCAGTATTTTTGGACCTTGAACATGGTGGCTCTGATACCACTTTTGTTGGGAGATTTGAGAGAGTTTAACACATTGTATATGGAAGAGAAAGATTACTGATTGCATTAACTGAAAACAATGGAAAACTACATGATTAAGTAAAGAATTAACGTTATTAACTGCTCCACTAATAACACTACTACTTAGCCTACAAACACGGAGAAGCATGACTTTGACACTCCTCTTAACTGACTCCTACTTGCTTTTAATTACCAGTTACACTGTAACTGTCTTGACTCATTAGTGGGGTGGTTTGATTCACAATTCAACATATACTCTCTATATAGCCAGGGGGATTGACAGGGGTGATGGGGGTGAACCCTCATCCCCATTATTTAAAAAAAAGTTTTAAAATTTTTTTAAAAAAATCAATGGCGGATTCTTAAACGCAATGAAATACAGTAAACCCAAACAAAATGTAAACTCAATTCTTCAACTATCCTTGATCCCTTGTTCAAAACCCCATCTTTTCACATCTTTTCAATTTTTTGTCTTCAACTCTTATTGAACTTGGTTTTTCAGGGTCTATTTGAAGAATGAAGATGAGTTGATGGTGGTTTTGTATTCTTGACCATGAAAATTTGAAATCATCATATGTATTTGATTTGCTTTTCTGGGTTTTAAGTGGTAAGAGGGAGGGGTCAATTTTTGGGTCTTTTCTCACATAACTCTGGGATACTATTTTAGTTGGGTCAATTTTAGTTGTTCAATATTTTCCGGGTATAGTTTTTTTTTAGTCTTCTAGTTACTCTTCAAAATTATCATAGTTTTATATCTTTAACTTTTTTGGTCTTTTAGTTGTCAAATTTTTGTTTGTGACGAAAATGTTTGTCTTAAGTTTATAAAGGGTCAAATATTTAAGATAAGACGAACCCATGTGCTTAGGTTGTACTCCGTAGTTTTTTTTTGACATTTTCTTTCTAGTTGGGTATATTTGACCCGTTGTTTTAAAGTTATAATGGGTAAGTTTCTCACAAATAAGACCTACTTCTTTTAGTTATCTTTTCAAAATTACTGTAATTTTAGTTTAGACCTTGTTTAATTTGGCTAGAGTAGATTGAATTGAACTGAGTTGAGCTCGAGTACACTAATGTAAATTCAAGTAGTCTACACTGAATCAAGTTATTCCAGTTGATGATGTTCTCGACATTTATTTATTTGTCAGAAATTTTTTATCACTCCCACCCCAGAAATCCTGGATTCGCCACTGTATATAGCTACATGAATTATCCGGAGTAACTAAAAATACAATTGATGCGCTTGGGCTAGTGGGAGTATATGATACAAGTGTCTTAACAAGGTAAGGATATGGATATCCATGCATGTTACGCGGTTTGGTGTTCCCCTCCCCAACTCTCACCAGCTGGATACATGTTTGGTTGTTCTTTTGTGGTTGTTTGTAGGCTGGGTACTTCGATATGGGTTTACATTCTGTAGATTTTGACTTTTGAGGTAGGATTAGTTTTTTTTCCTCTCGTCATTTGTCTTCTGTGGAGGCCGTGTGTGTTTGGTTTCGGTGGGGATAGCGGTGGTTCAAAGCTCCTGATGATTTACATTGTCATGTTTCTTATTGTTTAGGCTATGTGGTTTCTTAATAAAGGCCTCTCTAAGGCCACAATGTTAGTTCCTCTCTAGTAACCTAGTAGGTGCATGTTCCCGTTCCCTTTCGTTGTATGGACTAGTAGTTTTATCGTTGTTTGCAAGCCCATCAGAAAATAAGTCAAGAAGATGTTTGACACAGGGGCCCAAAATAGTGCAGGGCCTCAAATATATTTATTGCTTCCATTATAACATACACATAGTAGTAGCACAATGGGAAGTGACATGACATTTGGGGAAAAATACCAGGGTTTAATCCCTTGTGTTAGAAATTTTTTTAAAACTTTTGTCATTTATTGCCCCACGCCTTAAATTTGATTATTAATTATTGAATCAACTAATCCTCATTTTTAGATATTACACTAGTTTTTAATTATTTAATTTTTATTATTTCCTAAACAAAATACATTTTATTTATATAATTCATATTTTATTTTATTAATTTATTGTTTTAATAATTAAATTGTTCATAATTGTGGAGTATTATTGATGAAATTCAATGATGCTCAATACATACGTATTAGTTATTTAATCATACTGTACAAAGCACAATGTTTTGCTTAGACAATGATATTATTTTTGTACTCCGTAGTTGGTCGCCTTGTCAAGCAAATCGTTCGAAATTGTAACTTAATATTTTATGGAAAGAAAACTATAATTTCTCTACAGGTTAACACTCGTTAATATATGGGCCTCAAACAAAAAATGAAATCGGGCCACCGAATATTATTTGACGGCTCCGATTGTTTGTTCTTGCTCGTGGATAGCAATAATAGTATTGTATTACAGTAGTAAGGTAGCTACGTTACAGATAATTCGTCAGAAGACTGTGTTCATTGGCAATTATGGATAAGGGATAATTGGTTGTTGAGGGGCTCTATTTCTTCTCGCTTATCTACATGATGATTTTCTCAAACTATTGGAGCTATGATCAAAGGGTTCGATGACCAAGGTGCAGGGGATCTAATCTATCATCGTCGATGACAACCTTCATCGTCTTACTTTTCACCATTTCTTTCTACGTTCTTTTCACAAGAGCATAAATACATCACGCATGTTCTTGTCACCCTGCGCTCGTACGTACTGACTTTCGAAGAGTAAAAGTTATGTTGATGAAGTTGGTATAGATGCTCGTTCCTAATTAATTATTCTGTAATTGTTAAAAAAATTACATTCAAACTATTACCTTTAACTCGGTTTTACTTTATGATGACAATAATACTATTACTAAAATAAATAAAAAATACTCCGTACAATTTAGGTGTCAGCCTCTCATGCACATTTTTTCCCTCCAAAAACAAAACATTATTATTTCAATAAGGAAACAAATAAACTACAAGTACTAAATTCAAGTGGTTAGAAATTTTTTATCTCATAATATTTGGAGTATTATGTTACGGAGTATCTTCTAATTTGTTAACAAAAGTCTAATGATTTGAATAAATATAAGGGAATTTATTTTGATTCGTGGCAGTTGATTTTGTGTTTTAGAAAAAAATCAAATAATAAATAAAAAATTATGTTATTATTAGGTTTGTAAAAAAAATATTCATCAGAATATTACTAATAGATACGGAGTATTAAATGAGATTGTTCGATTACCTTTATTATCATTGAAATTTTAATTTTTTAATCAAATAATAAGGTAAAAATTATAAAATGTTATTATTAGGTTTGTAAAAAAAATATTCATTAAAATATTACTAATAGATACGGAGTATTAAATGAGATTGCTCGATTACCTATATTATGATTGAAATTTTAATTTTTTTGGACAAATAAAAATGTAAATAAGATTAAAAATGTGAAAATCTGATAGGCTAACAATTATAATTTTTTTAGCCAAACAAGCCTGGCGTTTACTCACGTCCCCTGATTCCCTCCTTTCCCGTGTGCTTAAAGCCAAGTACTTCAAGAACTCAACTTTTTTGGAAGCCCAGCGTGGGAATCCGAGATTTTGTTGGCGGAGTATTTGGGGGGCAAAATCTTTGCTCCTTGAGGGTCTCCGGTGGAGGGTAGGCAATGGAAGACGAGTGGCTCCCTTGCTCTACTGGGCAATGGTTCCCTTCTGTGAATCTTGAGGCTAATCCTGAAACGCTGGTGGCAGATTTAATTAATGAAGATACAGGTGCTTGGGATGAAAACCGTCTTCAGGCCCTTATGACACAAAGCGATATCAAAGCTATTTTGGAGCTTCCGTTGCCCATGACAGAGAGGAGGGACGAAATCTTTTGTAGCCGTGTCAGGATGGGGCGTTCACTGTGAAATCAGCCTACAGGCTTGGCACTAATGGGTACGGGACGTCTATGCCAGACCTCAGAGCCCAACCGTTAGAGGATGTTTGGAAGCGGGTATATGGTCTTAAAATCCTTCCAAAGTTGGCTCATTTCATTTGGCGGGCATGTTCTAATTCAATCGGAGTTCGACAACTTCTGCACCGTTGGCATTGCATCAATGATCCCAGCTGCAGTTTGTGTGGGATAGCTGAGGAGACGGTCACGCATGCTCTGCTTGACTGCCCTGAAACGTGAGGAGTGTTGGAGGGAAGTGGCTTTGAGCAGGTGGTTGCTGATATCCCACGGGCAAGCTGGATAAAGGGGTTTAAGTGGGCGATGAACCTGCTTACAGGGGAGAATAAAGGTCGTTTCTTGGTCTATGCGTCGGCTGCTTGGACTGCTAGAAACGACCGTGTTTTCGGGGATGATCCACGCCCACTTACCTCTAATACAGCGGGACTGGTGGCTATGGTCCGTGATTATGGGTGCTTTGCTGATAGCGTGAGGATCGGGTCGAACCAGATTGATGAAGCGGGTAACCGGGCATGGCGGCCTCCGGTGACAGGGGAGGTTAAAATTAATGTTGACGCAGCGTGTCCTGGAGGGGGAGTGGTGGGTTTGGGGATTGTTGCCGGGGACGAGAATGGAGTGCTCATTGGTGTTGGGAGTCGGTATATTAGTGCATGGTGGGAACCGGCTGTAGCTGAGGCCATGGCGGCCCTTTTTGGTATGAAAGTTGTCATATCTCTGGGTTTACGTAAGGTACAGTTGGAATGCGACTCGAGCATGGTGGTGGGAGCGTTAAGGGCGAAACGGAGGTGGCGTAGTCCGATGGGTTTTATTTTGGATGATATTTTTAGTTTTGTCGAGCTTTTTGAGTCTTTTTCTGTTGATCATACGAAGCGGGATTGCAACACGGTCGCACATTTTGCGGCGAGATTGTGCCATAATGTGGGTGATGAAATTGTTACGACTTCTTCTTTTCCGCAAGCCATTTTGGACTCGCGGATATTGATCTAATATATTGACTCGGGCTCGCTTTTCTCAAAATATATATATATATATATATATATATATATATATATATATATATATATATAAAATAATCACTAATATAAAATTCTAAATATACCATGCATTATTGTGCGTGATCGATTAAAAATCTGAAAAGTTAATAGGTTATCAATTAGATACATATGAGTATTAATATTATGGAGTAAAGTGATGTATTTTGTGAGTATTGATTTCGTGATATAAAAGAACTTTTATTTAACTATCATAGAAAAATTTAGGAAAAATATAATTAGTTCAATTATCTCGATTAAAAATTTGAAAAAGTTAATGGGTTATCTATTAGATACGAGCGAGTATTTTTAAGCAATGCACTAAAAATAAAATTTTACAATTATGGTGCATTATTGCGCGGGAACTATACTAATTAATAATACTATTAAAAATATTTTTTTTACTTAAAAGATGGTTAAAAATTTGGCGTTCGAAATTATTTTTTACCCGTATTTTGACCTCTAACCCGACCCAATTCCCTACTCGTATTTTTCCCGACCAGAAATCCGACCCGTCCAACCCGTTTGACAAGTCTGTGTCCGTGATCAAATTGGATGATTTAATAATGAGTGACCAGTTGATCCAATCATCTTGACCTTCTGCACGAGGATGGTCTAAGATATATATACTCTGTAGAAGTTAAAGTTAAGTTTATAAGGGATCAAAAGTCGAAACTACTCCCTCCGTTCTACCAATTTTTTACTTTGGATCTTTTTTTGATATTCTGCTCATCTTTATTCTTTCCATACTAGTCTCCAACATCTTCATTTTTTAATAGTATTTTCTATTATGGCCTACTTTATAACTAAATGGATAGAACAAATATAAAATGGAGGGAGGAGTTGATTATTTTGAGGAGAGGTAGAATCAAGGTGACTCTCCCATCAAATATCCCTTTCAAAAACTTCGATATACTTGTGTACGCTTGATGGTATTCCACCTCCCCCAAAATCCTAACCAAATAAAAGTCTAAAACATGTGCTTTTCATGGTCAAGTCAAAGAGGGAATGAGGGATAATTGCGCACATTATGACAAATTGACAATAATACTCAGCAAATTGGCAACAACATAAATCTCAAAGTTTTGACATGCATACTTTCACGACAAGAGATAGAACTATCAAACACTGTAAAATCATTGCAAATATGTGAAAATCCAGGGCGGCTCTACTATGGACTTCGAGCAAGGTTTCCAGTCATTACGCTAAGCAAGTTACTGAGGATTCGGGGGGCGGCTATTGGCAGCAGAAACCCGAGACCCCCATTCAAGAAGCTCTTTGCTTGTGTCGTCTTTGTGCACAATCACCTCGATGAAGCAGAGGCAATCCTTCTTCGGCCCAGTAGCCGTCTCAATAGCATTTACCAGCTCCTCTTCACAGAACACCTGTTTGTTTCATGCCAACCCAAATACTTGGTTAGATACAATAATCGATACAAACTTGATCTCATGATGAATTCATGATATGATCAACTGATCATCAAATTATAAGACGCCCTACCTTAGCAGTCCAGCATTTTCCCTCTCCGTTGTGAATTGCATCGACAAGAGCAGTGTAGTTCCAGTTCTTAATGACATTGTATGGACCGTCGTGAATCTCGACTTCTATGGTGTATCCACCATTGTTGATCAGGAAGATGATCGTCTTCTGACCGCATCTCAACATAGTCGAGATATCTTGGACTGTGACCTAGAGATTTCATGAACAAATTCAGTTTATACACCACCTTTATGAAATCATTTCCTTAGTGAAATTCACATATAACACTTGGACATCACATCTTAAGCAATAACTTATTTGCAGTTGACAGGTTAAAAACTGAGAATTTGTTCTTATCAGAGAAGTTAATTGAGATTAAAGGGTGAACTTCTAACCTGAAAACTACCATCACCAATGAACGCAAGAACTCGCTTTTCAGGAACCGCTTGCGCATAACCAAGAGTGGCCCCAACAGACCATCCAATAGATCCATACTGCATCTGGAACTCATATCTGACATTGAAATATATAATTAACCATCGATACAGAGCGAAATTGAGAAAAATCGACATACAAAATGAAATGAAATGAAAGATTAAGCTTACCCGCAACCTTTCGGAAGCTTGAGCTTCTGACAGTTAAACCATGAATCACCGGTCTCTGCAATGACAGCAGTGTCACTTGACAGCATCTTCTGAATATGCTGGAAAAGAACATTGACCCTGAGAGGTTCTGTAGGTTCACACTTGAGAGGCTGTCCCTCGGGAACAAAGATCCTGCTGTAATTCTCGAAAGCTGTAGTATTTTTCTTTATCCTCCTAGCCAATTCCTTGAAGAAATCCTTCATGAGAACACAGCCGAAAGCAGGACCATTACCGATGACAACCCTATCAGGCTGCACAACGATGGCCTTTTCTCTCTTGAGAAGCAAGGAGTAGCCGACGGAGCTATAGTCATTGAAGATTGGACCAGCAAATAGATAGGCATCAGCAGATTCAACAATCTCAGCACAGAAAGCGGTGCTGACGGCTCCCCAGTAAGTGCCTATGAAGTGGGAATGGTGCTCTGGGACTAAGCCTTTAGCAGAGGGCATCACGGCCGTCGCGTATCCAGATGCATCGGCTAACTCAACAAAAGCGTTGCATGCCTTTGCCACCCGCAGTTTAGGGCCAGCCACCAAGACGGGCTTCACGGCCTTGTTCAGAAACTCAGCTGCTGCTTCCACCGCAGCCTCCAGGCCCATCATGTTACTCATCCTAACAGTACACACACCACACATACATACATACATATATGAGCCAGTGAAGCAGGTCATAACCTTTTCAGCATCAGAGAGGACCTGGCTTAGGTGTGAGGCGCAGCGCAACATTAACTAAAATGGCGCAAGGAGCTAGGCCAAGGTGTGTCGTATGCTTAAGATTCAAGCAATAAGGCACATTGAGTTTCCATTTTTGTGGACTACTTTTATTTATTATATATAGGTGCTCTACGTACCACTGCAGATGTCATATAATCATCACGTCTAGCATAATCTAGAATCAGTTGGTCACGCACGATTAATCATTGAAGACAACATACTACTGTACCATTTTGGTCTAATATAATGAGGCAAACAAACTCCAACTCCCGTTGAACAACATTTAACAATACATTTATTTGTCAGACTCAGGAAAGCAATAAAAAAATGGACTGATGACAGCATACAAATCGCAGCATAGTCGCATATTAGACCTCATTAAAGCTCGATTTACATCATAAAGTATATCATATGGAGTAGTATTATATAACGGAAAATGAGATTGCGTCAACAAAATACGCCACATTACCTCGTACTGCATTAAATTATTTGAATAGTTTTTACGAATTTTGGAATTAATTCCCTCTGTTTTTTATCTCTTGGTTCATTTCAATCAAATATAAATATGTTTGTCGAGGCCAATATATTAGAGAAATGGAACAAACCAAACAACCAAGAGGGAGTAGATTTCAAAAAAAAAAAAAAACAGGAGGGAGTAGCATTAACCAAGAATATATATGCAGTAGAGTGTAAAAGCAATAAGAAGTACAGTAACAAATTTAGTTGAAGTGGTATTAATTAGGCGTGGCCGCCAGATAGTGAAATAGTGGTGGTTTAAAACAAGAAAAAATAGAAAGAGGGAGATGATACATACTTGGGGGAGAGAGAAAAAGGAACAGGCTCACGACTGAAAGTAGGGTGAGGAATTCCGGGTAAATTACAGCTGACACTTATATACACCGGCTTACTCTCCTTCAACGCCGTCGATATCGCCGTGTCTATCTGCTCGTGCGCATCCTCCAGATTATTCACCACCGCCTTCCCACCCATTCAACACATACATCATTATTAATTAATTACGTAACAAGAATAATAATCATTCACTAATTATATGGAGTATCGAAAATAAATACAGTAGAGTGGAGTAGATACCTGGTAACAGGTGATGGTCTGGAAGCAGCGCAACTCCTGGGTAAAATCCGGGAGCCCGATGGTATGATGGAGCACCCTATTAGTCCCATAATCATTAGAGTTGGGCCCACCGACGATACACACCACCGGCAGATTCTCGCTGTAGGCCCCAGCAATGGCGTTGAGCACGCTCATCCCCCCCACCATGAAGGTGACCACGCAGGCCCCCACTCCCCGGCGCCTCGCGTACCCGTCCGCCGCGTACCCGGCGTTGAGCTCGTTGCAGCACCCCACCAGGTTCAGCCCCGGCTCCGCCAGCAGGTGGTCCAGCAGTGTCAGGTTGAAGTCCCCCGGCACCGAGAACACGTCCTCAACCCCGATCTCCACCAGCCTCCGAGCCAGGTGCCGACCCAGGGTCGCCTCCCCCGCCGCCACTGTCTGCACCGCAACTGCCTTCGCTGGGCAACATATGTCGTTGTTTGGGGCTGGACACGTGTCAAGTGATCCTATTTTTGTATCCATTCTCTTTTGAAATTGTTTGAATTGATTTGATTTGATTTGATTTGATTTGTTGCAACTGGTGCTGGGTATACGGGCGTATATATAGGGTAGTTTTCTTGGGGAGGAGGGGATTAAGAATAAACGAGGGGCGGTTTTGCTGCTGTGATCATTTCTATTTTCATTGGGGGGGGCAGAGAAAGAGAGCAATACTACTAGCCAGTACGAGTAGTACTAGTGTACTACCCAAAGTAAAATTGCAAGCTGTGTGTGAGAGAGTCCAGTGGGATCGGAATTAGAGATATAGTACTGTGATTAGCAAAGATAGTTAGCTTGAAAAGGGGGAATTCATTCTAACAATCACATTAGATGTTGGAGATCGAATTTAGGCATCTTTGGAAAATGCATTAATGGGATTGATATCAAAGAATTTACACGCTATTGTTCTACGGAGCATTATTCATTTAGCGGGTTGCTGAAGTACTTTGTCTTTATTTATGTGTCGATATATAAAATACCTTGTTTTACTTTTATAACAAGATCCATAAAAAAAGTTTAGGCCACTAATTAATTTTGTACTTACAGAATATATTAAAAGTTAACTAAATTTAAGAAACAATAGTAGAGTACTCTATAGTCCACGAGTCCGTATGAAAGAAAGTTAGGTATCGTAAGGTAAGTCAGATTAGTAAGCAAATAAAAAAAAGTGGGTTGAAAAGTGGTCATGTTTAGGCAGGGAGCTAGAGCATTGATGTCGGTCATGGATGCCATGCATATACTGATATACTCGTACTATACGAGGGAGACGGACGACTAGGCGATCTGATAGGATGAAAAATAGAAATGGTAGTTTGCGTTTTGCATGCAAAAATTTGCGGTGGGCAAATATTCCACGTACGTTTACGTTTGCTACATGTTTTACGAGTCAAACCCATGCGTCAAAAACCAGAGACTGTTTATTTTTTTTTGGAGTATTCATTATTGTAGCACGGAGTAACTTCTAAGAGTGTTATTCAACCTATTCTTATTTACAAGTAAACTGGTCACAAATTTGTAACGAGTCAAGTAGTTTGGATAAGACAAAAAATATAGTGTTAAGTGGGTAGCATATGACTTGTCATTATTCATCTAAGTGGATGATATTTGGCTCGTTATAATATTGTGACAAATATATAATTATTTGGTTTGTACCCACACTAGTGCACTATTGCCTTCTCGCTTTCTCGATACTCCAATATTTATTTATTGGGTTATGTTAAACTCAATCATATGGGTTGTAGGTAAGACATTAAAATCTTCCAAATTTAGTAGTATAAAGATAGAATTTGAAACTCAAATTACATATACATTGCAATTAATACATATATTGAAAATTTATTTCCTCTTATAGTTTCTTAAATACAACCTATTTACTTGTATTTAAATTCATTATTGTCAAAATTTCATATCATTAAATTTTTTTTTATCTCGGACGCAATTATTTTCTTTTTATATTATTTGTTGGAGTATTTTTTTAATCAAAGACAAATAAATAACTGAGATGGAATGAGTACTTTTTTTTTGTTTAGTACGACCAAAATTGACTTTAGATTTTGATTTTCGGAACAATTTCAAATTTATTTTCTCCATTTTTTATTTTTTCTTTTTACCTTTGATAAAATACACATCATAGAAAAAAAAATATTGAGACGGGGAATATTAGATAAATATTATTGAGTATGATATTAACTGTATTTTAATTAGTGGATAATTGTCGTCTAATGAATTTGAGAGATATGATTCCGGATTCAAGATGTCAATTTGAAACCCAAAACTAAATACTGGACCTTTCTCTCTTAATTTCTAATCAAATATCAGTATATTTTTTCTTAAAAAGAAAGAGTAATTAAAATCTTTCATCCTCGTGAAAACTAAATAAATTTTTATTCTCTAGTGTGCTCTTATGTGAAGCACGACAACAATTGAGTAGCTCATGAGTTAACTAACTTTAAGTAAACTTTTGTTCCTTTCTTTAGAGTTTGTGAGGTGTCTCTACCTCAATGTCTCGAACATTTTATTTCTCTTGATTTGATTAATGTTTATTAGTCCCGGTTCAGAGTTTGGGAATTCAAGAAAAAAAAAACCTAGGAATAGTAGTCATGTAATTTTCGTGAGATTAAAAATTAGTTAGAAATCCCATCCATAAAATTTGGCTACAACATAGGATTTCTATTAACTACGAGTATTTTTTTAAATATTATACTCCGTAAGAGTTAATGTAAACATATTAACTAAATAATGTTATTCAAAATGCTTCTATCCTTAGTCACGAAATGTTTATAAAATGGATTCATAGTGGATCAGATTTCATTAACTCAATCAAGTGATAATTTGGACTTAATTGATTTTTCGTCTTTCAGAAAATACAAAATAAAATGCTGACATGGCTAATCATTTTTTTCTTCTTGCAAAATGTATGCAAACGAATGCTTCCTATGAAAACATCTGGGAAGTTCGCATATATAAATAATCCAGGATAAAAATCATCAGAGCGGATCTCCCGTTCCATTTTTTTGTCCCACTCCGTGTGCCACACCATACATCGGATGACACCTCGCCTATTGAATAAATAAAATAAGCAACAAATATTATACACTTGTTGATGTGTCATTCAATGTATGGTGTGACACACAGAGTGGGACACAAAATGCGACAGGAGATCCGCATTAAAAAATCATGTACTATTCTCTAAGGAGACGATCTCACAATAAGTTTAATATATTATTATTACCGTTTATTTTTCTTCCGTAATTATTTTTTCCTAGTTTACTCGATTATCCTAACAAATTTTTCTAAAATTTTATACTCCTATATAACTTTTTTAAAACCTCTCTAATCAGCCCTTCTAATTAACTCTAATATCTTTTTAAAAAATACGATCATTCAATCGCGAATTCAAATATGGATCATACGCTGTATTTATATTCTATTTACTTGATTATTTAGTTTATATTTTTGTAAGGATGATGATGATGATCCTTTTAAAAATATCAATAGTAATAATAATTGTAGATTAAAAAAAACACAATAATAGGGGAGGGTGGGAGTGGCTGACGTGCACCCAATCGAATCGGTCGTTTAGCGAAGGACGGGGGGTCAAACAATATTTATAGACTCGGAATAACACAAAAACTAATAAAATAATCGTGGTAAGTCGTGGTCGGTCCACAGTGAAGAGTTTATGGATCCCTAAGTACCTAAGAGGGGAGGGGGTGAATTAGATACCTTTTAAAAATTCAACTTAATATTTATTGATTAAAGTAAGTTGAGTGGAAGTAGAAAACAATTAGATGAAGAAGTACTAGACTTAACATATAACGGACAGTCAGACTGTTACGCTCTGTAACACCCGCTATTTCTCCTAAGCAATTTTTATTCTTTCCGTTAGGACTTCGTCTTAACTCTGTCACTTTTGGCCTCATATTTTATCATTTTACTAAGCGCTATTTTAATTTTTGAGTTTAATAATTTTAATTTTTAGTTTTAAAGATTTAAAATTCTTTTAAATCCATTTATTTGGTTTCTTTGTAAACTAATTAATTTTTCCGCAAGGAATTCTATTTCTCTACGAATTGACATTTTTAAGCTTGGATTTAAGTTATTCATTTTCCTAAAAATGTTTGAATACGTTTCTATAATATTTTAAACTAGTAAATATTTTTATTTACAAAAAATTAGTTGTTAATGATTTTTATTACGAAGCTTCGCGAATAATTATTTTCTTACGCGAGGTTTACTCGAATTACTTTGAAATGTCTTTAACTATTTTACGATTATACTTTTTATCAACTTATAAATTATTTGAGACCATTTCCTCACATTTTGGACCGACTAAGCTCTTGGTCACAAGTTTTATTACGTTTTATTTAAACGTTTCATTTTATCACGTTAAAACGTAAACATAAGATAACTTTTATTTCATTCAATTGTTGCATTATTATCAAAACTTTTCATGCTCCATCCTCATCCTTTTGGCCGGCCATTTGGTCATATTTTCACATTGTTTTCACACAAAAGACCTTCCATCTTCCTTATTCATTCTTGTCATAAAAAAAATATTCAACCCTTCTTCACTCTCATTTTGGCCGTGTGTTCCCTCCTCCATCTTAGGCAAATTTTTGCTCCATTTCGAGTCCCAATCGCATCATTTTTATCGTCATAATAATCCTCTTTCCGTTCTCTTCGTTAAGGTATTAATCGACGTCATTTTCGATCAATTTTTACCTTGATTTTTATTAGTTTTCTCATGGTATTTTTCTGCCATGATTTTCGTGTTTGCTAAGATTTTTGGACGATCCCGAAGCCGATGAATTTATAATCGACTCGAATTTGGGTTAGAGGTAACGTCGATGTTACTCGGTATTTTACGATTTTAATTGAGTATTTGCATGTATATATTTTTATATTTTATTTTGGCAATATATGTATGTCACGAATTCTGGAAATTTTTTTAAAAAGTTGAAAATTTGTATGATTCGGTATTTTTATCGCTTTTACGAGATTAACGATTAAATTGTTATATTAATTTGTAAAATCGTAATAATCGGCCTAAACATGTAATATATGTTTATATTCTGGAAAAATGTTGTTTTTGATGATTTTTAATAATTTAGTATTTTTCTGATATTTTTGATATCGATTATTGAATTATTACCGTTTTCGGACAAAAACGATTAAAAGCCGATTTTTAGTTCTAGTACTTAAACATTTTATTTTAATCTGATTTTTGACGTGGTGAAACTTTCTGGTGAAATAGAATTTTCTGATTTTTTCATAATTTTTCGGAATTGTTAAGTGGATGAATTAATTAATCACTTTAAATCATCGTTTATCGTTAAAACCGTGTTTGTTGTTTAAATTCTCGATTTATGGTCTTTGGTTTAAATCTGGAAAAATTATGATTCTGATGATTTCATGTTAAAATGTAATTTTATGATTTTTAGTGCCTTAATAATTGTGAAAACGGGTTTTAAAGACGGTTTTGACGGGATTTATTAAATCTGGAATTTTTGGAAATCTGGAAAAATGGTAGATTCTGGAAAATCATGATTTTTAGGTTTAATAATAATTTTTGGATATTAATACTTAAATCGTTTTGTAATTACTATTTTTATTAATCGTTATTGTCGAGATTGGACGATTAACGAGAAAACGCTTTAAAAACCGAGTTTTTAGAATTCTGGAAATTTTCTTTTCTGGACAGAATGTCCATAAATATAATTTAACTATTTTACGTAATTTTTGTACTATTTATGATAGTCTTTAATTAATAAATATTGATTTTCGGACAAATTGTGATTTATCGCTAAATTGCTTCGTCTTACCTAAAAGAATTATTTTTCCAGCAATTTTGAAAGTATTTAAATCTGAAACTTTAGGAGTTAAATCATCCCTTAACATACTCTAAATGTAT
This sequence comes from Agrostemma githago, assembly GCA_958450325.1. Lineage (NCBI taxonomy): Eukaryota > Viridiplantae > Streptophyta > Magnoliopsida > Caryophyllales > Caryophyllaceae > Agrostemma > Agrostemma githago. Next base: position 7,226,979 of record OY288239.1, read on the forward strand.
TTGTTGGTTTGATTAAATAAAGACGTTCAAATATTTAATATGATGTTTGCCGTAAAATCCTATTTATAATTTTATCATCGAAACTAATAATAATTAGGGAATTTTAGCTTTTAACTTTTTGAAAACACCCTAATTAGTAGTATTAAAATGTTTAAGACATTTTTAATCATCTTATAACACTTATACGATATTTTAATGATTTCATAAAATCAACTGATCTTACTTTAATAATTAATATCGTTAAGGCCGAAAGTATTAGTTTTATAAATCTATATCGTTTACTAAAAATGTGGTATTGGTATGAACTAATATTTTCAGTACTTTGATATAATGCTATTTTTAGTAAAGTTTCTAAAAATAGAAGTTTCCTAAAATAGAAAGTTTCCTCTTTTAGAATATAAATGTTTACTTCTTTTATCCTCATATTATTTATATTGATTAAATCTTTTGAATATCGATAATGACTTTGTTTTGAAGTTATGGAATAAGAACAAGTGTGAGGTTAGAGTAATATAATCTGGGGTTTACGGTTTTGCCATCAACTATAAGGCTAGTGTATCAGGAATCGGTACATTGGTTGTTGAACCGGGTGACAGGTATCCCGGGAGTTGTGTACATTTTGACCTTAAGCTTAGGCCTCGCAGTAAGTCGCCGTCATAAGTTGAACTGGGTGACAGGTAATCCCAGGAGGGGTGTGCATTATCTTAAACTAGGGCCACGCATTTATAAGTCGCCGCTCTATTATGGTTGAGTAGCCTAGTTAGAGACCGAAGTTTGATTTGTTTGAACTAAGTTCTCGAAGCTAGTTTTTAGTATCCTCCTAGTAAAAGTCTAGCCGTCTACACTACTCCTATCCATAACGCTATTTTGATTATTTTATTTATTATCGATATAAATTGGTTTGCAGGTTGGCAAATATTTTTATGTTTCTTCGGAAACCCTTTTGATTAATTTGTTTTACGTTAAAGCTTAATTTAATATGTTGTTTTACTGTTTTCCATTTTTTACTATTTTTTTCTATATTAGTAATTACTGTTTTAAAATCCTGTTATATGGCTGGGAGAACGTTGACGTTGCTCCCCACTGATTGTGGCTGTTATGTTTTTAACATGGCAGGTATATGTGTTTTCCTTCGGGTGGGCTAGCGAGCAGTTATATATGGATCCCCTGCTTGTTTTAATCAGATCACTGTATTATGGATTGTTAAAACCCTTTTTATGGATTTTATTTATTTATTTATTTATTTATTTTGTAGCCATTTTTATTTTATGGCTTATGTATTGACTTACCATTTTTTTTATTCAAGACATAGCTACAGTGTGTTATAATCCCACTTCTACAGTGTTTCCGCCACTGTATTGCGTTGGAATTTCTAGGGGATTACACGCTCTGTCTTCGCAAGGAGTACGGCTACAGAACAAAGCCACAGTATATCGACCGTTGTCAGACTGTATTCGATTCGCTTAGCAGAATGAGAAGCTACAAACGAATGTCACAGTATGGGCGACTGTTGTATGAAAAGAAATAGCACAACTAAAACTAAGTTTGAAGCTTGAGCAAATAAAAGAAAAACAAAATAACATGCTTTTATCGAAAGATGCAGCGGAAAAGTAAAGAACACGATAAAACACGATATTTTTGAATTGGTTCGGCCAACACTCTAAGGGCCTACGTCCAATGCTTTTCTTATCGTTTTTCTTTAGAAATCTACTCCGAAATCAAAAGACCCTTACAATGAAAAGCGACCCATAATCTACTCCGGTTACGACCAACAACCTACTCCGGTTGCGATTTGAGTTTACAAGACTACTCCGTCTCTAACTCACCAATGACCTACTCCGGTCACGACCAATAGCCTACTCCGGCTACGACTCTTAATAACTTAGAAAGTTACAAAGATTACAATTGAAAACCGAGTTAGACAAGAGTATGTGTGATTCTGTGTGACAGTGTGTTCGACTGTGACTTTGAAATTACTTAAGACTTTCTCTTTTGAAAATACTTTGCAAAATGCTTTTAAGATAAAAACCTTTGAAAACAAAATGCAATAAATGAAGTTTTAGTTTGAAAGCCTTGACAAATAAATGAGGCAAATGAGTTTCTTTTATAGTAGATGTGGAAATGGGTAAAAGAATGTGCCTCATTGGAAAATCCAAAGATTAAAAGGAAACCTTTGACTTTGTTAAAAAGGAAAGCTTTTTCAAAAAGAAAGGGAAGCATGCTTAAGGTTTACCAAAATTGAAGGGAAGGTGTTAACTTGAAAGGTAATACTTGAAAGTAGAAACAATTCAAGTTCACTTTCAAAAGTGAAGAACCATTTTTGGAAAACCTTAGCTTGGAGAAGATGTGCATTGTTTTATAAGAAACCAAATCATCCCTTTTTTTCTTAAAGAAATCAGATTTTTTCAAAGTCAATTTAAATTTGTAAAAAGATTTTTCTGAAGATTTATTTTTTGAAATCAAAATCTTTTTGAATCATTAAGAGCTGTCGAACGATGTAACAGTCAATCCGACTTTTACATACTGCTGTACCGAAAAACACACACTTTGCCATTCCTAGTGACTATGGACGTAGACTCGATTTTATTCTCTTCACTTGAAATTCTTGATCTTTATCTTGGGTAGCTTTGGCTTGTCTTGATATCATCATTCTTGAATTAGCACATTGATAATTATCGCACTAATGACGATTAACCTATAAGATTAAACTAGAGCACAAGTTAAATAGGCATTGTCATCATCAACAAACCCAATGAATTTCCTCTTTGATGATGACAAGCCTAAGCAAAAAACTTAATGTCCCAAGTTCCCCCTCAAAAGATTAGTCTATCAAGATTAGTAATCACATAGTAAAGGGTTTATAAGCTTAGAAGGAGAACTAACAATACTTTAGACAAAATATTTGATATAAGAACTAAGAACTATCAAGGAAGGATCAAGAATTCGTTCTTGAGGACATGTGTTTTACCTTTTCCCCCTCTTGGCATCATCAAAGAACCTGTCATAATTCCGGACACAGTAGAAAACACATATAACATAGGCACATATTACGAAAACAAATTAAAAAACATCCAAAGGGCAACAGTCACCAGGACTGTTACACAGAATCCAGAAAAGCAAATACAAACCATTGTCTTTAAAAGATACTAATAAAAAATAGTTTTTGATTTTTAAAAGAAAGATTAATTAAGAGGAATCAGACTCCTCCTCATCATCATCAGCATCGGAATCCATTTCACCATATTTTCCCTTCACCAAAGCAGAAATTACCCCGATGTTTCCTTGCATCTCATCCATTCTTGCATCCAATTTATCCAACCGACCCAAAATTTCAGCGCAAACTCGACAAGTTCAGCCAATAGAGAATAAGCAGTTGTGACTTCTTTTGAACCTTTTTTTTTATCAGGTGATAGAGGATATAGTGTTGAGAGATTGATAATTTGCCTCTATCATTGTTGAGGATTAGAGTGCGGATAAGATTTTGTAATTTAAGTGTTGTGGGAAGATGAATCTGGAGAAGGACAAAGGTTAGGTATGGCTTACATTTGTTCCATTTTGGATTTTAAGAGGGAGTAAGGATTTGGGATTTTTGACTTTTTGTATTTTTTGAAGGCATGATTATGGAGTTTGGGTAAAGAAGGGAGATGAAAAAAAAGGGGTTAAAGAAGGATGAGATTTATCAAGAAAAAGGAAAGTTACTGACATACGTTACTTTTTTTTTTTTTTCGAATTTCTGATTTTTTTTTCCTGTCAGCCAACTTCATAACTTCAATGGGAAAAGCGATAGAGGAATGAATAAATATGGGATAAGAAAGATAATTGAATAAGGGGGATATAGTTTAATATGGGGAAGGTGAATATGTATGGGAAATATGATATGGGGAAGGTAATATATTGTGGGGAAGGTGAATATGTATGGGAAATATGATATGGGGAAGGTAATATATTGTGGGAAAGGTGAATATGGGGAAGGTAATAGTGATAGAATAGGAGTGTAGGAGTGATGATGATGGGAAAGAAGATGGGGAAGAAATAAAGAGGAGAGAGAACAAGATTTTGAAAAGGAGAGAGAGAAAAAGATGGGCAGTTGTCAAACATTGGGAAGATAAAAAAAAAATTAAAAGGAAGTGAAGGTGGCGTGAAGAAGAGAAAAAGAGGAGAGAGGAAGATATTTTTTGGGTAAAAGAAATATTTAGAAGATAATAGAAGATAATATCTTAATTACCTTAAAGAAGGCACCAAGGCAGCTGATGTGGCACTGCTAGAATCGCACAAAACAGCCCTCTGAGGCCTCACGTAAATTGGGCAAAAGCGTCCAATCACTTAATGCACTCATAGTCTCTTCTTTAATTCAGGGGCAGAAAAGTCATTCTCTCATCTGTATATTTTTCGTATATAAATACTAAATACATTTCGTATACAGTATATATCATCTTTTCCCGTGTACATTTCGTACACCGTATATCCCCTTCCCGTATACTTTCGGTCTTTTTTTTTTATTTCTTGGTATTTCGTATTTACCATACTTAATATATACTTTATCTATTTAATATTTAGTTTCATTTAAATTATATAATTTTATACATTAACATATAACCACATATATTAAAACATATGTACGTTTATTTAGTGACATAAACTTTAATGTGACACATCAAATATATAATTTTATACATTTACATATAGTTACATGCACTTTAATTAAATATGTGTATGGTAGTCATAAACTATAAACTTTAATTACATAAACTATACATATTATTCGTATAAAAAATAAGCATATGGTAGTCATTTGATTATACTCATTTAATAATTGGTTGAGTAACTCTAAAATAATTTCAATATTATGTTTACATTTTATATATTTTACATTTTATATTTTATATTTTACATTTTATTACTTTCAATATTATGTTTACATTTTATCTTATATTTTACATTTTATCTTATATTTCAATATTATGTACTTTAGTTTATATTTAATTATATACTTTATTTTATATTTTACAGTTTTATGTATACGCTTATTATAATGTTATTTATTTTCCTAATATAATGCTACATCTTCCCTTATATGTATGTACATTTATTCTATAATATTCATTTATAATATAATGTTACTATAATGTTGCATCTTCCCTTATATGTATGTACATTTATACTATAATATTCATTTATAATATAATGTTACTATAATGTTACATATACATATAATATACTATGCTTATTATATAAATCATTCCTATAATTATGTATATTAGTTATATAGTTACTATGGTTCAAGCCGAGAATCATGGTTAGGTGTAACCATAAAAGGGATATTATTAGTGATTTAGTAATACTATAATACTGTTTAGTATTAGTAGTGTTAGTCATTTAGTAATACTATAATACTAAGATATAGTATATCTAATATACTAAATCACTAATAAGATTTAGTGTATAAAATAACTAATATACTATAATACTAAGATAAATGATAGAATCACGGATATTTACATCTTTTAAGTATATTTAGTATCTTATTGTTAGTAATAGATCTTTTAAATATATCTTAAAGATATTGTTATGTTTTAAATTTATATTGTTATATTTAACCGTGTAATCTGTAACAGTTCATATTGTTAGTAATAAATGATTACCAGTGATAATATATTAGTTTAATAAGTATCCTAAATTATTATAGATACTATGATATTTTGTTAGTAAAGTAATTTAGTAGTACTATGATACTTTGTTAGCAAAGTAATTTAGTAGTACTATGATACTAGGATACCTGTTCCATAATCATGGTTATTTAGTATCTTATTAGTATCTTATGAATATTCAATGCAGTTTTTTATCTAGAGATATTCTCTCATAGTAATATTATATGTTCATACCACCTAACTAATTTACTATAATACTAAGATAAATGATTATATACTAAATAACCATGATTATCTACATTTGTAAATTAATACTACATTTATTATAACTATGATATACTTTCGTTTTATTATACTCAGTAGAATTCGTTTATTCGTTTTTTGTACGTTTAATACACTTGACATTAGAATTCGTTTAATTCGTTTTATTAATACAGTTGATATTCTACGTTTTTTTATTAATACTACGTTTAATTCGTTTAATAGAATTCCCGATTGTCTATTAGCCACTGACGGATACCCGATATCCCTATTTTCTGCCCATATACTGAAAAATCAAATATTTTGTCATTCATACTAAAAATCACTACGTACGACAATCGGGAAATACTAAACCGCTAAGAGTCCTATCTTTTCAATCCCGTGATTTTATCACGGGGTTTATACTAGTTTACTAGATAATATATGGTGGATATTTTGTTAATATGTGGGATATTGGTTTTATTTTTGACAACTTCCCAAAAACAAAAAAACAATGGTTAATACACACAATTCAAAATTCATCACATAAGAATGCCAATTAATTCATTTAAGTAAAATTAAGGACTAGATCACATGCATAATCACTAGAATAAGAATTATCGGTTCGTCTAGCTAATCATGCGAGGAAAAACGATAAATCACACATAATCAATTAGAACAATTAATCAAACCAATTTCGAGTCGAAACTTCTCGAATTGGTCTCTTGCTAGTGGCTTAGTAAATATATCGGCAATTTGGTCTTCGATATTGCAAAAATTTAACTTAATGTGACCCTTTTCTACATGATCTCTAATAAAGTGGTGACGAATATCTATATGCTTAGTTCGAGAATGTTGAATCGGATTTTTAGATATGTTTATGGCACTCGTATTATCACACAAAGGAATAGAGTCATAAATCATACCAAAATCGACAAGTTGTTGTCGTACCCACAATACTTGAGAACAACAATGAGCGGCGGCCACATATTCACTTTCGGCCGTGGAGAGAGCAACGGTGTTTTGCTTCTTCGAACCCCATGAAATGAGACACGGACCTAAGAAGGTAGCTACACCCGAAGTACTCTTTCGATCGACCGTACACCCCGCATAGTCTGAGAAACCTACAAGGTCAAAAGGACAACTTGAGGGGTACCATATATAAAGCTCTTGTGTTCCAACCAAATACCGAAGAATGCGTTTTACGGCTTTAAAATGAGATTCTTTGGGATTTGCTTGGAAACGAGCACACAAACAAACACTAAATAATATATCGGGACGACTTGCGGTTAAGTAGAGAAGTGAGCCTATCATACCTCTATACACCGATTCACTAACATTCTTACCACTTTCATCCTTGTCCAATTTGGACGATGATACCATCGGTGTAGTGTATGGCTTAGCATTGGTCATCCCGAATTTAGTTAGCATCTCCTTGATGTACTTTTGTTGGTGAATCATAATTCCTTCTTTTGATTGCTTGATTTGAAGACCGAGAAAGAATCCGAGTTCACCCATTATGCTCATCTCAAACTCCGATTTCATTAGATTAGAAAAATAAAGAGTAAGGAGTTCACTAGTTGCTCCAAATATAATGTCATCGACATATACCTGGACAACCAACAGTCCATCCGACTGTGACTTTATAAATAATGTCTTATCCACCGAACCTCTACGAAAACCATTTTCAAGCAAAAACGTTGACAAGCGATCGTACCAAGCTCTCGGGGCTTGTTTTAAACCATAAAGTGTTTTGTCAAGTTTAAAAACATGTTCGGGATAATCATTATCTATAAAACCCGGAGGTTGCTCCACAAAGACATCTTCCTCTAAATAACCATTTAGGAAAGCGGTTTTAACATCCATTTGAAAAAGTTTGATGCCTTTGTGAGCTGCAAAAGCTATTAGGAGCCTTATGGTCTCAAGTCTAGCTACCGGTTCATAGGTTTCATCATAGTTGATACCTTCTTGTTGATTATAACCTTGCACCACTAGTCTAGCCTTGTTCCTTACGATTTCACCGGAATCGTCTAGCTTATTGCGAAAGACCCATCTAGTACCAATGACGGTACGATTAGAGGGCCGAGGGACAAGATGCCATACCTCATTCCTCTTGAATTGAACAAGCTCTTCTTGCATTGCTATCAACCAGTCGTCATTAGTCAGAGCGACTGTGACATTAGACGGTTCGATTTGAGAAACAAAAGCGTTGCAAGAGTAGAAATTGTTGAGGGATGATCTTGTCTTTACTCCAGATTTCAAGTCACTAGTCAGATTTGAGAGGGGGTGTGAGCTTTGATGCTTCCACTTCCTTGGAATGAAAGTATCTTCCCCCTCGACTGTAACAGTCCTTCCAACTGTTGCTTCTGAGCTGGGAGTCGATGCTTCCACACCAGATTCTAAGGACTCCTCTGGTCCTTGGGCATTAGCTGCTGCTTCACCATTATCTCCTTGAAGGTTACTTTCAGGAGGATCATTAATTCCCTCTGAACTTGTATCTTCGTCTTCAGGTAACAGTCTGGCAGACTGTTGCTCAGCAACTCCGTTTAGCTCATCTTCAAGTGTGTGTTCTTTTCGAGCAAGACCAATTTCGAATTCTTCATCTTCTTCATCATCATGTTGTACCTGCTCAAAAAGACTTGATTCATCAAATATGACATGCACACTTTCTTCGATCATCATGGTTCTTTTATTATAAACCTTGTAAGCTTTACTATGATCGGCATACCCTATGATCACGGCTTCATCACTACGGGGGTAGAATTTTCCTAAGTTATTTTTACCACTATTATGCACAAAATACTTGCTTCCAAAGCATCTAAAATTGGAAATATTCGGTTTTCTACCACGGAGCAACTCATAGGGAGTCTTATTTATTATACTTCTAACCATGACTCTATTATGAATGTAGCAAGCGGTGTTTACCGCTTCGGCCCAAAAGTTTCTAGGTAGCTTACTACATAACAACATAGTTCTAGCCATGCTTTCAAGAGTTCTATTCATGCGTTCTACGACGCCATTTTGTTGAGGTGTCCTAGGGGCCGAAAAGTTATGATCAACTCCATTATCATCACAATAAGCACCAAAAGATGAGTTTTCAAATTCGGTTCCATGGTCGGTTCTAATTGACACAAGTTTTAGATCAAGTTTGTTTTGAACCCTTTTTAACCATATTAGAAATTCATCAAATGCTTCATCTTTGGAACTTAAAAATAATGCCCATACAAATCTAGAGTAATCATCAACAATCACCAATACATTGCGACTTCCACCTCTACTACGAACTCTCATAGGTCCACACAAATTAATATGCAACAGTTGCAGTGGTCGTGACGTGCTGACTATCTTTTTGGATTTAAAGGAGCTTCTAACATGTTTGCATTTAGCACATTGATCACACATTTTATCAAATTCAAATTTCATGTTAGGGAAACCATCAACAAGATCAAGTCTTCTAAGTGTATTAAGAGTTTTAGCACTAACATGTCCAAATCTTTTATGCCATAACCACAGGTCATTTTTCATTACGCTCATGCAAGACATAGTTTGACCATTTAAAGTATTCAAATCGGTTAAATAGACATCTTTGACACGTCTACCTTCAAGAACAACTTCACGGGTAGTGGCATTCAAAATACGACACAAGCTAGTACTAAACTCAACCAAATTACCACGATCACATAATTGAGAGATACTTAGAAGATTATGTTTCAAACCTTTGACAAGCCGCACATTGTCGACACAAACCAATGAAGACTTACCAACCTTTCCAAGTCCTATGACTTCACCTTTTTTGTTGTCTCCAAAAGTTACCGTGCCACCATTATACGCTTCTAGTGAGAGGAATTGGCTTCTATCACCCGTCATGTGACGAGAGCATCCACTATCAAGATACCAATCACGGCGTCCTCTCACCAAGCCCTACACGAAATTAAGATGAGAGTTTAGGAACCCAAACGAATTTGAGTCCCTTAGTTAAAGCATCCTTAATTAATTTCCTTCGTTCCCATGTCTTGTTAGTAACTTTAATACCACGATCAATACTTTGATCCCTTTTCTCACAAGCATTTAGAAAATGACCGGTTTTACCACAATGATGACAAATGATGTACTCGAGAAGTGCTACATATTTTCTTTTCCTAAAGTCTCTTTTAGTGGGGTTGGAGTTGTGAATTTTACAATCATGACGTCTATTCCATTTGAACCCAAGCCCCTCTTTTTCACGACACAAGTTGTCTTGATTAGTGTAGACACCCACATTTTGACCGCCAGGTGTCTATGATAGTTCCCGCCAAACACCCGATGATGATTGGACGCAAACGTGCTTTGATGGACTCGGATATGGGCTCGTAATCATGGACATTTGGTTTAGGCTTATTACGGAGTACAAATCTTACAAAACCAACCTCAAATCCAGGCCCAGTAGGTCGTTTCGAGTCAAATGAGATTAATTTGGGTCGAATCCGGCACCAGGGGCAAAACCGTCTTTTAGCGACCGAGTCAAACCCGGTCAAAGATATTTCCCGAGACACACAGACCAACCGTGACACCTCACGCGTCCCATTTGGACTCAACTACTACAAAAAATCAGCTTCGAAAATATTAAACAAATCCATTCGAGGATAGAATTTGATCTCAAGTGGAATTCTATCCGAAAAACTAAAGCAATTACCGACCGAGTGTCAAAAACTCGGCCAAAAGCAGCCAAAACAGCTTAGTTCCTTGCCTTCTTCACCAAGAAAACGAGTTCTCGTTCCGTTCGAACTCTTACATTTCCTATCTAATCGGTGTTTCTTGTTGTCCAAGCAAGACACCTCTCCTAAACCTCTTCGCCTATAAATAGGATCCTTCATTCAACACAAAACAGAGAAAAAAAGAAATTTTTACAAACTATATACATCAATCATACATCTAAAATTCTCACATACCACCTCGTTATACTAAGCAATTCCCGACGAATCCAACCCGACGAAACCAACCCAAAAAACCGGCCAAAACCCGTCACGCTACACGACCAAAACCGACCCCCCCTCTCACATCACCTTACACGTCCAAACTGACACCCAAATTCATTCCCATTATCTCGACGCTCCGGCGCCTAAGCCACTTTCCAACGAGCTCAATCCCGAGAAAACAAAGCATGTAGGTTGAGGGTGTAAAATCAAACCCGACTCTTCCTCCTTTCTCTTCCCTTCTTCTCGTTTTTTTCTCTTTTTTTGTCGTGTCCGTTTTTTTTAATATGGGTCGTCGTCGTTTTTATTTATTTCTAATATCGATACTATAAAAACTATTTTCACACATAAACGTTCTTAAAATACGATATCGATTCTCTAATCGAATATCGTATTAAACAAGAACTAAATTAAATCACGTTGATGCTAATAAAATCGTTACACAGAATACGATGATTTTAACGCGGAGAGAATTAACATTTTTTCTTCTTTTCGTTCAATTTCTTTTCTTTTCTTAAAACAATTTTCAAAACGTTTTTTTTTCTAAAATCATTCCGAATATTCGTTATCGATTTCATAATTGAATATCGAATATGACGAAAATCGAAAATATAAATCGAGTATAAATTAATCCATATTTGTACGCGATTTATAAAAATTGACGATTTTCGACAAATAAAAAAAGCGGACAGACCCCCACGCGAGTCGCGCGTCTGTCAGGCGACTCGCGCGGAGGCCTGATTGGCCGAGCTCCTCTTTCTCGTTTTCTCGCTTTTCTATTTTTTTCGAATCTTACATAAAAAGCGACTTTCGCGACATATTTCGATAAATACCTTTTTTTGACCTCGGTCAACACGTGTTAATCCATCACGTGTCATAAATCTTTTTTAAAATCATGCATATCATCATATTTACATCTTTGTTCAATTTATTCAACCGTTACTAACTCGTTTTCTCGTGTTTGTAGCAATTTATTTCTTTTGTTTTATTAGACTAAAACGAATTCACATGCTAAAATAACTTTGACGTTATTAGTTTAACATGCATTAAACGACTTAGCAACCCATTTATTTTTCTCTCACATGTCTAGGGAAAATAATGTTTGCATATCATTCAACCGTCGAACTAACGCGTGTACACCAAAAACGAACGATATCTTAGTAAAGGCCGCTAAGTGCGGGCGGGGTTGGGTGTTCTTAGTGAACTTCCCAACACGTACCCTCACCCCTTACTCGGAACCATGGTTTCCGGATGTCCGAATCCATTGGCAACGAGAGTCATTCAATACACGATATCCGATAATGTCGGTATCGGTATCAAATGCTAAGGGACGAACCCAATAAACTCTGACATCGGAAATGGGCCGTATTTTGTACGCGGCCCACTACGACATAGAGTGGGTTCGAACGGGCCCGAACTCCCACAAAGTTCGGTGGCGACTCCTACTTCGATTTAAAATTCAATTCGACCCATCTCATATGGAGATTCATTCGCCTCCCCAAACCCGCGCGTGGCCGCGTCGGGGTGGACCTATGTCATGTCCACAATTTGGCGACTCCGCTGGGGATTAACTGATGTGTCACTTACCATCGGCATCCTCAGGGTGAGACTCGAAAAGAAATCGTTCGATTAGTAATGTACACGTTTTAGTTCAATGGTTCATGCATAACCCAATTCTTTCCCGGGCCAGTTACTTGTGACCGACGTCCCACTATACCACGGTGCATTCCTAAATGGGTGCACTAAAGACTTCGATGGCGGAACTCGCATGAGTTTTACGGCAGGTTCTAAGACCAACTCGGCTTAGGAAGTCCGTCCTGATTTGCGAGAAAGCGATCGTCGTTGGTATAGACCCTATTCGACCGACCGAGACTTAGACTAAGAGCATACATGGTGTCGTTATACCGTTTTCATGACTACATGTTACTTGATCTTCTTTAGTCTTTTTTTTTCCAAAAACCGTCATTTTCAAAAACTTGCATCTTTTCAAACCTACCCATTTTTCAAAACCCGGAAAGCTACCAAATTTAGGACTTATGATTTTGACTCAAAATAGCCTATTTTTAGCCGGTATGCTGTCCAAACCTTTTTCAAAAGCCCAAAATCTTGGCCCGATAACCTTTTTCTCGATTTTCAAAAAAATCGGACCATCCTACCCGACTTTGCTCGGTTTTCAAATCCAAATTCTCTTTTCAAAGCCCTCTTCTTCTTAGGACTTCCCGTATTTAGCAGTGTCGGGTCTTGTCATAGGTTGTAAGAGTCTATAGCGTCGAAACTCCGTCGATCATATATCACGGATTTCCTCCCTATCCCAGTCCGCCTTATTTGTCAAGGCACGGCCTACCTTCGTAGGACAAACTCCTGCAAAGGGAAGCCCGTTTACACATTCGAGTCCAAAGTCTAGGGAATTCTCACGTGGATCTTCCTTCGAACGGGACTAGGCCCACTTTGCCAAATCCTAAGGAAGGCCCACCGTCCACAAGTCATCCGTCTAGAAGTCGGTTTTCAGTCTTTTTCTCGTCTAGTCTTTTCCTTACTCGGGATGTACTCTTTGATTCTAAGATCTGGGCCAGTTACTGATTACGCGGTGCCCTTACAGACAGGCCACCCCATACCCGAGCCATGACGAAAGAAGCCATCGATGAGTTGACAGCCTCGTTGACCAAGATCCAAGACCAACTGAGACAAATGAGGGAGGACCAGATTGCTATCGTCACCCGGGTAAGTGCCGTGGAGCAAGGAACCCCCAATGTTTCGATCGAAGATGACGGACCTTTGGCCGCATTGGCCGGCGCAGTCCAAAAACTTCAAGAATAGGTCCACTCGACCACCAGGAACACCATCCTCACGGAAAATGCCCGAATTTATTCGCCCTTGACTGATGAACTGCCCGCTAACCTCAACTTAACGGGCTTGCCAATGTTCGACGGGACTGAAGACCCGGTGCTCCATATTCGGGCCTTCAAAGATTTTATGGCTGTTAAGGGGGTCAAATCGACCATGTTCAAGCACCTTTTTGCCTCCTCTTTAGAGAAGCACCCGAAGGCCTGGTACTACAGGCTTGATTCCAAGAAATACAAAACCTGGGATGATGTTGCAATAGAATTCGCACGAAACTGTGCGGATAATGCTGAGATCCAAACCACTATGCGCACCCTGGAGATAATGGCCTAGGAACCTAAGGAAGGATTCACAAAATACCTTCAACGCTGGAGGGCTGAAAGCGTCAAACTGGTCGACAAGCCCAGTGAAAAGGTGCTGGTTGAAGCCTTCGTCAAAAACCTCCTCCCCGCTTACCGGATCCATCTCCGGTACGCCATCATACCTAGTTTCGCGGTCCTAACTGAGATGGGGACGAGAATCGAAGATGATCTAAGATTGGAAAGCCTCACTAAGGCCTCCGCGAAGGGATACCAAGGGGCCAGCTCATCAACAAGCAAGCCCGCATCTACTGCTGCCACTCGTAGCATTTTTGACGAGGTAAACTCACTTGATACCCCGTCCAAAAAGAATACCACCCCCCGGGTATTCACCGACATAGGCACCACCTATGAAAATGCCCTGCAAAGGCTATCATCAAGAGGCCTGATCACCCCGATAGGCCCAACACCTGAACTCCCGGTCGAGCGTCGCTCCAAGGCCTACGATATCCAGGCCTACTGTCAGTATCATCAGGGTAAGGGACACGATACCGAGAAATGCTGGAAGCTAAAGCACCTTATCCAGGATCTCATCGAAAGTGGTAAGATCCCTTTGTCCGGAGGCAAACCCAACAACAAAGATAACCCGTTGGCCACTCACGCCATCTTCTCTGGGGAAGTCATGGACTGCTCACACCTCATTTCTCCGTTTGTCCCGCAAATAAACGGGATCTGGTGCGACGACGAAGACGATGTCTATCTCACCAAGGGGGAAGCTGTCCCCATCACACCCGAGGAGATCCATAAGGTTAAGTCCAAGGTCTTAGCCAACAGTCAAGCCCTCATCATCGCCGAGCCGCTTAGAACGGAGGTCGCCCCGGAAGAGCCAACTACTGAAAAGGCTCTTGTGAAGCAGCTGAGCAGGACTCGAGTTGATCTCTCTATATGGCAACTCCTAGTCAGCTCACAAGAACATCGAGAGGAACTCACTAAGGCCCTCGATCAAGTCAAAATCGACTCTATGGCTACACCAGCTGAAATGGTAGCCACGGTTCTGCCCCACCTAAAGGGGAAAGCTAAAGAAGAAGGCCCACTCATTACCTTCTCCAATGCTGATCTACCACCATTTGGGCCAACCCACAACATGGCCCTCTACATCACGGTCATCTGCCGTGGAAAGTACCTGCCCATGACCCTTATTGACGACGGGTCCGCAGTCAATGTCCTCCCCATGAGGACCGCCAAAGCCCTTGGCATTACCGAGGCCAACTACATTCCCACAGCTCAAACCATTCAGGCTTTCGATGGAAGCCCAAAGTCAGTAGCCGGAGCCACAAAACTTACTATCATAACAGGCCCGATAGAGAAGGAGCTGGAACTTCAAGTGATCGACGTGACTTCCTCCTTCAACCTTCTTTTGGGAAGACCTTGGATCCACGCGACCAGGGTTGTATCCTCCACCCTGCATTGGAAAATCAAGCTACCTTTGCACGACACCGTCATCACTCTAGAAGCCACAC
This sequence comes from Agrostemma githago, assembly GCA_958450325.1. NCBI lineage: Eukaryota > Viridiplantae > Streptophyta > Magnoliopsida > Caryophyllales > Caryophyllaceae > Agrostemma > Agrostemma githago. The sequence continues at coordinate 7,242,479 of OY288239.1, forward strand.
CTATGACTGTGTCTAACTGCAACACCTCGGGCTGCACCGATCTCTGGGGGTTCGACTTCGTAGGGACCATTGAAGAAGAGCATCTTTTCCGTCCCTACTTCACGGTTAGCATTGACCGGATGTTGCAGATTCTGGGCTATCTACCGGGGGCTACGTCAAGGCCCAATCTCCCCGCAGGGAAAATCCTCGAAGTCCTAGATAACGGGAGAACTCAAACTGGTCTGGGTTATACCTTAACCCCAGAGAATATGGGCCAAACAAGGACTAACACTGTCACTTTTGTTACTCCAGTATTCGGGCCAGTCCAAACGGGCCTATACCGGCCCAGTACCACGCGCCCTGGGACCCACTTGGCCCAGGATTGCAACTACATACCAGATGACATCTTCGCTCTTATCCAGTCCGAAGATGCTAAGAATGCTGAGCCCGCACTAGGGCTACTTTTTGGAGAAGAACTCACGGCCCCAGCACCGAGGGAAGAGCTAGTTAGTCTCATTCTCCGCAGCCGCACCTTCGATCCGTCTAAGCTAATCTCGGAGGTCGGATCCGGAACCGGAAATAGAGCCTGGAGGAAAACTGTCAAATGGACTGACAGTCACGGGAGGACTTACAAGCTGATCACAGGGGAAGGAGAAATGCCAGAATCTGAGTCTGAGTCCGAGTCGGAGTCTGAGTCAGAGTCTAAGATTGAGTCTAGTGAGTCCGGTGCTAGGGTCAATCCTGTAACTCCCCCTCTCCCTTTAGCTACTTCTGGTGCCTCGGGGTCTATCCCGGGCATCCTACCAATCCCGCCACTGACTAGTGATCAGATGGCAGCTCTTTTCGAGCTATTTTCTCAATTCATGATCAATAATAACAACCGTTCTGCTTACGACTTGTCTCATTTTCAAAGTTTTCTTAATTCCAAAAATATTTTGTGCAATGACATTGAGAAACCCGACGAACAGGTATCCTTGCCTCCACATCTGATCGAGCAACTAGAGCAGAGGGAATCCCGCAATCCGGTAATCGAAGAAACCGAATCCACTAACGTGGGAACAACCTTAGAACCTCAGATGCTTAAGATAGGGTTATCCTTAGATTCCGAGGAGAAACAACAATTCATAAATCTCCTTCAAGAATTCAAAGACGTCTTCGCATGGTCCTACAAGGACATGCCGGGGATTGATCGCGAAATAGCCGAGCACCATATACCGATCAAGGAAGTGTTCAAGCCGGTTAAACAAAAACTCCGACGCATGAGGCCCGAATGGTCCCTCAAAGTCAAGAAGGAGGTCGACAAACAATTCAAGGCTGGGTTCATACGAGTCTCCGAGTATCCAGATTGGGTTGCAAACATCGTACCAGTCCCTAAAAAGGATGGTAAGGTACGCGTCTGTGTAGACTTTCGGGATCTTAACAAGGCAAGCCCGAAAGACGATTTCCCGTTACCATACATCGATATACTGGTGGATAACACAGCTAATCATGCCCTTCTATCATTTATGGACGGGTATGCGGGGTATAACCAGATAAAAATGGCAGAAGAAGATATGGATAAGACCACCTTCATTACACCTTGGGGCACTTATTGCTATACTGTTATGCCATTTGGTCTCATCAATGCCGGGGCCACCTATCAACGAACCGCCACAACTTTATTACATGACATGATGCATAAAGAAGTGGAAGTTTACGTGGACGACATGATTGTCAAATCTAAAGACAGGGACGGTCACATCACCGCCCTGAGAAAATTCTTCACCCGATTACGCAAATACAACATGAGGTTAAACCCTCAGAAATGCAGTTTCGGGGTATCATCTGGCAAATTACTGGGTCATATCGTTAGCCAACGTGGTATCGAAGTCGATCCAGCCAAAATCAAGGCCATCACCGAGATGCAGCCCCCTAAAACCGAAAAGGAGATAAGAGGGTTTCTCGGAAAAGTTCAATACATTAGCAGGTTCATTTCAAAGCTAACCATTGTGTGTGAACCGATCTTCAAGAAGCTGAAAATAGGGGAACGGTTACTATGGGATGACAAGTGTCAAGCAGCCTTTGATAGAATCAAAGAAATTTTGTCTTCACCACCGGTCCTGATGCCACCTCAGCACGGTTTGCCTTTGTCACTATACCTAACCACGACAGAGACAGCCATGGGGGCTATACTAGCTCAAACGGTCAACTCCGAAGAATGAGCTATATACTACATCAGCAAGAAATTTTTAGAGTACGAGTGTAAATACACCATGCTCGAGAAAACATGCTTAGCCTTAGTCTGGGCCACCAAGAAGCTCCGACATTACATGCTCAGTTACGAGGTACAAGTACTATCCAGAATGGATCCGATCAAATACCTCTTCGAAAAGCCCATCCTCAACGGCAGGATATCGAGATGAACCCTAATGCTGGCGGAGTTCGATCTGAAGTTTGTGCCATTGAAAGCCATCAAAGGACGAATAGTAGCCGAATTTCTCGCTGACAGTCCCATAACCGAAGAAGGACACACCGACACCTGGTCCTTCCCAGATGAAGACATTTTCCACACTGACGCCGAAACATGGGACTTATACTTTGACGAGGCATCCAATTTCTGAGGATTTGGAGTCGGGATTCTCCTAATCTCGCCAAGAGGGGAACATACTCCCGTATCCATCAAATTAGACTTCGACGTCACTAATAATGCTGCTGAGTATGATGCATGTATCCACGGGCTACAAGCCGCCGCCGACTTAGGGGTCACGAACCTCCGAGTACATGGTGATTCATCTCTGGTCATTAATCAAGTACTCCAAAAATGGAAGACTCGAAATGCTAATCTCGTGGCCTACCAGGCGCGGGTAAGGGATCTCGAGAAGCAATTCCAGAAGGTAGAATATATATACCTGCCTCGGAAAGAGAATCAGTTTGCAGATGCACTTTCAAAATTGGCATCTTTACTAAATATTCCCGATCATGTGACCAGTATGCCAATCTGTGTCGAAAGATGATCCGAGCCAGCATATATCCATGACATCGAAGATATCGAGATACCCGATCCCGAGCCATGGTATCAAGCTATGTTGACGTACCTAACAACCGGGGAATATCCACCCGGAGCTGACAACCGAGCCAGAAAGGCCTTGCGAAGACTGACAACTCAGTTCATCCGCACCGATGATGGTCAACTCTATAAAAAGACAGCACAAGGGGCTCTCCTTCGATGTGTCGATAAAACCAACGCCGAAAAAGTTATGGCTGAGGTACATGATGGCGAATGCGGCCCACACATGAACGCCCAGATGTTAGTCCGAAAAATCATGAGGCTCGGTTATTACTGGAATAGCATGGAAACCGACTGCCAGCTATATGTTAGACATTGCCATAATTGTCAAATTTTTGCCAATGTACAGCATATGCCACCTTCCCTGCTGTATACCATGACGTCACCCTGACCATTTTCAACATGAGGAATCGACATAATTGGGAAGATAAACCCCTCGGGAACCGAAGGACACTACTTCATTTTGGTAGCAATCGACTATTTCACCAAATGGGTCGAAGCTGAATCCTACCGTATTCTCAATGCCAAGCATGTCGCCAAGTTTATTCAAAATAAGATAATATGCCGGTATGGGACCCCTCATGAATTCATCAGTGACCACGGGACCCATTTTCAAGCCGAGACGGCAGCATTATTAACCAAGTACAAAATTCAAAGGCATACATCTTCACCCTACCGACCCCAAACCAATGGAGCGGTAGAAGCGGCTAATAAAACAATTATCACCATACTAAAAAATGGCTGATAATTACCCGGATTGGCCCGACAAAATACCATTTGCACTTTGGGGATATCGGAAATCGTTCGTACTGCGACCGGGGCAACACCGTATTACCTTACATACGACATGGAAGCGGTCCAACCTGTTGAGTTAGAAGTGCCGTCACTCAGAATCCTACTCGAGAGTCAAGTACCCGAAGCTGATTGGGTTCGAGCACGATATGACTTGCTAGTCCTTTTAGACCAACGATGATCTCGTGCCCTCAATAATATACAAATCTATCAGAAGAGGATCCAACGGGCTTTCAACAAAAGGGTGAGGCCCAGAAACATCAAAGAAGGAGATTTGGTTCTCAAATCTGTTCGAGCTTTATTACCAGTAGACCCAAGGGAAAAGTTCAAACCTAACTGGGCTGGGCCATATCTGGTAAAGAAGATTTTATCAGGTGGAGCAGTAATCTTAACAGACTTGGACGAGAATGAGTTTGTCAACCCAACTAACCTGGACCAACTGAAGCGCTACTACCCTTAATCCACCTCTCTCAATGTCATTTGCGAAAGTTTATTAAAAAAAATCAAAAATCTTTTCAAACATAAACTTTTAAAGACAAGTCAAAAGCTAGAATTACTTATTCTACTGTTACAAGCATTCTGAACCAATAGTCTTGATGTATTTCGAAATTGCAAATTAAGTCTGAACTACGTTTGGTTTGATTTCATTTATTGTGGATACGTAGGCAGCCCCTCAAAAGGGCACAACCACTGCAATCGAAAAAAAAACAGGAACGGTTTTTTAATAAACTTTTTTATTTATTTCAAAAAAAATCTCTGATAAACTCGGAAAATTACAAAAAAAAATCAAAAAAAAGCACACAATAAATAATACTATTCCTTAAATAATAAAAAAACTAAGGCATTTTTCCCTTTCCTTTGTCCTTAGTTTTCTTTTCTGTCCACCGACGTCGACGTGGAGGTGAACGCTCCCGAATCACCAAGGGAACCTCCTTAACCCGGGCTCGTTTCTTCAAACTCGATTCCCCGGTCACCTCATAAGGTCCTAGGCGGGCCCTCTCCCTCTTGGGTAACCGGTCACACGGACCTAGCCTATCTCGGACCGCTAGTTTCGGTCGAGCCTTCTCTCCAAGTCACTAGCACCGGTCTCATTAGCTCGAGTCTTAGTTTTTGACTTACAACCCGACCCCGGCTCAACGAAGGTAGCTGGAATTTCCTCTTTATCAAAGAACCACCTATTGTCTTTTGCCGATTCTCGACGGGCCAAGTCAAATGCCTCGTCAGTCTTCAAAGTTTTGCGAGTCTCCTGGGATTCTTCAGAAGTCCATTTTCGGTATGACTCAGAAACCCAAGTGGTTTGACAAGGGCGAGGTATAGTCCATATGACACGGGTAAACCAGCGTTGTAGCCACGTGTCACACATAGCGTCCGTCAATTGGAGCGAAACGCTAATGATTGCTTCAGTCTCGAGGATCTGCTGAAACGAACCGAACTGTCTCAGAATACGATCCGGGTAAATATGGACGGTCCAGTCCAAAGACAAGATCACCAGATAACGAGCTTTGTCCCTCTTAGCTAATCCCGTCAGTCTTGAAAGGAACCACCAGATGACATTCCATCTAATCAAAGGCCCGCCATGGAATGTTAGCTCTTCATCCCAATATTTCCGATTTATGTGATGACTCGAACTTATTCGTCGGGACCTTGAGCCAATCTGACAGCTGCGATATCTAGATATGTTCACCGGGGGCTCTATGATTGACAGACGCTCGGACAACCAGATCTGCAAAAATTTTCGAAAAATAAAAAAAACGAAAAATTCGAATTTTCTGAAAAAAATTTTAGAATTTTTTTTTTTGGAAAAATTAATTAAAAATTTTTTTTTCGGAAAAATAATAAAAAATCTTCGAGAAAATCAAAAATTCGAAAAATCAAAAATTTTCGGAAATTTGGAGAATTTTGAAAAAAAATTCAATTCAAAAAAAAAAATCGGAAAAATCGGGCAATTTTTCGAAAAAAAGAGGAAAAACGGTTAAATACCTGCAAAAGGCGGATGCTTCCTGTCAATTGTCGATCCGAGTCAAGCCTTCTAGCATCGAGGCCCATAATGATCTCCCCGGTTATCATCCAAGCCGGGCTGTGACCTGTCTCCATTTGATCAACTATACTAATCAGCCTGATCTCACCCAAGCACGAGTCAGCATCCATCCGACCTTCAAGGGCATATCGATGCAGCATGCAAAAAGGCAAAAGCCCTACGCCTATGGGTAGAAGTAATTCTTGCGCCAACTGGATTCTTGAATTTGTCAGCCAGGTCAAATAGGGAAACAGAATCTCCCTTTACCATACGGGCTGTCTCAGCATGCGACAAGCCTAGAAAATCCCTTAATCTCCTCCTTGGGTCAGGATAAAATGGGGGAATGGCGGGACGAGCATTGGGGCACCAACCACCTATAGCTGCAATTTCTTCGGGAAGGGGACATATTTCTCCTCGAGAAAATGCAAAAACGTGGTGGGTAGTATCCCAAAAGGATAAGCAAGCATCGAGAAAGTGCGAATCTACCCTAAGTCGCTGAAGTGGGAATAAAGCAACAATTCCCATTTGAGTTAGCTGAACTTTATCTTCATCTCGAAAGTCCTGAGCCCATGCCTGAAGCATCGCGGTCAAATGATCAATACCCATTGCAAGAATAGCTTCTTTGTTTATCCTAAAAAGTCTAAGAGATTTTCAGATAGAAAGAAAAGATCTGGATTGGAATATGAAAATAAAGAGCAAGAACCCTCTATTTATAATAGAGAAAACCCCTTTCCTAGTCGCCACAGGAATAGAAATTTTTATCACACTCCCTACTCCATCTAGGCTTACAGGTCTAACCGGGGAATTTTAGGAATCCGTGTCAGAATCTGATCAGGAATCAAGTCATCCCAAGCATCCTATTTCCTAAAAATTTTCGAAAATTTTTCAACACTTTCTTTCCAAAAATCATATCTTCCCCAGCATGAGTCGGTATTTCACCTAAATGTTACATACAAATTGTGTCAGCATACAGGTACACCCAGGACTCCCGAAGAATTCTCAAAAAGTTCCCCAGTGGATAAATTCAAGCGACTTTTTACAGGATGTATCTGTAAACAGATACACCCACAGCTTCCAAGGCAAGCTCCCGCGCAATTCTAAGACAGGATGTATCTGTAAACAGATACACCCATAGCTTCCAAGCCAAGCTCCCGCGCAATTCTAAGACCGGATGCATCTGTAAACAGATACACCCATAGCTTCCAAGGCAAGCTCCCGCGACATTATTGACATCAACCCAGGTATGATTTCTATCCTATGGCTGGCGAGCCCTTCACGCAGGTCTAATGGACTGTAAACGACCCGTCCGGAAGTCTGCCAGGTCTTAATCCTTGATTGGCCTGGTAGCTACTCTGACTTTCGCCTTGTCCAAGCCTCAGTCAGAGTGGGGGCTCTGTAGACACCCACATTTTGACCGCCAGGTGTCTATAATAGTTCCCGCCAAACACCCGATGATGATTGGACGCAAACGTGCTTTGATGGACTCGGATATGGGCTCGTAATCATGGACATTTGGTTTAGGCTTATTACGGAGTACAAATATTACAAAACCAACCTCAAATTTAGGCCCAGTAGGTCGTTTCGAGTCAAATGAGATTAATTTGGGTCGAATCCGGCACCAGGGGCAAAACCGTCTTTTAGCGACCGAGTCAAACCCGGTCAAAGATATTTCCCGAGTCACACGGACCAACCGTGACACCTCACGCGTCCCGTTTGGACTCAACTACTACAAAAACTCAGCTTCGAAAATATTAATCAAATCCATTCGAGGATAGAATTTGATCTCAAGTGGAATTCTATCCGAAAAACTAAAGCAATTACCGACCGAGTGTCAAACACTCGGCTAAAAGCAGCCAAAACAGCCGAGTTCCTTGCCTTCTTCACCAAGAAAACGAGTTCTCGTTCCTTTCGAACTCTTACATTTCCTATCTAATCGGTGTTTCTTGTTGTCCAAGCAAGACACCTCTCCTAAACCTCTTCGCCTATAAATAGGACCCTTCATTCAACACAAAACAGAGAAAAAAAAGGAATTTTTACAAACTATATACATCAATCATACATCTAAAATTCTCATATACCACCTCGTTATACTAAGCAATTCCAGACGAATCCAACCCGACGAAACCAACCCAAAAAACCGGCCAAAACCCGTCACACTACACGACCAAAACCGACCCCCCCTTTCACATCACCTTACACGTCCAAACCGACACCCAAATTCATTCTCATCATCTCGACGCTCCGGTGCCTAAGCCACTTTCCGACGAGCTCAATCCCGAGAAAACAATGCATGTAGGTTGAGGGTGTAAAATCAAACCCGACTCTTCCTCCTTTCTCTTCCCTTCTCGTTTTTTTCTCTTTTTTCGTCGTGTCCGTTTTTTTTAATATGGGTTGTCGTCATTTTTATTTATTTCTAATATCGATACTATAAAAACTATTTTCACACATAAACGTTCTTTAAATACGATATCGATTATCTAATCGAATATCGTATTAAACAAGAACTAAATTAAATCTCGTTGATGCTAATAAAATCGTTACACAGAATACGACGATTTTAACGCGGAGAGAATTAACATTTTTTCTTCTTTTCGTTCAATTTCCTTTCTTTTCGTTCAATATCTTTTCTTTTCTTAATACAATTTTCAAAACGTTTTTTTTTCTAAAATCATTCCGAATATTCGATATCGATTTCATAATTGAATATCGAATATGACGAATATCGAAAATATAAATCGAGTATAAATTAATCCATATTTGTACGCGATTTATAAAAATTGACGATTTTCGACAAATAAAAAAAGCGGACAGACCCCCACGCGAGTCACGCGCCTGTCAGGCGACTCGCGCGGAGGCCTGATTGGCCGAGCTCCTCTTTCTCGTTTTCTCGCTTTTCTATTTTTTTCGGATCTTACATAAAAAGCGATTTTCGCGACATATTTCGATAAATACCTTTTTTTGACCTCGGTCAACACGTGTTAATCCATCACGTGTCATAAATCTTTTTCAAAATCATGCATATCATCATATTTACATCTTTATTCAATTTATTCAACCGTTACTAACTCGTTTTCTCGTGTTTGTAGCAATTTATTTCTTTTGTTTTATTAGACTAAAACGAATTCACATGCTAAAATAACTTTGACGTTATTAGTTTAACATGCATTAAACGACTTAGCAACCCATTTATTTTTCTCTCACATGTCTAGGGAAAATAATGTTTGCATATCATTCAACCGTCGAACTAACGCGTGTACACCAAAAACGAACGATATCTTAGTAAAGGCCGCTAAGTGCGGGCGGGATTGGGTGTTCTTAGTGAACTTCCCAACACGTACCCTCACCCCTTACTCAGAACCATGGTTTCCGGATGTCCGAATCCATTGGCAACGAGAGTCATTCAATACACGATATCCGATAATGTCGGTATCGGTATCAAATGCTAAGGGACGAACCCAATAAACTCTGACATCGAAAATGGGCCGTATTTTGTACGCGGCCCACTACGACATAGAGTGGGTTCGAACGGGCCCGAACTCCCACAAAGTTCGGTGGCTACTCCTACTTCGATTTAAAATTCAATTCGACCCATCTCATATGGAGATTCATTCGCCTTCCCAAACCCGCGCGTGGCCGCGTGGGGGTGGACCTATGTCATGTCCACAATTAGTAAGAAAATTTAGCACATTTTGACTTCCTTCCCAAGTTTTGTGGACTCTTCTAGCTTCAACAAGTTCATTAATAGTGTCTTGAATAGAGTGAGTGAGACTCTCATTTTCCTTAATTTTTTGTTTGAGCAATTGTTCGGATGTGATACACTTAGCTTCAAATTGACGCAAACTCTTGTCTTTTTGTTCAATTAAGCATTTAAGGTTGAGATTACACGCCTCTAAGTAGAAAATTCTAGCACTTGAAGATCTAGACTCTAGAGTACCATTACTAACAAGCTTCTTTTGGAGTTTCCTCAACTCTTCTTTAGTTACGTCGAGATCGACCTTGAGACGTTCATTCTCTTTGGTCAATTCAATAGTTTGGGGGTTAGGAGACTCATCGGGAACAGTAGGTTGGGTTGTGACAAATTTAAGATCAAGCAACTCTTTAGACAAATCTTTGTTGACCTTTCTCAAATTTTTCAGCTCGTTTTTAACTTCATCAGTAACAGTCACACTGTCTATTGCTTTAAGTACTTCTTTAAGTTGGACATTCTCAATTGCAATTTCCTCAATTTCTTCTTGCATAGCAAGAGACCTTTTAGTTTGAGAACGACACTTATCAAAAAGACTATCAAGCAACTTGCAAACTTTTTCTTTGGAGTAAGTTTTAACTTTAGCCTTAAGTCTTTGTACCTCATTATCGGAGTTGGAATCTGAGTCATCGGGATTGGCCCTGAGACACCTAAGATGTTCAACTTTGGAGTTATTGACCTTAGTAGTGACACACACATTAGCATCTAACTCCTCATCTTTGGGTTTGTCGTCTTCTTCCGAATCGGACATTCCCCAAATAGCGGACATGACCTTACTTTTATATTCCCTTTTAGCTTTATCACGTTTATCTTTAGAGTGAATATCATTCCATTTAGGACATTCTTTGATTTGATGAGTTTTATCACCACATTTAAAGCATCCTATGGTTGAGCTAGGTCGTTTCTTAGGGAATCGTTTCTTGTTGAAATTATTGTTAAATTTACGATTTCCTTGACCATTTACCATACCAACAATGTTCCTAGTGAACATGGCAAATCCGTCCTCTTCGTCCTCATCCTCATTACTTGAGGCGGACTTGAGAGCAAGACTCTTTCCCCGTTGGTTATCACTAGAACGCTTCACGAGGTTTAGTTCGTGAGCCATTAGTGATCCCATTAGTTCATGGAGAGTCAAGATGGATAAATCTTTAGTTTCCTCTATGGCAGTGACCTTTGGTTGCCATTTATCGATTAGACTACGAAGGATTTTTCTAATGATGTCTTCGGACTCGAAATCTCTTCCTAGACTTTTAAGCTCATTAATGATACAAGAAAAACGACTCGATAAGCTATTTATGGACTCGTCTTTTAACATGTGAAACATTTCATATTGTTGCATGAGAAGATCAATACGGTGTTTTTTTACTTGAGACGTACCCTCATAAGCAAGCACAAGGGAGTCCCAAATCTCCTTAGCCGTAGGACATCCACTTATACGACTCACTTCCTCCTCGCCGACACATCTTTGAAGTATTGACATAGCCTTAGAATTTTTCTCAACAATTTTAAAGTCATCTTCATCATATTTAGACTCATCTTTAAGTTCAGTAGACTTGCCATCGGCACTAGACACTTTGATTTCAATTGGACCCTCTTTAATAATTTTCCAACATTGATAATCGATACTTTTAATATAGTGTTCCATTTTTAGCTTCCACCAACCAAAATTCTCACCGGTAAAGACCGGGATCTTGGAGTGTTTAGCAGAATCCATATCGAGGAATCAAACTCTAGGTAGTTAGTCTTTAAAAGAGTACGAGGCTTTGATACCAATTGAAGAGTTTCTGGATCCCTAAGTACCTAAGAGGGGGAGGGGATGAATTAGGTACCTTTTAAAAATTCAACTTAATCTTTATTGATTAAAGTAAGTTGAGTGGAAGTAGAAAACAATTAGGTGAAGAAGTACTAGACTTAACATACAACGGACAGTCAGACTGTCTTAGCAAGGAGTACGGTTACAGAACAAAGCCACAGTATATCGACCGTTGTCAGACTGTATTCGATTCGCTTAGCAGAATGAGAAGCTACAGACGAATGTCACAGTATGGGCGACTGTTGTATGAAAAGAAATAGTACAACTAAAACTAAGTTTGAAGCTTGAGCAAATAAAAGAAAAACAAAATAACATGCTTTTATCGAAAGATGCAACGGAAAAGTAAAGATTACGATAAAACACGATATTTTTGAATTGGTTCGGCCAACACTCTAAGGACCTACGTCCAATGCTTTTCTTTAGAAATCTACTCTGAAATCAAAAGACCCTTACAATGAAAAGCGACCCATAACCTACTCCGGTTACGACCAACAACCTACTCCGGCTGCGATTTGAGTTTACAAGACTACTCCGTCTCTAACTCACCAATGACCTACTCCGGTCACGACCAATAGCCTACTCCGGCTACGACTCTTAATAACTTAGAAAGTTACAAAGATTATAATTGAAAACCGAGTTAGACAAGAGTGTGTGTGATTCTGTGTGACAGTGTGTTCGACTGTGACTTTGAAATTACTGAAAACTTTCTCTTTTGAAAATACTTTGCAAAATGCTTTTAAGATAAAAACCTTTGAAAACAAAATGCAATAAATGAAGTTTTAGTTTGAAAGTCTTGACAAATAAATGAGGCAAATGAGTTTCTTTTATAGTAGATGTGGAAATGGGTAAAAGAATGTGCCTCATTGGAAAATCCAAAGATTAAAAGGAAAACTTTGACTTTGTTAAAAAGGAAAGCTTTTTCAAAAAGAAAGGGAAGCATGCTTAAGGTTTACCAAAATTGAAGGGAAGGTGTTAACTTGAAAGGTAATACTTGAAAGTAGAAACAATTCAAGTTCACTTTCAAAAGTGAAGAACCATTTTTGGAAAACCTTGGAGAAGAGGTGCATTGTTTTATTAGAAACCAAACCATCCCTTTTTTTCTTAAATAAATCAGATTTTTTCAAAGTCAATTTAAATTTGTAAAAAGTTTTTTCTGAAGATTTATTTTTTGAAATCAAAATCTTTTTGAATCATTAAGAGTTATCGAACGATGTAACAGTCAATCCGACTGTTACATACTGCTGTACCGAAAAACACACACTTTGCCATTCCTAGTGACTATGGACTTAGACTCGATTTTATTCTCTTCACTTGAAATTCTTGATCTTTATCTTGGGTAACTTTGGCTTGTCTTGATATCATCATTCTTGAATTAGCACATTGATAATTATCGCACTAATGACGATTAACCTATAAGATTAAACTAGAGCACAAGTTAAATAGGCATTGTCATCATCAACAAACCCAACACACAGGGAACGGAACGTAGTAGTAGCGAGTTAAAAGTGATGTGTTTGGTATCTAGAGGGAGTTCTAAAGGTCGAGTCTACACTAGAAAAATAACGATAGAAATAGCTAGAGATAACCAATCTAGGAAAAGGTGTTAGGGGGAAGTCAGGATTCGGAACATGGAGTCTAAGAAGATCGGAATCGGGTTTTTGTCGCAACATTGATAAAGAGATAATGTCACCTTTCGGTTTCTTCACCCAACCCACCTAAAAACCCGCTTTCGCGGCGAAGAAGGGTAAGTCTCTAGTTATGGTAATTTCTACCCCGAGTTTCCCCATATTGATAGAAACGAGTCAAGGTCGGTCTAGTTGGCCGGACTAAAACAACAATGACACAACAACCATAAGCAAGATAAACCAACAAGCAAGCAACCCACCAACATCTCTTAATTCAAATAATCCAAGTCCTCATCCCTAAACCCCCAACAAGAAATCTACTCACTAATCGTAATGGAAGACAACAAAACATTAACTAAGGAGAAAATAACGACAACATGCATAATAACTAAATCTAAAGAAACTAACAACAAAATAATGAGAAAACTACGATCTAACAATTACCCACTAAATTATGGAAGAGATACTATCTAACAAAATAAACTAGAGAATAATCTAGAACAACATAAGTAAAATCTAGAGAAACTAACAACACTAAGATGATCTAAACAAGAGAATAATGAGAGAACTATATAAAATCTAAACTAGAGATTAGAGAGTGGAAGAGAAATATACCAGATATGAAGATTTACAATAAATAAGGAGATTGCATAAATAAAGATTGAATCTTTGATGAAGAGAATGAAGAACTTGTCACTAATTCTTCAATAAACCCCACAAATCTTCAAATAAAACTTGAAACTTGAAATAATAATCTTCTACAAACTTGAAATCTAGAGAATTGTTGATGGAACTTGGTAGAACTACTACTAAATTACTACTAGAATTATAGAGAATTACTAAGAATACTACTAGATTATTCTACTAGCTAATGGATGAAGTAACTACCCTAATGTTGGATGATACTACACTAATGATGAGATGTGATGGATAGTTGTGGATGCCTTGGGCAACAAACTAGGGTAACATATATATAGTAATGCCTTAATGAGTCTCTTAACCTAAAGCCAAAATCCAACTTTTTTCTCCATTAGTGAGACAATCACCATTTGTATCTTCATGGGGTGAAACCTCGCCCTGCGGCCTGACGAATTAATTCCACCGGGTGAAATTTCACCCGATAAGATTTTCTTCTCATTTCGTGGTTTTTGGCACTTTTCTCCATCGGGCGAATTTCGCCCGGTCATTTTCGCCCGGTGGAGAAGCTCGGAAAATCTTCGGGGAGGCACTTTACCGTCGGGTGAAATTGACCGGTGGTACTTCATCGGGTGAAATTTCACCCGGTCATATTTCTGGCCTCTTTCCTTGTCTCATTCTTCGTCGATTGATTGGATGACTTTAAACGTTAAGTTGTGTGCTTTGCTCTTTGGATGATATTCCCTTCTCTTGTGCTCGTGGAAGCTCAATCGTGATTTCGGTGCCAAATCCTATCAAAATATATCGAAAAACTACCAAAAACACGTAAAACGCACAAGAGGAATGCTAATGCGAGAAGTACTCAAAATATGGCGATAATCTCACTCTAAACTCGCAAAATGAGGGAAAAACGAGTCTAAATGAGGGAAAAAACGGTCTAAATTTAGCACACAACAGTGGCGGTGGTGGGAAGTTTTTTTTTCAAAAACCCAAAGCGGGTAACCTCATATTATTCAAATCCGACGAAACAAATAAAAGTAGCAATACAACCGACTAACTGCGACCTCCAAGTTTTCTTACCCTCTGTCTGTAAGAAGTGAGCTAGCTTGGTGAGCGACTCTATTATTCTTACGACTAGCAAATGATCCTACAACATTCTAAAACATGGCTTTCAAGCAATTAATTTCATTTATGATCAGGTGAAAAGTACTTTGTTCATGTCTTGCATCCATTAATGTCTCAATAAACTCTTTGCGATCACTCTCCACCATTAAGGTACGACATCCACGCTGCAGTGCTTCACGCATTCCATTGAGCATAGCTTCATCTCCGGCTTCCCCTCGCTCCATATCTCCCCTGCTGCGATATGCTACTGCCCACCTTACCTCCCCCTCTTCTCCTCTACATACCACACCCCAACTGAATCTTCATCCCTTCTTACTACCAATATCACAGTTCAATTTCAGCTCTCCTTCTCTGGGTTTCCGCCATTTGCCATCCTCTGCCCCTTTCTTCTATCCCCTTATCCCTCTGCCTTCTTTCGAGCTCCTCCACCGCCTCTCCCACCCCCTTAATGCTATCTTCCACTCTTAGGATGACCTCCTCATAATTAGGTCTTTTAGCATCAAAAACCCATTTCTTTCGGGCCTCCCACAGTGCCCACCATCATCCACCCACACATCCCTCTCTCCTCTTCCTCCATCTCCCTACACACATCCTCCACCCACTCTCGCAGCCCCTCATGTCAGTTTTCTTTCTTCATCTTTACCCCTAACCCATGCCAAACCCCTCCAACACACCCACATTCTTTAACGAGGTGGATAAAAGTCTCTACTTTGCTAAAACAAATTGAACACACATCATCAAACTGGCTAATTCGGGCATTAATGTTACCCTTTGTCAAGAGGGTGTTATTACATAGCTGCCAGAAAAATATCTTCACCTTTGGTTGGACTGGCGCCTTCCAAATCTAATGCCAAAGCCTTTTCTCGTTGTCCAAGCACGACATACCTTCCTCCTCCATCTACTCCTCCATATCAATCTTATATGTCGACTTGACACTATAAATTTCATTCCTCTCCAAGTCCTCCACCCTAAGTTTTGGAGCTCGCATATTGGCAATAATTTCATGCTCGTCAAGGTTGAATTTGCTTCGGATTTTGTTTAAATTCCACCCCACCCTTATTCGAATTAAGGAACTCATGCACCCCCATGTCGACATCCTGTCCAACACTAGGTGAAATCACCCGCATTGAATGGGTACCGTTGAGCCATTGGTCGCTTCAGACTTTAGTAGTAACTGTATTTTCAAATCTCATTCTTAGCTAACGTGCCACAACCTGTTTAGCCTCCCAAATACTCCTCCATGTATAGCTCAAATTTCGTCCAAAGTAAGCTTTCATAAACGACCCCCTCTGAATGGTACCTATCTCGCAATACCCGACTAAGGAGACAATTAGTATCAAATCTCAGACGCTATGGTTGTTTGCCCAAGAGTGCCATTTTAAATGGGTGACAGTCTCGGAACCGAAGGCCCCCTATGTGCTTCGGCTTGCACAGTTTACGCCACGTGATCTAAGGAAATTTTCCGTTGCCCATTGTCCGAGCCCCACCAAAACTTTGAGACGAGGAAGCGGAATTCGTCACAAAAATTGCTTGGAATCTTGAAGACACTCATAGCATAAGTAGAGATTGGTTGGGTCACTGCCTTTATCAAAACTTCCTTACCGGCCTTCGAAAAAAGCATTCTCGCCATCCATATAATTTCTTCCCGATCTTATCCCGAATCAAATTGCTTACCTCCCTTTTAGACTGGCCAACAACTGTGGGAAGACCACAATACTTGTCCGGATGTGTCACCACGTGAACACCAGATACTCCGTGATATCCACTCTACTTTCCTCCGTCGTGCACCCATTAAACGATGTTGTCGTCTTATCAAAATTAATCAGTTGGCCGAGGCATCTTCACATCTCTTTAGGATCGCCTTCACCTCCGTATGTTCCCAAACATTAGACATCATAAATAATATACTATCATCTGTAAACAATAAATGCGTTATGGAAGGTGCCTCGTTCGCTACCCTAACTCCATGAATCAGCCTTCTCTCCTTGGCTTTGCGCATTAGGCTCGATAATACTTGAGCACATAGAATGAACATTTAAGGTGATAATAGATCACCTTGACGGAGACCGCGTTCAAGGCAAAACTCACTCGTGGGATTCCCATTACTCAACAGTTGCAACAAAACTGTTGTGGCACATAACGTCACTCGGTTCACCCAATTCTCATCGAAACTCATCCTCAATAGAGTTCTTTCCAGAAAATGACACTCCAGACGATCATAAGCTTTAGACATATATAGCTTCAGCAGCATGTGTCCCTCCCCCAATCGGGTATTTTTCATGTAGTGAAACGTCTCAAAAGCAACAAGAATGTTATCTGTAGTCATCCTACCTGGCGTAAAGGCACCCTGATTCTCCGAGACAATCTCACTCATTAACTCCTTAAGCCTATTTTCTAACACCTTTGACACCAATCAATTTGTAGACGACGTTGCAAAGACTTACACTACAAAGACAGTTGAAATTACGGCAGAAAGTTTGCGTCGGATTTTAATTCCGTCGTAAAAAAAATGGTTAAATCGGACTACGTCGGATGGGACGACGCAAAGGTGCTTGCGTCGGATAACACGACGCATGTCGATGCTGATGTAGGCGCGTTAATAAAATAATTGCCGCTAAAAGTATGCGTCTGACTTACCGTCGTAAATCCGACGCAAGAAGAAAATTTGCGTCGAATTACTCGACGCATACTCTTACGAACCCGATGCACATACAGCCTGTATTCAAATTTTTATCTTTTTTTAAAAAAATTGTCTGCGTCGGACTTTCCATCGCAGTGCTCGCCGCATGCAATTTTTTTTAAAAAAAAAAAACACGGAGTTGTACCCCCAAACAAACCCAACCCCTAAATCATAACACCCCAATTTCCCAATCGCAAAACCCCCAAATTCCCAAACCCAAACCCCAAACCCAAACCCAAACTCAAACCCTAACTCCGGCGACCAAACCTTTCTCCTCGCTCTTCTCCTTCTGCCTGTGCCTCCCCTTAACCCTCCCATCACTGCCTACGCCTCGTTGTCGCCGTCTCTCCTCATCGCCGCCGTCCCTCCTCGTCACATGCCTCTCTCTCTCTTACCCCTCGCTCTCTTCCCAAATCCTGAAGTATGTGTTCTTTATTTTTATTATTATTATTGCTTTGTTATTATTGTTATTGTATTTGCTGTTATTGTTGTTGTTATTGTTATTGAGGTTGTTGATGATGTTTTTGCTGTTGTTATTGTTGTTGGTGGACGGTGGTGTTCGTATTAGTGTTAGTGGGTTAAAAGTTTAAGGGAAAAAATATCATATTAGAATTATTAGGAGTGATAAGAATTAGGGTTATTTCATAGAAATAATCTGTACTATTACCCATCTTCTTAAAGTGATCCTGACTATATTTTATTTCAAAATCAACTGAACTTTGACTACCTTATTCCCTCAACACACTAGGTGACTGGTTACTTGCTTTATAGGTCATCCTTTCTAAAGATTAACATTAATCCTTCACATACTTCAATTCATCATCAATGTTCAATGTTCAGTTGTTCACACACCAAATCACCACATCCGAATGTCCACCCAACATACCGCCAATGACCAAGATCCCACCTTCTTCACTCTATCAACAACTTCCACCCATAACCACAAAATTTGGTCCCTGTATTCCAGAATACCATCCATATGGGTGTTAGGTGCTTCATCGATTGCTGAGAGCGTCAAAGTCGTGCTAGTGAGACGACATGTATAATAGATCGGTGTGGTTGAATAAGGTGCAAAAGTGGCGAATTGGTTGTTGATTGTGGATCGATCGATGATTTGGGGCTGGAATTGAATTAAGGTTTGATTTATGAGGGAGTATGGCGGTGTGAGTGGTGGAGATGAAGATTGGTGGCTGCTTGATTTCCAAGTTTTTAAACCATGATTCTGTAAGTAAATGGGATGTGTCTAAAATCATTGGAATTAGAAACAAATGTGAATTAATTAAATGCTAAGCTAATATCAGAGTCTAACTTTAATTTGTTAACAACTTCATGGTCTTTAAGATTGGTTTCGAATGTTGAAGTGTTAAGGATTTGAGATTTTTCTAGTTTAACAGAAATGGGATTGAGGTTTTGTGAATTTTGAATAGGAATGAACACCCATCGAGATCCGATAAATGGTTTGATTAAAGATTGATGGTGAAATTTGGTGAATTATTAGTAAGGGATGTTGGTACAGCAGAAACACGGGAATTGAGTTCGAGTTCCATGATGGTGTTGACGCAGGTGTGTTGATGATGTTGGGCTCTAATGGAGGGTAAAGTGGTTTGATGGATGATGGGTCACCAATGGAGGTTAATGGTGGATCAGGTATAAGAAAGAGGAAAGAGAAAAAGCCAGTCACTTTTTACCTGATATAATAGGTAAAAACTAGGTGAGGGGTGTTTTAGGAATATATATCAAAAGTTGAGTTTATTTGAGTTAAATCATTGTTTGACTTATTCTAAGAAGATGAGCATTAGTACGGATTATTCTTATGAAATAACCCTAAGAATTATTAGTAGTAGTGACGTTTTAGAATTATTATTGGTAGTATTCTTGAGGTGGTGTTGGTAGTAGTAGTGTTCTTGATGAATGAGGGATTAAGTAGTAGTGTTAGTATTAGTTGTAGTGTGTTAATTAGAATAATTACTACTAGTGTGATAGTAGTGTATTATGTAATAATACTAGGTTAAAAGCTTGTATGATGTACGAGTTAGTTGGCTTAATTACATTAAAAAAAAGTTATATAATGTAAAAGTTACGGAATATATTTTATCTATGTCTAATAATTTGTTTACATTGAAATAAAAGATCTCATATGAAGATTAAAAAAATAAGGGTAAATTGGTAATTTTATAATCAATAGTGACTTTAATTTATGATCATAGATTATCCCCTATGATAATCTTTCAATGTGGTACAATTGATATTTTTTTTTTGAAATCTAAGATCGAATGATTATTTTTATTTATAATATAAAAATTTATCACCTTATTATAATTTTTCGATGTGGAATAATTTTACTATTTCTATATGTAATAGATTCATTATTTTTTTCAAGCAAATAATATGAAATTCATAACTTTATAATAATTTTTCGATGTTGGAAAATTTTACCCACGTTTATTGTCTTAAGAGCTTTTTAAAACTCAAAAATGATAATTTTATTTAAGTTTATTATAGTCTTAAGAGGTTTTCTAAAACTCAAAAGATGTTTGGTTAATATCTATGAAATTCATGACTTTATAATAATTTTTCGATGTGAGAAATTTTACTCAAGTTTATAGTCTTAAGAAAAAAAGTAACTCAAAAGTGTGTAATAATTTTACTTAATTAAGTTTACTTTAAGAGTTCATTTTAAGACCTAGTTTTTCCATCTAAGTTATTAAGAACGGACGATTAATCTTATTTATACGAAGTATTATAGAATTTCATCTGCTTATTAGTATAATTTTTCGATGTGGGATAATCTTACGTAAGTTCTCAAGTGGTTTTTAAGACTCAAGATTTTTTATTGATATCTAAGAACGAATGATTAATCTTATTTATAATATGGAATTTCTAGCACCTCATCATATTTTTGATGTCGGATAATTTTGACTTAAGTTTATATGTAGTCTCAAGAACTTTTGGATACTTTTACTTGAGTTGATTTAAGAGATTTTTAAGACTCAATAGAGTTTCGGGAGATATCTATCTAACAACGATTGATTAGTCATATTTATAATATAAAATTTCATCACCTCATCATAATTTTTCGATGTGACAACTGACATAATTTTACTTAAATTTATAGTCTTAAGAACTCTTTTTAAGACTCAAAAAAGTTTTGGTTGATATCTAATAATGAATGATTATTCTTATTTATAATATAGAATTTCCTCACCATGTTACAATTTTTCGATGAGAGATAATTTACGGTCTTAAGAGTTCTTTTTAAGACCAAAAAGAACACATGATTCTCTTATTTATAATATAGAATCACCATCTTATTTTATTTTTTTCGATATGATATAATTTTATGTTCATAGTCTTATTAAGAACTTTTTTATGACTCAAAAGTTTTTTGACCTATATTTAAAAACAATGATTACTCTTATTTATAAAGTATAATTTCATAACCTCATCATAATTTTTCGATGTGGGATAATTATTTAAGATTTATAATCTTAAGTGCTCTCTAAGACTCAGAAGATTTTTGGTGGATATCTAAGGACGAATGAATACCTTTTACTTATAATATAGAATTCCACCACCTTATTAATAAATTGTCGATGTGGGATAACTTTACTATTATTTGTATTTAAGATGAATACTCTTATTTATATATATATAATCCGTAATAGAAATCCATCACCTTATTATATTTTGTCGATGTGGGATAACTATTGGTTGATGTCACCTTACTTGAGAGTGTTTTTTAAGAGTCAAAAGATTGTTGGTTGATGTCAACGGACGAATTATTATTAGTGTTATTTATAATATAGATTGCATCATCTTCTTATATTTTTTACTTAAGTGTATAGTCTTAATAGTTTTTAAGACTCAAAAGTTTTGTTTAATGAAACTTTATAATTTTTCGAATGTGGGATAGTTTTGCTTATGTTTATAGTCTTAAGATATTTTTAAGACTCAAAAGATTTTTGATTAATATCTAAGAGCACACGTGATTACTCATATATATTTATGATATAAAGTTTCATCAATTATTTTAATTTTTCGCTGTGAGATTATTTTTACTTAAGTTTATAGTCTTATTAAAAGACTTTTTAAGACTTAAAAGTTCGTTTTGATTAATATTTGAATGATTAATCTCTTTTATAATATAGAATTCATCAACTTATAATAATTTTTCGATGTGGGATAATTTATTTAAGTTTACAGTCTTCTATCACCTCGTCATAATTTTTTGATGTGAGATAATTTAATTAAATTTATAGTCTTAAGAGCTCTTTTTAAGACTAAACAAAATACATGATTACTCTTATATAATATAGAATTCCATCACCTTATTACAATTTTTTGATATGATTACTCTTATTTATAATATAGAATTTCATCAACCCATCATAATTTTTCGATGTGCGATAATTATAAGTTTGTAGTCTTTTTAAGAGCTTTTTAAGACTCAAAAGATTGCCGGTTGATATTTAAAAACAATAATTAAGAATTCCATAACCTCATCATAATTTTTCGATGTGGATTATAGTCTTAAGAGCTCATTTTAAAACTCAAAAGATTTTGATGGACATCTAAGCATGAACGATTACTCTTATTTATAATATAGAATTTCATCACCTTATTATAATTTGTCGATGTGGGATAACTTTACTATTTTTATATGTAATAAATTCATCACTTTTTTGAGCAAATAATATGAAACAAATTAATATGAAATTTTTACTCTAATGAAAGCATTTTCTATCACGAATCTAATTATTTCATTTTTATAATTTGTTTTACGATAATTTTTTTGTTAAATGAAATTTAAAAATTTTAAGATGAAAATTTTAAAACATCGCATAATATAATATTATTATAATAATTAATAGATTCTCTAGTTGATTTTTTTTGTTTTTTTATAATATTTTCTAAATTGAGTTTTGATGAAATAGACCAATGAGATCGCTCGAAAAAAGCTTTATATATATATATATATATATATAGAGAGAGAGAGAGGGGGGATCAAGGAAGTTAGCAACTCTCCAAGAGTTGCTTAGTGTTGATCCCCTTCATCCATTCATCTTAATATGGACGGTGGATGGATGGGGTTCTATAATATAAAAAAAATGGGGGGGGGGGGGGGGGGCTGCGGGACTGACAAGCCATCACCCATCACTAATCAGCCATCAACCCCATCACTAATCAATAGCCTCCTCACCCTACACCCATCAGTAATCAATACCCTCCTCTCTATACTCCCGCTCAAACCCCTTTGCACTTCCCCATTCACCCCTTTTGAATTCATTTCACCGGCCAATCACTCACCACTCTCTCTAAAAAAAACCCATCTCCATCTCCGTAGCTTCTCCATCTCTGATAATGCCTAAAATTCTGGTGGTGCTACAAAGGTATGTTGAATGATCCATTTTCGACCTCCGTTTTTTCTTTTTGTTCAACCCTTTTGAATTCCTTTTGAATGATGCTTTTGTATCCCTTTTTCATGAACTCCGGTCATGCATGAACCATAAAAAGTGGTAAAAGAGCATTTTTCCAACCCGATAACCCTAATTTTGAGTTGAAGTTGTTGTAGTTGTACAGTGGTTGTAGTTATAGAGTCAAAGATGAAGTTTTTTTTCTTTGTTGAAGTTCATGTTTGAAGTTCCCATAATCGTCATTGTAAGTATGCATGTGCAATCGAGTTCCCATAATCGTCATTGGGAAGATAAAAATTTAACATTTGAATAGTCATACAGAGTTGTTTATACACTCATACAGAGTTGGTTATACAGTCACCCGTTTGAAGATACATAGTCGCACTCGTTATACTCTGTTGTGAAGTCACAAAATGATGTACAATCACACCTTTGAAGCCACACAGTCGCAGTAGTTATGTTGCAAAGTCACACGCTTTATATTGCATAGTCACATTATATAACTGATGCGGGTTTTGTTGTAAAGTCACAGATATGGTGTTTGGGAAGATAAAAATTTAACATTTGAATAGTCATACAGAGTTGGTTATACAGTCACCCGTTTGAAGATACATAGTCGCACTCATTATATTTTGTTGTGAAGTCACAGAATGATGTACAATCACACCTTTAACGCTACACAGTTGCACTAGTTAGGATGCAAAGTCACACGCTTTATATTGTATAGTCATGCAGTGTTGGTTGTATAGTCACCCGTTTGAGGCTGTATAGTCACATTCGTTAAGTTGCAGAGTCACTGTCATTTTACTGTAGAGTCACACTGGTGAAGCCGTATACTCAGTTATAGAACACTCATTATGCATGTTGTTATTGTAGCAGAAAGTCTGGTGCGAAGAAGAAGGCCGGGGCAGAGACATCGGTCCGTGAACATGTAATTGATGATAGAGTGGTTGTGGGCATAGTCACATCTGATATACCGGCCGACCCCACTGTCGTGCGCATGTCTCAGGGGGAGAGGGGAAGGGACCGACGACAGAGTCGGCTAGCAGGAAAAAGAGAACCTGGAGGTCAGCCAGATATTCACTGTAGGCCCAGGCGGTTGCACCAGCTATTTGTGCAATTATTGAATGATCAGAAAGAGAGGGTGCATGCTGTTGGCTTCGGCGGGCCATTGGAGTTGAGGATCGAATCGGTCCCCACTGACCATGCGCTTATGTTCCTACGTGCATTTTCTGACGGGTCCCATATTTTCCGTGCCTCACACCGGGAGGCATTCATGATGTCAAAGTACGACGTCCACGATTGCCTCCAGCTACCTTTAGGCCCTCATCCGGTGAAAGTAATCCCGATACAAAATAAGAAAGGGGCAGACTCACCTGACGTGATCAGGTTAAAGAGTACCTGGAGGAAGAGGTTCGATGTGGTTGACAGCAGCGGGCCAATATCATTAGGGAGGGTGCACAAAAAATTAATGGCAACCAAGGCTGCTGACGACGACTTTGTCCGCAGGTTCGTGTTGTTCGCGTTGTCATCATTCCTCACGCCTACTATGAACAACTCACTGGACCTGAGCCTGCTGGCCGTAGTGAATGACGTGGACTTGATTCGGAAACAGGACTGGTGTAGCTTTGTCCTGCAGGATCTGGTGCGGGCGGGTAAGGGGACGCGTGACCCCAACAAAGTCCTCAACTACCTCCCGGGGTGCATCCCCATTCTGATGATTGCGTACTTCCAGCGCTACGATTTCCGTAGCGAGACTTGCAGATGCGACATACCATTTATCGCACATTGGGATTCACGGAGAATATGCGATCGTCTTGCTGGGGAACTGGAGACAGGGTCACTGGGAAATCAGCTACGTTCGAAGGTGTCGTACCCACGTACGTGTGGGAAAACAGGCAGCGAGGGCACCTCCGCTATAACGATGCCCTCTGACAATCAGCACTCTAGTCCCAAAAGAATAAAGACAGGGGTGGAGAGAGACGATCAATTGGAAGACAGCGCGGTTGACGTAAGTGATCTCCCAACCACTCTATAGATCATCAATTAATTGTATAGTCACATACTATTAACTGTATAGTCACACACTATTACTTGTATAGACACACGCATTATGTTGTCCAGTCAGTACTATAACCTGCATAGTCACACGCTATAAACTGTATAGTCACACACTTTATTCCTTACAGTCACGCACTTATTCCTTACAGTCACACACTTAGATGCTTAGTCATACTCACACTGCCAGCCTCAACACCACTGAGCTTCGCACTAATGATTTGACTTCAATTGAATTATAGGACGACCGGCGGTTTTTCATGGATTTCCGAAGGTGTGTGCTAGCCTTTTGCGGTTTCTGTGAGCGGGCTGCCTCCAAAGTAAGAGAAATATCGACGAGGAACATTGCAGTTGCAAGTCAGGACCCGTCCTCCCAACAATTCTGGGAAGATCCATCTGTCCTCCGGCATATCGATGAAGTTGTTTCGTTGGCCGGCCAGTTGAAGCAGACTACCCAGAACGCCCCCGTCGTTGAGGGCGAGGAGCAGCGCGATGCTGAAGCCTGCGGTTTGGTACGCCAAATTGTGCAAGACTTGCGTGATTCTGGATACGCGGATGAAGATATTGAGAAATCAGGTTTCTACGTGGGAGATGGTGATGGAACAGAGGGTTGCGATGATGAGGGCACTTTTGTTGGTGGGATCGTGACACCGGGTTTCTGTGAGGGGGAAGTTGAAGAGAATGATGCCGCTGTAGAAATCAACCAAGACTCCGATGTGCAGGGTTCGGTCGGTATGAGCTCGACCGTAGTGGTGGCTCTACGGCAAGCAGGGTGTGGGACAACTGACGCACGGTCGGCTTTAGATGTAACACCGGCTCCGCCCAATGCGACAGTCAGTTCTAGTCTTGAGAGGGAACTGCACAAAGCAGGCTGGGCTGTAGTGGACGCTATTGCCACCACGCCCGCGCCGGCAGAAATCGTCACGACCGATACTCAGCAGACAGGCGAGGGTTCAGTGACCAGGACGCACCCGGAGGCTAAACATCATCGGTACATCTTCCACTCCGACGTGGCATTTGAGTGCATGGACACGATTCCAGACAATTTGGGCTGCACGTTGGACTCTGGAAGAATAATGAGGGGGCAGCTTGTAATCTCTGGATTCATGTGCTCCAATATCGTCATCTTCTGGGATATCCTCAGCGTACGGAAAGATATAATCGACTACGTGTTCGATCGGGCAACGCCACGTCCGTCAGGGTGCGTACTTATTGTCCTGCTCATGTTGTTTTTAAAAATGCATGTGCTAATGGGGACTTCGTTTGGTCTGCAGCGAAATGTTGGTCGAGTTCACAGCTTACGACTGTATCGCGAGGGGCGACATGCAGACGCTCGAGCCTGGCCTGGAGGTGATGAATAATGTCATTGACTGTTGGTGTAGGCTGCTGAACCAGCTGGTGCACGACAAAAAAGCATCAAGAGTAACCAGTGGATGATACTTCTCTCTTAGACATACGGTACGTTCAACCCCCAAATTAGGTGTATAATCGCAGACAATTGGCTGTATAGTCACACACTGTTACCTGTATAGTCACACACATTGTGTTGTCCAGTCACCACTATAAACTGCACAGTCACACGCTACAAGCTGTATAGTCACACATTTTACGCTGTACAGTCACACTCATGTCAAACACACACTGACTACATGTATTACCATAATCCTGACGCATTGTTTGCAGTTGTTCGTCCCGACCTTGACGGGTGACGAGGGTCACTATAGTTGCGCCTGCATCAACTTTAATTCTGAGCAAATAGAGTACCTCGACAATTGGTTGTACGATAAAGATTTTACAAAGTTGCCTTACTATAGCATTGCTCGGACAGCGGTCAGGCCCTATTAATTTAATATTAAATCAATTATGTGACCGCGAATGTGTTCAACAACTGATCATGTTTGAACTTGTTTTGCAGGCTGATAAGATGGGGAGGTTCATGGTACAACGAGGGGTGGAGAAAGGTAAGAAGGTCCGTGCGTTTAAATTGGTAAATGTTCCCTTATTATGGCAGGGAGTGGGGTACTCCGCCAATGACTGTGGAGTGTACCTGATGATGCACATGTTGCTGTACACCGGGTCCCCGTTCAACTGCTCCTTAGGGACAATGGCGGCCATGAATATGTGCAGGGCGGAGATCACGGCGACCTTTATACTGAGCGACGCGAACAAGATAAGGAACACTGTTTTGCAGAAAGTGATTGAATTCAGAACATACAAGAGATCATTGGAATCTGCCCGTACGTTTGAAACCACTCCTGTGAAGGCAACCACCAAGAAGCGTCAGAGCAAATCACCGAAAACACCTGAACCCACCCCAGATCAGTCTCAGAAGAAAAACAGTCGGCGATTAAGTCTCGGATACGGGGCTGTGGAGATGGGTTGGGTTGCTCCTTGAACCAAGGTGAACCTGACCCGGACGCCATTGTCATGTCGGTCTTGTTTCGCCTGCACCGACCGCTGACGAGTGGGATGCTCAGCCTGCGAAAACACACCGCCGACTACTGCTTCCTCGACGATAATGGGTACGACGAAAAGTAACTAACCGTCTTTTGTTCCTGATGCGTGTTGCATATTACACCTACTAACCGGTGTCAACAAATCCGCAGTGAACGATTGGGGTCCTACGGCCCTCGTGCGGAGCTGGAGAGGCGTGACATTCAAACGCTCTTCTCCGTCGGTGGCATGAGCGCCACTGTGCTGGAGTGTTGGTCGCACCTAATGAACTGGTGCGAATCAGACGACAACCGGCGTGGGTTATCCACCCCCACTGACCCAACGATGGTGTGGTTTGGAATTCAACACATGGTATGCCCCCATAACCTCCTACCTATCACATTAAATAGTACAAATGATCCCCATTCACATTAACTGAAAAGATGTAAAGTCCGTGTAATAGTTAGAAATAATCACAAAGTTCACTTAGCACAGTCACACATGTTGACGTGTACAATCACATGCTATGAGTTGCATAGTCACACATATTGAGGTGTACAATCACGTGATATACGTTGCACAGTCACACAGGTTGATATGTACAATCACTCTTGTTGAGGTGCACAATCACACTGTCATGTATAGTCACACTCTGCACGCTGCAAAGTCACGCAGCGTAGTCTGTACAATCACATGCTATAAGTTGCATAGTCAGGCATTAAATAGTACAAATGACCCCCATTCACATTAATAGTCAGACATCACTTTGCAGAGTCACTCTTGTTGAGGTGCACAATCACGTGATATAAGTTGTACAACCACGCACATGATATAGTCAGACATCCTAGAATTTGCAATCACAGTGTCATGTATAGTCACACTCTGCACGCTGCAAAGTCAGGCGGCTTAGTCTATACAATCACACACTTTAGTCTGTACAATCACAGACTTTGCGATGTGCAGCCACGCACATGATATATTCCATTCTCGCATCTTGTCACTGATGACAACTAATATTCGCCATCTGTTAGGACTCACTGACCCGTATACTAGAACGACCCGACTCAAGTACCCCTGCGGACGAAGACACTGACGGTCTGTACGAAGCGTGGGACAGATTCATACAAGACTGTGCCGGGACATTCGACTTGAACACCGAACTGTTGTTTTTCCCGGGGCATACTATGGGGCACTACGCGTGCGTGTGCGTCAACTTTAGAGAAAGAACAGTTGATATCCTCGATCACCAGACACACGCCCCAGGGTCACATATGTTCCGGGTGTCCAGCAAGATAGTAAGTTGCACGCATATGCTTTATTTCACAACGTCAAAAAATATTCTACTGCTTAAGTGCTGATGTTTACTATTACCTAATACTGCAACAGATGCAAGCATTGAGGGTCTACATGGACGAGAAGGGGCTGATTAAGAGCAGTCACCTGGCGAATTTTGAGCATCGCCAAGTAAAATTGGAATGGCAGAGCGCCCGGAAGAACGATCCGGAGTCCGGCATTTTCTGCTTGATGCACATGTGCCTGTACGACGGTGTGCCGTTCACCCACACTGATATTGGGTAAAATGTCGGGAGGCGTTACTTGTCGTTCGAGGTGGCAGCAAGTCTCATACTTGCTGACATGAATGAAACTCGCGGGGACGTGTTGCCGAAAATTCGCGCTTTCATAGCAAACGCGCCGAGCATATGGAGAAAACTCGATGACAAACGTAAGATGGTGAGACTCGTGGAACGAAAGACCTCAGCGAACCGTAAGGCATGAATGTGTAGTGAAGTAAAAACACTTTTTTGTGAATATAGAAAAAATCTCATGTTGGAGTATCTTCTGAGTATCAGATGAATGACAACTCAGTATCAGGGTCGCATGTGCGACGTGATACAGTCACGCAACTTCTGACTCACAGTCACAGTCAAACTCCTGCAGAGTCATGACAGACGACCACAAAATCACTAATTAATTATAATAACTACCCCTGCATATATGTCCATCCATTTACTTTCAGTTTATTTCACCATAAAAAAAAACCGATGGTTCCCGTATTTACAGAAGACACCAAAAAAACAATACACACTGTAACAACAAATTTTGTATAACGATATTATAAATATCTGTAATACAAAATCAGAGTCAACAAATTATAATATCAGAAAAGTTCAAGTGTTCGGTTCTCTATTCTTCCTCTGATTCTACTACGTTGCTTTAGGCACACTTCAACGATCTTCGTTCTTCGTTTGACTTTAGCTTCTTAGGAGGGTCGCGATGACTTGAGTCTCCTTTCGATGCTTGATGTTGATTTGACTTCCTTGAGTAGGCGGCACGATCTTGTAGTGCTTGTTGCTACTTGGAAGGAATGATCTTCGAGAATTTCAGAGCTTTTGTAGTCTTCTTTCTCTTCACCTTTTGTTGTAAGCTTGTCTTGTATATTTTTGTTGTTGTTGTTCTTTGAAAATGGTGAGGAAGCTCTCTATTTATAGGATTTCTTCATCCATTCTTGTTGGACTCGGAGTTGGGCTTTTTGAAAGCTTGACTTCTCTTCGGGCCCAATTGACCGTTTCTTGACTTTTAGGTCAAATTTGGCCAATGCTTGACTTTCGGGCCGAGTTTGACATTTCTTGAAATTTGGGCCAGATCGACGAGTGCTTGACTTTTGGGCCATATTGACTATGATCTGACTTTTTGGTCCGCTTGACATTCACTTGACTTTTGGGTCAACTTGGCATTTACTTGACTTTTGGCCCAATGGTACATTTTCTTGACTTTTGGGCCAGACTTACAACTATTTGACTTTTGGGTCAAATAATCAAGCTCGGGAATGAAACGAGTCGTCTTTAACTTTTACGGGACAAATATAACTAAACTAAGTCAAAATTTGTTGTTGACTCAGAATAATTATTTTCTTGTATTTTCGACACTTAAATAAATTTTCCATGTCTACAAATTGCCCCCTCGGGACCTTGTCGCGTAGACGATTTGACCGTCGGAGGACATAATCATGAGTAGGGGACCGACTCCTTGGCTTGCTTTCTTGTCGATTACCTTGAGTTGCTTGTTGTTGTTGATGGTTCCCTTGGAACCCATGAGAGTTGCCTTGATTAAGGCCTTGATTGTTGCCTTGGTTGTAGTTTTGATGTCCTTGATTATGTTGGTTTCCTTGAAAACCACCTTGACTGAAATTCCCCTGTTGGAATCCTTGATTGTTGTCCCTTAAGGGAGGTGGAACATAGGGACGGTGTTGCAAAGCTTGTTGTTGAGAAGCTTGATGGGAAGCTTGGTACATATTAGGATAAGGGGCACCTTGCTTGAACGCTTGAAAGGCGTTCACTTGCTTAATACTTCCCCGACAATGTATAGGCTCATGCCCAACTATCCCACAAGTATCGCACATCCCATAATAAGGTGTATGAGGCACAACTCCCAAAGCATTTACTTCATGTTGGTTGGAGGAACTAGCGTTTTGAACTTGATTGAGGTGGCTTTGGAGCTTCTTGTCAATGGTCTCCATGTGAGTTTTTAATTGAGCTCCAAGGTCAATGCTTAGTTGTGTGATAGCATCGACCTCGTGCCTACCTCCTCGATTCGCCTTCCTAGGCCTTGAGTATTGGGAATTGGGGACCGCCATCTCTTCAATTCTCGACCAAGTTTGGTCATCATCCACCTCGGTAAACCTTCCATTCGATCCCATGTTAAGAATGGCCCTTGAGTCTTCATATAACCCGTTCCAAAATTGTTGAACAAGGAACCATTGTGATAGACCATGGTGAGGGCAAGAGCGGATCAAGGCTTTGAATCTTTCCCAAGCTTCATAGAGGCTTTCTTCATCACGTTGTTGGAATCCCGTGATAGATGCTCTCAATAAATTTGTCTTCTCCGGGGGATAGAATTGTTGGTAAAAAGTCAATGCTAGCTTCTTCCAAGTATCAATACCAAGAGTCGCCTTGTCTAACCCCTTGAACCATTGCTTTGCTTTACCGATTAAAGAGAAAGGAAATAGTACCCACCGGATTTGGTCTTGGGTTATTCCCGGTTGTGAAATAGCATCGCAATAATCCGAAAAGGTTTCCATGTGTTGATGAGGATCTTCGGTTGGTAACCCACTAAATTGGCTTCGCTCGACCAATTGAATGAATTGAGTCTTTGCCACGAAATTGCCGGTATATGCCTCCGGTAAAGCGGTTGGACCGGGCAAGACATCTTCCGTAAAGGTCGAGTGTGAAGAGAACTTAGGCATTATTGGATATGCGGGAGAGGACGGTGTAGATGATGTTGATGTAGAAGTAGAGGGGGAACTAGGTTGAGAAGTACCAAAAGAATTTATGAAGATCCCTTCGGTATTGCCTTGAGGTTGCTCGATAAAGTCGGATCCTTGAGCTTGTTCTTCGGTGGTATTGCTAGCACTTGGTTGAGAGATTCTAACCCGGCCAATCGTCCGTTGGCGAAAGGCTCTAAAGAGTCTTTCCGGCTCTGGATTGAAGAGAAAGAATTCGCCTCCCCCCCTAGGCATACACTACACACTAGAGCAAAGGTGAGAACACCTAGTGCTTTATGGGCACTAGGCAAAGACAATAAACAAGCACTTCCCAAGACAAAGAGAAAAAGAAGCTAAAGAAAATAAGAAAAACTACACAATATGCACAAGAGATAGAAGAAGAGCACAAGAGGGGTAACTAAGTCTAGCTAATAAGCAAACTAAGTCTAAACATGCACCGTCCCCGGCAACGGCGCCAAATTGATGGTGGGGATTTTCCGCGAGTCCTACCGATCAATAAATAACCAACTAATCCTAACGGTAGCTAGGGTAAGTCGGGTCGTGTCCACGGAGACGGTAATGTAATGTCTAGACTATGGTCCACTCACAAACAAGGCTAAGTCACAAACAAACACCAAGAAATGATAATTGACAAATTATGATGGGAGAAGAGGTATGAACAAGACTAACAATGAATAGGCTATAACAAAAACTAATGAACAACTAAAGATTAACTAAGCAAATAAACTAGAGAAGATGATCGACTAAAGAGATAGAGAATTCAAATATGGAAGAGAGTAGGGTTAGGTCGGGTTCATAAGTGTGGTAGGATGATTGGGTAATCAAGGGTATAGGTGCCACTTGGTCACTAAGGTCGGTTTGCGCTCTCGCGCCAAAGCCAAAGTCCGTACTCTCGTGTCTAAGACTAGACCCGAACATTCATGCAAGATACTACTCAAAACATAAACATTCAACCACAAATCGAATACACAATGAGAAGATGAGAACAAGTATGAGAAGCATTGGCCACTACTACCCACACAAGCAATACAACAAACACATAGTGTGCCCAATAAGTGACTAGCAACAAAAGGAATCACCTTAACCACAATCAAGCCCTAATCACCCATAATCCACACTTAATCCCCCTACTAACCCCACAAAGATTCTACTCACTCATAATGAAACTAACTATAACAATGATAAGAGAAATCAACATAAATAACCCAACATTCATCATGAACAAACAAGAACAAATAAACAATATGTGAAGATTGAAACTTGAGAGATTAACAAAGATTAAGAGAAAAGAAATTATACCCACTACAATAGGATGAAAAAGATGAGAACTTGAATTAATAAGAAACCCAAATAAAACCCCAAGGTTGTCAAGCTTGGAATAATCTTCAAGAATCTCCTTAATACAAGACTAATTACAAGGATTAACTAAAGATTAAAGGATGATTAAACTAATGAGAGAAGAACTAAATCTAGGGTTTAAATGTTAAAGAGAGGCTAAAGATAGTCTAGGGTAATGTAAGATGCTTAAACAATACAAGGGAGGAGTATTTATAGGGTTACAAGAATGAAGGAGGAAGATAAAAGAGTCACGCGCTACAGCTCGCTCATCCCGTCCGGGACGGTTCGGTCCCGACCGGGATGGTCTGATCCCGACCGGGACGGGTTGGTCCCGCCCGGGACGGACCCAAAACAGAACCATTGCAATTTGCGCACCTCATCCCGGACGGGATGAGGTCCTTCCCGTCGGGTATGGGTCTTGTAGGCCTCCAATATGAACTTTAAGGTCCCTCCTTGCTTCTCATAGGCTTCTCATCGACTCTCGGGTCTTGGGATTGGGTTCCGAGGTCTCGGGGTCGAATCCAAGGCATCGAGTGATCGTTCCTTCTCTTCGTTGGCTCCGAAAAGTGTATGTATTGAGTCGGAATCGCTCCAACTCTTCATGAATGGTCTCGGGAACCTAAAACGAACTAAAGAAAGCATAAGTAACCCACAAACCGCTCCCAAGGAGCGATTCCACAAGGAAAATGAGACCAAAACACAACAAATTAAGCACTACAAACTACACTTATCAATAGATAACTCCGCACAAAGCGTCAATATTCATAAGTTATACAATCTAGTGGATGTGGATCGGTCGAAGAAATTGCGAGGCCACAATCCTTTCGTGTTGTCATACCAAGTGGATCAAGTATGCTATGCGCCTTATACAAATGGGAAAAAAGGTACGAACTGGTCGACGATGTTTAAGATCAAAGCGAGATCAGTTGTTGACACTCCAATAAACGAAGATATTGTGTACCAAGAAGACGTAGTAGCTAATAATCAACCAATCTCATCTTGTGTTGTGATTGAAGAAACTAATGTCATTGGTGAGGAGGAATCAGGAGTGAATGTTGGTGTCGACTATGAGGAATCGGAATTTGATGATTGGATTTCCCCTGAATGAGATGTCGAGGAAGAGGTTGTCGCTGAAGAAGCGGATTGAGAAGAGGTTTATATTGACTCGAATGACGATGATGTTGATGGGGGTCGTCGCGAGCCCGCATGCAAACAATATTTATAACCATGACAAACTACTATGTAGTAGCGGTAAGTTGGGATCGATCCACAGGGACGGTTAATGCAATCGGTCAAGTCTAAGTTTAACTGCGTTAGGGTCAAAGGGGGGTGTTTGAGGTGATAAAACTAAACTAAGATAGTTGATCTAAAAATAACTAAAATGAGAAACGATGAGAGGAAAGGCGTTAGGGGGAGTCGGGAAGTCAAAACTAGGTACAAAGATCTGAGAGTCACATAATTTGTCACAAGGTCGATAAAGGGGGAGCCACCTTTCGGTTTCCTTACCCAACCTAACGAAAACCCGCTTTCGCGGCGAGAAAGCTATGGTCTCAAGACGAGATTACCCAAACCCCGGGTTTCCCCAATTGGCGAGGGTGAGTCAATGCTGACTAAGTTGATCAGGCAAAGTCAACAAAAACACAACAATCTCAAACAAAATAAATCACCTCAAATGCAACAACTTCCATAAATCCTTGGTTCATGAAGCCCAAGTTCATCCTCCCCTAACCCCCTAACTAAAATCTACTCAATATTCATGGGAAAGTTAATAAGAGAAATAAACAAGGAAAACAAGCTAGAACAATTCATACTAGAAATGAGAAGAAAATTAAGTCTAACGCAATAATGGAGATTTCAATAACATAAACACAAGAAGAGCAATTGAAAACAATAAATTAAGGAGAAACTGGAAAGAAAACTAATTAAGGAAGAGAGAGACAAGAAATGAAAGTACCAACAATGGAGGAAATTCAAAGGAAGCGGATGAAGATTGACATAAATATTAAACTTTGAAGAAGAAATACAAGAACTTTGTCACCCAATCCTTGCAATCCCTTCAATCTTCTAATTAGATCCAAATCTACACTAATGTTGCTACTAGATTCAAAATGATAAAGAGTAATCTAAGCTAATGAAGTTTTTTCTAGATCTAATGAAGCTTACTAATGGAGACTAAAAAGGGGATTCTACTAAAGTATGTTCTATATGGTAGAAGAAAATCTAGGGTTGACTATATATACAAAGTCTTAATGGGTCATTAGGACAAAGCCCAAAACTGATTCTTGCTTGCTTAGTTAAACTTCACCCTTCGGGTCTTCATAGGGTGACACTTTGCTCTGCGGGTTTCTAACATTCTCGTGACTTTTTCGTCGGGTGAAACTTCACCGTATGGTTTCGCCCGGTCAGTTCTTCTTCCATAATGCAAAATTCGGGGTGTCATTGCCGTCGGATGAATCTTTACCCGATGGGTAAAAGTTTCGCCCGGTCAACCCCTTCTTTTTGAGGACCTTCAGAGGTGCAGAAAAGTCGTTGGGTGAAACTTCACCCGATGGATTCTCTCTCTTCTTTTCTTGGATTTCACTTCTTATGTCTCAGTTTTCCCGGCTAGGTGACAAACTCTCGGACGGTGTTCCACTCTCTCGTGCTCGTATAAGCTCGGATATGCTCTCGGAAGGATTCCTATCAAAACAAATAGAAAAACTACCCAAAAACACATAAAAAGCACAAGAGAGACACTAAAGCAAGAAAGACTCGGATAAAGCAATAATCGCACATAAATCTCACAAAAGTGATAGGAAAACGAGCCCGGATATGTGGAAAATCGGGTCAAATTTGACACACATCAATTCCCCCACACTAAACCGTTGCTCGTCCTCGAGCCAAGATCGAAAAAGAAACTAACTAATACTACTACTAAGCTAGACTATGCTAAGCCAATATGGGGCAATTAACGAGCCCGCTCCGTCCCTTCAACTCACATCGAGATACCCGTGAGGTAGAGTACCTCCATGCAAGGCAAGTCGGGTCTTGCTCAAAATTGCGGACACAACTAAACACACACAAGAACATAAAACAAAATAACCACTCACGAGATGATAGTTGCATCCAAAGAAGAAAATAAATCGTCGAAACGCTCATCAAAACGGCGGGGAAAGCACCGGTTCCAAGTTTGAGACAAGTGAGAACACCACCAAGCTAGTTACTCAAGTTGACATTGGCAAAATTCTAATGAGATGACAATCAAACAATAAGAACATTGAAAATTTACCAAGGTCCTTCTAATCCACCAAAACGCCTACAACGGGACGATAAATGGAATGGATAGGAGTGAACCATGGAGTTAGTAAGCACTAGAGGTAAGTGTTATCCTGTCTCCTAAGCTTAGCCTAGAGGGTCGTCCCAAACTCGAGAAAGCCAATTAGCCCGAACAAAAAGTGAACAAGTGTTTGCAAAATAAGATGGATCGACTAATCACCGCTATCTTTCTTCCTCGTGACTCGGTCCTCTAGTAGACACTTCAAGGTAATAAGTCGATCGATGATTTATTTGGGTTTGGGAATGTTTTTTGAGATTTGATTTTCTTTTGGTTTTTCTTTCATTTCCCCTTTTTTTGATTTCGTTTGAGGGCTTTTTTTCCAAAGCCCTTTTTTCGTTTTTCTCCCTTTTTGCTTTGGCTAGCCCATATTTGGCTAATTGATACATTTGAGATTCATGGCCAAGCATTGCTTTTTGCAAACTTATTTTATAGAAATGTATGAATGGTAGGGAAATAGGCAAGTCTGGTGTGCACCCCCTCCGAACCCACAAAAAGATGGAAATTTGGACTAAAAGATGACTTCTCAAGTAAGTTCACCTAAGAGAGCGAGAAACGGTAACCAAGGCCTTATCACTCCATGGGTGAACAAAGTGGTCAAAGGCAAATTCCGATGTAGACTCCTAGTAGAAAAGACGGACTCATGGTAAAATATCAATGCAATCATTGGTTCAAGGTCATTCTACTAGAACAATGCCAAAAATCAAAATGGGTCCCTAGCAAGGAAGTGGTAAACACTCGATACTAACTTAAAATCGGGTTTTCGAAAACCTTTACCTAGACATAATATACTAAATGAAAACAAAAAGGGAACTAAAAAAAATAGAACAAAAACGACCACAAGTAAAGCCAAGTACTCCGACTCCATCAATTGTCAACACAACCACAGCCACCAATTCCAAAATGTTCACCAAGTGAACCTCCAAATACCATACAAACCCATACTCCCATGTGAATAAGAGAAGGGAAAAAACAAAGGTAGAAGATATTATCGAGTGGTCTTCAATTTCACTACCTTGTGTCCATACGCTAATAGGTTGGCGGCATACCTGCGAGAAAAGAGAAAACAAAGCAATACAAAAGACACAAAGACACAAAGAAGGGAGAAGAAAATGAGAAATAATCTTTTCGGGTTTTTGGTTTTCAAATCTTATGATTTTTTGAAAAAAAAATGAAAAGGAAAGGATAGTAGATCCGCTCCCACTGAAATTGTGCATTGTCCTCAATGCACAAGTAGGGGAAAAGATCGAAAAAGAAGAAAAAGAGAAAAATCTTTTTGTATTTTTTTTAATTTTTCGAATGTTATTGTATTTTTTCAAAATTAAGTTAAAATAAAAAGATAGAAGATAAAATAAAATAAAATGGAAAATGGTGGCGGGTCGAGGTATAATCACGTCACCTAGACCCTAGCCAAGGAGAAAAAAAAAATAAGGATGAAAATAAGAAAATTGAAGGGAAAAAAAGAAAAATAATCGAAAAGAAGATAAATAAAAAGACGTAAAAGGGCGTAGGTGTAATCATATCACCTAGCCCTGATTCCGCACAAATTGGAAAAAATTAAAGGGGGAGATTAATTTGGATATTCAAAATGGTCGATGGTGTAATCACGTCACCAAAGATCGAGAGCTTACGGCAAGGCCCTTTAAATCCTAGGGTACCGGCATGACATCCACACAAATATAATTCACCCAGCACGGGTCTCTAACTAACGGACAACCAACACAACCAATAGAAACAAATTAAATCATCACAAATCATTAAATTACCATAATAGGCGCTGCAAAGATTCTAACCAAAATAATGAATATGAGTAACCGACACCCCCACACACAACTACCAATACTAGACTTCCCTGACATGGGACCCGGGGGAGGAAGTGGTGGGTACTGTGACCCGGGCGGACAGAGACCAAAGAATCTATCAAAATACTGCTGTTGTTGGAGTAACAGTCTCTGGTTCTCTTCCGCCGCCTCCCTAGCCGCATGGGCATCCCTCGTGGCCTCTCATGCCATCTCATAGCTATCCCGAGCGTACTTGAAACCATCTCGGGCGTATGTGTAAGAATGGTGCGCAGTATCGCGTGCATCTCGGGCTATGTTGTAGGCATCCTGCGATAGGTTGAGGGACGCGGTCAAGTTTTCCCAAATTTGCCTAGAATAGTTGTGAACCTCCCTCCATTGGTTATAAAAGTCCTCGGATCCAAAGAACGAAGAGTGCCTCGGAGGATTCATATTGACGTTCTCCTGAAAGCTGGGAATTGGTTGAGAGTAAGTGTAACACCCCATTATTTTCTGAGTCAATTATAAAGCTTGCCTTTTCTACTTTTATTTAAATCGGGTTTTTAATTGGAAAAAATATTTTTAATGTCGTCATAAGATTCAAGTATTTTGGGTCGTCTTATAATTAATCGGTTTTGATTTTCTTAAAGTGGAACGTTATTTTATAAATCGACTTTGTATCAAATTTGATTTTGAGTCAAACACAATAAGGAAAAAAGAAAGGAAAAAAGAAAAGGAAAAGGGCCTAATATAAAACAAACCCCACCCGTCACCCCTTATTTTTCCCCCATCACCCTTATTTCTTTTTCCCCTTTGATATCTGCCGCCATACGCCCCGCTCTCTCCCTCTGCTCCTCGGTTTCCAATCAATTGATCGTCATTGATAAATTGGTTCTTGATCCTTGCTTACATCAGTCCGTTTTGCATTATTCTCCATCTAAATTGTAAGTTTCATAACCAATTGTCCTCCTTGTTTTTTTTTATAATTAGCAGATCAAATGTGAAGTAGGTCTTTATATATCGAGTTTCTACCTTCGTTTGTTTCCTTGGTTAAAACCGTTTTCTTGGCATAATTTAACGATTTTGTAAGAAAATAGTATTGGGCTTGGTTTTCAACGGGGGTCCATTGTATTTATTGTAGCGATTATTAATATTTGGACAGTGTCGGAGTCGATTATATTGAGGTGAACATGACTGGTTTTAGGGTGGGGGATGGAGCTCGATATTAATGATGAATAATTGGAGGACTACGATCAA
Source organism: Agrostemma githago (assembly GCA_958450325.1). NCBI lineage: Eukaryota > Viridiplantae > Streptophyta > Magnoliopsida > Caryophyllales > Caryophyllaceae > Agrostemma > Agrostemma githago. The sequence goes on from OY288239.1 coordinate 7,281,810, forward strand.
GTATGGTGTTAGATGTTTAGCTTGTGGCTTGGCAGATTATATTTAATGATGATAATAATAATAAAGGGAGGTAAGTGAGTTTTGGGCTGAGGGTTTGCATCATTATAGGAGTAGGTATAGTCGTAGGAGAAGATACATGGTGTGCGAATTTTCTGGTCAATTGTTATTGTTCATTTGTTCATGTGGTGCTATAAATGGTGTTAGGGTGGTATGTTCGGTCAATCGGATCAATGTTTAGATGTTTATGTTATAGTCTTGCAGACTTACACTAATTACAAAACAAATAATAAAACCATTTGGGAAGTATATTAGACGAGAGTTAGAACGAGTTTATATTAATAAGTTGGTATGTAGTTTGAACCATCTTGACATTACTGGTTAGTTCGTTGAACCCATTTATATTATTTGTAGCTTGTGGGTTCGAGGAGAAAGAATTTTTGGATTAAATTAGCTTGGATTGACCGTCTTGTGAGGTAAGGACGTTTTAACCTTTTCACCTTTAAGTAAAGAGCATGTTTGGTTTAAATTATATTTTTAAATCGGTTTTATAATTATTTTGTCAATGATCAATTTTTATAATACTCGTGTGATATTTTGGATATTGAAACTTTGGGACACAAGTCACATATTGGTATTATTTTGGCACAATTTTGGTGGTTATAACAGACTCTGGGAGCTCTGTTGGTCTATGAGGTTAAGGTGCGTCTGAGACGTCCCTGGGATTTCGTCCCGAAACTGAACTCCTGGCCCGAGTTGTGTTAAGTGGGGTTTTCTGGCCCTCACTTGCTAGGTAGTTAGACTTTCTCCTTTGGCAGTCTCATCTTACTGACTGCCCAAATGTGAGTAGTTCGCACTATAATAAGTCTAGCTAAGCATAGGTGGTACCTTTAGATCGATCGTGCAAAAAGGGTAGGACCTTGGCACACAGGTGGTGACAATTAATATATTGTGGTTGGTTTTGGTTTTGACTACTATTTTTACAGTATTGTGGTTGGTGTCGAGACGTAGATTTTTAACTCTAATTTCAGTTTACTATAAATTATAATTATTGTGTACGTTTTCAATATAATATATTTTACTCAGCTTTGCTGACGTCCTTTTGTTTTGGGTCGTTCCCCCGCTGGAACTTGTACCTATTGGTGTTTTGGGTACAGTTGATAGGTACACTTAATATGCTGCATGGGTGCATTTGGTTCGGGATGCTGAGCGAGGAAGGATTTTATTATTTAACGTTTACCTCCGAACTATTTATATTTATGTTAAATTTTGGGTTTAAGTTCTTTTAAACCGTTTTGGATTTTGTGGGACTTAACTCTTCTGCTGCAACGTTTTCATTTACTTATTTATCGGATTTATCTTTCTTTTTAATTCCTATACTATTCTTTTGCCTTGCATTTGGCCTTATAAGCTAAGTGCAGAGTAACAGCTTTAAATTTTCTCTGTTTTGTTCTTCTATTTTGGTCGCGGAAATTTAGGGTTGTTACAGTAAGTAGAGTGACGGTGGGGTATGAAGCCAGTAAAGTCAGGAATATAGAATTGAGTGGTCTGGGGTTCAGGCTGACGGGAGGAAGAGGGTCCCTATGAAGTAGAAGGTAAAGCGCGCTGACCCTCATCCCCGAAAGTTTCAACTTCGGGTTCCTCCTCCGTCACATCCTCGACAATACCCTCATCATCACCATAATCCAAGGGTCCCTCGGGGTATGTAACCATATAAAACTTACCTCGGGTATTATCCCGAATATACTCCCCAGACCGCTTAGGCAGGCCAAAGTTTTCCTCAAACTCAAGTGACACCCAATCAGGATTAGGCATAGCAATTGCCCTCAGTTCAGTAATTTTGCAAAGAAAGAGACTGCTATACACACCTGGAGTCCAAACTAGGAATGTACAATAATGCTTGTCTAAAAACTTTCCAACCCCAAGACTGGTCCCTCGTCTCCCAAAGTGATACGCAAAGCCTTGGCTATCATAGTGATACACAAAAAATTCTCTTGCGGTTATACTTCACAATTTGCGAAAAATAAGGCGGCGTCTGCCATATCAATGGACGGGCGTCGATCTAGAACCGCATCCTCAAGTAGTTGCACTGCTGTAGCACTGCAATTGTGGTGTGTATCAAAGCTATAAAGGAAGGAATTAGCTATGATATGAGCCAAGTACTTAAGTATGGGGTTCTATATCGAGAAGGAGCGCATCTTACCACCCTGGAAAACCTTATGGCGGGATATCCTATGCCAAAATCGATCACGAGCAAGCTTTTCCTCATGGGATTGTCCCGCCCGAGGTTTTCCAGTAATTAAAGTGGGTAGCCTCAGCAGTGCAGCGAAGGCCTCGAGGGAAAAACTATGGTGAGTTTCTCGCAACTGGAATGAAACAGTTGTTTTACCATCACTAGTAGACATTTCATAAGTTGCAAAAACTTCACAAGTTAAAGCTTTAAAAGTATCCTCGGTTGAAGCATAAAATGCCTCAAGGCCAATTCGTTTGCACATTGCTCTCACTTGGGGCTCAATACCCAACCGGGTAAGGACATGCCTCAAAGCCCAACGAGTAGATTCAAAACGACACTTCCATAAAAGTTTAAAATGATCCAAACTAAACTTTTTTGTGAAGTGGACACCGGACTCGGGGTGATGGAAATTACGACGAATAGTAGGGTGACGTACCTCGATAGGAATCGGTTGCTCATGTGAAATGATACCTTGGTTCGGAGTCGGCATTGTCGAAGGCCCTTCCGAGTGAGACGATGATGATGAACCCGATCCACGATTGAAAACTGAGGAAAGTCTCTTCCTTGCGGTTTACTTGAAACCTTTCATGGTTGAAGGTTGATAATTGATGATATGTAGCAAGGTTAGGGTTTGATGGTGTTGTGGCTTTGAGTGATTTCTAAAAAAATTGATTCCTAAAACTTGTTAGGAAATTGATAAAGATGAAGAATATGTGAATTAAATTGAAGATGGTGGGAGAAATTGAAGGAATGAAGGATTGAAAAGGATGGAGTATGGAGTTTTAATTGGGAACTTTGGGATTTTTGTGAGATGAGAGAGAGGAAGAAGGATGTATTATGAAAGTTTGATGGTGGGTTAGGGTGGGTAATGACGCGGGGCAATCTTTCACCCGGTAGACTTCCATCGGGTGAAATTTCACCCAACGAAATTTTGTCCAAAATTTTCAATTCCGCGCTATTTACAGTCGGGCGAAGTTTCGCCCGATGAGATCCCATCGGGTGAAATTTCACCCGACGGATTTCCGTCAATTCCCAGTTTCGAAGAATTTATCGCCGGGTAAAGTTTCGCCCGATGAACTTTTCATCGGGTGAAGTTTCACCCGACAGATTTTTTTTCCGCAGCTTCAGTCTTTCCCAGTCAATATACCATCGGGTGAAGTTTCACCCGATGGCTTCAGGCCAAAGTGCCGGTGGCTAAGAAGGGTCATCCAAGAAAAATAGGACCACGCTCTTCCACGGGCATGTCTAAGATCACAAAGTCGGTGGGTATATGTAAAGTGTCTACTTTCACCATTACATTTTGAACTATTCCAACCAGCTCCTTAGTGGAGCCATCGGCTAGCCGGACGTGAAATGGGAAGTACATTATGTTCTTGATATTGAGAGTTCTAGCAATCGTTAGGGTCATGAGGCTTATACTCGCTCCTAGATCGCATAAGGCTCAGTGTATTTTGACATCATCAATAGAGCATGGAATAGAGAAGCTCCCGGGATCACCTACCTTGGTGGGTATGGTAGCCATAGGCGAGGGTTCAAGTATGCCATGAGAAGTCTCATTACTCTTTGTTGCACTCGAGACGATGTCACATAAAATCAGAAGAACTCAGTGTACCGGGGCTTGTCTCACTGTTTTCTAGCAAATCTGCAAATGTGGGGCATTCAATGTTCCTCTTGTTTGGAATGGCATGCGATGCATAGGGAAATGGTGGCACACGAATCCTCGAAATGGAGTTTGTTAACTTTATGGGGATTTGCTCTATCATATAGCTCTTATCTCTGACTATGTATTTGGACGGGTCTCTTCTTGGTGGCTTCGTCACATCTTTTACAATACACTCGTCGGGACCAAGCGTCGAGGGATAAGAGTAACATGCTTGCCCATTTGAAGGTTTTTCGGATTCCACATTGCCTTCCACTCTTATGGCATTGGCGAAAACTTCACCCGATAGATTCTCTCTCTTCTTTCCTTGGATTTCACTTCTTATGTCTCAGTTTTCCCGGCTTGGTGACAAACTCTCGGACGGTGTTCCACTCTCTCGTGCTCGTATAAGCTCGGATATGCTCTCGGAAGGATTCCTATCAAAACAAATAGAAAAACTATCCAGAAACACATGAAATGCACAAGAGAGACGTTAAAGCGAGAAAGACTCGGATAAGGCGATAATCGCACATAAATCTCACGAAAGCGATAGGAAAACGAGCTTGAATTGGTGGAAAATCGGGCCAAATTTGACACACATCAGATGTTGAGGACGAGGGTTTTATTGAAGAAGACATGGATGGAGATGATGATACTGATGATGATTAGTTACTTAGTACATTTTATTTACTTTGTAGTTTCTAACAATTTACGTAATCATGGAAATTTTTAATTTAATATTAATGAACAGATTCCAGTTTCAAACAATTTACACTACTTGTCATTTTGTTTCTCGTAGAATACTTGTAATGGCAGGTAACTAGCAACATGAGGAAGAGATTAACGAAGAGATGGAGGTCGAAGCCAATGTAGGTGTAGATGGGTCCCAGAAACCGTACTTGTCACGACTTCCCGGAGGTGTTTGGTAAGTGATTTCGGTAAATGAATTACACTATCCAACTTTAAGATATACATTTGTTGAACTGTCAAATTACTAATGCAGGTGGGAGGATAAGGCAATTTCTGATGCTTTACGCGATTCAATCGTTGGCACTTACATGTCTGGCACCGGCACCTACAAGAATTGGGATGAGGCGCCCCAAAGGGACAGGGACGCCATGTACGCCCATTTCGAGGTAATTTATCAATCTTACTCACAAATCTTTAATTTTTACAATTTATTGTTTAATTTTTAACTAAAGGATTTTTTTGTGTATCAGAACAAAGTGAGGATTGACGCTGGGTTCGATCTACGAGGCAAATACGAGAAAAAGATCAAAAAACGCATGAGTGATATCTTTTACAATGCGTTGAAAGCACACGAGAGGTAAAAGTGGATATCGGTCAATAAGTGGACGAAGTTACATAGGAGGAAAGGGGCATCGGAATTCAAGAAAAAGCCGGAAGTAAAAAAACCGAACCGTGGATGTGAAAATAAGGACGGTATCGCAAAACTGACTGGGTGCCTCGCTAGTAAGAGCGCAGCGGCCATTGACAGATCGATGATATGTATTTTAAATATAAATTATTAAGTGTAGGTCATTTGTTTCAAATAAATTAATCCACTCAACTAATGACATTTGTTTTTTCTAAGGGGCCGGAGGCAACCCCAATCCAGGTGTTGGAAAAAACAAAGAAGACCAAGTCGGGAACCTGGATTGACCCGAGGGCAGAGGAAGTGCATGTGGGGTTCTCTTACCATATATATGAATTAAGTTGTGTTTGTTAACTAAGTGCATTTTGGAACTTTGTTGTTTTCCTAATAATATGTTTTCTTACTTTAGGTGAAATATGACCAAGTGAAGGAGGCGACGTTGACGTCAAATCAGGAGGCACTTGATGAGAATCAGTTGTACCACGAGTCCACGGGCGGGTATGACGCCAAGAAACGCGTTTATGGAATAGGAAATCTAGCTAGGGAGTTATTCCGCCCGGCCGCCCCTGCTCTGGCAAGAGAAGGAGGCGACGTTGACGTCAAATCAGGAGGCACTTGATGAGAATCAGTTGTACCACGAGGCCACGGGCGGGTATGACGCCAAGAAACGCGTTTATGGAATAGGAAATCTAGCTAGGGAGTTATTCCGCCCGGCCGCCCCTGCTCTGGCAAGAGAAGCACTGTCGTCGAGGACCCTTACATGCCTACTCTCGCCACAGAACAGCGTGTGAAGACCGACCGGCTGACCAAAATAGTGGAGATATTAGCAGAACATCAACCGCTGGCGGAGAAGAGATTGAAGGACCAGCAAAAGACGATAGAGCTGCTGTGGGTAGGGATGGCAGTGGGTCCAAAACCCGACCCAGACCCGGCGGGTCGAGTCTGGGTCCAAATTTCTCAGACCCGATGGGCATGGGTCGGGTCTAGGTCCTCCCCAAAAAATTCAGGTACGGGTATGGGTCTGAGTTTTGGGACACGGACCCGACCCTTAGACCCATTAAAAATAAAATAAAAAATAAAAAATTTCAATTCATAAAAACATCCTGACTTCCTGGGTCAGAAAGTGATAAAACCTTAAAAAAAACTTTTAACTAAGATTCATTTTAGCCGCATACATCCCCCATTATCTCCTTTTTCAGAGTTCAGACACAGATTACGTGAACTATCATGTACAGTACCACTTAAGGTTTATGTTTTTTTAATAAATTACTTTGTGCCTATTAGAGATATCGTGTATATATATATATATATATATTAGGATATTATTTTCTCATATTATTGATTGTGATATAATTTAGTTTAGGTAATTTGTACTCTTAGAATATTCTAGTTTTTGTATACTACCAAAACTTGTTACCATGTAATCCTATAAATAGGACCCTTGTTCATCAATAATATTTATGCAATTCATAATCAATTTTTCAACTCTTTCATAATTCTAACAGTGCCGAATGTTTCTAAGACCTTTGTGTTGTATTTTGTGAGACTTTGCAGTTGTATTGTGGCACTTGTAGACACTTTTTTTTTCATTTTTATGCGTGGTTTGTAAACATTTTTTTCTTAATTTTATGCGAAAGGAATGAATCAAGACATTACATAGTTTTTTTTGGAAATTAAGTTCGTGTTTTTCTACGAAATTTTCATCGAAACAACGAATAATACAACAACACAATAATTAAGGCGGACCCGCGGGTAGACCCGGACCCGGTCCAGACCCGACCGGTTCGCGTATGGGTCTAATAATTTTGGACCCGTTCGGGTCCGGTTCGGGTCTCGGTCCAGGATTGAAACTCCGGGTCCGGGTTTGGGTCTGGGTGGACCCTACTCGTTGTCATCCCTGACTGTGGGAGAGGTTGGCCATGTCAAATGAAGGCTGCAACATGGGGCCGCGTTCACAGCGGTGGGACGACAACGCTGATGACGGGCATGAGTTCGCCTCTACGTATATTGAGCCACTACAATCTTCAGTCATCTTGTAGATACTTTCATGTCGTTATGTACAATCTTAAGTCTCTACCTAAGACAAATTACTTTCATGTCGTTATGTCCAATCTTAGGATACTAAACCGAATTCTTAAACAAAGTACTCTCTTCTTATTGTAATATAAGTTCTATCTCTCTAAAAACCAGGTTGTTTGTCTTCAACGGGATGCGGAGTTTGTTGTGCGTTGCCTTGCATGGGATGTGCTTTTCTATTGCTGCTGGTTTTTGTTGTGTATTGATTGAAATCGTTTTGTTGTTTTTGATTAAGTAAAAAAAATGGGGGAAGCAGAAAAACAGAAGGTTGTTGTCCAATGCGGATAATCATGCGTCGGATTATCCAACGCTATTTACTGAAATCCGCCACAATTTTTTTGGTTGTACGACGGACACTCCGTCGCATGACCAAAAAATTGCGGCGGACTATGAGACAGTGGATTTGATGCATCATTTCACTATTGCGTCGAAATTGGACGAGATATCCGTCGCAGATTGAGTTTGACTTTGACAGGGGTAGTCGTATCCCTAATCAAAGATACCCTAAGGTCCACTAACTAATGCAGATAGTGAAGTAGAGATCGAACCACCAGGAGACGGGACTCAATTACTTGTTCTAAGGTCTAGACTTAAGACTACAGGTCACTATTTTTCTGTTGTTTAGTAGACTGACAATTAACTGCTATAAGGTAAATCAATAATAAAAGAGTCTAGGGTCTCAGGTTCACAATGAATATCAATCGGGTCAGGGACTCAACTAACAGGTCAATAATCGAACTGTCTAAGGTGTAGGTTCAGTCGGTATTACTACAGACTTTAGAACTAAACTTAACCTGCGGTCGCTAGAATTAAGCTAGTCTACCCAAAATATCGTGGCCTAATTAGTCCTTAACCCGATCGGCGAAAAGTTCTAATTGTGATACTAACTAATTAATCCTGGCCAGTAATTAATCAATCAGAATTAAAACAATATTCAGGCGACAGTTCATATGATCAGAGACAGGTCAATTTTCTATAACCCAATTAATACCCATCGATCCCCTTAAACCCTAGATAAAATTTAGCTGCGCATAATGATCGTGAACGTAATTGAACCAACAAAATATGAATTGCAATTAAACATGATGAATGCAAATTAAATTAAACTACGGGAAACGATAATAATTTTATACTAGCAGATAATAAGCAAGACTGAAATTGAAATTACTATGAAGACTAAGAACGAATTGAGACAAGAATTAAAACAAGAAAACTAAAATTGAAATTGAAATTAAAATTAAAACTAAATGTATCGATACAGAATAACTTGAGATCTGAAAAGGAAAGAACAGAATTCGATGTATCTTGCGAAGAAAATCGGAAAGAGCGTAGTACTTCGAGACTAAGAAAAGTAACGTAATGTGTGATGAAAGCAAAATATAAAAGTGTTTCTGACAATGTAGTCAGAGTCTTATTTAAAACAATCTAGTTGGACTTCGAGACAAGCCCAAAATCCAAGCATCTCGAAATTTAATACGCGGCCCGGGGTAAGACGCACTCGATCGAGTGCATGCAATGCCACTCGATCGAGTGGACCTGAAGTTGCTCCAAATCTTGTTCGTCTTTGGACTGAAGAGAGGAGTTGGCCCAAAACTCTGATGCAGTCCGGTTGAGCACAGATATGAAGCACTCGATCGAGTGCTAAGCACCACTCGATCGAGTGGGTGTTGCTGAGCTCGTGATTTGAGCTTCTATTTGCTTCTCGGCTTCTCGTTTTCTTCCTCGTCTTCCGTTCTCGTCTCGGCTATCCAGGTTATTACTCCTAAATATGCTCGAAATTGCACCTAATCTGCAAAATAGCACGAGAATCGGCAGTATCGACTTTCTAATAGAAATCGACATTAAATATATAAATATGGAAGAAGAAATGCTCAAAAACAGGTATCGAGGGACTACAAAATATGATATAAAATACGTTGATCAGACTTCTACCTTTGACTTTCACTAGTGTGGCGGACTTTCCGACGTAAATTCCGCCGCAAATTTATGTGCGTCGGAATTGGCGACGCACACAGAACCCTCTGCGGCAGATTTTTTGCGGCGATAAGTCCGACGCAAACGACGATTTGCGTCGAATTTCAGGTTTTTGCGTCGGATATTTCCGCCGCAAATTGACCTGCTTTTTTGTAGTGTTATGGGTTTGAGTTTCCTCATCCGACTAGGATTCTTCACCTTTGGGATCAGCATGATGTATGTCTTATTACCACCCTCCGGCATAGGCACTCCACTTAGGACTCCAAGGACCATTTGCACCACCAGTGGTCCCACAATATGTCAGCAGGTTTGACAGAACAACCCGTTCATCCCGTCCGGACCCAATGCCTTCAGTGGGTGCATCTGTTCAAGAGCCCGAATCATATCTCCCTCTCGATAATCGGCTGTTAGTATCTCATTCATGCTCTTCGTGACCCTTCCCTCCACCCCTTCCAACGTGTCCTCAAAACTCTGTGGCTGATCCGAGCTGAATAATGTAGCAAAATATTCCTTAGCCACTTTTTCCTCAACTTCGTCGTCCCCCTGCCTAGTACGCCCCTCCTCATCGATCACTTTGTCAATGTAGTTCTTTTTCTTTCTTTGGCTCGCCATTTTGTGAAAATACCTAGTATGTCTATCGCCTTCTTTCAGCCACAACTAGGGATGGCAGTGGGTCTAAGACCCGACCCAAACCCGGCGAGTCGGACCCGAATGGGTCGGGTCTGGGTCTAAATTTTTCAGACCCGATGGGCATGGGTCGGGTCTGGGTCCTCCCCAAAAAAATCGGGTACGGGTACGGGTCTGAATTTTGGGACCCAGACCCGACCCGTAGACCCGTGGACCCGTTAAAAAAATAATAATAAAATTTTAATTCATTAAACATGCCGAGCAGTGACTCATGTATCACTTAATATGTTTTTTAATGAATTACTTTGTGACGAATGTTTTTAAGACGACCTTTGTGTTATATTTTGTGAGACGTTCCGGTTGTATTGTGAGACTTGTAGACACTTTTTTTTTTATCATTTTTATGCGTGGTTTGTAAACACTTTTTTAAGATCTTATGCGTAAGGATGACTCAAGACATTACGTAATTTTTTTCGGAAATTAAGTTCGTGTTTTTCTACAAAATTTCCATCGAAATAATGAATAATACAACAATGTAATAAATAAGGCGGACCCGCGGGTAGACCCGGACCCGGTCTGGACCCGGCCGGTTCGGGTATGGGTCTGACAATTTTGGACCCGTTCAGGTCCGGGTCGGGTCTGGGTCCAGGGTTGAAACTTCGGGTCCGGGTGGACCCGACCCAGACCCGACCCGTTGCCATCCCTAGCCACAACGCGCGCTAGCTTCTGCTTCCAAAACACTTCTTCCTGCCTAATTAGTCGTGCAATGTCTTTCACAAGTTGGTTTCGTTCCATAATGTTTCGCTTACCCCTCTCTGCCTCCTCGAGCTGCCCCAGTCACACCCGTTTCCTCTTAATTTTTTTCAACACTTTGCCTCTATACTAACTCTCTTTCATCTTGCCAGCTGCTCACTACACCTCCTCAAGTTCTCGTACATATCTCCCTGTCCCTGGCCCCATGAACTATGAATGATATCCTCGCATCCCTCCTTCATGGTGGTGGTTTATGGTGAATGGGCAAGATTAGACAGGCAGGTGGCATCAGTCGGTGATGGGATGACCAACGTTGACCTAGAGGGTTAGTTCGTCGGGGTCGATAGTCGTGGTTGAGGGTGTGTTGGGCCATGTGAATCGCATGTGAGGGGAGCGTGGTCGTGAGGGCGATGGAACATGTGAGCTTTTTTAGAGAGAATCTAACTAGGAGGGGAGAAATTATAAAGGTAAAATGCCATGACACGTTGGGATTGACTAAATTTCGTTAAATAAATCACTATTTTTTTGTGTTTAACATATTACTAGTCGCCATGCTCGTGCACCGCACGGGATTACTAATTTACTTGTCTAACTTCCATGTGGTTGTCACGACGCGTGCTTGTAGAGGGTGTCGTAATTGTGAATAGGACAAATGTTGCGAAGATCGAATCATCAAAGCTACTAAAAGACGCATGACATGTAAATATAAAGAACGAAAGAAGTTGACATGATCCAGTCTAAGGAAGAAATAGACATTAAAAAATTCGTATACTATAAAATAATTGCAATATGTAATCTGCATAAATTATACCCTTGTTCTTCTGTGTTTTTCTCTGTCAGGGTCTATTTTGTCTTTTCAACTTTTGGCATCTTTTTCTCTATTGTTTCCTTCGCTACGGATGCTTCTTTCGCCGTCACTTCGAAGCTGTAAGTCATTTTTGGTGTGGAAATTCTGTTACTGAAATATAAGTGAAAAATTGCTTGTAGTTGGTGTACGTAATAATAATTAACTTACTCCTTGTCTATCTTTCTCTTCTTATTTTTAGCTGAGGTGTTCACCGGAGGGTCGGACTTTGTTGTAGGCTGACTTTCTAAGTTGTCTTGTACGTTGTGGTTGCTCCTGCGAAAACATTGGAGTTGCTTGGGTATATGGTCTCATGTGTAAAAAGATGCTGTTGTTTTTGGGTAAGAATTGTTGTTGTTACCTATGTTTTTTTGTCCCCCCTTTCCACTGTGGTTGGAGTTTGAGGGTCCTTTGGTGTCGGCAATACCTTTTGACACTTTAGTTCCCGTTCGGAGTTGTATTTGGTAATCCCAATCTTGACTTTCATGGTGTATTCTCTCCCGACACATTGTTGGAGTATGTAAGACATACTTTCTCCTTTCCCCCGTCCTGTTTTTCGCTCTCTTGTTAGGACAAAACGGTTAAAATTTGTTCGAGTAGTTGGTGTGTTATTTGTTGTGCGTACCTTTTCATATTGGGTTAGTAATGCTTTGATTGGTCTCCCGACTATCTTCTCAGCTTCTCTCCCAAAAATCACCAAAGATGCGTATGCTATTTCGTCCGCTATTATAGTGATTAATCTATGTCTGTGTTGTAGGTATTAACATATTTGTGATATTGTCTAGGAGCAGTAGATAGGTTTAACATACCGTACGGTGAGTTATATTTTTTTGTGTTTTTTCTTACCTTTGTTCGGGGTAGGGTATTGGTTCGTTACATTGGCGACACTTTCCGTCCTTGTCGATTCCAGCGGGACATGATGTGTAAGACTGATACCGCCAGTCAACATCTGTTCTTACTTATGTTATCATTCCGTGGCATTTGTATACCTCATTCTGTTCCAATTGTTTCATTTAATCGGAAATGTTCAATGGTATATCATATCAGTAGGTATGCGATGTCTGTCAACATTACCTGATCATCGACATCTGCTTGTAGAAGCTCTGCAATGGTTGAAGTGACCATATCTTCTGCGACCTCAGCATCGAGGACTCTTATTTGAACGGGTTCCTGGTCCCAGTAGGGTGGTATGGCAACGCAAATAATAATATGTGACTAATCTAGTATATGTGAGATCAGGGACATGGTTCATGTGCGTATTTTTTATTGTGGGGGCAAACGGTTACCTTTGTAGTAATATTCTAGTCTCTGGCAAGTCCAAGTCGAGACCTTGGTCCCATATGTGGATTGTAATTGGTAATCTCCTACATCGGTGTTGTAGTCTTTGTTAATAAGTATGATATGTGCAGTATTATTATAGGTAAAAAGATCAGTCAAATGTGATTAGACTAACCGTAATTAAATCAAAGCAATTTAACTAATATGATTTGTAACAATAAAAAACTTAAAACCAATTAGTTTAAAATGGTTCCTATGTGACTGCAAATCAAGATTCAACGGGTACCTAATATTTATGTTAATAACATATTAACGCGTGTCCTTTAGACATGTTAGAAAAACCGTTAACATAATACCTACATAATATTAAGTGGCATTATAATATTTGGCTCTATTATACACTTTAACTAAATTAATAACATAATATTAAGCCTACGTCCCCTTTTTATTGTTCTTTCGACTTTGTATAGTCGTACTAAACCACGGGTTTATAAACAATCGAGACGAATGGAGAAGTATTGTTTAGTGCTAAGCCGAAATGCGTAGAAATCAGAAGTAGTAGTAGTAGTAGATGAGTAGGAGTGAGGTTGAAGGAGGAGAAAAGAGAAGTACAGGTAGTACGCTGCTGCGTCAAAATATGTGCATCCACATACACATGTTACATGTTCCATGTACATTTTCCTTAGCATTGAAGTGGCGTAGGTTTATGTTGCCTTATTTTATCATATCACATAATACGGAGTAGTGAACAACTTTTGTGAAGATCATGGTTTTGATAATCATATGTGACAGACTCGAGCATGTAAATTTACATATATTCAAAAAGATGAACGATAAAAGTTGATAAACAAAAGTTTATTACCTTCATAATTTATGACTCTTGCAGATGTGATAACTACGATCATGTCCTGTCCATTTTGCCGGCTAACTTCTTCTGTAATGTAGTTAGACGCATCACCCCATAAAGTCACGTTCACTATTTTTTCCCTGCATGTAGTCATTATATTGCGGTAAGTTAATTACTTTACACGTAGCTATATGCGTGGTGAAGGTGGTGAAGGTACCTTTCATCTTGTATTTGTATATGACGTAAATGTGTCCGACCATTTTTTGTTAGCACCTCCCTTTTCTCCTCGATCGTTTTCAGGAAGCCAACAACGTCTGCACCATGTTGGTAAAAAGAGTGAATAGGCAAATAGAGTGTTTAGATAGTAAAATTGTTGCATTTTATAGTGCATGTGTCGGTGTACTTGCCTATCAGTTGTTGCGTTCTTCCAATTTGTCGAGTGGGTAGAATTCGAATTTGTGGAGTGGAATACTTTGAGTTTGGTCCTTATCCTCCTGTATCGATGTAAATGGGGTGTACTTGATGATGTGTGAGTTTTCTTTTACTGGTTTGTACGATCTATTATTTTGCGCCACCTCAAAATGTTGGAGGGTGTAAATTTTCCCCTCGTGCAGCACACCTTCATATGAGGTCACCCACCGTTTGGGTATTGTTGCATGTATATGGTTTTCCTGGCCAGAATGAGATGAAGTAAAATGTTCAACAATTTTTTAGCATCGGCAAAAATAGACAGGGAATCAAAATGGTTGTCCAATTGAAGGGTTGGGACCTCACCTCTTTGACTAATAGCACCATGTCTAGCGATAGTGGGGAGGTGTTTTTGTTCGGTGTTACGCGCCATATCCTTGTGGCTCAAGCTGTTATCTGATATTTGGACTTTGAGGGGACCAAACCTGCAATGGTAGTTCTTATTGGCGCCATTTGTTTCCTTTGCTGTCTGTGGTTTGGTTATTTTGTTGCAATATTGTGTCGCGTATTTTAGCTTGGGTGTTAAAAAGTGTATCGGTAAAGTAGTGTGCATGGGGTATTTATATGCGGCTAGTATAGTAACGTGAGAATAAATGTTTAGAGAAATCATTTTATTCATTACCTAATTGAATATGTCATTATCATTGTTATTTAACTAAATATTTTGAGGAATCTTGTCACTTAGGATTCTACATCATCAATGAGTAAGAAGTTAAAGAGCTTACATTTCAATAATAACCGACTTTGATTGTTTTACCTAGGATTCTACATCATCAATGAGGAAGAAGTTGATGAGTTTCTCACCTTGGATTCTACCTAATGAATGAGAAAGAAGTTGAAAGAGCTTACATTTCACCATATTAGTTAATGAATGAGAAAGAAGTTGAAAGGTTGTAAATAATAATAACTGACTTTGATTGCTTTACCTAGGATTCAACATCATCAATGAGAAAAAAGTTGATGAGTTCCTCACCTTGGATTCTACCTAATGAATGAGAAAGAAGTTGAAAGGTCCTAACTAATAATAACCGACTTTATGTATTCAACTCCCGTCTTTTCAATTCCTACCCAATCGCATCGCGCCAAGTGTCATACCTTAGAATTGAGCATTTGTTGAATAGAGCATGGAGAGTGCTTTGCTTTCTATTTAATATATACCTAATGAATGAGAAAGAAGTAGAAAGGTCCTAACTAATAATAACCGACTTTATGTATTCAACTTCCGTCTTTTAAATTCCTACACAATCGCATCGCGCCAAGTGTCCTACCTTAGAATTGAGCATTTGTTGAATAGAGCATGGAGAGTGCTTTGCTTTCTATTTAATATATACCTAATGAATGAGAAAGAAGTTGAAATGTCCTAGCTAATAATAACCGACTTATGTATTCAACTTCCGTCTTTTCAATTTCCACCCAATCGCATCTGCCAAGTGTCCTACCTTAGAATTGAGCATTTGTTGAATAGAGCATGGAGAGTTCTTTGCTTTCTACATCATCAACGAGGAAGCAATTTCATAATCAACAAATGATTATAGCATGGAGATTCTTGTCTCGACGACTACACATCTTCGGATCAGGCGATTTAATTTCTCAACGGTAATAGGGTGAGAATTGATCATGCTCGTTGTACACTTGGTTGGTGTAATGGAAATGACAAACACTCATTCTCATAGGTGGTGGATTATAAGAGAGGAAAATGAAGAGGATGGTAGGTGGTCGGAATTTATTTCTTAACTTAGGATTCTAAGTAATCAATGAGAAAGTAGTTTAGTATTTCTTCACATTGAATTCTAAATAATAAATGAGGAAGAAGTTGAAGGGTTGTAACTAATAATAATACCCGACTTCCTCATTGATCATGCATTCAACTTTCTTTCTTCACTTTGGATTCTAAATAATAAAGGAGAAAGAAGTTGAAGGGTTGTAACTCATAATAACCGGAAGTTGAAGGGTTGTAACTCATAATAACCAACTTTCTCATTGATCATGCATTAAACTCTCTTTCTTCACTTTGGATTCTAAGTAATAAATGAGGAAGAAGTTGAAGGGTTGTGCCAATCAAATCATGTCGAGTGTGTACCTTAAGAAGTGAGGATTGGAAGTATGGAGCATGAAGAGTGCTTCCTTTTTAATATAGATAGATAGATAGATAAGTACGAGCATAAGATAAGATAACACGTGTCTCTCAAAATAAAGTATACTAAACTTACGTGAGACGGTAAATCAAGTGACTAATGGACTCATAAGAGGAACACATAGATGAACAAATTTTATACTACTCCGTGAGAATCAGCACAAATTCCGAAAATAAAGTCTCATTACTTGTTCCAGTAGAGCACTAGTTCATCGACCCAAACCCCTCTTCAGTCTTCACACCATTTCCCATCCCATTTTCCTCTCTCTCTTCTTCAACTCTCTACTCACCTGTACTTCTTTTACCTTCTTCACTCTCCATCTCCCCGCTTCCGCTTTCGATTTCTCTCTCTCCATTATCGCCGGTCAACTTTCCTCCAACTCCGGCGACTTCTCCGTCGTCTCAGCCGCCGCAATCCAAACCTCTGCAATAGTCAGACACACGCGACGACTCAATTACGAATCTTAACGCCGTTCAATTATGGCGCTTTCAGCTTCTGACCTCCCGGCGATGTATCAGTTGCTCGCCAACTCTCTTAGCCCCGACATTAATGTCCGGAAGCCGGCTGAAGACGCTCTTTCGCAGTCCGAAAATCGCCCTGGCTTTTGCTCTTGCCTTATGGTGAGTTCTTTTTTTCTTTGAATGAATTGGTAATTTCTAGGGTTTTGTTGTTGATGCTTATGTTGCATGATTGATTCTAGGAGGTGATCACTGCTAAAGATTTGGCTGCTCAGGTTGATGTTCGTATGATGGCCACCGTTTATTTCAAGAATAGTATTAATCGATATTGGCGAAACCGACGCGATTCTATGTATGATTCTACTTCGTTTTCTGCTTTTGTTGTATTGCGAACTATTGAATTTCATTGTGAACATGTGATGCATTTAGGTGTATGCTATGGAAGCTGTGTGACTATGCTAGGTCTGTGTTATGACTTATGAAGTTATGAGTACCTTGTTAATTTCCAGTTCAAGTTGGACTTGGCTAATAAGACTTGTGTGCGTGTTTATGTTGGCTTTGGGTTGTTGCTGCTGTGCTGTGGAATTGAGATGTTTGTAGGTAGTGAATGATTGGGATGAACATGTAATTATGCATAATAGATTTGAGTGCTGACATTTGTGTGTAACTGCTTTGTGAAAGTCGATCCGTAGCTTTTTTCTGTGCCAGAATTCAATCAAATAGGTGGATATGTGGGTGTAGGTTTGTTACGGTTGAGATCCTTTGTCCCACTTTTATGTCCCATCTTGTGTCCCATAGCCTTTAATAAGTGACAGATTACCTATTTATGTGATAGCGATTATGTGTCACAAAGAGAAACAATGGGACACGAGATGGAACATAAAAGTGGGACAGAGGATCACTGTGTTTGTTCGGTATGCTGGTGGCGAAGTTTATCTTTGTGACAACAGTATTGAACTGTTGAATGGTGTGTTGGAATTTACAAGTTTCTTCTTTCACTGATTTTTTTCTTTCCTGTGGCATGATTTGCTTGACTCCCATTTCAACTGTTCATTTGTGTTATATAGTCTATATTGTGGGCTATGTTACTTAGACTCTGTTTGAAGAGTCGGACACGGCTATTTTACGAAAATCGTGAATGGAAGTGTCGGAGGGTCATACCAATGTCCAAGTGTCAGGTGACATGGGTGAGCTCATATGAAGTGTCAAAGTAAACATAGATTGTGGTTAATGGAAGTGCATTAGAAAATGAGGATACTATTTTGTTAATCAATTTCCATTGTAAACAAAAGAGAAGCCTCAAGCTGTATTCACTCTAGTATTTCACACTCTGCTATAACACGAGAGCAGAGCAGAGCAGATGTTTGTTATTATGGGTAGGGGCTAAATAATTCTTACCCTATGCTCTTGTGGGGATCTAACTACTTTTTTCCCCTGAATTTGGGCTCCTTATATTTCCTCCAAGAGATTTTTTTACTGAAGTTCCTGGCTATGGTGATGGAGCAGGGTTTTAATCGATATGAAGCACAATTTAATATAGTAGTAGGAATAAAATTATTTCCTCACAATATAGGATTCTGTCTAGAAGATTAAGGAAATAAAAAGGAGTGTTCAGTTAGGCTTTATGTTAGAATAAGCCATCATATGCGAAGTCATTAAATCACTTCCAATGTATTTAGAGGGTGGTTTTTGTTTTACTGTCTATTTTTTTTATACGTTTTTCATTTTCTTCTATACTCCATACTTGTGAATGATGAGTACCCTGCCAAAATGTTTCGCATATTCTTCTGGATGGAAGGATGTATACCGTGTGTCTCCAACTTTAATTTCTTTATTCAAGGGTGATATTGGTCAGTGTATTTCTTCTTTATTCAGGGGAATAAGCAGTGAAGAGAAGATATATCTTAGGCAAAAGCTGTTATCTTACTTGAGGGAGGAAAATGATAAGGTAATTTTTCAGTTGTTTTTCCTGAACTGTGCATTACCATGTCCTTATGTAGACTAAAGAGTCCTAGATTTTAAGCTACCCAACATCCCAAACAGGATGTACTCTGCATTTCAGGTTCCATATTATGCTTTGTCTAATGAATGACATACAAGGTAGCCAGATAGATA
This sequence comes from Agrostemma githago, assembly GCA_958450325.1. Classification (NCBI taxonomy): domain Eukaryota; kingdom Viridiplantae; phylum Streptophyta; class Magnoliopsida; order Caryophyllales; family Caryophyllaceae; genus Agrostemma; species Agrostemma githago. The sequence goes on from OY288239.1 coordinate 7,300,629, forward strand.
ATATTCTGTTTTTGTTAACGGGAACCTATTTAGTTTCTGGTCTGGGTTAAGCTGTTAACTGCGAATAACTAATATGCTCTATGTTGCAGATAGCTTTGATATTGGCTGTATTGATATCAAAAATTGCACGCTTCGATTATCCTAAGGAGTGGTAAGCATTGCTAGATGTTGTTTTGAATTATCATATTTTTCTTCTGATTATGCTATCTTTAATAACTTCTTGCTGTGGAAGGCTCTATGCTTTGGGGAAGATTTGTTCTGTTTGGAAGTTCCATCTAAATCATGTACATAGTGTTGTCTTGCTTAATTAGTTATTTGTTTCCTTCTCGAACTGTCAAGTAAATCATGTACAAACCCTGTTATGGTTGAGAAATTTATGGGACTTGATTATTCCTTCAAATAGAGGCTGGTGCGGGATGCTTTGACAACCTAGAAATTGTGCAAGGTTTGACACTCTATTTTGGTTAAGATTATTTCGCTCCCTAATTCCCTATCCTTTCCATCCATTCCTGCCCGTCTACTTGTATTTCAATTTATTGCGAATGTATCACTTTTGCAAAATCAAAGTTTGCTTAGATGAATTTCTGTTACCTTGGCTATTAGTTGAATTTTCCAAAGCTGTGTTGTCTCTCGGATTTCGGTATTTGATGTTAGAGAAACCATCAGAGTGTTCTACAAAACGAGTTTAAAATAGGAGCTGCATCTTGTACGCTTAGTTACTTTCTTGAATGCTGTTGACAGACATGCCATGCACAAGTAAAAAAACGTAACACACTAATTTTCCATGTTGAGTGACCTTGTGGCAAATTTCCGGACATTCTGGTTTTTGGTTTATATTTTCAATGGATGCAAAGACATGCTTTGTTGACTTCTGAGTATAATGGAATAGTTAAAAATAGCTCACAAAACCATCTTGCCACATGCCTTTTAAAGTCACAGATGGCTGTTGAATTCTCGACACAAGTTTAATCATGGAATTTTGGTTATCCAAACCGCTAGAATATCCAACCCCAATTAACCCATTGCTGGTGAGAACTGCCTTTGATTTGTAGGGGAAAATTTTACTAAATTGTTGTATATGTTGTGAGTTGCGCTGTGTGCATAACATAGTGGCGCGTTTGACACCCCCCCCCTCTGGTCATATAAGCTTTATTTGTCTAGTATCGGCTTTATTAGCCTTGTATCGTCCAATTATTGACAAATATTGGCTGTCAGTCAATTATCTGTCGTATTGGCAAATAGGGGCTTATTTTTTGATAGCTCTTAACATATCGACTTGGATGGCGAGAATCATTCACACAAGGGTCTAATAGCTGATACGTCTTGTAACAGCTGATTATTGATGCCATTGTACTGGGTAATGTTGTTGTTGGCCTTCTAGTCTTCTGCTAGTATCCTCTTTTGCAATGTTCTAACAGTTTCAGATGCGCCTGCATCGTCAACTTGAGATGCACTTTGAAATCATTGCCATCATATAGCTATATTGTTACGGCAACCTAGAACATCATTTGTGTTTTATGAGATGTGCTGTAAATAGGAATCCAAATCAAGTGCAGAACTACATATTTTCGGGAACATTGTCTGCTTTTCCTTTTAGTTTAAAAAATAATCTTGAATTTATATCTTTTAAAAGAATGATAGACTGGATAAGCAATGCTTGAAGTGGTTAGAGATGGATGTATATGAAACAACTCAACAAGGCTCTTATGGATTCTTAGGTATGAACTGAACACTACACGCATGGCATGACCAGTATCTGAACCTTCTTGTACTCATCATCGACCTCAGCATCCCCCTTACTACTAAGAGAATAACTCTTAGCCAAAAATTGCCCTCCGAAACACTCATTCTTCGAATATGACCTTATGGGGACATATAATTGAGGAACTCAATCGCCACTAACTCTTTACAATTATAAATTCAAATCATAAGCAACTTTTATGATGAATCATAAAAGGATTTTTTGTCAGATATTACCTTTTATTTAGGATGTTTTTGTAAGCAACTACTTCCTACCTTTTATTTTATTTTTTGGTTTCAAAATACCTTTTATTCTCATTTTTTGTTAAAAAGTACCTAAATCTAATTTCCAGTGACCCGAAGTCAATTTTCCGGCGATGACTAAATGTGAAGTTTTTTGTTCTGTGGGAAACTACCTTTTGTATAATTGTTTTGTGAGCGACTACTTTTTTTTAAACTAAACTTGCAAAAAGTCAATCAAGCAGAAGTATCCTAGACAAACCTTGTCAGTCTCATAGATCACTCCTACCAACATCCCTTGATCCCAAAACATGAATTCTTCTTTTCTCAACTGTCTTACAAATAGGACAACTAAAATGTGTAGAAAATCATTTATATATGTAACCTTTGTAAAACAAATGCTTACATGTTTTTAGTTGTCTTAAATCTTAATGGTTCACCAGTCACCATCTACAAAACAAGCCGTACACTCTTCATATTGCCCAAATTTGAACTCATTAATACATCCTTAATATTGATTTTATCGTTAGTTCTTAACTTGATCACCCAATTGATCGAAGTCGGAACAAGGAGTAAGGGGTATTATTTTTTGTTTTATGTAATTGTTCGTAAGTTTGATTAAAATGTTTTATTTGGAGTGGTATTTAGTGGGAATGAGTGAGATTACTACGTGAATGATTTTTACTTATTTTGCAATTGACAATACAAAGTGTGAGATACAGATACCTATATAGGCTTTGCAAGTTAGGGCACATACACCGACATTATAAGTCTTCATCCATATTGCTACTCTAAATACTTCTATGATGTAGAAATGTACTTATTTTACTATAATTATAGATTTCCAATCTCTAAACATTTGTAGATACATGCAAAATTTTCAAGATAACCTATTATTTTAACAAGGGGTTGGTGGATAATTGATTAGAAAGAAGGTGTAAAGTATGAGTGTGATGATCGTGATTAGCAACATGAATGTATGATTAAGAGGTTAATAGGCAACGTCATTTTATTTTTAGAAAATTAAGGTTTAAATTGGATAAGTAAAGAAAAAGCAAAAATATTACTTAGATGTACTTTACTATAATTTGATGACTTATCTGAAGTTTGATTGTTTGCATTACAAGTTTGTTAATAAAAGGTAGCTGTCCACAAATCAATAAAAACAAAAGGTAGTTTCTCACAAAACAAAAAAATTCACTTTTAGTCAACACCGGAAATGAGAATAAAAGGTAGTTTAAAAGCCAAAAATAAAATAAAATGTAGTTGCTCACAAAACACCCTAAATAAAAGGTAGTGTTTGACAAAAAAAATCCATCGTAAAAATAGAAAAACTTTAAAAAAAATCACAAGTATTTTATTAAGATATTTTTTTTACCTAGTTTAATCAAAAGAGTTATTTAAGGAGAATAATACCAACTATAAGGCGTCTTCTCAAAATTATTTTATTTAATCTGAGAAAAATATGTATCATTGGATTAGTTAACCCAAAACAGTATTGGTGACTTGTATAGAGACTACATAAAAAATTATATGTTCTAGAAAATTGAATGTTACAGAATATAAAAGTATATAATAATTGTAATTGTGTTTGTCAGTAAAAAATTCGCATGTGATGAAATCATTTACTCTGTACTTCAAAATGATGTATATTTATTTAAAGTAAAACAATGTTTCAACTTTATAAAATTTCACTTATGCTTCGCATTATATGCTATCGATACATGTTTGTGCAAGTTTGCACAGATGCTAACCTAATACGGAGTATATACTATCTATACATGCCCGGGCAACTTTGCACAAGTCCTAATCTAGTACAAAGTACTCAGATAATACTAATACCATATTAGCGTTCTACACATAATTGTAATAAAGTGTTATTATCTTAATTATATGTATACATCCAATGAAAAATTATGCGATTGCATGGATTTATACTAGTTGCAAATCCGTGGAAATGCTACATGAAAACTTTTTTGACGCCTAAATGATTTCTAGAGGGGGCTTTCCTTATAATTGTATGCCTGTTTAATATGACCACTTCCATCAAGCACCCCACATTGTAAAATGCCCCTATCCTGAGTTTATGCTTGCTGGATAGTTTAGCGCTTAGGAGATATTAGTAGATTGAGGAAGCGTTGAAGAAAAATTGGATTAGTTGTATTTGAACTGCACGACATAGTCGACATGTTTATACTTACATGATTACTTTTTGTCCGAACTCAGCGTGCTGTACATTATAAGCTTATATTCTCCTTGTCGTTTTTGCTACTTTGTGGAATGTATCATACATTTGTGAGTTATGTTCTCTTTTCCTGAAATAGTGCTTCTCCTTCTCTATTGTTTCAGGCCTGAACTTTTTACTATTCTAGCTCAGCAGCTTCAGTCAGCGGATATTCTGTTGTCCCACAGAATTTTTCTGATTCTGTTCCGCATTTTGAAGGAGCTGTCAACTAAAAGGCTCACATCGGACCAACGGAATTATGCAGAGGCATGCTCAATTTAGTCATTTTGGTCTAATTTCACTGCTCACTTACAACTTCTCTTTTTTGATTGTTACCATTGATTTGCTGTCCCCTTTAAATTGTCTCTCCTTATGTGTGAAACATCCTCCATCCATCCTATAATCCAACAATGTTGACTTGCAATCATTAGGGAATAAGGCTTGTTTGTGTTCTTGTGATTATTTGATCATATATTCTGTGTTGTCTGTCATAATTTTTTCTTATTTGGCTGAACTCTGGGCAGATATCTTCCCATTTCTTCGATTATTGCTGGCATCTTTGGCAAAGTGATGTGCCGAGAATCTTACATGGTTTTTCTGAGCTGCACAACTTCAGTTCAAACGTTTCTGACCAGCATCATAATGAGCTTTTTCTAACATGTGAGAGATGGTATTTGTGTTTAAAAATTATCCGCCAACTTACAATATCAGGGCACCAAAGCGATTCAAAATCCATGCAGGTTCACCCTGAATCAACTTCTCCAAATAACCTTACCACCATGTACTGTTGACTAAAGTTTTTGCTTCCTTTTTTAGGAAGTTCGGCAGGTCAAGGACGTCTCTCCAGTGCTACTGAATGCCATTCAATCAATTCTTCCTTACTGTAAGATTTCTTGTATGACAGTCTGCATCTGATGCCATTTATTGGCGTCTCAATTTGATCCTACTTTACCTTGGTGATTAGTTGTGCACTTAGTTTTATTTTTTCAAGTTTATAATCTTGATACTGTGTAACACTAACGACTTAATCATTTGGTCACTACCCTTTTTAAGTTGCTTTTGTGACCACTTGTCCCGACTCTTCCCTGAAGATCCCACTGATGTGTTGTAATCCTTTTACTTTGTGAGAGGACACTGTCATTATTGTGGAACTCTCCTAGAAGAATCTTTTTATGTTACTTTTCTTTCTATTTTCTCATGTTTGTGTAGATGACATGGAGTGGTGGATACCAGAACCACTTTCTTTATTTTTTGAATGTTGCGTAAATCTGTTCCAGCGATGCTCTTGAATACCCATGTCCTAGGAATACAACAATCTAATTGTTTTTTGTTCATTATACCTATTCTGCTTTTCTAAATTTCTGAAAACTGTGGATGGTCAGTTCTTGTAAAACTTTATTGTTTGATCACGGATGAGATACAAACCTTTCTGACCGTGCACAAGTTATTATATCAAAACAGCAAAGGCTAGTGTCCATTTGTTACCCTTTTAAATTAGGTCCCTTATAAATGTTTATTGTGTCCTCAAAGTTCCATGAGAACGAACCTTTTCTGAATCTCTTGGCTATAGCTATTGAATCTTGGTACTTTATTTCGTCATGTTACAGTAGCCTGAGATAGTGGAGCAGTAGTTGCTGGAACTGGTATTGTATGTGGCCTTGCACAATTTTTAAAACTTTGAAATTTAATTAATCAGAAGTATGAATTTTCCCCTGGTGTGCGCTTATTATTGAGCTAGGTTTCAAGCACAAGCTACTATGCTTGGTAATCTTGAAACGAATCATGATTTGGTTTTCCTGGTTGGTGGTGGTATAAGCATTAGTATTTTAATATCATGCAATCAGCTTCTTATTATTGTGGTTTTGAAGCATATCTTAAATGCAGATTCATCTTTTCATGAACGACATCCTAAGTTGGGGGACTTCATAAAAAGGGCATGCACAAAAATGATCAAGGTTCTAATAGCTTTTCTGGGTAGACATCCATACTCATTTGGTGACAAGAGTGTCCTGGTACCAGTAATGGATTTTTGTTTGAATAAAATCACCAATCCAGAGGCTGAACTTACATCATTTGAGCAGTTTATTATTCAGTGTATGGTCTTGGTGAAATCTACACTGGAATGTAAAGAATACAGTCCTAGTTTAACTGGTCGTGTGGTGGATGAAAATGCGATTACTTTGGAAGAGCGGAAGAAGAATATGTCTTCGACTATAGCTGGAACTCTGGCATCACTTTTCCCCAATGACCGTGTTGTACTTTTGTGTAATGTACTAGTACGAAGGTAATTTCTGAGAACTATGTTTACATTTTTGAATCACTTGACGTATAAATTTTTCTATTTTCGGCGGCTTCGTGAATGTCAATAGCTAGAATATGCTAGTCTATACTTTTAGCCCTGTTTAATACTGGTTAGGCTGAATGCTTTGGACCTCTCAAGTTCTGCTGGTGGTGGCAATAGTACTGGGTAGTAGCTTTTCCAATACCGTTGAGAGTTCTTATTGTTAGCCATTAGGTTACTTTCTGGTATTCATCAGATTTGGTTGTAGAGCTTCTAGTGTTTGTGCGAGTGCATTAATTGACTATTGTTAGGTTTATTGTACTCCCTTGCCGTCACAAAGATTTTCATATTCCATTTATAGGAAACCTCTCTAAGATGTTAACTTTCCTTTTTCTGTTAATAATTGATTAATTGTGGTTCTTATAACTTGTGACCCCTAATCTTTTTCTACTGTCATGCTCCTTAAAAAAAGGGAGGGAGTATTTGTTATATAACCATGCGACTATGTCCCACTATATTTACTTGTAAAGTTATACGGAGTAATTAAAAAAAATTATATTTACTATAAATCCCTCATCCCTATTCTACCAGTACATTTGTGCATATAGGTCATGGTATAAAAATGCCGTATCTGTCGTGGTTGCAGTAAAGTTCATGTAATAATAGTAGTGGTATGTGTTCTTCGGCCAATACTACCTAGTGCCTTAAGGGCTCTATCCAGCGGCATGGGTAAGGGGGCTCTTAGGTACACAGCCTTGCTCCTGTGTTAATCAACACAAGGAGATTGTTTCGAGATAACAGAAAATGAAAGTAGCACCATAAATTTCGTTGAATGACGACTACTTCACGATAAAAATAAATGCAAACTGTTCAGTTTGCCACTTTACTTTATTCTGTCATAACTGAGAACTAAAGATTAGTGGGTATTCAACTCCATTAGAATGTTCAAGTGTTTTTAGATATTCATCACATCTTAATATCTATTACTTGATTTCTTTTTTATGTTTAAGCCCATCTTTTCGGTTTATGATCTCATTATTCACTAATTTACACACCATTTTTAGATATACATGTCTAATATTTTTAGCTAAATCAATAGGTAGTATTAATTGTCGCAGAAATGATGGTTAGTTGACGGCGATATTTTGCAATGTTGGTTGATGAACTGAAATGTCCACGTTGTTGTATGAGATGCTATACAATGCGAAATAATGTAGCAGTGGCTTGTAATTCTGTTATGTAACTAGAGTTTCATAACATACTGGGAGCGTTTACATACCACAATATAGATGGATAATGTTGCAGGATTTTGACTATATCTGCTTCTCAATTGCTTAAGGATGATTTTTTTAGTGTAATAGCTATGTCTGTGATGCCATACAGGTATTTTGTTTTATCAGCTAGTGACTTGGAAGGCTGGACCCAGAATCCTGAAGGCTTTCATCATGAACAAGATATGGTTCAGTGGACTGAGAAGCTAAGGCCTTGTGCTGAAGCTCTCTACATTGTTCTATTTCATCAGTACAGCCATGTAGGTGAAGTGAAAGTCTTTTGTTGCCATCCACATTCATCTGGGTGGTTTATGTTCATATTGTTACAAATGGAGTACATTGCTTAGCAGACACGAAGATGCATTATGATAATGACTGTTTTGTGGTTTTCTCATAGCTGCTAGGTCCTGTTGTGGTCTCTATTCTTCAAGAAGCAATGAACGGCTGCCCTACTTCTGTGACTGAAATTACTGCAGGGTTGCTTCTCAAGGATGCTGCATATGGAGCAGCTGCGTATGTTTATTATGAACTCTCAAACTACCTAAGCTTCACAGACTGGTGTGTGCCTTTTCTTTTCTCCAAGTCTTATGTTTTTACTGCTCAACACTCTTTTAACAGTACAAGCTACTAGTTTGGTCCAGATGGATGATGACTTCAGTACGATAAGGTTGATTTTAAAGTAGGATGTATCTAGGTGGCTTTACAATGCTGTGTTTAATTTCCAAAAGGAAGATTGAGGGTTTGGCAGCGTAAGCTTGAAATCGCTTCATCATTCATGTCCCTTAAGATTTGAGTGAAAAGATCATTAATCTGTTGTGAATCAGTATTTTTCAGTAGAAGTCCATGTTTTCTTACTGAAATCAAAGGTTTTTATTTTTGAAAAACTTTCATTTCTTACAGTTTGAGCTCTCCCTGTTATCCGTAATGATCTTGAAAACCACAAGAGGGTTAGTAATTTACCAAGTTTGCTTAATTTATAGATAGATTAGAATGAAAAAACAGAATTGGGAAAAATTAGCTAATTATTATGAGCTGCAACTGTGCAAGTGCTCCTCCTTTATCTTCCTGAGGTCAGTGAGTGTAATTGCCTACAAAATTACTCTGTAGTTCTAAGTATAAGATACTTACGGAATGAAGTCATTTTGTGAGCTCATTCTGTTGCAGTAAAAGGAAAAGATAGAACTACTTCTGACTAGGAGAAGTGCAGCTGGCATAATCTTTTCCTTTCCCTTAGCTCTTAACCAAATTCAGACGCATGTTCCTTTCCTTTAAATTCTAATCCCTTAGGACTGATCTTGGATCATAAAGCATTCTTTCGGAGAAATTGGAGGCTGAATAAACGGGCAGTAATACCCAGTCATCAAAGCGTTCTTGCACTTGTCCTGTCTTTCAGACCTTATAATGAATTAATAGGTCCAAAAGTGGCCCTGTTGCCTTAGCTTTCTTATGCAAGAAGAATCGCACAAATATGGGATGAATGATGAATTATGAGGCTTAGTGAAGAGTGACGACATATCATTTTTTTTTACTGTGGTGCATTCACATTTGTGGCCTGCTTCTTATGGCCACAAATGGAGTTATAGAGCAGATAAGTGAGATTCCAAGCCACACTTAGTAAACACTGAAGCTTTCAACCATTACATAAATCATGAGATTCAGATGAGTAGAACTTGAGATATCAATCCAGGAACATCAACATTTGTGTGATTGAGCTGAAGGAAATGTTCCTCTAGGTTAGATTCCATGCTTAAAAGCCTTAAATTGCATCCTTGCTGTGGAATCGTTGTTCTCTTATCCACGTTAAGTCCCAATGATAAACTCTGCCAAACTTTCCGACATCATTGAAGTCGATTAAGTCAAAATCATAAACTCTCCTCTCCTTCTCCGCCACTTTAAAAATGTGTACTTCTTTTGCACCATTTTTGTGGTGGAAATTGGGACAAAGATCAAGATGAGCATTTAAATATTGGAAAAGGAATGAGATTTTATACAAATCACTAAATCAGAGGGCGTAGAAAAAAGATTGACACTTCGAAAACCTAAGCATAACGGATCAGCCAACACCACTACTCGCACTGACGCACTCACATTACAAATTCAATTTGTTTCCTCTTAACCCATCACCCAGCCACTGCACGTTGGCGGTTCATATCAGATCACAACGAAGAAGGGCAAGATTGCAATGCGAAAGAGATTGGGAGGAGGGTGACCGCAGAGAGTTAGAGAGGGGTGACTTAAAAAGATGGCTGAGGCTGAGTGGTTCTGGAGTGAGGGAGGCTGGAAATTGGGGCTGGGGTGGGTGGTTTTATTCTTGTTTATGTTTCCTGTTGATCTGATTTTGATACACTGAACTTGTGATCCTTATAGCTCCTTGATTAAAGGCCTGACTTGTAATTAACATTCAGGTTTAATGGCGCATTGTCACTGGAACTGACAAATGATCATCCTAACATGCGTATCATCCATCGGAAAGTTGCACTAATACTTGGTCAATGGGTTTCTGAGGTATTGACACTCGTTGTTTTACCTGTCTTAACTGAGATATTTGAAAGCTTTAAACTGTTAGATTGTGTTTCATGGATGCTTCCGTGGTGCTGTATTCTGAAATCATAAATGATGTTTTCATTTCCTATTCAAACTTTCAAAGTAGTTGACTAATGACAGAAAGTCTGTTACATACTTACATAGTGATGTTTTTTATTGGGGTTTGGTTGAATTTCCACTGTTCTATCTTTAGAGTGAGAAATATATTTCTTTGTGGATCTTGTACTATATATCTTGCTACCTTTTCTATGCAAAAGTAGAAATATTTAGATTCTTTAACTGATATCATTTGCTCTGTAATTGAATTTGCGAGCTTTGTTGGTGTGGACAGTGCAGTAATATTTCATCTTTCCTCTGATATAAAATAACCAGAAATGCAAAAGAAATGTTGTCCTTTTTGCTGGCTAAAGTGGTGTTAGAAGCTGCCCAATTCTGTTTACTTCTCTCTACAATTTTGAGTTTTGCTTTCTAGTAATATGATTGGCCAACTTGGCAGATAAAGGACGATACCAAGAGAGCAGTTTACTGTGCTGGCATCAAGCTGCTCCAGGATAGCGACCTTGCTGTCAGGGTATGGATCCATCTCTCATTTTTCTGCTGATGTTTGTTGCTTTAGGTGCTGCCAACTTATTTCTCCTCTTTTTTTTCAATGCTGAAATAATATTGCTGTTAAAGATGATTGGGTGTACTTCTATCAGTTGGCTGCGTGTAGGACGTTGTGCTTACTTATTGAAGACTCAAACTTTTCTGAGAAAGACTTCACCGATCTTCTTCCTGTATGTTGGGACTTGTGTTTTAAGCTGGTTGAGGAAGTTCTGGAGTTTGACTCTAAGGTTTGTCCTTGTTCTTTTTCTCTAGTTGTTGTTGTCGTCATCGCCGTCATCATGACAAGGTATTCGACTTTCGTGGCCTTTTCCGTGAAATAACAAGGAGATCGTTAACAAATTAACCTTGACCAAAGATGTAGTGACTAAATCAAGGAAATAAGGTGTATAGGACTACAAGGTTTTTACAAGACTTTTAGTTAACTCCAGTATTCCCTCGATTCAAATCCACACACACCATTTCTTTTTTTGATACTATTTATGAATGAAAGGAATCTTTGGTATTCCTTCCAATATATGGATATAGTCATGTGGGATTTTATTCTGTTTGTCCTTATGAGTACAATAAGTATCAAATTTTCTTAATTGTATGTGTAATTAAAGATATTAACTATTAAAAATGTGCTTTGACATATGTGCCAAAAGCAAATGATGTGTTTGGATTTGAATAGAGGTTGTACATCCTAAAGCCAAAAAAATAATGTCTTCCAATCCTTACAAACGTACCAGGTATATGTTGAGGTCAATTCCTTGTACTCTTGTATTTAGTGTTTCTACTCTAAAGTTCTTGGCGGCCCTTGTAGATTTCAGTATTGAGTTGAAATCGATGTTGTACGATTATGAAATAATTTCCTCAAGAGTGTTGTTTGCCTGAAATTGAGCTTGCAGAATGCTGTCAATAAATCTTACACTGCTTTAAAAAGTTGAATATATGTCGGTTTAGGAGGGACATTATTTTGTTATTGGTAAAAGTGATGTTCAATTACTGAATGAACGTAGCTTTTTTCTATTCCTTTAGAGAAGATTATTCAAGAGGAGAAAAACGTGCAGGACCATATAATAGTAATAGCTATTTCCCGCTAGAAATTTACACCATAAATTATAAATATATTGCGTTTTCGTATTTCATTTTTGTAAATGTTTGAGAGTTCATTGTGGAACAAAAATCCTAGTGAAGACCATTTTAGTTTGTCGCACAACAGAGATGACAGAATACGTTTGTCCACCATCTCTTTTTTGATGTTCGAGCTGGTCTCCATTTTGTATATTTGCATATGTAGGGAGGTTTTTTTATAGATAACTACAATTTGTTTGAGTTTCATTGTTATATTTTTTGTTCTAGATGATTATTCATAATCTTGTCTTGCGTTTCTGTTGCTTTGATCCAAGGTTATGCTACTTTCATAAAAAAAAAACTCTCATTCAGCATTTTTACGTTTGTTGCTTGTTTCTCAGGTCCAGGTCCTAAATTTGATTTCTGTCCTACTTGGCCACATTGGTCAAGTCATTCCATATGCTGACAAGTTGGTCTTGTTCTTCCAGAAGGTACTGACTAGGCTTAACCTTTGCATGCTCTGATTCATACAGAAGAAGAAATGTCATCGAGATAAATTATTTATAACGCAAGATGGGTTTTCTTACTTTTCTCTTGATAAAAACTATGCTGGCACTTTGCATAATTCTTTTAGGTCACTGCTCTTTCACATACAACTTTTACTCTTTCACATATGACATTTCCAACTCTACCCGTCATTTTACCAATGCCTCTCCTTTTCATTCCCGAATATCAAGTTTGATTAAAGAAAAAAAATGCTACTACCCTATTACTGGCCACCTGACTGCATCACTACCACTCCTAGCCGCCAAGCTGTTGGACCTCAGCAGCCGCTGGCCACCCTCCTTGCCACGACCACCCTCCAGCACCGCACCCTACCACGATCACCCTCTAGCGCCATGCCCACTCACGGGGAGGTCTCCAAGGGACAATGATAAATCAGACTAAAAGAGTGACAAATGAACTAGAAAAAAAATGACATTCAAATATATAAATGCATTACTAATGGTAATCCTGATATTGTGACTTTGGTATGTAGAGATGAAATATAAAAAAGATTTAAATGGGTAGGACTTAGGAGGTTGTAGTCCTCAAGAGCAGTTACTCATCATAATGTTGGAGAAAAAATTGCTACGAAATACTAGATCATTGTCACCACTAAAAATACCTCATCAAGCTATTTGCTAAAACAAATAAATTATTTCATCGATGAGTGAATTAAGATCCATGCTCAAAGTCATTGGTGCAATTTGATTGAGTTTTGGGGAGAGTTTACTCATTGGATTAAAAGTGGAAATTCAATGACAAAGTGTATGTAATAGAGTAAAAGTTGTATGTGAAAACACAAATTCTCATGTATGACGGTCTCACAACACTAATATTGTGAGACATCTCTCACATGAGAGATGGTTACAAATTGTCTCACATAAGAGGTGGTTACAAATTTGTAACCATCTCTCATGTGAGAGGTCGGATAATATTCGTAGTGTGAGACCGTCTCACATGAGCTTTACCTGGCAAGAAATTATGTTCTTTTAAATAATATGTTAGCATGGACTCACACTATGTCACTCTCGTACCACATTGAACCTAGAATCATCAAACGGGTCAATACGGATCAAGTTGTAAGGGTCAAAGATCAAGTTATGGTCCGAATATGTGGACAAAAATAGTTTTTGATGCCGTATTTTTTAACCATTTTTTATGCCTTTTTATAAAAAAACTTTTTAAAATCATATTCGATATTTATAGTACGAGTATTTGCTATATTAATTAATTACTGTTCTTATTTTTATATAATTACGTGTTTTTAATAATTATTTATATTTAAATGATACTCCATAAAAGGTATAAAGTTGATTTTTAACTTTTTTGTAATTTAAACTATTAAAAATAATATATTTTTTTCTTTCAAATGTAATGTATTAATATTACTCATATTTTGATAATTTTAATGACTTATCGTTGAACTAATGGGCTGGGTTTTGATTCTAAATTAACGGGTCATTTCGTATAAAGATTAAATGGGATGCGAGTCAAAATTTCCGGGTAAGATATTGTAAAACCATCTTTGGATAAGCAGGTGAAACTGTGACATTTTTTGGTGGGGGCGTGGGGTGGCAGGGGAGGGGGGGACCTAATCAATTTTGCCAAAAACTTTATGGTTATAGATCTTAATTCGTACATGAATGAAGTAATTTTCCCATTTCGTTAATTATCATTAATTTATGATTCAACAATTGAATTAGCGAACTTATATTCTTATTCGTTTTTTTTTCATTTTAGTTAGGATTCTCCAAAAGCATGTAATCAAGACTTCTGCAACAATGATTAGCATATGCATCATTACCCTCGTTTATGCCTTGTAGCATAAGATAATCAAAATTATAGTCCACTAAATTCAATTTATAGTTTATACAACGATAATTAATGGTAGTTTCCCATATAACATAAACATCCAAGAAGTGGATTCAAAAGGATGGTGTTGGAAATAGTAGAGTTTTGAAGCAATAATCAATACAGTTTGGCTATTGGAAACAGTACGAGTTATGCAGCAATAATCAACAAGAATACCACTATCGAAATTGCTTCAATCTTTAAACAAAGGAACAATTTTTTGAAGTTTCTTTCAACTTTAATGTATAGGCATTTCTAGATCTATTGCTCTGACTATTGGGTATAGAGTAGACAAAACAGGGCAGGCCGGTAGAGGGTTCACAAGTTGGAGTCGGCGAGGAATAAGGGTTTAAGGTGGTGGCTGGCGAGGGGCATGGCCATCGGCAAGGGGAGAGGGTTTATGGTGGTGGTCAGCCGACGAAAGGAAAGGTACAGTTGTACAGAGTAGAGCGGCTGGCGAATTAGGTGACCGATGTGGAGAGAGGGGATGGGGAGGTGGGTGGCAAGGGTAAGCACGGAATATGCGTGTTCAACATAGTAATTTCCGTGTATGATTTAGCACGCTCCTTTTATTTTACTTCATCACATTCTATTGTAAATATTGTTTGGGTCAATACGGGTTCAGGTTATATTAGACGAATCAATAGCGGTTGCTGACATACCTAGCGGGTCAAAAATGTATTTTCCGGTTATTTTTATTTAATATTTCTATCTTAGTATTTTTAGTACTCCGTAGTATTGTTCTAAGCATATACTCCTAGTTAATAAATATTAATTAATAATTACTTAGGTGGGCCACCTAGGTAAGAGGGAAAGAGTTATACCAAAAAAGAAAGTGGAAGCTATCAAAGAAATTTACAAAAAAAGAAAAGTGGAAGCTTTCAATGAAACGGAGGGAGTATTTTTTATGATAATTCATACTTAAAATAGATTATTAACATTGAAACATTGTTTTATATACACTATAAAATTAAGTGGATCGGATAAACTAACTTCTGCACAAATTATTGTATAGGCAATCGTTTCTTATATGACCTCCGATGTATATCCTTTCTTTGAATTTAATCTCATTTTCCCATTTAAATACTTGCCGTTATCAACCATCCATGCCATCATGGGCATTGCAATAGTTCCTAAACGGTATCAATCAACCATCCATGCCAAACTACAGCCCCTGCTCAACAGTCTCACTCGACAGCGAAGCCTCCCCCTAGGAACCCTTCCCTTTTCTCTTTCTCTGATGTATGTTTTCAAATGTGAATAGAGCACTACAAACCCAGTTTGCTGCTTTTAAATCGTTGGCCAAGTGATTGCTGCTTTTAAAATATTTTAGGCTTTTGTTCAAGTTTATTTCAAGTACTAAATTAGTGTCCTAAAAAGCAGCTGTAGATAATTTAACATGTATCTTCTGATATCCTTAACGGGAACTAAAGGGTGTGTATATGAATGGATTTCACCTTTTTGTAAGCTTTTAATTTTCCAATTATGTGTTATTTAATGTTTGCCTAGAAAATTAGAAAATTGTTGTTTTAGCCAGTTCAGATAAGAGTGTCATGTTTTTAACTGTGTTCTGTTCTTAAGGTCTGGGAGGAGTCATCCGGAGAAAGTCTTCTTCAAATGCAGCTTCTTTTTGCGCTTAGGAACTTTGTAATGGCTCTTGGTTATCAGTCACCTATTTGCTACACCATTTTATTGCCCATTTTGCAAAGGGGAGTAGATGTGAATGGTCCGGATGAGCTTAATCTTTTGGAGGACAGCATGTTGGTGAGTAATATAAACTCCTGTCATCTTTTTTATTAGTGTAGTCTGGAATCTACATAAAACACTTATCATGCAGCAAAATCTTGCAGTTGTGGGAGGCTACACTCGCTTATGCACCATCAATGGTCCCCCAGCTATTAGATTTCTTCCCAAGTCTTGTACATATCATTGAAAGAAGCTTTGATCATCTAGCGGTTTGATTTTCTTAAAACTCATTCTTGAACTTTTGCAACTGATTGTGTTCTTCAGCTTGTACAAAATCAGTGAGTGTTCCTTACGTTGTCATCATCTGCAATGCAGGTTGCTGTTGAAATTATGGAGGACTACATAGTCTTGGGTGGAACTGAGTTCTTGAGCCGGCATGCTTCTAATGTAGCTCAGCTTCTGGATATGATAGTTGGCAATGTAAATGATAGAGGCCTCCTATCAGTCCTTCCAGTCATTGATATTTTAGTGCAGGTACATGTCAATTACTTGCGTTGTCTGGGTAAAAAGCATGCCAATTAAAACATGAAAAAAGTTAAAACATGAAAAAACCTATCTTCCCCCCTTTTCTATATTCTATTCTTGCATTAGGTATTATGTCCAGTGCTGGAATAATGAGGTCACCATATGCGATCGCGCATATTCATATTTTGCTAGTAGTAGCAATTCCTTAGCATAGCATTACGTCTCGATTTGAGACTGATCTCTTATTCGTTTGTCCCGCCATAATCTCAGCAGATGCACCATAGCCAATATGGATTCTTAGTGTGGGCGCAATAGCCATCGAAACCTTGATAGTTCGTTTGTGTTGCGACTTTCAATATAGCTGCCCAGATTTGAGACTGTTTGTTAGTCTTATGTGATTTATTTCCATATGGAGCTGTCACTTAGTCTTTTACAACATTCTAAAACAAGACAGTCTTGCTTACGCTTAATGCCAGTTCAACCCCAAGTCTCCAACTTACTTTTTGAATAAAATCTTCCTCTTTACCACTCGTTGAAAATGAAAAATGTACAGTGACACCTAATGACCTAATAAAACCTGATAATTTTGTTTCAGTTTGCAAGTAACCCTTTTAGCTTAGGAAGTAAAGTGGTCTCATCATAGTACAGGAAACTTTTTGGGAAGAGTCTCATACATGACGCAATTCAAACATTGAAGGTGAGTTTATAGGCTCATGTCAAAAGCTACCCCCAAAAGCTTAAAACCTCACCACGTTTTATATAAATTACTGTAGGTCGCTCTTACCCAAATCGTGTTTCATCACGTTTTATACACGAGACTTGCTGTATCTTCTGTCTTTTTGTTTGAGAATTGTTTCTTAGAGCTGTCCTTCTCTTTGTTCCTTTGTCTCCAGATATAGGTTAATTAAATCTAATAGTTTCTGATAAAGATTTTTTGGTTCCTTTATTGCTTCATACCCTGAAATAAGTATCTAGAATGTAGTTCTCCTGGTTATTCTTTGTATCTCTGAGAGTTTGTACTTGTTGTACTGCAGTGTTACCCTATGGAAGTGCCTCCTCTTATCAGCAGCACTCTTCAGGTTCTTATATATATAATTGGTTTTTTTTGAAAATCTGACTTCTCTAATTATGTCATTACTAGAGTTAATTTTTCTCATGTATTTTTTTTTCAGAAATTGATTGTCGTCTGTCTGTGTGGAGGAGATGATCGTGAACCTTCCAAAACTGCTGTAAAATCGTCCGCTGCTGCCATACTAGCAAGAATTTTGGTAACTAATACCAATTACCTTGCACAGTTGACATCAGACCCTTCACTTTTGTCGCTACTCCAAGGTGCAGGTTTTCCTGCTGAAGAAAACATACTTCTTTGCCTCGTTGATATATGGCTAGAAAAGGTCAGTAAACTGTGGATTTTACCTTTGTAGTGTGCTTCCCGAAAGGCTGTCTGCTTTTATTTTTACTCTTGTATATTGCACAGTAGAAGTCATACAGCCAGCTGCCTAAAAAAAAAACTATACCTGACTAGCTGAGGATGTAGGAGGATTTTTTTTTTTCTTTTCCTTTTGCTGTGCGCGTACACACACATAACAACAGTACCCCCAGACCCGATATTCCAAGGGTTCTCAGTAAGATAGGGTAGCAAGGATCAGAAGTACGTAGCCTTACGCCCTTACGCCATGTTTGTAGAATACACGCGGAGGTTGTTTCTGAATAATCCATGATATTAATTACGTTGATAATTGCGTCATTGAGGTTATCCCCCACAGAAAGGAGTGCACATCAGCCAATTTTGATGAACACTGTTGCTTCATTCCTGCAATTACCAGAGACAGAGACTAGTGAATCTGTGGTTCGATTGAAATGGAGAACTTGTTGCTCACCTCCAAAGAAATCTAAACTTCTCATATTCTAAGCTTCTCTTAGCCTTTTTTACTGTGAACCCTCATGGTTAGGTATTGGACATGTTGGAAGGATCAATGATCTAGCGTGTGCGTGTTTCTAAATGTTGGACTTGGCTACTTTCTAAAAGATTCTATGGTTTTTGGCCTATGGTTAAGTGTTAAGTGGGCCATACTCGTGTCAAAGTGTTGAGTGTCGGATGTGAGTAGATGATATAATCTCAAGATTTGAGTGACGGGTTGTAAAATCCTCACTTATCAGTAAATATTTGTTTATCTGAGACATCGGTATTTTACTCTTGGAATCCATTGGTCTGTAACCGTGTTCTGCATTTTACATTACAAAAAAGAACTTTTTGAGCGTTACAGAGTAGGTGGCAAAATGTCTTTTAATGAGTTGGGGATGTATTTGTGCATGGCAAAACTTGAAATCATTGACAGAGCTTCATTTGTGATCCGTGTGCTTCTGCCAAAGGCTGATTATAATTAGTATAAGAAAATCTCAAGGGTAATTTAGTTTTCTCCGAATCCTGTGTTGTAGCACTGATAATTTTCGTCCATTGTTCTGTCCGGCAGTTTTGGTTGGGTACTCTTACCGTCCTTCATCTATGATCAATGTGCTTGTGCCAAAGGCTGATTCTTCATAAGTAAAAGCAAAAAATCATGGATAGTTTAGTTTTCTCCATATCTCACGTGTGTTCTAGAATTGATTATCTACTTCAATTGTTCTGTCTGGTTGTTTTGGCTGGGAACCCTTAGTCTTTCGTTAGTCAGCATTATGTGTTTTTTTAACTGAAAAGCCTTGGAAGAACCTAAGGGTTCTTTCTCACATTTTGTGGTATTAAATGTGAAGCTAGCTCTTATCTCTTTGCTCAGTTAAAATTAATTGGATACAGGTTGATAATATGACCTCGGTACAGCGAAAGACAATTGGCTTGGCTCTTTCTATCATCCTGTCCTTACGGCTGCCTCAAGTTCTCGGTAAACTTGATCATATATTGAGGTACTTTGATTAAGGAACTGAGTTTTTTCATTTTTCATCAGAAACCATAAAGTGATTCTGATTCTGGTTTTGATTGCCCAGCGTGTGTACCAGTGTGATAATGGGAAGTAATGATGACTTATCAGAGGGAGAGTCAAGGTGTGGAAACTTTAACATCTTCCTGCTTTCCTTGATTCAGCTGCCTAGCCTTTTATGCTGATTCTTGTTTAAGATGGTCTACCATGTCAGACCAACCCATATCTGTTTTCTTTAGTAGACCAACCTCATATTTGTATGTATTCTTCAATTAATTATAGGGTAATGGGATGGTGATGGTCTGGTCTCACATGTAGGACTGCTTCATACAGTATAAGTTTGTTTGCTTATCAATGGACTTTGCTTACTCCATATTCCCTTCTATTATTGGTCTTTCCTTATTCAGTGGTGATATCATGACTTCCGTCAGGCCTCAAATTGAAGGAACTCTTCCAAGTAAAGAGTTTAAGAAGAGGCAGGTGAGCACTAAACATAAGATACTTAATTCAAGAAAGGGCAAGAGGAGGGGGTGGGGGAACAATTTGATGACTCTAAGCTGATGAATGTGCATATTTCATGGTAGATCAAATCCTCAGATCCAATCAATCAAATGTCACTCGAGAATGCTGTGAAGGAGAACCTCCAAACATGTGCTTCTCTTCACGGAGAGACCTTCAATGCCGCTATAGGCAGAATGCATCCTGCAGCACTTGCACAAATGAAACAAGCATTGAAGATGTCGTAACAATGAGCAATGGTCATGTTGCCTCTTATCATGTGCTCTCAATATACCTTCAGGATCACTATTACACTCTTAAAGTGCATTTATTTCGGGTAAGGTCTCATTTTGTGGATTTTTTCAGTGACATTCACAAATTCTCAAACGAGACACTGTCATGCTAATATTACTATGAAGTTGGCCTATGTGAGATTCAAAATTGGTTTATTGTTAGAAAATGGACTTATAGTTAAATGAGTCGGTCACACCTTTTATGAACATGAAACTGTCTGCTATGTGTAATAATCTGGTAAATTTTGAATCTTTCTCTGGCTAATGTTTGACTTGTTCTCTTGTTTACAGCTGAGAGAAGTTTTGATGACGAGCTGTGGTAGAAAAGCTCATCGGCTGCATATTCTTTACTATTCTTTCCATACATTCAATTTGGGTCTGGCTTTCTCTTCTATAATCAACCATATTTTTGCCTCTTGCATCTAAGCAATCTCGGGACCACATGTCTATTCGGACCGGCAAATAGGAACAATTGTGTACGTTAGCATTGAGCATGTCTTTGTATCCCAACTCCCTGCGCAAAAGTGTACGAGTACAATTTTCACAGGAATCAATTTTACAGCAATCACAGGAAGGAAGTATGCTACTTCACTATTGCTCTTGCCTTAGTGTACATTTATTATCGTGAAATGATATGAGAGAATTTTTGCTACGCTTTTCCCCTGTATCTCTTCATATGCTTGCTCCAAAAAATTTCAAGTTCGTAGTCATTGACTCATTGTATTTGGTATGCTAAGGGTGTTGATTTGTCCAAGTTTCTTTCTTAACAGGCGTTCTGGTTACCCTTTTTTTGGCTGGAAGTTGTCTTGAGCTCTAGTAGCAGTCGTGACTTTTTTCTTCTGTTTTGGATATTATCTTTAACTCAAATGATATGAAAGTAGGCGTGTTCTCGCGGATAGTTGTGTTACAAAATCTAGGGACTTAAATGCGAATTCTGCTTTGGCGAAAAGCGAAATCGTTCATCTAACTGCGCTTTGTTTGGAGCCACAACTGCAGAATTGTTCAACCAACAGAAATAACCAGGGCTGCTGGAAATATGGTCTGAAATGGAGGAAAGTTGAGTGCTTATTTTAATTATAATAACTCCTTTTGTAAGAGTAATAAAAAATAAAGGCAGAACTTCTTTGGTAAGAATTTCTCAGTAGCTGCCTCATGGTCACGGGATATTAGCATCGTTTGTGATTGAAGTATTGGGGAAGTGCATGATGTATTATGTATACTTGGGTGGCTAAGACTAGGGTCGTATAGGGATGACCATGGTACGGTGTGGATATGGATCTATCTGGTGTCTCGCAAGCTGGATTCAGACCTAAGCTGGACCTGTCATGGTTTAAAATATTTGGACTTTTATCGACTTAGATTGGTATTTGTAGATTGGATAGTCGGTTTATAATGTGTTTATAACATGTATAAAACTTTATTTGGATCGGAGAGAGTTGGACTTAAGAAAATGGAAAAAAAGTTATATAAATGAAAAGGTAGTGTATGATTGATTAGTGGATCACTATTCTTAGAAATGTAATTCTTTCATTCTATTTGATTGTTTGCATTTTATTTTTTTGGACACTATTCATAGGTGAGTAAAATCGTCAATGTAATTTCCAGTATATATGGAGTAAGATGAAATATAGTCATGGGGTATCTTGTTTAAATTGTCTAATCGAGTACGTTATACGGAGTAAATATCAATTTTTTATATCAGAAACACGTTACTAAAGATATATACAAAATAAAATGTGCATTGACAAGTATAAAAAAATAAATGCAAATAATCAAATAAAACGAAGAGAGTAACATTTGAAACTCTATATTTTTTATTATGTACTCCCTGTATCTATATATTCGTTCATTTTATTTAATATACGGGTGGAGTATTACATTAAAAGTGGACGAACATATAAATCCAGACGGAATACTATAGATTTGGCGGTGAAAGGTTGTCTAGCTCTTAAACCAACTTGACCCAAATGGGTTAAGAATAATCTTGACTTTGGACCCAATTGAAAAAAGTTACTGTACTTCGAACAAAAATGAAAAACGAACAAATGGTCTAACTTGAAAAGGATTCAAATATGACCCAATCTAATAGGCTCACAAATCCAACTGACTAAATGGCCCATTTACAAAGATTTAGGGCTCGTTTTGTTCACTATGGAAAGATGAAGTTATCGGGAATTTAAATTCACGTGAATTTGTATTTCATAGGAATTACAAAAATATTGTTTGGTTACCATGTGGGAAATAACTCAATGCGGGAAGTTCTACACACCAAGGGGGACTTTTATAACACCCTTCAATTCGAATAACATTAATTCCTTCATATGTGTCAATTGGGCTCACTTTTGACGGAGGAACCAAATCTACTAATTTTTTGAAATTTTTGTCCATACTTTTGATAAACTTTGATTTTCATAAACACTTTAAAAATGATTTCACATATTCTCATCATCCCAAATGTTAACAAATGATTGAGCTCAATTAGTCGTACCAGAATCCTCAAACGTTCTCCATTGCTTTACATATTTTTCTATATCAATTCAATTGACCATACAAAGGATTCATACAATTTCTGATCATTTTTGTTTTGAACTCCGAAAACCGTGTATTATACACTATACTTCGGGGTGTTCGGGCGGTCGTATTGGTGTAGACACCCACATTTGACCGCCAGGTGTCTATAGTAGCTTCCGACAAACACCCGATGATGATCGGACGCTAACGTGCCTTGACATACTCGGAAATGGGCTCGAAATGATGGACATTTGGC
This sequence comes from Agrostemma githago, assembly GCA_958450325.1. Lineage (NCBI taxonomy): Eukaryota > Viridiplantae > Streptophyta > Magnoliopsida > Caryophyllales > Caryophyllaceae > Agrostemma > Agrostemma githago. The sequence goes on from OY288239.1 coordinate 7,323,669, forward strand.
CTAGGCATTTTAAGGAGTACAAATCTCACAAAACCAACCTCAAATTCAGGCCCAGTGGGTCGTTTCGAGTCAAATAACACTAATTTGGGTCGAATCCGTCACCAGGGGTAAAACCGTCTTTCAGCGACCGAGTCAAAACCCGGTCAAACCCGTGAGTCCACCGTGACATCTCACACGGTCAGCCCACACTCCAACTCTACAAAATCATCCATTCAAAAAATAATAAACAATTCCGTTTAAGGTAGAATTCGATCCCGAGTAGGAATCCTATCCGAGAACCGACTCAAACACTCAACCAAGCTAAACCACTCGGCCAAGTAGTACGTACCATCCGGAACTTCCTCTTTTCTTCCCTCACAAGAAAACGGAATTCTCGTTCTTCTCAGCTTCTTACTCAAGCGGTAATTCTAGCTCAAACAGGAGTCCTATTCAAAAACCGATTCAAGTATCCGACCGAGTGTAAAACACTCGGCCGAGACAGCCAAAAAACCAGCCGTGTGCCTTTCTTCCTCCACAAGAAAGCGGAATTCTTATTTCCCTCAAACTCTCTCGTTTCCTATCCTAAGCGGTAGTCAAACTCTCCCAAGCCAAGGTCGGGAATTTCCTATAAATAGCCCCTTGCATCCATCAATTATCAAGAGACATTAACACCAATTAGCCATCAATATTTTACCGAAATTATACGTATACACACACGATTTTTCAGCAATAGTTATCTAGCATCCCGACACACATAATTTCTTAGCATCGTTAGACCGATATTACGTCACAAACCCGAAGGAAAACCGGCTCCCATACCCGAACCTTCACCCGTCCGAACCTTCACCTTAGCCGAACCAAATCTCGACGCTCCCGTGCCTAGCCACATTCCGACGAGTCCCGATCCGAGTCAACAAGAGCATGTAGGTTGAGGGTGCAATAAAACCCGATTTCTTCCTTTCTCTCTTTCTCCTTCCTTCGTCCGTTTTCATTATTACGGGTCTAGAGTCGTTTTTTTATTTTTCTAATATCGTTATTAACGAAAAACTATTTTCATAACGAATATTCTTAAACATGCGATATCGATTTTTCTATAATCGAATATCGTATCGAAAAGAATTATATTAAGATTTTCGACGATATCAGAAATCGTTACATCTTTTTTTTGTCAAAATTCTTTTCTTTTACTTTCCGTTCAAAATAACAATTTTCGAACCAAAATATAAAGACGGACAGACCCGCACGCGAGTCGCGCCATGCCCAGGCGACTCGCGCGCAGGCCTGGAATCCGGGATTTCTTTTTTCTATGTTTTCGTTTGTTTTATTATTTATTCTTCGATCGATTTCTAAAATTACATCTTTTCTAAAAACTATTCTAAGTATTTGATATTGATTTCGTAGTCAACTGTCGAATATAAAGAATATCGAAAATATTAAGTCGAGTACGAATCATGCAATATTCATACGCGATTTAATACGAGCTTCGAGTTTTCGAAAATCGGACCCGAAACAGGCCACCACGCGACCCGCCGGCGTCCCGGGCGAGTCGCGCGGCCGGCTGTTATGCCGCAGCCTTTTCCGTATTTTTTATTATTTTTCGAACTTCGTTTTTTATACAAAACAACGTTCTTTTCAACGATATTTTTTCAGATTTCAATTAATATTTATTTTTTTCGATTTCGCATATTTTATTTTGTTATTATTACTCACAAATCGATACTAACTCGTTTGTTTGTTTTGTAGCAAATTCATCTTTTTATTTCATTTGTTTTATTATACTAAAACGAATCTCACATGCTAAATTCAACTTTGACGTTAATCAATTTTCATGCATTAAATTGACTTAGCAACCCATTCAATTTTTCACATGCTTAGAAAACGATGTTTGCATATCATTCATCGTATTACTAACGCGCGCATTAAAACGTCATTCGATATCCTAGTAGAGGCCGCTAATGTGCGGGCGGGGTTGGGTGTTCTTAGTGAACTTCCCAACACGTACCCTCACCCCTTACTCAGAACCGTGGTTTCCGGATGTCCGAAACCATTGACAACGAGAGTCATTCAATATACGATTAACCGCTCAAGTCGGCATCTATATCGATATGCAAAAGGGACGAGCCCAATAAACTCTGACATCGGAAATGGGCCGTATTTTGTACACGGCCCACTACGACATAGAGTGGGCTCGAACGGTTCCGAATAACCATAAAATTCGGTGGCGACTCCGACTTCGATTTAAATTTCCATTTGACCATCTCATGGAGATTCATTCGCCTCCCCAAACCCGCGCGTGGCCACGTCGGGGTGGACCTATGTCATGTCCACAATTTGGCGACTCCGCTGGGGATTTTCTGATGAGTTAATAACCTTCAGTGTCCTCAGGGTGAGACTCGAATAGAAATCGTTTGACTAGTACAATGCGCGTTTTAGTTTTACGGTTCATGCATAACCCCACTTTCCCGGGCCGGTACTCGCGACCGACGTCCCACTATACCATTGATATAGTCCAAACTGGTTATGTCAAAGGTGTTCATTAGCCGATTCATATGGGTTTTACGGCATGTCCTAATCTCAACTCGAGTTAGGGAGTCCGCCCCGATTCTTGATAGGCTGTGTACACTGGTATAGACCCTTATAGACTTACCGAGACTTAGACTAAGAGCATACATGGCGTCATTATACTGTTTCCATGACTACGTGCTACTTGATCCACATCATCTTTTTCAAAACCGTCATCTTTTCAAAATTTGCATCCTTTTTCAAATATCCAATTTTCAAAACCCGGGTCATATACCGAACTTAGGACTTATGATTTTACTCAAAATAGCCTTTTTCTAGCCGGTATTATGCCCAATTCAAAACTCGAAATTACTTTCGAAATTTTCAAAACCCGACATCCGGTCCATTCCTTTTTCTTTCGAAAAAGGGCCGGATTTCTCCACCCGATTCATTTCGGGATTTTCAAAAATTCATATTTCAAAACCTTCTCTTCTTAAACTTCCCGTATTTAGCAGTGTCGGGTCGTGTCGTAAGTTGTTGAAGTCTCTAGCGTCGAAACTCCGTCGATCCTACATCGCGGGTTTCCCCCCCATCCTAGTCCGCCTTACCTAACTAAGGCAAGGCCCACCTACGTAGGACATACTCCTACAAAGGTTGGCCCGTTTACACAATCGAGTCTAAAAGTCTGGGAATGTCTCACGTGAACCTTCCTCCGGACAGGGCCCAACCCACAGTGTTGGATCCTGAGGAAGGCCCACCTCTTCACGAGTCACCCGTCTAGGTGTCTTTCCCGAGTCATTTACCGTCTTTTTTTAGTCTTCTTCTTTTTTCCCTTGCTCGGGATGTACTTTCCTTAGGATTCGGGTTAAGTTGCTAATTACGCGGTGCTCTTACAGACAGGCCACCCTTCACTCGAACCATGACGCAAAAAGCCATCGACGAATTGAACACCACGTTGGCCCAAATCCAGACCCAATTGAGGCAAATGAGGGAAGACCAGATTGCTATCGTCACCCGGGTTAGTGCCGTAGAACAGGGAACTCCTAACGCCTCGATCGATGATGATGGGCCCTTAGCCGCGCTAGCCGGCGCAGTCCAAAAGCTGCAGGAACAGGTCCACTCGACCACCAGAAACACCATTCTCACGGAAAATGCCCGTACCTATTCGACCCTAACTGATGAATTGCCCGCTAACCTTAACTTAACGGGCTTACCGATGTTCGATGGGACTGAAGACCCGGTACTTCATATTCGGGCTTTCAAAGACTTCATGGCTGTCAAGGGGGTCAAATCGACCATGTTCAAGCATCTCTTTGCTTCCTCTCTGGAGAAACACCCAAAAGCCTGGTACTACAGGCTCGACCCTAAGAAATTCAAAACTTGGGACGATGTTGCCATGGAGTTCGCGCGGAACTACGCAGATAATGCTGAAATCCGGACTACCATGCGTACTCTGGAAGTTATGGCCCAAGAACCAAAGGAGGGTTTCACCAAATACCTCCAAAGGTGGCGGACCGAAAGCGTGAAGCTGGTTGACAAGCCCGGCGAAAAAGTTCTAGTGGAGGCCTTTGTCAAAAACCTCCTCCCTGCTTACCGAGTCCATCTCAGGTACGCTATTATACCCGACTTCGCAACTTTGACCGAAATGGGTACCAGAATCGAAGACGATTTAAGGCAAGAGAGCCTTACTAAGGCCTCTACCAAAGGGTATCAAGGAGCTAGTTCATCCTCCAGTAAGCCCGCCAACACAACGGCGGCCCGAAGCATCTTCGACGAGGTAAACTCACTTGACACCCCAACCAAAAAGAATACTCCAAATCGGGTATTCACTGACATTGGGACAACCTATGCTAATGCCTTACAAAGGCTATCTTCAAAAGGCCTAATCCAACCGATAGGCCCAACTCCGGAAGTTCCCATAGAAAAACGATCCAAAAGCTACAACATCCAGGCCTATTGCCATTATCACCAAGGCAACGGGCATGACACGGAGAAATGCTGGAAATTGAAACATCTTATCCAGGATCTGATCGAAAATGGGAAAATACCGCTACCCAGTGACAAGCCAAGTAACAAAAACAATCCTCTCGCTACTCACGCCATTTTTACTGGAGAGGTAATTGACTGCTCTCATCTCATTTCCCCTTTCATTTCCTAAATCAACGGGATATGGAACGATGACGAAGATGATGTCTACTTGGTTAAAGGGGAAGCTATCCCCGTCACTATCGAGGAAGTCCGGAGGGCTAAAGCCAGAGCTCTGGCCGGTACACACACCATCACTGCCACCCCGGAAATCGTCACTGAACCTTCCAGGACGGAACCCACTCCTGAAGAGCCAAACGCCGACACGACCCTAGTCAGACAATTGAAGAGGGTCCGAACCGATATTACCATATGGCAGCTTTTGGTTAGTTCACAGGAGCATCGAGCGGCACTTACTAAGGCCCTCGATGAAATCAAGGTCGACTCATCGGTTACCCCCACTGAAATGGTAGCTACGATCATGCCATATCTCAAAGACAAGCCCAAGGGAGAAGGCCCACTCATCACCTTCTCCGAATCCGACCTCCCACCATTCGGGACCACGCATAACTTGGCCCTATATATCACGGTAATTTGTCGAAACAAATATCTCCCGATGACCTTGATTGATGACGGGTCCGCAGTTAACGTCCTTCCTTTAAGGACCGCCAAGGCTCTCGGCATTACCGAGGCTGACTACCTTCCGACTGCAAAGACTATCCAGGCTTTTGATGGGAGCCCAAAATCAGTTGCTGGGGCCGTTAAACTAACCATCATAACAGGCCCGATCGAGAAGGAGTTAGAATTCCAAGTGATCGATGTCACTTCATCTTTCAATCTGCTACTTGGAAGACCGTGGATTCACGCGGTCAAAGCAGTATCTTCTACTCTTCACAGAAAGGTTAAGCTACCTTTACAGGACGGGATCATCACTCTCGAGGCCACTCCCATAACCGTGTCAAGCTGCAACACGGCGGGCTCGGCCGACCCACGAGGATTCAACTTTGTGGGAATGATCGAAGAAGGGCACCTTTCTCAGCCATACTTCACCGTTAGCATCTATACGATGCTACAGAACCTGGGTTGCCTGCCGGGAGTCACTTCAAGGCCATATCTACCACCAGGAAAGATCATCGAAACCCTGAACAACGGGCAATCTCACCTCGGTCTAGGCTATACTATGGCGTCCGGTTACACGAACCAAACCAAGACGGTCACGTTCGTCACCCCAGTATTCGAAACCGTGCAAACAGGCCTCTATCGGCCCACCATCTCATATCCCGGGACCAAACTGGCTCGGGAATGCAATTTTATTCCAGATGACATATTCGCCCTTATCCAGGCCGAATCAAAGGAGGGCCCAAGCAACACTGAGCCCATTCTAGGACTACTCTTTGGGGAAGACAAGGTCATCCCGACCCCTAAACAGGAGCTGGTCAGCCTTATCCTTCGCAGCAGCAGGTTCGATCCAACTAAGCTGATCTCTGAAGTTGGTGCCGACACTGGGAAGAGAGCTTGGAGGAAGACAATCAAGTGGACCGACGGTCAGGGTCGAGTCTACAAGCTAACTACCGGCGAAGGAGATATGCATGCTATCGAGTCTGAATCTGAGTCTGAGTCTGAGTCAGAGTCGGAGTCTGAGTCAAAGTCTAGAGGGTCCAGTACTAGGATCGAGTCTGTAACCCCTCTCCCTTCTTTAGCCTCACCACCGAGAGCCCCGGAGTCTGTCCCGAGGGCTCTCCCTATCCCGCCTCTGACCAACGATCAGATGGCAGCTCTCTTTGAGCTCTTTTCAAAATTTACTATCAATAATAACGATAACCGTTCTGCTTATGACTTGGCTTATTTTCAAAATGTTTTCAAAAATCTTACTTGCAATGACATTGAGAAACCCGACGAACAGGTACCATTGCCTCCGCATCTAATCGAGCAACTTGAACAAAGGGAGTCCCAAAATCCGGTAATCGAAGAAACCGATTCCATCAACGTAGGAATCCCTTTAGAGCCTCAGATGCTTAGGTTAGGCTTATCTTTAGATCCCGAGGAGAAGCAACAATTCACGGACCTCCTCCAGGAATTCAAAGACGAGGCCCGAATGGTCTCTCAAAGTCAAAGAAGAAGTTGATAAACAATTCAAAGCGGGCTTTATCCAAGTGTCTGAATATCCAGACTGGGTTGCGAACATAGTACCAGTACCCAAAAAGGATGGCAAAGTCCGAGTATGTGTAGATTTTCGGGACCTTAATAAGGCCAGCCCAAAAGACGATTTTCCGTTACCACACATCGACATACTGGTAGATAACACGGCCGACCATGCCCTTCTATCATTCATGGACGGGTATGCCGGGTACAATCAGATCAAAATGGCGGAAGAAGACATGAGTAAGACCACCTTCATCACACCTTGGGGGACTTACTGCTATACAGTGATGCCATTTGGGCTTATTAACGCTGGCGCCACTTATCAACGGACCGCTACTACTTTATTGCATGACATGATGCATAAGGAAGTAGAGGTCTACGTCGACGATATGATTGTCAAGTCCAAGGACCGAAACGGGCACATTACAGCCTTAAGAAAGTTCTTTACCCGACTACGCAAGTACAACATGAGGTTAAACCCTCAAAAATGCAGTTTCGGGGTAACATCGGGCAAGCTACTGGGCCACATTGTCAGCCAACGGGGCATTGAAGTTGACCCAGCAAAGATCAAGGCCATAACCGAGATGCAACCGCCTAAAACCGAAAAAGAGATAAGGGGGTTTCTCGGGAAGGTCCAGTATATAAGCCGATTCATTTCGAAGCTAACCATGGTATGCGAACCCATTTTCAAGAAACTGAAGATAGGAGAACGAACACTGTGGGACGACAAATGTCAAATGGCTTTCGATAAAATCAAGGAAATTCTATCCTCTCCACCGGTGTTAATGCCACCTCAGCATGGTTTGCCTCTATCACTATACTTGACAACAACCGAGACAGCCATGGGCGCTATGCTAGCCCAGACGGTCGATTCTGAAGAACGGGCTATTTACTACATCAGTAAGAAGTTCTTGGAATATGAATGCAAATACACTATGCTCGAGAAAACGTGTCTAGCATTAGTATGGGCCACTAAAAAGCTCCGACACTACATGCTTAGTCACGAGGTACATGTGCTATCCAAGATGGACCCAATTAAATATCTTTTCGAGAAGCCCATCCTTAACGGTCGTATATCCAGATGGACTTTAATGCTAGCTGAGTTTGACCTCAAGTTCGTACCTTTAAAAGCCATCAAAGGCCGGGTAGTAGCAGAATTCCTCGCCGATAGTCCGGTATCCGAGGAGGGTCACACTGATACTTGGGCCTTCCCGGATGAAGACATATTCCATACCGACGCCGACACATGGGATCTGTATTTTGACGGAGCATCCAACTTTCGAGGATTTGGTGTCGGGATCTTGCTAATCTCGCCACAAGGTGAACATACCCCGTTATCCATCAAGCTAGATTTTGACGTGACTAATAACGCAGCCGAATACGAAGCGTGCATTCACGGGTTGCAAGCCGCCGCCGATTTAGGAGTAACGAACCTCCGGGTCCACGGTGACTCATCATTAGTCATAAACCAAACCCTACAAAAATGGAAGACTCGGAACGCAAATCTCGTGGCTTACCAAGCACGAGTAAGGGTTCTCGAAAAACAATTCCAAAAGGTGGAGTATATTTATCTGCCTCGGGAAGAAAACCAGTTTGCAGATGCTCTGTCAAAATTAGCATCTTTACTGAATATCCCAGCACATCTAACTAGCATGCCCATTTGTGTCGAAAGACGGTCTGAGCCAGCATATATCAACACTATCCAAGATATCGAGATAACTGATCCAGAACCTTGGTACCAGGCTGTTCTAACCTACTTGACGTCAGGGGAATATCCTCCGGGAACTGAAAACCGGGCCAAGAAGGCTCTACGAAGATGGGCCACCCAGTTCATCCGCACAGACGATGGACAGCTGTACAAGAAGACAGCACAGGGGGCTTTACTTCTATGCATTGACAAAACTCGAGCCGAAAGAGTCATGGCCGAGGTGCACGATGGCGAAAACGGACCACACATGAATGCCCATATGTTGGCCCGAAAAATCGCAAGACTCGGTTACTATTGGAATAGCATGGAAACTGACTGTCAGCTGTATGTCAAACACTGTCATAACTGTCAGATTTTCGCTAATGTTCAGCATATGCCTTCATCCCTACTATATACAATGACATCACCATGGCCATTTTCGACATGGGGAATTGATATAATCGGGAAAGTGAATCCTTCCGGGACAGGAGGTCATTGCTTCATCCTGGTGGCTATCGACTATTTCACCAAATGGGTCGAAGCCGAATCATACCGGATCTTGAATGCCAAACATGTGGCTAAGTTCATCCAAAACACAATTATATGTCGATATGGGATTCCACACGAGTTCATCAGTGATCACGGGACCCATTTCCAAGCTGAAACTGCCACTCTACTGGAAAAGTACAAGATTCAAAGGCATACATCGTCACCTTACCGTCCTCAGACAAATGGAGCGGTAGAGGCAGCCAATAAAACAATTGTCACCATTCTTAAAAAGATGGCTGAGAATTACCGGGATTGGCCCGACAAGATACCCTTTGCCTTATGGGGATATCGGACATCAATTCGAACTGCAACCGGAGCAACTCCATACTATCTAACATATGGAATGGAAGCAGTCCAGCCGGTCGAACTAGAAGTACCATCCCTTAGGATTCTGCTTGAAAGTCAGGTGCCTGAAGCAGATTGGGTCCAAGCCCGATATGACTCGCTAATCCTCTTAGACGAACGACGATCCCGGGCTCTGAATAATATTCAGATATATCAGAAAAGGATCCAACGGGCTTTTAACAAAAGGGTTAGGCCCAGGAACATCAAAGAGGGCGATCTAGTCCTAAAATCTGTTCGAGCTTTACTACCAGTTGATCCAAGGGGAAAATTCAAACCCAATTGGGCTGGGCCATATCTAGTGAAAAAGATTCTTTCAGGAGGAGCAGTAATGCTAACGGACTTGGACGGAAACGAGTTCGTCAATCCAACAAACTTGGACCAACTGAAGCGTTACTACCCATAAACCCTATCTCAATGTCATTTGCAAAAAGTTTATAAAAAACGTCTTTTTTATGAATTTTCAAAATTTTAAGCAAGTCAATAAGTTAGGATCATTTATCCTACCGTTGCACGTCTCGAATTAATAATCTTGATGTATTTCGAAAATTGCAAAAGCACTTCTGAACTACGGAAGGTTTGATTCCATTAATTTTGGATACGTAGGCAACCCCTCAAAAGGGTACAACCATTGCAATAACGAAAAGACGGGAACGGTATTCACTAATATGTCTTTTTATTATTTCAAAAGTACATCACAACAAAAAAATCACACCACAAAAATAGTAGTAATACTTAAATAATAAATTTAGGAGACTACTCGTACATTTTACCCTTTCCCTTATCTTTCGGGTCACGTGCAGCCCGAGGCCGACGGGGCGGGGGCGAACGTTCCCTAATCACAAGGGGAACTTCCTTTGCTCGAACCCGTTTCTTCGATTTTGGGTTTTCCACCCTTTGCACCGGTTCAAGCCGAGCCCTAACCGGCTCGGGGAGTCTTTCTCGAGGACCAAGTCGGTCCTTAGCAGCCAGTCTTGGCCCTAGTCTCTTTTCTAAGTCCGTCTGGGGGCTCACTCTCCCCCGTGCACCCTTATTACTGGACCCTTCAGTCTGAGTCTTAGGTCTCCCTTTCTGACCTGTCAAAGTAGCTCCCTCAGTAAAGAAGCTCCTATTGTCCTTGGCATGCTCCCGGCGTAATAGATCATAAGCCTCGTCAATTTTCAGGGCAGCCCGGGTTTTAGCTGAGTCAGCTCGGGTCCACCTTACGTAAGAATCGGTTACCCAGATCGAATGAGAATTTTTAAGAACAGGCCAAGTAGCTCGTGTATACCACCTTTGCATCCAGGTGTCACACATCACGTCTGTCAGCTGAGTAGATTCACTCACAACGGCCTCGATTTCTGGGATTCTTTGCGCCCGACCATATTGCTTAAGTATGTGATCGGGAAAGAGGTGAATTGTTTGCCTAAAAGATAGGATTACCTGATATCTAGCCCTATCTCGAGATTCTAGACCGGTCCAAAGGTAAATAGGCCACCATGGCACGGCCCAACGGATTAGCAGGCCCCCATGGAAAGATAGCACCTCATCCCAGTATTTTTGGGTATTGAAGCGGGAAAAGGCAATAGCTCGTCTCCTTGACATAACTTGCCTGGGTTGATATCGGCTCACATTTAAGGGGGGATCCAAGATCGATAACCTCTCGAATAGCCACAGCTGAAAAATCCAAAAAAAAAAAAATCAAAAATTGCAAAAATCGTCAAAATCACGTGAAAAAAAAAAAAAAAAAAAACGTGAAAAGGCGTGAAAACCGAGAAAACCGCAGAAGCCAGAAAATCGGGAAAAACCGCGCAAAACCGGAAAAATGGGAGAAGCCGGAAATTCAAAAAAATCAGCATACCTGCAGAAGCCGGGTACTCCCAGTCAACCGAATTGACGGATCTCTTTTACGATTATCCAAACCTTGAATGATCTCCCCTGTAATCAGCCAAGCCGGGCTGTGCTCCGTCTCCATCAGGTCAGCCACGGTGAAAAGTTTAACGTGGCCCATGCAAGATAACAAGTCCATATGCCCTTCGAAGGCATAAACATGGAGCATACAAAAAGTAAAAGCCCTACGGCTATGAACCGGCCTAACCCGGACATCATCTGGATTCATGAATTTTTCAGCCAGGTCGATCAGGGAAACGGTATCTCCCTCTAGCATACGGGATACCTCCATATGGGAAAGCCCTAAAAATTCCCTTAACTTCCTCCTTGGGTCAGAGACTGAAAAAGGGATAGCAGGGCGAAGTATAGGATTCCATCCTCCTGCAGCAGCAATTTCCTCAGGAATAGGGCAAATCTCTCCTCGAGGAAAACTAAATACATGATATGTGTCATCCCAATAGGATAGGCAGGCATCCAAGAAGTGGCAGTCTACTTGCATCTGACGGATCACGGATAATTGGGAAACGCCATTCTGATTTAGGATAGCCCTATCGGCATCCCTAAAATATTTGGACCACTCGTGTAACATTCCGACTAGACGGTCGATTCCCATATTTAATTTGCTAAAAGAAGAATAAATTTTTCAGGGCTTATTCTTTTCTTTAAGTAACTGAGAAATTATGGAATTATGAAATTTGTGAAGCATGAAGGGGTATTTATAGCATGAAAATAAGTTCTCCTCCTCACCTTAGGATTCCCAATCCTAGAGCATTTAGCATACAAGCCATTGTCCTAAGGCTTAGCTAAGTCATCCCGAGCATTCCTATTCCTTTTCAAAGTCAAAACAAAAATTCTCTAATTTTTCAAAGACTTTTGCAAACTCAAAAAAAAAATTCAAACCTTTTCTCAAAATTTTTTATTCCCCAGCACGAGTCATTTTTTCCTACAAATGTTACATGCAAAATTTTGCAGCTTTGCATAAATATGTACAGGACGACTCAAGCAGGACCATGCAATTTGCATAACTCCCCAGCGGCATTTAACAAGATGAGCCGACATACAGGCCCATTTTAAGTCTCATGCGACGAATTCCCCACGGAGTTATCATCAATTCAGGTACATTTCTAACCCATGGCCGGCGGGCCCTCCACGCAGGTCTAATGGACCTTAAACGACCCGACCGGAAGCTACCGGGTTTTAATCCTTGATTGACCTGGTAGCTACTCTGACTTTCGCCCTGTCCAAGCCTCAGTCAGAGTGGGGGCTCTGTAGACACCCACATTTGACCGCCAGGTGTCTATAGTAGCTTCCGACAAACACCCGATGATGATCGGACGCTAACGTGCCTTGACATACTCGGAAATGGGCTCGAAATGATGGACATTTGGCCTAGGCATTTTAAGGAGTACAAATCTCACAAAACCAACCTCAAATTCAGGCCCAGTGGGTCGTTTTGAGTCAAATAACACTAATTTGGGTCGAATCCGTCACCAGGGGTAAAACCGTCTTTCAGCGACCGAGTCAAAACCCGGTCAAACCCGTGAGTCCACCGTGACATCTCACACGGTCAGCCCACACTCCAACTCTACAAAATCATCCATTCAAAAAATAATAAACAATTCCGTTTAAGGTAGAATTCGATCCCGAGTAGGAATCCTATCCGAGAACCGACTCAAACACTCAACCGAGCTAAACCACTCGGCCAAGTAGTACGTACCAGCCGTAACTTCCTCTTTTCTTCCCTCACAAGAAAACGGAATTCTCGTTCTCCTCAGCTTCTTACTCAAGCGGTAATTCTAGCTCAAACAGGAGTCCTATTCAAAAACCGATTCAAGTATCCGACCGAGTGTAAAACACTCGGCCGAGACAGCCAAAAAACCAGCCGTGTGCCTTTCTTCCTCCACAAGAAAGCGGAATTCTTATTTCCCTCAAACTCTCTCGTTTCCTATCCTAAGCGGTAGTCAAACTCTCCCAAGCCAAGGTCGAGAATTTCCTATAAATAGCCCCTTGCATCCATCAATTATCAAGAGACATTAACACCAATTAGCCATCAATATTTTACCGAAATTATACGTATACACACACGATTTTTCAGCAATAGTTATCTAGCATCCCGACACACATAATTTCTTAGCATCGTTAGACCGATATTACGTCACAAACCCGAAGGAAAACCGGCTCCCATACCCGAACCTTCACCCGTCCGAACCTTCACCTTAGCCGAACCAAATCTCGACGCTCCCGTGCCTAGCCACATTCCGACGAGTCCCGATCCGAGTCAACAAGAGCATGTAGGTTGAGGGTGCAATAAAACCCGATTTCTTCCTTTCTCTCTTTCTCCTTCCTTCGTCCGTTTTCATTATTACGGGTCTAGAGTCGTTTTTTTATTTTTCTAATATCGTTATTAACGAAAAACTATTTTCATAACGAATATTCTTAAACATGCGATATCGATTTTTCTATAATCGAATATCGTATCGAAAAGAATTATATTAAGATTTTCGACGATATCAGAAATCGTTACATCTTTTTTTTGTCAAAATTCTTTTCTTTTACTTTCCGTTCAAAATAACAATTTTCGAACCAAAATATAAAGACGGACAGACCCGCACGCGAGTCGCGCCATGCCCAGGCGACTCGCGCGCAGGCCTGGAATCCGGGATTTCTTTTTTCTATGTTTTCGTTTGTTTTATTATTTATTCTTCGATCGATTTCTAAAATTACATCTTTTCTAAAAACTATTCTAAGTATTTGATATTGATTTCGTAGTCAACTGTCGAATATAAAGAATATCGAAAATATTAAGTCGAGTACGAATCATGCAATATTCATACGCGATTTAATACGAGCTTCGATTTTTCGAAAATCGGACCCGAAACAGGCCACCACGCGACCCGCCGGCGTCCCGGGCGAGTCGCGCGGCCGGCTGTTATGCCGCAGCCTTTTCCGTATTTTTTATTATTTTTCGAACTTCGTTTTTTATACAAAACAACGTTCTTTTCAACGATATTTTTTCAGATTTCAATTAATATTTATTTTTTTCGATTTCGCATATTTTATTTTGTTATTATTACTCACAAATCGATACTAACTCGTTTGTTTGTTTTGTAGCAAATTCATCTTTTTATTTCATTTGTTTTATTATACTAAAACGAATCTCACATGCTAAATTCAACTTTGACGTTAATCAATTTTCATGCATTAAATTGACTTAGCAACCCATTCAATTTTTCACATGCTTAGAAAACGATGTTTGCATATCATTCATCGTATTACTAACGCGCGCATTAAAACGTCATTCGATATCCTAGTAGAGGCCGCTAATGTGCGGGCGGGGTTGGGTGTTCTTAGTGAGCTTCCCAACACGTACCCTCACCCCTTACTCAGAACCGTGGTTTCCGGATGTCCGAAACCATTGGCAACGAGAGTCATTCAATATACGATTAACCGCTCAAGTCGGCATCTATATCGATATGCAAAAGGGACGAGCCCAATAAACTCTGACATCGGAAATGGTCCGTATTTTGTACACGGCCCACTACGACATAGAGTGGGCTCGAACGGTTCCGAATAACCATAAAATTCGGTGGCGACTCCGACTTCGATTTAAATTTCCATTTGACCATCTCATGGAGATTCATTCGCCTCCCCAAACCCGCGCGTGGCCGCGTCGGGGTGGACCTATGTCATGTCCACAATTGGGCCACATTTCATTTTAACTAAATTTTTTTACCATAAGTCTGGGTCGCTTCAGAATGTACCCTGTGCAAATTCACCCAAAAAAACAAGTATACATGATTAATCGATTTTCACCCGATGGTGGTACAACACATACTGAAAATCTCAAACGTTCTCCGTTGTGCCTCATATTTGACGGGGTCATTTCAACTGACCTTATGAATCCCCGATATTATGGCCGCTTTTATTCCGTATCCCGAATGAAACACCCCACATTGATTGAAGATGTTCTATTTATGAGCTTAAATGACTAATGTTTGAAAGGATTGAAAGTATTACTCATATCAACAAAGTGCACTTTCTTTTCTGGTCATGCAAAAGAACTCCACAGTTAAGCGTGCTAGATTGGAAGTAATTTTAGGATGGGTGACCTGCTGAGAAGGTCTCCAAGATGCGCATGAGTGAGGTCAAAATGCATTAGACTCGTGTTGGTCTGTGGGACCCCAACATTGATTAATTTAGGATAGTTTGGACCGGGGTGTTACACCAAATCACTGCAAACCGTGTATTTTCACATCAATACGAGTTGTTCGGACTTTCGTACCAAGAGTCTGAGGTCTTCCGGATGTACCTCCCCGAATTTACGCCCAAACAAGTATACGTCACTTTACACAATTCGCCGATATTCGGAGGACGATAGTGTAAAACATGCATGGTTCAAGGAGAACGAAAAACAGAGAAAAAACACCCAACCCATGCGAAAACAAACTCGGCCACTGGAGACTGGGGGATGGGGCAAGAGAAGGGGAACACTCTCCGACTAGAGTCTACAACAAGCAAGGGAAGAGTGGGAGGAGAGGAGGAAACCCACAGCTAAAACACACCAAAGTATGTTCGCGTGTTACAAAACCGTAAGCAATCATCAACACCAACTCTCCTTATATTTATGTTTGTAGTTATGATGTGATTTCATGATTTTTACATACATGGTTCGATAATTTGCTTGCAATCTCAACATATCAATCAATATATATATATATATATATATATATATATATATATATATATATAGAGTAAGGCTCTTATGAGTCCTTTACTCTATATGAGTCCCTAAGTCCTCATCTCATCCATTGGATGAGATGAGAATGGATGGACGAGATGCTTCCAATTATTTGCATTAAAAAAAAAAAAATTACGTTCCTAAAATAGCTCCCATGATTTTAGGAAACAATAACCCCCATGATTACGTTCATTCATCATTCAGTCATTCACCTTGCAAAATTCATCAAAACCTAAAAAAAAAAAAAAAAACTTCCATCATCACGTTCCGTCATTCATTCAATCAAATCTGGGTTCAAAATCCCGTTACTATGGATTCAATGAGCGCGACATCATCATCAACTGTTGAAAAGCAATTGATCGAGTATAACAATGGTGAGTTTTGATATTTCTTTCACGTTTTGCTTCAATTATAATTCGGCGATCGACTAACAAAAATTAAATTTCTTTCACGTCGCTTTGGCTTCGTTTTTTATGTCAATTTTCATGTTAATATTGTTTTCATTGTCATCTCATTCATCATAGATTCATATTGATGGTTAATTGATATTCATGTCGATTTGGCTTCCCTTTTTACATCAATTTTTATGTTGATATTGTTTTTTCATTCATCATAGATTCATAGTGATGGTTAATTGATATTGATTTCATAGTTTTATGTTTGTTATTTGGGTTTTCAATGAGGTCCACTGATAATATTGTTTTGTTTTCTATGAACGCAGTCACGATGTTGAAGTAACATACGCTCTACATTACCGTAACACTCCATTGCAATTACAGTAACACACTGAACGTTACGAAACAGTTTTTGATGATGATGTTAGAGTAACGTACTTTACCAGTTAGAGTAACACAATGTAAGAGCTGAAGTAACACATTGGCTGCATGGGCGTAACGCATATGTATTAACGTTACAGTAACACTTAATTGCAATTACAGTAACACTTAATTGCAATTACAGTAACACACTGAACGTTGAGAAACAGTTTTTGATGATGATGTTAGAGTAACGTACTTTACCAGTTAGAGTAACACAACGTAAGAGTTGAAGTAACACATTGGCTGCATGGGAGTAACACGTTGTTTAATTTTGTGCAGGTGATATTGGAAGTGATGCGAATGCACAAGACAACACTGATAAAGGTGGATGAGGATGAGGAGGATGAAGTGGATGACGACGACGAAAATGAGGAAACTGAGGAAGACACTGAAGAAAATAAGGAGGAACATGTGTTTTGAGAATACTTGTGTTTTTGGTCATGATAAAAATATTTTTCTTTTTTTGTTTACAAGAATAACTGATTTTGTACACATTTTTTACAAGTAGCGTTGTGCTACGTAGCAATTAACTCTATATTTTATTTAATACATGTGCATTTGGTTAGAGTAACATCTTTGTTCTATTGGAGTAACACCTTTCGTCAGTTAGAGTAACAAACATAATGCATTAAAGTAACTGAGGACAGCAGCGTTTAAACAAATGATTACCAAAGTAATTGATGATAACTTGGATTGGAACCATTCATTACCAAATTAACGATTGTCGTTCTTTAAAGAACGATATATAATGCGTCAGAGTAATTAATGATAATAACATTGTTTAACCATGAGATAAAGAATAACACCATTAATTACTTGGAGTAACATCATTTGTTCATTAAAGTAACACTTATAATACGTCAATGTAACACGGGTGTGTAGCCTTGCTTGAGTTGAAGATGAAAGAATGAGCGGGTGTGTGTTTTGAAAGAAATTAGAAGTCGAGAGATTGAGTTTGGGATGATGAAGATGAAGAGTTTTAGTTAGGCGGGTGAGTTTGAATGAAAAAATTGAATGTGATGAAACATAATCAAGTAAGTTAGGTGGTTGAAGATAATTAAGGGAGGAGAGAGGATTTTATTATATTTTTTCCAAAATATGTTATATATTACCTTAATTACTAGACTCAATCACCACCATCCATCTCATCTAAATCAATGGCTCTAAATAAGACTTATGGACTCAAAAAGAAAAAAAGGACTCACTTGATCTTTAATCTATATATATATATATATATATATATATATATATATATATATATATATATATAAGGGATCAAGGGAGTTTGGTGAAAAGTGGAAGTTGGGAAGTTGTGTTTTTGGCCCTTGATCTTGGGTTGAATAGATGACTTAAATGGATGATGGGTAAAAAAAAAAAAGGAGACAACAAACTGACAAGCAGCAGTGGAGAGAGGGAAGCAACCC
The DNA here is from genome assembly GCA_958450325.1 of Agrostemma githago. Lineage (NCBI taxonomy): Eukaryota > Viridiplantae > Streptophyta > Magnoliopsida > Caryophyllales > Caryophyllaceae > Agrostemma > Agrostemma githago. Next base: position 7,341,744 of record OY288239.1, read on the forward strand.
TCAACCTCAATCACACTTCGCAGCAGTGGAGAGAGGGGAGCATCATCTCCTCAATCAAACTCTCCCTTCTTCATTACTTCCCTCCTCTCCTTTTCAATTCATTTTCCTAATTCAATTCATCTTTCCCTAACAAAACTTCATCAAATAAGCTCCATTAATAACTCCGGCCATACTCCGTCAACAACTCCGATCACACTCCGTTTTTAACACAACATGACGGATAATTATACCAAGGTATGTTTATGCATAAACTTTGATCATCTTCATTTTTTTTAGCTTCTTCTTCATCCTCATCTTCATCTTCGATCATCTTCATCTTCGATCATCTTCATCTTCTTCAAACTTCTTTTTATTTTTCATATCTTTTTTTTTTGGTATTTATAAAATTATTCATCTTCATTGTCTAAAAAAAAGAACAACTTCATCTTTAAGATGAAGTTTGAAGATGAAGTTGTTCCTTTTTTGTGGGATGAATGGAGTTTGAAGATGAAGTTGTTCTTCTTCATCCTCATCTTCATCTTCTTCAAACTTCTTTTTATTTTTCATATCTTTTTTTTTTGGTATTTATAAAATTATTCATCTTCATTGTCTAAAAAAAACAACTTCATCTTTAAGATGAAGTTTGAAGATGAAGTTGTTCTTTTTTTGTGGGATGAATGGAGCTTGAAGATGAAGATGAAGATGAACAAGTCATTTAGTGCGTAATGTTTTTACAGAATTGCAAAGTCACACTCATTATGTTGTACAGTGACACTCATTATGTTGTAGAATCATGCAGATGTACACTCATTGTAGTCACATATTCAGTTGTATAGTCATACTCATTATGCTGTATAGTCACACTCGCTATGTTGTAGAATCACGCAGCTGTAGAATACCTTAGGATTAAGGTATCATTCGTTGAATCATCTTCATCTTCATGCTTGTTTTATTTTTCATACTTTTTTTTTTGTATTTATAAAATTATTCATCTTCATTATCCAAAAAAAAATGAAGGTTGAATATGAATGAATGGATGTTGAATATTTAATGAATGTTTAGATATTCTCATTTTTTTAAAGTCATAGTCGTTCATTCATCCATATATATTCAACTTTCATTTTTTTTTGGATAGTGAAGATGAATAATTTTATAAAAAAAAAAAGGTATGAAAAATAAAACAAGCATGAAAATGAAGATGGTTAAACGCATGATACCCTAATCCCAAGGTATTCTACAGCTGCGTGATTCTACAACATAATGAGTGTGACTATGCAACATACTGAGTGTGACTGTACAACTTAAAGTGTGTGACTATACAACTTAAATTGTGTGACTTTTTTCAGGTACTTTTTTTATCTACATTCAACTTTCCACGTTCGTCAAATCCCTACTTCCGAACCTCGATGATTTTCAGGTATTTGTTTTTATCTTTTTAGAGCATCTTTAAAATAATTAATCATCTTCATCCTCATGCTTGTTTTATTTTTCATTCCTTCTTTTTTTTGGTATTTATAATATTATTTATCTTCTTTATTCACAAAAAAAAATGAAGGTTGAATATGGATGAAAGAAAGTTGAATATTTAATGAATGTTTAAATAATTTGCTCTGATTCGTATAGTCACACAGTTAAAGTTGTATAGTCACACTCATTATGATGTACAATCATGCAGTTGTAGAGTCATTGTAGTCATATATTCAGTTGTGTTGTGTGATTTAGATTGATTGTGTGTTTTGTTGCAGCGAAATAGTTGGTGGAAAGAGGAATGTTGGTAAAAGAGGCGGTGGGAAGAAGCAGGTCGTGGAAGATACAACGACCGACCACGTAATTGGACAATGTATTATTGCGCACGTACCGGAGACCATCGTTAAGCTCTTGTGTGTTTATGTGAGATAAAATATTTGCTTTAGGATGAACGTACTATGTGTAAATGATGTTTGGTGGGTTAGTATGTTTTTATGTTTGACGTACTATATGTAAAGGATGGACTTTGTCCAATGTAAATATATTTTCATCGCTATTTTCTGGTTTCATAATTAATCACGCGAGGTCTATAGCAAAATCACTTATCCTTCCACCTGTGTGACTATACAACATAATCTATGTGACTATACAACTAAATTATACTCGTACTTATTTATACTTCAATCATCATTAGCAAAGATGATTACATACACTAATCACAATGACTCTACAACTGCATGATTGTACATCATAATGAGTGTGACTATACAACTTTAACTGTGTGACTATACAACATAAACTGTGTGATCCTACAACATAACGAGTATGACTATACAACTTCAACTGTGTGACTATACAACATAATCTCTGTGACTATACAACTGTGTGATAAAAAGAAACCCTATATTACACACTATCAATCTTGTAACGCACACATTCATCTCAACAGTCGCTGTTGAGAAATATAACAATCATAAGTATAACAACCATACAAAATACCAACAATAATAAATATAAAGAAACCATGCTCCAATGGTGCAAAATAACTAAACCCTCTACATCTCCATGCTCCAATGGTGTTGTTCCTTGAAGATTCGTATGTGCTCGAAAATGTCCGGTCGAAAATTTCTGTTCAACATGCAGGAGGTAAGATGAGTACATACATATATATTTGGTATCTTGCATTTGGAATTCCATTTTTTTGTTTGGTTTGTTAATTTGAAAAGTTATACAGTTGTAATGTCACAACCACACTCTATATGATGGACAGTCACACAGTTATAACGTGGTAGTCACACTTAATATGATAGACAGTCACACGTTGTATTATGTTATAACGTGGATGTGACAGTCACACTTAATATGATATACAGTCACACTAAATATGATAGACAGTCACACTTAATATGTTATAACGTGGTAGTCTACAGCTTCAACTGTGTGACTATACAAATTATAACATTCATTAAATATTCAATCTTCATTCATTCATATTCAACCTTCATTTTAATCCATATTTAATCTTCATTTTTTTGGATAATGAAGATAAATAATTTTATAAATACAAAAAAAAAGTATGAAAAGTAAAACAAGCATGAAGATGAAATGATTGTGAAGGTATTCTACAGCTGAGTGATTCTACAACATAAAGAGTGTGACTATACATCATAATGAGTGTGACTATACAATTTAATATGTGACTACAATGAGTGTACAGCTGCGTGATTCTACAACATAATGAGTGTGACTGTACAACTGAAAGTGTGTGGTCTTGCAAATCTGTAAGAACATTACGCACTAAATAACTTGTTCATCTTCATCTTCAACATTCATTCATCCCACAAAAAAAGAACAACTTCATCTTCAAATTTCATCTTAAAGATGAAGTTGTTCTTTTTTTTTGTGGATAATAAAGATAAATAATTTTATAAATACAAAAAAAGATATGAAAAATAAAGATGATGAATATGAAGATGAATATGAAGATGATGAAGAAAAAGAAGCATGAAGATGAAGATGAAGATGAATATGAATATGAAGATGATGAAGAAAAAGAAGCATGAAGATGAAGATGAAGATACCTTCGTATGATGATCAAAGTTACTGACGGAGTATGTTGGGTTAAAAACGCAATATGGTCGGAGTAGTTGACGGAGTATGGTCGGAGTTATTAATGGTGTGGTCGGAGTTATTAATGATGATTATTTGTTGGGGTTTTGTTAGAGAGAGATGAATTGAGTTGATAAATGAATTGAAAATGAGGGGATTGGGAAGTGTATGAGGGAAGTAATGTAGGGATTGATTTGGGTGAGGGAATGTTTCCCTCTCTCCACTGCTGCTATGTCAGTTCATTGTTCCTTTTTTTTTTTGATAATTGAACCCCATCCATCCACCATCCATATTAGGATGAATGGATGGAGGGGATCAACAATAAGCCAGAGTTGCTAACTTCCCTGATCCCCCTCTATATATATATAGAGAGAGAGAGAGAGAGAAATTGCATCATGTGAGTCCTCACATCTTAAATGAGTCCGTCCCGCAAATCAGGACCGTTCGATTTGATCAGATCAACGATCTGAAAAGCACGCGGAGTACCTGTGCACATATGAGCAGTGTCACAGTAATAATGTCACAGTAATATGAAATCAAAGAATGTCACAATAATATGGAATTACAGTAGCAGTGTCACAGTAATACTGTCACAGTAGCAGTGTCACAGTAATATGAAATCAATGAATGTCACATCAATAAGGAATTACAGTAGCAGTGTCACAGTAACAGTAGCAGTGTTACAGTAACAGAAATATCACAGTAACAGTAGCAGTGTTACAGTAATAATGTCACAGTAATATGAAATCAAAGAATGTCACAGTAATAAGGAATTACAGTAGCAGTCTCACAGTAATAATGTCACAGTAGCAGTGTCACAGTAATAATGTCACAGTAGCAGTGTCACAGTAATAATGTCACAGTAATATGAAATCAAAGAATGTCACAGTAATATGGAATTACAGTAGCAGTGTCACAGTAATAATGTCACAGTAGCAGTGTCACAGTAATATGAAATCAATGAATGTCACATCAATAAGGAATTACAGTAGCAGTGTCACATTAACAGTAGCAGTGTTACACTAACAGAAATATCTTGCTGTGACACTGTCACACAGTAACAGTAGCAGTGTTGGGGACGTGGTTGATTTTTTTTTTCTAATAGTATAATGAATGAGAGTCAAGGTGGTAGAAGACTAGGAAGAGAGAAACGTATATGAATATTTTTTAATCCATCAAATTAGTTGGGGACGTGGTTGAATGACAGCCCTTGGATCTCTTAGATCCAATGGTCTAAGATCGCGGGACGAACTCATTTAAGATGAGAGACTCACCAGATCCTCACTCTATATATATATATAGAAGGGATCAGTCTCTTCCCTCCTTATAAGTCCATAAGGCTTAATATCAACCCTTGGATCAAAGTAATATGAATGGCTGAGATGTGGTTTATTATTTAATTTGAAAAAAAAAAAAAGTTGTACGTATCAACTCTTTTTTCTCACCTTCATTATTCCCAACCTATTCAACCTCTTTTTTCCCACCATCCACCCTCAATATTCCATTCACTTCACTCTATCAATCTTCATTACTTCATATTCACTCCATTCAATTTTATTACTCAATATTTTCAGCCTCACTATTCACTCATGAGTCTTCATCTTCATTGTTCATCACGCCATTCAGTACTCTATTCCTGACATTCTCTTTTGGTCGATTTTATCTCTTTTTGTAGGTAAATTTTCGTTCTCTAATTAGATTGTGCGTATTTTCTTCTTATATTTAGTAAAATTTGGGAATTGTTGTTTAATTGCACGAATTTGTTTTTTTTTTTTTGCAAAATTAGGGTTTTTTTTTACAAATTGGGGGTTTGTGTTTAATCGGGTTGTTTTGTTATTTCGAGTTTAGAAAAGCAATGTCGAGTTGTTAAATTATTTCGAGCAGATCCAGTGGATTTCGATTTGTTGTTTTGTGATTTTCAGGGTTTTCTAGGGTAATTTCTGGGATTTTTGATGTTTACTGTTTCCGGGTTTTATCAATTTGTATACATGTTTATAATCTGTCTCTCAAGACTCGATATCAGTTTGTTCATTAAGACTCAATTTTACCGTTTCTGGGACTCGATATCAGTTTGTTCATTGCATCTTTATTTCCACTTTTTCATTTGGTTTGACTATTATATGCTAATTGATATTTTTTTCATTATGTTTTTGAATTTCAATTAATATAGTACTCCCTCCATCCCACTATGATGTTCCCACTGGGAACATCTCTTTGGGATGGAGGGAGTATATGTTTTTCAATTAATTATTGTAGATTTTTGATGAAGATAAAAAATTAAAAATGGAGATGAAGACGAAGAGGAAGAATTAAAAATGGAGATGAAGGTCGGACGAGTTTTGTAAATGAGTTGCTTTTTATAGATATTTGTAATTTCAATTCACATATTTTGTAACTTCAGTTCACATATTTTATAACTTCAGTTCGTATATTGTAACTTCAGTCCATTTATTTGTAACTTCAGTTCACATATTCCATTTATTCTAATCAGTTCATATATTTTTGTAATTTTCCTTCATATATTTTGTAACTTCAGTTCACATATTTTGTAACCTTAGTTTACATATTTTGTAACTTCAGATCGTATATTGTAACTTCAATTCTAATCCGTTCATATATTTTTGTAATTTTACTTCATATATTTTGTAACTTCAGTTCACATATTTTGCAACTTCAGTTCACATATTTTGTAACTTCAGATCGTATGTTGTAACTCAAATCCATTTTTGTAACTTCAATTCTAATCATTTCATATATTTTTGTAACTTCAGTTTATATATCACGTAACTTCAGTTTATATATTTTGTAACTTCAGATCATATATATTATAACTCCAATCATGTTCGTATATCATGCAAAAAAAAACTCATATTAATCAACAAAATTGACGGTGGTGAAGATAAAATGAAAATAAAACAAAAAGAGAGGAAATTAGAGTAATTAAAGAAATCTGATTTTTTTTTAAAATTAAATTTGTATGGAAGTTGATTAATGTAGTGGAAGGAGAGAGAAAAGATGGTAGTAATTACTACATGGGGAGTGTAAATTAGGGTGGAAATTTGTGTATTTAGATCAAATCTCAACCACACATCCTCACCTCATCCTATGGCCCAAAATAAGACTTATGTACTTATAGAAAGAGTGTCCTTATGTGAACCCCTCTCTATAGAGAAGTGAGATCAGGTGAGTCCACTTATATATTTTGAGTCCTCATCTTAGCCTTTGATTTAATTACAGATTAATGGTTAAGATTTGTTTTGTCAATTAAGGAAATAACTGACAAAATCTTTGTAAATATTTCATTGTTTCTCTCTCCTCTCTAATTATATACTCAAATCTTCTCTCCTATTAATTCTTTTTTTCACTTATCTTCTTTCTCTCACACAACACATTTATTCAAAATTATTTTTTTTTCAATTCACAAATCCTCCCGCATAACTTACTCTCCGTTTTGAGGCTGTTTATTTTAACTCATAGATTGTGTTACTTTGACTCATATAATGTGTTACTTTAATTCATGAACTGTGTTACAAATTTAGCAGTTACAAATGTATAAAATAATCATGGACATCATGTTTAGTAACAATGAACTCCTTCAACTCCGATGCCCGAAATACGTGTGAGATTACTGACATCTTCCTCCGCTATTGCCTTGTTTCCCACGGCTTCAACAATTTGATCTTCTTTGGAAAACATCATGGAAAATATCTAGTAGCATAGTAGAAGACGATTATTATTGAAATTAAATATGTCAAAGATATACATCTTGTAATAAATAATCATGATATGATAATCATAGAATCCTTACGCCATGCTAATAGAAGCAGGGACGAATCCAAGAATTGAAGTGTGGGGTAGCGAATTTTTTTCGTCGTCTAAAAAAAAATTTAAACCATGATTCAAAGAAGCATATCTTAAATTCAAAATTATCAATAAAGGGGAGCATAATTAAAATCACAGTATTATTTTATCTTTTCATTATAATTATAATTACAATAAATTCATTTAAATAAATTTACAAAAATAAGAAGATAAGGAAGGTACTTGTTCCGTATAATTGCATGATGGGATAATAGAAGCAAAATGAAGAAAACAAAATAGTCATATACAAGAATCAAACCCCAGTCAATAGGGTGATGGTCATACAATTTTACCAATACACCACCACTAGTTTTATGTCCATTTTGAGTATTAAATGTTATTTATTACAGCTTTTATAGTATTATTTGGGGTAGCAAGAATGGATCATTCTAACTACAATTATTGGGCTTGGGGTAGCCCATGCTACCCCATAGATTCGCCTCTGAATAGAAGCACTGATGATGTAACCTATGGACACTTCTAAAAATATGAAATATTTAGCACCCAATAACTATTAACACCCAATGAAACATGTTGAAGTTTTGATTTAATAACTATTAACACCCAATGAAACAGAAATCGACTACCAAACTGAAGTTTTGATTTAATATTACTGAAGTTGAACATGTTGAGTATTGAAGTTAACTTCTGAAGTTTTAAAATAAAATCACTAACAACTGTTAAAATTACTAGCCAAAAACATTAACAAGTGTTAAAATCACTAACAAGTGAATAAAAATTTGATTTTCAGTGAGGAAAAAAAATCAAAGATGCACTATTAACAGTACGAAAGCTAATAACCCATCAAAAACATGCATTCATACTACAAAATTAACACAGAAATTAATTTGGATTCATACTGCAAAAACCCCCAAATTGAAAGCAAATTTGGGACTAGACCCTCATTCACGAGTAAGAACCCTAATTCACGAGTACGAAAATCACGATTAATCCCTAATTCACGAGTAAGAAAATCACGATTAATCCCTATTTCACGAATAACCCCTAATTTTTTTATTGTTAAGCAAAAAGTTGATAACCCTAAACCACAATGTCAGTACGAACAACGATTATAAAACATGACTAATCGTTGAATTAAATAAGCATAAACCATAAACCTGAGATGCGAAATTAGGAGATGCTTCGACAGTTATTTGGTGCTTCGACAATGAAGATGCTTCGACAATGGAGATGCGAAAACCAGTAGTGGTTGATGAAGAGGAGATTGAAATGATGGAGAGTGGAGTGCGAAAAACAGTACGGTGAAGTATTTGATGGAGAGTGGAGTGAAGTATTGATGAAAAGTGGAGTATTGCTTTGTGATTGGGAAAGGAAAAGCAGAGAGTAATGAATGTGGTTGGGAAAACAGATGGTGGGAAAAAAGAGAAATGCATGGAAAATGTAAATTTCTCATAAAGTTTTAGAAAATAATTAAATATACAAACAAATCTAAGCTATTGATCTCTATTTCATCCAAAGGCTAAGATTGGAACTTAGGACCTTAAATATATAATGGGAGCTTATATGATCCTTCCTCTATATATATATATATATATATATTAGGCTTTTTTCGAGCGATCTCATTGGTCCGTTTCATCAAAACTCAAATTAGAAAAGTATCATAAATAATAATAAAAATCAACTAGAGAATCTTTTAGTTATTATAATATATATTTAATTTATCATATTAATGGGATGTTTTACCATTCTTAGTTAAAAACCTTTAAAGTTCATTTTTTAAAAACATTATCATAAAATAAATTATAAAAATAAAATAATTATATTCGTGGTAAAAAATGCTTTCATTAGAGTATAAATTTCATATTATTTGTTTCACATTATGTAATGAATTTATTACATATGACAGTTTTAAAATTGTCCCACATCGACAAATTATAATATGATGATGAAATTCTATATTATAAATAAAGAGTAATAATTCGTTCTTCGATATCTACCAAAAGTCTTTTGAATCTCAAAAAGAGTTCCTAAGAGCAAGTTCAGTAGTTGGAGGAAAGGACCTGCTTGCAATTAATTAAAATACTCTAGCTACATGATAACTATTGGAGAGAGAAATGGAGGTGTAGCTTGAAAGCATATCCTGCTTGTTCAAGCTACACCTGCTTGAGAAATTAAAAAAAAAATTATTTGTATACATCCTCATCTTTCACCTCTATTTTGTAGAAATTTCATGCTACAACAACAATTCCATTTTTTGGGTCTTTCCTAATTAATAGATTGACTACTTTTTTTTTTAATATGAATTTTCTCTAATACTTTGTTGATAAATTCAACATTCCCTAAATTTTTTCCTTGTTGACGAATTCACTTAATATTTTTTTATTTGAACTAATAAAATTTTGTTCTATTATTTTTTTTACCTTGCTGAATTTAGTTACGTAAACAAAGTTGTTAGTAATGTAAAAAAAGTATGACAAATTTATATAGAATAATTAATTAACAAAATTAAATTACAATACCATGGCCCTACAAAGCTACAATCCCTTGTAGCTTACTATTGGAGGAGGTTGTAGTTGCAAAATAATGTAGCCCAAAAAAATGAGTTGACAAAGCTAGCTACAAGAACTATTGGACTTGCTCTAAGACTATAAATCTTAAGTAATTATCTTTTGAATCTTAAAAGAAGATCCTAAGACCATAAACCTTAAGTAATTATCCTATATCGAAAAAGTGATGAAATTTTATATTATAAACCTTAAGTAATTATCCTATATCGAAAAATTATGATGAGGTGATGAAATTTTATATTAAAAAGAAGAGTAATTATTCGGTTTTAAATAAATATCAACCAAGAAAAACATTTAAATTATCTCACATCGAAAAATTATGATGGGGTGATGTAATTCCATATTATAAATAATAGTAATCATTCAATTTTAAATATCGACAAAAAACTTTTAACTCTTAAAACTGGAGTGATGAAATTCTATATTATAATAAAAAGTAAGGACGTACTTTTTTTAGTTTTAAAAAGAGTTTTTAAGACTATAATCTTAAATAAATTACCTCACATCGAAAAATTATGATGAGGTGATGGAAGACTATAAACTTAAATAAATTATCCCACATCGAAAAATTATGATAAGTTAATAAATTCTATATTATTAATAAGACTAACTAATCATTCGTTCTTAAATATCAATCAAAAAAACGTTTAAGTCTTTAAAAGTCTTTTAATAAGACTACAAACTTAAGTAAAAATAATCTTACATCAAAAAATTATAATAAGTTAATGAAAATTTATATTATAAATAAGAGTAATTATGTGCTCTTAGATATTAACCAAAAAATTTTTGAGTCTTAAAAATATATAAAGACTATAAACTTATAAAACTATCCCACATTCAAAAAATTATAAAGTTTCATCAAACAAAAATCTTTTAAGTCTTAAAAACGTTCTTAAGACTATACACTTAAGTAAAAAATTATAATAAGGAGAAGAAATTATATATTATAAATAAGACATAATAATTCTTCCTTAAACATCAACCAACTTCTCTTTTGAGTCTTAAAAACACTCTTGAGTCTTAAAACACTTTTAAGACTATAAACTTTTATTTATATGATAGAATTTCATCACCTTAATATTTGTGAGGGGTATTTTAATGAAATGAAGAAAAAAATAGTGACCGAAGAGAGTATGATAATACGATGGAATCCTATTATATATATAAAAGTAATCGTTTCTCCAAATTATGATGAGGTGATGTAAATCTATATTATAAATAAGACTAATCATTCGTCCTTAGATATCAACAAAAAAAAACTTTTTAGTCTTAAAAAAAGTTTTTAATAAGACTACAAATAAAGTTAAATTATATTATCACATATCGAAAAATTATAATGAGGTGATAGAATTCCATGTAATCTTTCGTTCTTAGATATTAACAAACAATCTTGAGACTAAAATGAAGTTCCTAAGACTAAGACTATATAGTTAAAGTATATTTATCCCACATCAAAAAATTAAGATGGGTTGATGAAATTCATTCTATATATTATAAATAAGTGTAATCATTTGTCTATAAATAAAAGTTCTTAATTAGACTATATCTAAACTTAAATAAATTTAAGTAAAATTATCCCACATCGAAAAATTATAATAAGGTGAATTTTTTATTATTATATAAATAACAATTATGATGAGGTGATGAAATTCTATATCATAAATGAGTCATTTTTTGGTTTTAAATATCAACCAACAATCTTTTTAGTCTTAAAAAGCTTTTAAAAAGACTACAAACCTAAAATTATCCCACATCGAAAATATTAAAATAAGGCGATGATTCTATATTATAAATAAGAGTAATCGTGCGTTTTTTTGGGTCTTAAAAGCATTCTATATTATAAATAAGAGTAATCGTGCGTTTTTTTGGGTCTTAAAAGCAGATTTTAAGACTATGAAACTTGAGTAAATTATCCTACATCTAAAAATTATGATGAGGCGATAGAATCTTATATTATAAATAAGACTAATCTTTCATTCTTAGATATTGATTAAAAAATTCATTTGTTCTTAGATATCAATCAAAAACTTTGAGTCTTAAAAAATCTCTTAATAAGACTACAAGCGTAAAATTATTTCCACATCAAAAATTTATAATAAGGTGAAAAAATTTTATATTATAAATAAGAGCAATCATGTATTCTTTTGAGTTTTAAAATAAGCTCTGAAGACTGTAAATTCAGTTGAAATTAAGTTTGATTACTAATATCATGTGATCATCTTATTTATTGTAATGACATAGTTTGATTAAGTTTCTTTTTTATCGAATGTACATCATCAATGTAATTAACCCAACTAACCCGTGCAGCGCACGGGTTTTAATCTAGTATATATAATTAAAGGAGACTTTTTTTATTTTACCATCAATATTAGTTATTTTATTATTTTATTTTTGGGTTTCGAGTAAATATGAGGTTAGAAGTAGACTTCCTTAACTCTAACCTAAGACGGATTTTGAGTGAAAGTATAATTTTTTTTATAAAAAACACAAGTCTACTAATTATTAATTACATTACGATAATTACTATACGCGACACGGGTAATATGTCATACGAGTATTATATATATAACAATAACAATAATGCATGAGCTTAAGATTGATGGATTATGTAACACGTAAAGATGATTATCATTATATTGAATATATTGATTATTATTATTATTAGTAATAGTATATAATAATAAATTGATTGAAAGTAGAATTCATACTTCTAACCTTATAAGACAAATTTTTTTTAATATACATAATTTTTTTAAAAAATAACTTTAAACATGTCGGGTCAAAATACTGAATTTGGATCGGTTTAATTATGGGTCATGTTATATGGGTCCGAAATGGATTATGGTTAGAATACCGATAGTTTCGAATGTCGATTTTTAACCTCTTTTTATTTATTTTAATAGTACTTCGTATTATTTTTATACTCCTTAATTATGATGTTATATTTCAATAAAATTTTAAAATTCTTTTATAATTAAAAGATAAAAAATTAAACTGAATATTAGTTTATATTTTTAATTAAAATATCAAGTCATAGATCAAGATTTAGATATTGACTCTTGACCTAAAACGAGTTGAGCATGTCGGGTCAGGTTTTTTCTTATAGGAATGTTGAGTACTATTGAACACGGGAGAACACAACTTTTGTATCCTATGTGCAACTGTACAGGAGAGTAAGTAACAATGCTAGATGATTTAAGTTAGACATAAAATTATATTCAAATAAAAGAATAATATGTACGGAGTAATAATTAATTTCTCCCTCCATTTTTTTTATTAACCCAATTTGGGTTTGGTACAAATTTTAAGAAAAAATGAAAAAGTAAGAGGAAATTGGTGATATAGTGCATGTAATGAGAGAAAAATAATAATTAATAAATTTTCATATGAAGAAATGAGGCTAACTCAAAAAAATCCCTAAAGAAAATGGGACTAGATAAAAAATGGAGGGAGTATATATCAAATTGCTAATAGGTTAAAATTAAAGTTTTGACAAAATCTAGGCATAGGACGGAATAGATTGACTGGAATTGTGCTTTGGGCTTTGTAGTCTCTTCTTTCCAACAAGTTGAACGGGTCGGACCAAGTCATGTCCCTTAATTAACAGGTAATTTAGGATTTGGGTCAAAAAACTGGGTTCATGACCCAAAAAAAACATATTTGGTGGGACAGATTTGTAGGTCAAGTCAAATTTAAAGCGAGATGGTTGCATGTCAATATATTAGATGTAGTACAGTCAAATGGTCAGCGAGTAAAAGACATAGATAAACTCAATGTTCGCAGATAAACTATTAGTATTATTTTCTTTAAATTATAATCTTTATATTTAAAAAATAAAAAAAAATTCTTAACTTGTCTCACTTCTAGATTTCTCTCGGTGTTGTCCCATTAAGACAAACATTGATAAGCGGTGTCAAATCTTCGAAATGACAATGGTTTGAAATAATCATAATCACTTCGTCGCATATATAACTAATACTCCCTCCGTCTCACTAAAAGGGTCACCCCACCTTCTTAGTGAGAATTAAGGTATATAGAAATGTGTGGTGGAAAATGAAAGATGAAAAATAATGAGGTTAAAATCAATGTTAACCACAAAAATTGGACAAAATAAGCAAAAAAAAAAAGAGTGACTCTTCTATCGGCAAGGGGTACTACTCTGTAGGTTAAAATTTGAGTTTTAGCAAAATCCAGACATAGAAATAGATGGCTAGAAATTTGTTTTTAGACTAAAGTTTTGTGATCTCTTCTTCCCAACGAGTTGAACAGGTCGGGATAGATCATGGCCCAAAATCGGGTCATTTAGGATTCGGGTTAAACGGGTTGCGATTAAAAAAACGGGCTCATGCCTCTAAAAACGTGTCAGGTGGGATGGGTCAAATTTAGAGCGATATGGTGACATACATACCTACAAATATATTCAATGCAAAAGTCACAGATAGCTCAATGTTCCAAATGAGTTGTCACAAACATTAAAATTGTTGACAGTGACCAGATATTATGATGAACATCGTTTGTTTTAGCCATGTAGTTAATGTACACACTAGACCTGTCACCGGTCGGGGTATACGGGTCTTGCTCAAAAATAGTTTCGAACGCCTAATTTTGTTACGGCTTTTAACTTAAAAAAACGTAATTGCCAAATTATACCCGAGTTTTACTACTTCATACCCAATTTTTACTTTTTTTTTCCTACCTACTCCTCTTCTACCCCCTCTCCTGAAAAGATCCCTCTTTTTCATTCCTCTTGACCCTAACAAATTCTCTCTTTTCTAACCCTCAAAACTTTGCCAAATTATTCAAGAGCTTTACGATTATGGATCATTATTTGCACGTGGGACAAGTAATTTTGATTTTTATTAATGTTTTCATTTTTAATACACGAAATATAGGTTATGTTAGGCCCTGTTCTTTTCAGCTTATTTTCAGGCCGTTTCAGACCAGCTCAGTCCAGCTCTTATCAGCTCAGCCCAGCTCCAATAAGCTCAGCTCAGCTCAGCTCTAATATTTTCATCCCAACTCCAATATTTTCAGCTCCTAAAATAATACTTCAATGATAATAATAACAATAAAATTTTCCCATTTTATAATTAAAAAAACGTAATAATAATAATATTATAATAATAATAATAATAATAATAAATATATAAATATTTGATTGAATGAATGACGGAACGTGATGATGGAAGTTTTTTTTTTTTTTTAGGTTTTGATGAATTTTGCAAGGTGAATGACTGAATGATGAATGAACGTAATCATGGGGGTTATTGTTTCCTAAAATCATGTGAGCTATTTTAGGAACGTAATCTTTTTTTTTTAATGCAAATAATTGGAAGCATCTCGTCCATCCATTCTCATCTCATCCAATGGATGAGATGAGGACTTAGGGACTCATATAGAGTAAAGGACTCATAAGAGTCTTACTCTCTCTCTCTCTCTCTCTCTCTCTCTCGCTCTCTCTCTCTCTCTCTCTATATATATATATATATATATATATGAAGTGGGATCAGGTGAGTCCACTTATATATTTTGAGACCGTGAGTCCTCATCTTAGCCTTTGATTTAATTACAGATTAATGGTCAAGATTCGTTTTGTCAATTAAGGAAATAACTAACAAAATCTTTGTAAATATTTCATTTTTTCTCTCTCCTCTCTAATTATATACTCAAATATTCTCTCCTATTAATTCTTTTTTTCACTGATCTTCTTTCTCTCACACACAACACATTTATTCAAAATTAATTTTTTTCAATTCACAAATCCTCCCGCATAACTTACTCTCCGTTTTGACGCTGTTTATTTTAACTTATAGATTGTGTTACTTTGACTCATACAATGTGTTACTGTAATTCATGAACTGTGTTACTCTAACTCGTAAAATCTGTTTCGTTGCATAATAGTCTCTTGCATACACATGAGTCGTTCCAATTAACCAAAAGAATAATGTTTGTTTTTATTAAGGATATTCCAAAACAAAAATTGATACAAGAGTTCCAACTGAATCAACTTCATTACAATTCCAATGTTTCACATTTGTTACTCATAATTTGTGTTATTGTAACGCATTAAGTATGTTACTCTAACGAATAATGTATGTTACTCTAACAATATACTGTCCTACTTAGAATTCTGCTTCTTCATCCTCCTCGTCCTCTTCTTCATCATCATCGTCAGAAGTTTTGATTTAATCTAACCACCGCGCCATCTTTTTGTTGTGGACCTCCTCACATCAAATCCACAAGCCAATGCGTAGATTTTATAGAAGTTTACTGACTCATCAACGTCCTTGAAGATCTGCCCTATGTATGGAGGAAACTCTCACTCGCATCCCTACATCATTCATGTGCTTTTGCGTCTACTGAAACACAATAACAGTGCCAATAAACGTGGCGAAAAAGAAACAATCAAAACTTGAAATATGGATTAAAGTAATAGATGACAAGAATTAAAGTAACAGATGAAGTGCATTGAAGTAACACTGGATTCAATTAACAGAGGATGCTTATACACCAGGTATAAAGTAACAGAGGTCAGACATTAAAGTAACAGATAGTGTGAATTAAAGTAACAGATAATGTTCATTAAAATAACACCAGGTACAAGTTAGTGCAAAAAATTCATATATTGATAAAAAATGAGAGTACGCAGTATCTATCTTTGAATGAGAGCGATACTCTTTGATATTGTTTCCTATTTTGAAGTCAATCATGTCCCATAATTATAGGAAACAGTATCTTTCTTTTTTATTTTATTTTTTTTATATGGCGGTATTCTAAATCTTTTTTGTCACTTCAATGCATTACAGTAACAGATGAAAAGAACTAAAGTAACAGATGAAGTGCGTTAAAGTAACATTAGATTCAATTAACATTATGTCCATTAAAATAACACGAGTTAGCCATTAAAATAACAGATTGTGTATATTAAAGTAACACAGTATGTGCATTACAATAACTCCATATATTTGTTCGTGTGTAAAATTCATATAATGATTAGACCTTCAATAATATGCAGTTTTCATACTGTAAACTTTAAAATCTAATAATATGGAGCATTCTAATGACGCGTTTTCAGTATAAATTAGAAACCAAATACTCACGTTTGTGTATTCGACGATTTGCATATCCGCCATCATATGATGAACGTAGTAATGTGAATGAATGAATAAAGTGATTTACTGTTTCCTAAAATTATGAGAGTTATTTTAGGAAACAATATCTCTCCTTTTTTTTCTTTTTTCTTTTTTTTAATGCAAATCTTTGGGCAGTTACTCTTTTTATTTGTTTCCTATTTTGTTGGCAATCACGTCCCACCATTATAGGAAACAATATCTTTTTTTATTATTACTTAAATATGGCGGTTTCATATATTCACATGACTCACTACTGCGTTACAATAACAGATGTTAAGAACTAAAGTAACAACTTCGATGAATTAAAGTAACAGACCATAAAAGTAATAGAAGTTTGTCATTAAAATAACAGACACTCTACACTAAAGTAACACAGTATGTGAACTAAAATAACCCAATATCTTTATAATTTAATATGCAGTTCAACGTAGAAAAGTAGAAACTAATAATTTAGTATCATCTTAATGACTCAATGTCCTTTCAAGTATAAACTACAATATATATACTCACCGTTTGTTTTTTCCACGATTTGCATATCAGCCATTGAATGAAAAGTAGAAACCGGCTTGATCGAACGTATTATGCAGTAGCACGATGAAGACGATTATTGACTGAATGTGTTCTTGATTGTGTGGTTTTGAAATAAATGGCAGCGGCGCGATGAAGACGATGACTGACTGAATGTGATTTTGAAGAATGAATGATTGAATAAGCGAGAGAACGATGAAGAAGAAAGTGATGGAAACAGAATTGATGAATGAGATAATGAATGATTGAATGAATGAGAATGTTAGGTTAATGAAATATTCACCTTCCTATTTTGTTGGATGCAGTATCTTCTTATTTTTTTAATTTTTTTTATTAAAATAGTGATTTATCTCGTCCCTTGATGCATCTCTCATCCAACGGATGAGATGGGGACTTAGGGACTCAATACTTATGAGGGACTCATAAGAACCTATCTATCTATCTATATATATATATATATATATATATATATATATATATATATATATAGAAAAGGGATCAAGGGAGTTTGGTGAAAAGTGAGAAGTTGGGAAGTTGTGTTTTTGGCCCTTGATTTGGTTTGGATGGATGGCTAAGATTAATCAAAAAAAAGGGGGAAAATATGTCCGTGAATGACAAGCAGCAGGCAGCAGCAGGGCAAAAGTACAGCATGCAATCACCATTCCTATCATCAAATATATCACCCTTATCATCAACAAAATTCACTCCCTCACCAAAATTTGAAAATCATCCCAAATCTCTCACCAAGCTCTCACTAAAATTCGAAATTTATCCTTAATAAAAAAGCTTCCCTCTATCTATACCATTATTCAGAATAACTAAACCCTAATTCGTAAATTGCTGTACGTCTTTATGCTCTAATGGTGTGTTCCTCGAAGAACCACGCGATGATCAAAATGTGCAGTTGAAAATTTCTGGGCAACATGCAGGAGGTAAGATGGATATATACATATATATTTGGTTTGTTAAATGAGAAGAGTCACGAAAATGTGTAGTCGAACATTGTTTTGTTTGGTTTGATATTTTTGCAGAGTCACACCGTTATAACGTGACAGTCATACTCAATATGATAGACAGTCACACGTTCACTGTTGTTGTAGTTGTTCTGCTGTATTACGTTGAAGGTTCTTTATTATTCCAAATATTTATGTTGGTTTCTTTATCATTGTTATATCTATCATTGTATTTTTTTGTTGTTGTTGTTGAGTATTGCATATTGGTTTGTAGTTGTACTTGTAGTTCTTATGTGTTGTGGATATTAATCAAGGAAAATTATTATTTTGTTGGTTGCATGTAGTTGTAGTTTTATATAGAGGGGGGATATTTCTGGGCAACATGCAGGAGGTAAGATGGATATATACATATATATTTGGTTTGTTAAATGAAAAGAGTCACGAAAATGTGCAGTCGAACATTGTTTTGTTTGGTTTGATATTTTTGCAGAGTCACACCGTTATAACGTGACAGTCATACTCAATATGATAGACAGTCACATGTTCACTGTTGTTGTAGTTGTTCTGCTGTATTACGTTGAAGGTTCTTTATTATTCCAAATATTTATGTTGGTTTCTTTATCATTGTTATATCTATCATTGTATTTTTTTTTGTTGTTGTTGAGTATTGCATATTGGTTTGTAGTTGTACTTGTAGTTCTTATGTGTTGTGGATATTAATCAAGGCAAATTATTATTTTGTTGGTTGCATGTAGTTTTAGTTTTAGCTGTAGGCGTAGTTGTATTACGTTGAAGTTGCTTTACTATTCAAAATATATATGTTTGTTTCCTTATCATTGTTATATTTATTATTGCGGGTGTTTTTTTGTTGTTGAGAAAATATATATATTTATTATTGTTGGTATTGCATCTTGGGTTGTAGTTGTACTTGCTTTTGTTATGCGGTGCGGGTGTTAAGCTCTAACAATCATGCTGTTATACGCGCAAAGTCACAGTCGTTGTTGAGAAAAGTCACACTTCAATAAGGTCAGAGATGAATGCGTGCGTTGCAAGATTGATAGTGTCCAACCTTTGATAATTTGTTTTTTGTTCCAACCTATATGCCAGCTGAAGACACAGTGATTGTCCCTTACGTAGGGCAGAAGTTCGTGGACATCGATGGAGCATTCAAGTTTTATCAAGCTTACGCATTTTATTTTGGTTTCGAGGCGAAGAGGTACACGACAACTAGATCATTTGATGGTTCGATCAAGAAGAAATTGTTGGCTTGTAACAAGGAGGGCAAAACAGCCAGCCAGAGCATGGTGAAGCTGTCGAGCACGGGAGAGAAGGAGGGGCAAGAGTATGTGGGATCGTACGAACCCAAAAGGATTACGAAGGCGACGAGGACGCAATGTGGAGCAAGAATTAGGCTCTGTGCAATGATCGGGGGGTTTTATATTGAAGAGTTCATCGAGGAACACAACCACGATCTTGTGACGGTCAAGGACAGAGAGTTTCAAAAGTCATCTCGAAATCTATCAAGATATCACAAGGAGATGATCGTCTGCAACTCGAGGGTGCGTAATGTCTGTCAACAATGTTGTTAGTGTATGGTTGACTGCCAACTGTGCGAGACCAATGCAGTTGCATTTTTGTGTGTGCAGCTGAAGATCGGGGCGACTCGAACATACAGGATGTGCAAGGAGTTGTCGGGCGGATATCATAACATCGGAGCATCGTTGGTTGATTTCAAGAATTGGGGGA
Organism: Agrostemma githago; assembly: GCA_958450325.1. Lineage (NCBI taxonomy): Eukaryota > Viridiplantae > Streptophyta > Magnoliopsida > Caryophyllales > Caryophyllaceae > Agrostemma > Agrostemma githago. The sequence continues at coordinate 7,362,048 of OY288239.1, forward strand.
GGGACGTCAAGTGCTTCGTCTACGAGCAGGATGGTCAGTTGTTCATAGACCGGTTCAACAGTTTGAGGGACAGTCAGGAGGATTTCTACTTTGACTACGATGTGGATACAGACGGAAGCTTACGCAGGGTCATTTGGGCGGATGGTGCAGCTCTCGAAGGAATTACGCGGCATTCGGGGATGCAGTTTTGTTCGACCCAACGTACGGAACCAACGTGTATTCCATGGTGTTCACACCGTTCACTGGCATGGACAACCACAAACGATCTGTCACGTTCTGTGGGGCGTTGTTATTTAAGGAGGACTACGAGTCATTTATATGGGTCCTCTCCCGGTTTCTGGAAGCCATGGGCGGGAAGGAACCGTGTTATATCATTACAGATCAGGATCCCAGAATTTTAAAAGCCGTCCCCGAAATATTCAAAGCAGCGCACCAACGGTGCTGCACGTGACACATCATGAACAAGGTTCCAACAAAGTACGGCAGATCAAGAGAGGAGGCCTCGGACTTTGTAAAAGCTCTCAATGCAATTATATGGGATGATGACATCGAGGCGTCGGAGTTCGACGACAGGTGGGGGCGGATTATGATCGACCATGATGCTGTTGGGATCGAATGGTTCGAAAATATGTTCGATGAGAGGAGCAAATGGGTCGCCGCGCATTGCAGGGAGGTGAGGATGTCCGGAATTATGAGGACAACGCAGAGATCAGAGAGTGAGAACAGTTTCTTCAAAAAGTTTGAAGACAACAATGGTACGTTGGTCCAGTTCTGGATGCGTTTCGAAAGTGCGATGGACCAACAAAGGCACATGCAGAAGAGGCTAGACAACGATAACCGGCAGTCATTCCCCAAAATTGGATCGACGAATCCGATGGAGAGCCACGCGGCAAGGGTGTACACGCACGTGGCCTTTGCACACTTTCAGGAAGAGGTTAAGTTTTCGCTGTACACGTGCAGCGTTCGTGGGTATCAGGAGAAGGACGGGATCGAAGCGATAACAGTATTGGACTCCATCTGGGACCGCAACTACATTGTTGAATACAACCCAGGTACTGGCATAGAAAGTCACTGTCCATAATTCATTGAATGTGACTGTACACAATAAAGGGTGCGACTCTGGAACGCGGTGCGTGTGATTGTACAACGCAATTCGTTTGATTCTGCGTCGTAAGGACTGTGACTATGCAGCATAATGGGTGTGACTGTATCCTGTCAAGGTTGTGATCATACCTTTACGGAGTCTCATCCCGTATGTTGCGTAGCCACCGTCTGTACGGTCAATAGTCTCACTCTTTATGTGTTTTTTAATGCACTCGCAGGTACCTGTGAGGTCAGGTGTACTTGCAGGAAGTTCTGTCGGTATGGAATTCTTTGCAGGCACGCCATTTGGATATACTCTTCGAAAGGACGGGAGATGATCCCGGAACGGTACGTGGCATGTAGATGGACAAAGGATGCTCTACGTAATGTTAATGCGTGTCCCCTGTCAGAGAGTCGCCTACGCGATGAGAAGGTTTTTACAATCACGAGGCTGTTCTCGGAGTTCTATGAGACCGTCAGTCATGTCAGCAAAATGGGTAAGGAAGACGTTAGTAATCTAGCTGATGTCATTCGAGACTTCAGGTCCGATATTGTCTCTGCTGGCCCATGTAGCAAGACGCAAGAATTAGAGGAGATCCTCGGCTGTACGAGCTCAATTGAAATAACCATATTGCCTCCGAAGAAAGCCAAGAACAAGGGCAGTGGGAAGCGGATGCTTTCTTCTAAGGCGAAGGCTGCTGCAATTGTCGCCAAGCCTAAACGGCTGTGTAAGAACTGCAAGAGGATGGGGCACCATGACAAGAGGAACTGCCCCAACCCATTTGCTGAGTACCCACCTGTTGATGTTGAGGAGGAGGAGGAGGAGGACCCGGCAGGGATTGCCGAGGAGGATTGTTCATGAATATCATCTGTTACTTAGGAACATTCTTTTTGGAAACACAAAGGCTGTCGACGTTTGAAATGGTCAAGGTCCGTGACATTGTTTTCGTATATTGCGGACCTCAATCATTTCTAATATGGTTTAAGTCTTAGATCATGGGGGCGATTTCCTGCTTTGTGAAACATAAAGACTTGTCGACGTTTGAAATGGTCAAGGTCCGTGATATTGTATATGCTATTGCGGACCTTAATTATTTCCAATATGGCGTAGTCGTAAAGCGTGGGGGTCCGTAAAATTGTTTTTGTTCCTTTGACTGTAAGAATACATTGAAATAGCAGTCTTTTTTATTCTGGAATGCAGCATCTTTGGCTACAAATACAGCTGTACAGGAACATTATGCCCTTAATATTTGGGTGACACGAAACAAGTGAGTGTGATTGTGCAACACAATGAGTGCAACTTTACAACATTCAGTGTGTGATTGTAGAACAAGAGGTGGATTGTGGTTTCACTAATTGTGGGAGTGTGATTGTACAAGATAATGACTGTGATTCTTCAATACACTGACTGTGATTCTCCAAAATGAAGTGTAGAAACCTAAACTAGTTCTATGACATGATGACTGTGATTATACACCATGTTTAGTGTGACTATAAAACTTGTTGAGTGTGACTATACACCATGTGTCTGTACATTAGAAAAATAGCGATGGAAATAGAGAAATAGCGCAATAGCGATGGAAATATTTATACTTTAGAAAAAGTCCGTCTCTTACACAACATGTAATACTTGCATACCCTAAAACGCGGAAAACATTCTACGACATAGTGCGGAAAACATCCATTAAACGCTACACTTGAACATTAAACGCTACACTTTAACATTTTAAAACTTAAAACACATAAAAATGACCATTACTAAACGTTACATCTTAACCCATACATACTTAACCTTCGTACTTTTTAAGCATCTTTTTCAAGTTGGCCAAGTCACGCTGGAACCTGTTCCTTGTGCGGAAACACTCCATAGATTTCTTCATCAAGAACTGGATGTAGTTGTCCAGTTCGGCCTCTTTATGTGTATCACTAGTGGACGCCACGAAGCGCCTCATGTCAATTGCAGTTGCGACTAGCTGCATGGCTCTTAATTCATTGGACACAGTGGAATCCAATAAACCATTGTACTCCTCGATCAAACTTCTGATCTCTTCTATTTTGCTGGCCATTTTTTTATAAGGTTAAAGTGGTGGAGTTGTATGTAGTGGTTGGTAAAAGTGGTGAAGTTGAAGTGGTTAAGGTGATAAAAATGGTGTTGGTATTTAAAGAGGGGGAGGCAGTAAATAAGGGGTTGAATGGGTTAGGCAGTAAAGGGGGGGTGAAAATTTAATGGGTTAGGTGGGGGGCTTATTCTCATATATTTATTAGGGTTAAGAGATTGAGGTGGGTGTTGTGTTTCCCAACGTTTCATTGAGACTCACAAACATCCCTTCACAGTCACATCGGTTTTGTCGATCTTAATTATTTCTAATATGGCGTAGTCGTAAAACATGGCGTAGTCGTTACGTCTTTTGTCGATCTTAATTATTTCTAATATGGCGTAGTCGTAAAACATGGGGGTCCGTAAAATTGTTTTTGTTCTGGAATGTATTATCTTTAAACGCTACAAACAGTACTAACTTAATATTTGGTTGACACAAAACAAGTGAGTGTGATTGTGCAATACAATGAATGTGACTCTACAGTAGGCAGGGTGTGACTCTACAGTAGCATTGTGGGAGTGTGATTGTACAAGATAATGTCTGTGATTCTACAACACACTGACAGTGATTCTCCAAAATGAAGCGTAGAAACCTAAAAATAGAGAAATAGCGAAACAACGATAGAGAAATAGCGAAAAAAATAGAAAAGTCACATTCTGAAACAACATAAAAATATTCTTGAAACGTAAAAACATCCACTACTTATATATTTTATATCTCAAAACACATTAAAACATCCAGTACTTGAAACATGATACGTCCATTACACCCTTCATTTTCGCTACATGCATAATTAACCCCCGTTTTTTTGAAGCATCTTCCTCAAGTTGGCCAAATCACACTGCAACGCTTTCTTAGTATGGAAACATCCAATACACTTTTTCATCAAGAATTCGATGTAGTCGTCCAGTTCGGTCTCCTTTTCTGTACTGCCAATGGATGCCATATAGGCCCTCGCGTCTATGGCAGGAGCGACTAGCTGCATGGCTCTTAATTCATTTGATCTAGTGGTATTCAACAAACCATCGTACTCCTCGATCATTTTTCTGATTTCTTCTATTTTGCTTGCCATTTTTTGTTAGGTTTAAAGAGGTGAAGTTGGAAGTAGTTGGTGTAAAAATGGCGTTGGTATTTGAAGGGGGGAGGCAGTAAAGGGGGCAGTAAATATTAATTGAGTTAGGTGGGGGCCCTATCCTTCTAAAGTAAATAGGGTTAGCAGAGTGAGGTGATGGTTTGTGTTCTCAATGTGCATTGAGACTCACAAACATCAATTCGGAGTCGCACTCACAAACATCACTCAATGTACAGTTTATATTTTGTCGACATCGTTTTCGAATCATCGTTTTCTTATTGGGAAATAATCCGATATTACGGTGCGTGTATTGTTTTTTTCGTGTCTTCTATAAATAAGGGAACCATCGGTTTTTTTTAAAGGTGAAATAATCTGAAAGTAAATGGATGGACATATATGCAGGGGTAGTTAGTATAATTAATTGGTGATTTTGTGGTCGTCTGTCATGACTCTGCAGGAGTTTGACTGTGACTGTGAGTCAGAAGTTGCGTGACTGTATCACGTCGCACATGCGACCCTGATACTGAGTTGTCATTCATCTGATTCTCAGAAGATACTCGAACATGAGATTTTTTCTATATTCACCAAAAAATGTTTTTACTTCACTACACATTCATGCCTTACGGATCGCTGAGGTCTTTCGTTCCACGAGTCTCCCCAGTTTACGTTTGTCATCGAGTTTGATCCATATGCACGTAGCGTTTCTTATGAAAGTGCGAATTTTCGGCAACACGTCGTCGCGAGCTTCATTCATGTCAGCAAGTACGAGACTTGCTGCCACCTCGAACGACAAGTAACGCCTCCCGAGCTTTGACCCAATATCAGTGTGGGTGAACGGCGCACCGTCGTACAGGCACATGTGCATCAAGCAGAAAATGCCGGACTCCGGATCGTTCTTCCGGGCGCTCTGCCATTCCAAATTTACTTGGCGATGCTCAAAATTCGCCAGGTGACTGCCCTTAATCAGCCCTTTCTCGTCCATGTAGACCCTCAATGCTTGCATCTGTTGCAGTATCAGGTAATAGTAAACATCAGCACCCAAGCAGTAGAATATTTTGACGTGGTGAAATAAAGCATATGCGTGCAACTTACTATCTCGCTGGACACCCGGAACATATGCGACCCTGGGGCGTGTGTCTGGTGATCGAGGATATCAGCTGTTCTTTCTCTAAAGTTGACGCACACGCACGCGTAGTGCCCCATAGTATGCACCGGGAAAAACAACAGTTCGGCGTTCAAGTCGAATGTCCCGGCGCAGTCTTGTATGAATCTGTCCCACGCTTCGTACAGACCGTCAGTGTCTTCGTCCGCATGGGTACTTGAGTCGGGTCGTTCCAGTATACGGGTCAGTGAGTCCTAACGGATGGCGAATATTAGTTGTCATCAGTGACAGGATGCGAGAATGGAATATATCATGTGTGTGGCCGCACATCGCAAAGTGTGTGATTGTACAGACTAAAGTGTGTGATTGTACAGACTAAGCCGCGTGACTTTGCAGCGTGCAGAGTGTGACTATACATGACAGTGTGATTGCAAATTCTAGGATGTCTGACTATATAATGTGCGTGGCTATACAACTTATATCACGTGATTGTGCACCTCAACAAGAGTGACTCTGCAAAGTGATGTCTGACTATTAATGTCAATGGGGGTCATTTGTACTATTTAATGCCTGACTATGCAACTTATAGCACGTGATTGTACAGACTAAGCTGCGTGACTTTGCAGCGTGCAGAGTGTGACTATACATGACAGTGTGATTGTGCACCTCAACAAGAGTGATTGTTCACATCAACATGTGTGACTGTGCAACGTATTTCACGTGATTGTACACCTTAATATGTGTGACTGTGCAACTGATAGCATGTGATTGTACATGTCAACATGTGTGACTGTGCTAAGTGAACTTTGTGATTATTTCTAACTATTTAATGTGAATGGGGATCATTTGTACTATTTAGTGTGATAGGTAGGAGGTTATGGGGGCATACCACGTGTTGAATTCCGAACCACGCCAGCGTTGGGTCCGTGGGGGAGGATAACCCACGCCGGTTGTCGTCTGATTCGCACCAGTTCATTAGGTGCGACCAACACTCCAGCACAGCGACGCTCATGCCACCGACGGAGAAGAGCGATTGAATGTCACGCCTCTTCAGCTGCGCACGAGGGCCGTAGGACCCAAAGCGTTCACTGCGGATTTGTTGACACCGGTTAGTAGGTGTAATATGAAACACGCATCAGGAACAAAAGACGGTCACTTACTTTTCGTCGTACTCATTATCGTCGAGGAAGCAGTAGTCGGCGGTGTGTTTTCGCAGGCTGAGCATCCCACTCGTCAGCCCCACTCGTAGGCGAAATACGAGTGACATGACAATGGCGTCCGGGGCAGGTTCACCCTGGTTCAAGGAGCAACCCAACCCATCTCCACAGCCCCGTATCCGAGACTTAATCGCCGACTGTCTTTCTTCTGGGACTGATCTGGGGGTGGGTCCAGGTGTTTTCGGTGATTTGCTCTGACGCTTCTTGGCGGTTGCCTTCACAGGAGTGTTTTCAAACGTACGGGCAGATTCCAACGATTCCTTGTATTTTACGAATTCAATCACTTTCTGCAAAACAACGTTCCTCATCTTGTTCGCGTCGCTCAGTATAAGGGTCGTCGTGATCTCCGCCCTGCACATATTCATGGCCGCCATTGTCCCCAAGGAGCAGTTGAACGGGGACCCGTTGTACAGCATCATGTGCATCATCAGGTACACTCCACAGTCTTTGGCGGAGTACCCCACTCCCTGCCATGATAAGGGAACGTTTACCAATTTAAACGCACGGACCTTCTTACCTTTCTCCAGCCCTCGTTGTACCATGAACTCCCCCATCTTATCAACCTGCAAAACAAGTTCAAACAGGATCAGTTGTTGGACACATTCGCGGTCACATAATTGATTCAATATTAAATTAAAAGGGCCTGACCGCTGTCCGAGTAATGCCATAGTAAGACAACTTTGTAAAATCTTTATCGTACAACTGGTTGTCGAGGTACTCTATTTGCTCAGAATTGAAGTTGATGCAGGCGCAACTGTAGTGACCCTCGTCACCCGTCAAGATCGGGACGAACACCTGCAAACAATGCGTCAGGATTATGGGGTGATAACAACTACGAATAGACAGTATGTCCAGGATAATACCATGTCCGAGTCCAAAGCAAAGTCGGAGAAACTATTTTTTATCCACTCGCCCCACACGTAAAATATTTCTTCGTCATATTTATTGCCCTTGCCTCCTTCCTTCCACAATGACAACACTGGGGCCTGCTCACATGCATTGATGGTAATACATCTAGTCGGTTTGTGTTTGACATGAGTGCGACTGTACAGCGTAAAATGTGTGACTATACAGCTTGTTGCGTGTGACTGTGCAGTTTATAGCGGTGACTGGACAACACAATGTGTGTGACTATACAGGTAACAGTGTGTGACTATACAGCCAATTGTCTGCGATTATACACCTAATTTGGGGGTTGAACGTACCGTATGTCCAAGAGAAAAGTAACATCTACTGGTTACTCTTGATGCTTTTTTGTCGTGCACCAGATGGTTCAGCAGCCTACACCAGCAGTCAACGACGTTATTCATCACCTCCAGGCCAGGCTCGAGCGTCTGCATGTCGCCCCTCGCGATACAGTCGTAAGATGTGTACTCGACCAGCATTTCGCTGCAGAACAAACGAAGTCCCGATTAGCACATGCATTTTTAAAAACAACATGACCAGGACAATAAGTACGTACCCTGACGGACGTGGCGTTCCCCGGTCGAAGACGTAGTCGATTACGTCTTTCCGTACGCTGAGGATATCCCAGAAGATGACGATGTTGGAGCACATGAATCCAGAGATTACAAGCTGCCCCCTCATTACTCTTCCACAGTCCAACGTGCAGCCCAAATTGTCCGGAATCGTGTCCATGCACTCAAATGCCACGTCGGAATGAAAGATGTACCGATGATGTTTAGCCTCCGGGTGCGTCCTGGTCACTGAACAATCGTCTGTCTGCTGAGTATCGGTCCTGACGATTTCTTCCGTCGCGGGCGTGGTGGCAACAGCGTCCGCTACAGCCCAGCCTGCTTTGTGCAGTTCCCTCTCAAGGCTAGAACTGACTGTCGCATCGGGCGGAGCCGGTGTTACATCTAAAGCCGACCGTGCGTCCGCTGTCCCCCACCCTGCTTGCCGTAGAGCCACCACTACGGTCGGACTCGTGTCCACCGAACCCTTCACAGCGGAGTCTTGGTTGATTTCTACAGCGGCATCATTCTCTTCAACTTTCCCCTCACAGAAACCTGGTGTCACGATGCCACCATCAAAAGTCCCCTCATCATCGCAAACCTCTGTTCCATCATCATCTCCCACGTAGAAACCTGATTTCTCAATATCTTCATCCGCGTAACCAGAATCATGCAAGTCTTGCATAATTTGGCGTACCAGACCGCAGGCTTCAGCATCGCGCTGCTGCTCGCCCTCAACGACGGGGGCGTTCTGGGTAGTCTGCTTCAACTGGTCGGCCAACGAAACGACTTCATCGATATACCGGAGGACAGATGGATCTCCCCAGAATCGTTGGGAGGACGGGTCCTGACTTGGAACTGCATTGTTCCTCGTCGATATTTCTCTTACTTTGGAGGCAGCCTGCTCACAGAAACCGCAAAAGGCTAGCGCACACCTTCGGAATTCCATGAAAAAACGCTGGTCGTCCTGTAATTCAGTTGAAGTCAAATCATTAGTGCGAAGCTCAGTGGTGTTGAGGCTGGCAGTGTGACTATGACTAAGCATCTAAGTGTGTGACTGTAAGGAATAAAGTGTGTGACTATATAGTTTATAGCGTGTGACTGTGCAGGTTATAGTACTGACTGGATAACATAATGCGTGTGTCTATACAAGTAATAGTGTGTGACTATACTGCTAATAGTATGTGACTATACATCAGGATGAGTGTGATCATAACGACCGTGACTATACAAGAATCTCAACTGTATTATAAACACAGTTTTATGAATCGTATATGCTTTTAAAACATATGTAAGGCTTTCAGATTAAACCGTTTCACGAACAATTAATTGATGATCTATAGAGTGGCTGGGAGATCACTTACGTCAACCGCGTTGTCTTCCGATTGATCGCCTCTCTCCACCCCTGTCGTTATTCTTTTTGGACTAGAGTGCTGGTTATCAGAGGGCATCGTTATAGCGGGGGTGCACTCGCTGCCTGTTTTCCCACATGTACGTGGGTACGACACCTTCGAACGCAGCTGATTTCCCAGGGATCCCGTCTCCAGTTCCCCAGCAAGACGATCGTTTATTCTCCGTGCATCCCAATGTGCGATAAGTGGTATGTCGCATCTGCAAGTCTCGCTACGAAAATCGTAGCGCTGGAAGTACGCAATCATCAGAATGAGGATGCACCCCCGGAGGTAGTTGACGACTTTGTTGGGGTCACGCGTCCCCTTACCCGCCCGCACCAGATCCTGCAGGACAAAGCTACACCAGTCCTGTTCACCAATCAAGTCCACGTCATCCACTGCGGCCAGCAGACTCAGGTCCAGTGAGTTGTTCGTAGTAGGCGCGAGGAATGATGACAACGCGAACAACACGAACCTGCGGACAAAGTCGTCGTCAGCGGCTTTGGTTGCCATTAACTTTTCGTGCACCCTCCCTAATGTTATTGGCCCGCTGCTGTCAACCACATCGAACCCCTTCCTCCAGGTACTCTTTAACCTGATCACGTCAGGTGAGTCTGCCCCTTTCTTATTTTGTGTTGGGATTATTTTCACCGGATGAGGGCCTAAAGGTAGCTGGAGGCAATCGTGGACGTCATACTTTGACATCATGAATGCCTCCCGGCGTGAGGCACGGAAAATACGGGACCCGTCAGAAAATGCACGTAGGAACATAAGCGCATGGTCAGTGGGGACCGATTCGATCCTCAGCTCCAAGAGCCCGCCGAAGCCAACAGCACGCACCCTCTCTTTCTGATCATTCGATAATTGCGCAATTAGTTGGTGCAACCTCTTGGGCCTATAGTGAATATCTGGCTGACCCTCTCGGCGGTCCCCCCTCTTCCTCCGAGACACACACACGTATGTGGGGTCGGCCGGTGTATCAGATTTGACCCTCCTCTTTTTTTTGGGCCTGCTTTCCTCAACACTTTCTGTCTCACTTACATCCAGATCGGCGACCGGTGTATCAGATTTGACCCTCCTCTTTTTTTTGGCCTACGTTCCTCAACAGTTTCTGTCTCACCCACATCCAGATCGGCGACCGGTGAATCAAAAGTCACCCTCTTTTTTTTCTTGTGTCTGCCTTCGTCAACGATTTCTGTCCCCACCACATTCGTCTCGGCAACGATGTGGTCCCCTGATGTATTTTCAACAGACTTTACAACAGTCTTCTTCTTCTTCTTTTTCTTCTCACCCAAATTTTGGTCCACAACCAATCTATCATCAATTACATCTTCGCGGACCGATGTCTCTGCCACGGCCTTCTTCTTACTGGTCTTCGTTCGAACTTTCTTCTTCGCACCCGACATTCTGCTGCAATGACAACATGCGTAAAGAGTGTGATTTTACAACTGAGTATACGACTTCAACGGTGTGATTCTACAGTAAAAAGAGAGCGACTCTACAACATAAGGAATGTGACTATACAGCCTCAAACGGGTGACTATACAACCAACACTGCATGACTATACAATATAAAGCGTGTGACTTTGCATCATAACAAGTGCGACTGTGCAGATTCAATGGTGTGATTGTACATCATTCTGTTACTTCACAACAAAATGTAACGAGTGCGACTATGTACCTTCAAACGGGTGACTGTACACCCAACTCTGTATGACTGTACAACCAACTCTGTGACTTTACAACTCTGTGACTATACAATATAAAGCGTGTGACTTTGCATCATAAGACTGCGACTGTGTATCTTCAAACGTGTGATTGTACATCATTCTGTGACTTCATAACAAACTCTGTATGACTGTACAAGCAACTCTGTATGATTGTACAACCAACTCTGTATGACTCTTCAAATGTTAATTTTATTTCTTCCCAAACACCAAGTCTGTGACTATAAGACTGCTTTAACGTAAGCTTCAACAAGGAAGCATGCAAAACTTCAACAAAGAACTGTCTAATCGATACTTACAATGACGACTATGGGAACTTCAACAAAGAAATAAAGACTTCATCTTTAGCTCTATAACTACAACTAGTGTACAACTACGACCCCTTCAACTCAAAATTAGGGTTATAACTAGAGGAATAACGATTAATCAGGAATAAAAACTGTGTGAATATTAGTTGTCAAAGAAAAAAAACTTCATCTTCGACTCTATAACTACAACCACTGTACAACTACAACAACTTTAACTCAAAATCAGGGTTATCGGGTTGGAAAAATGCTCTTTTATCATTTTTTATGGTTCATGCATGCGGGAGTTGGTGTTTTTAGGGTTCATGAAAATGGAATAAAAAAGGGTTGAACAAAAGGAAAATTGGAGGTCGAAAATCGAACATTCAACATACCTTATTGGAGATGGAGAAGCTGCGGAAATGGAGATGGAGATGGAGAAGCTGCGGAAATGGAGATGGAGAAGCTGCGGAAATGTAGATGTAGATGGAGATGGAGATGGAGATGGAGATTGATTTTTTTTTTTTTGAGAGAGGAAGGGAGCGGTGAGTGATTAGGTAGGAAAAGAATTGAAAATAGGTGAATGGGGAAGGTGAAACGTTTTGGGCGGAAGTATAGAGAGGAGGGAAATTAATTGTGGGATAGGGTGAGGGGGCTATTGACTAGTGATGGGGTTGATGGCTGATGGTTGTCCGCAGCACATTAGTCCCGCAGTACTTTTTTTTTTATATACAATCTAAACCCATCCATCCACCGTCAATATTAAGGTTAATGGATGGGGGGATCAACACTAAGAGACTCTTGGAGAGTTAGTAACTCCCTTGATCCCTCTATATATATATATATATATATATATATATATATATATATATATATATATATATATATATATATATATATATATATATATATATATATATATATATATATATATATAACAAATTTTATTATTGTCAAGTATGAAAAAACAAAAATAAAAATCAAATGAATTGGAAAGAGTACGATGTTGTTGCTGTTATTATAATTACTACTACTATTATTAATTAATTTATTATTATTATTATTATTATTATTATTAATTGGTGTTATATTTTTTTTTCTTCATGTTTTAAAATATTATTAGATAATTTATACAAGTAGTTATTAGTTTCAGCTTCTTTTAGTTCAGCTCAGCTCAGCTCAACTTCTATCACTCCAGCTCAGTTTCAATCAGACCAGCTCAGCTCCTATCAGACCAGCTCAGCTCAACTCAGCCCTGTTTCAGCCGAAAAGAACAGGGCCTTATTGATTGTTTTTTTGTTTAATTTCTAATTAAACCCTAATTAGATTCTTCTACAACTTTTGAATCTCGAATATAATTAACATTTGAAACAATTAGGTTTATTAATTTTATTAATGATTTTACTTTTTAATATAATCATTGGTTATATTTTTGATTAATTGTTTTTCCCAATCAAACTCTAATTCGACACTCATGTTTTGGTGAGATATGGAATGGTTTTTTAATTAAGAATTATTAATTAAATTTTTAAAGAAAATCAATTTGGTGTTTTCATCTTTTATTAGTAATTACATTTTTGAATTTATTATTTTTTATAATTGATGGAATGATGAATCTATAGAGAAAAAAGTCATGATGAATTGATTGGAAAAAAAGAGAGAAAGAGGGAAAGACAAAGTTGATGAATTGAGAAAAATGAGAAAGATAATTTTGGAAATGTGGGTATAAAATAGTAAAAAGGTGGATATGATTTAACATGTCCCATGTATTAAATTATGGTCGGGTTTACGAGTAGAGTCGAATTTGACAGATCTAACCGTCTAAGTGTGCAATCATAACCCGTGTCTACCACTTTTCGTATAATATACACGCAAACGTGAAGTGTTAGTCCTCTAAAATGACAATTATTTTAAATAATCGTAATCATTTTATCGCAGTCAATTATTATAAAAGAAAGTATTAAGGTTGATTTAGGGCTCGTTTGGTTCACCATGGGAAGATGAAGTTACCGAAAACTTTAAATTCACGTGAATTTGTATTTCATAGGAATTAAAAAATATGTTTGGTTGCCATGTGGGAAATGATGCGGAGGAAGTGGCAATTCCCGAGAAGTGGCAATTCCTGAGAAGTGGACAACCAAACAACTCCCTGAAAATACACTTCCTGGGAACTTGCACTTCCCGGTAATTGGATGAGTAACCAAACGACCCCTTAGTAACACATTATTGTTACCCCGTGCATCACACGAGCATAAAAACTAGTTTAATAGTACTACAAAGCATGGAAACTTTTTTATCGTAAGCTAAGATCTTTTAATAAAAAGAGATTAATAAAAACTATGTGATCCTTAATTAGTCACCCCAAAACATCGACTGTTTTTCTCTTATTCTAAGATGGTAATTGAGAAAGGCAACCCCAAAACATGGACAAAGCTCTCAGAAAACCAATATTCATATCAGAACATATCCAGGGCACAAACCCAAGACTTTACACAGTTAAGGCAAGCGTTATCAAAGTCGTCGTAACCATAAAAGATCAACATCTAAACATGTTTCAATTTTCCGTCAACACGAGCAAATACAAAAGAGGATCCGCAGTACACATTCACCGTCTTTCTAACTCTCATTTGAAGCGTCCATGGGTTCTGCCGAAGTGGACTCCTCACCCTCAGCTTTGTCGCCTTTCTTGCCTGCAAGTAAAGAGCTCCCAACATTATGAAAAAAAAAAACTAAAATGCAAAATACAGAAAACAATGGCAAAGGATGGAAGTGTTTTTTTTTTCAAATAACCTTTCTTTTTCTTGCCACCGCCTTTCTTCTTAGTCTTAGTGCCCAAGGCCAACCATGCCTTGATTTCAGGGTCGTCGATTGTTTTGGTTGACTGCAGTTCTTGCAAAGGGTGAGATGTTATACGATCTGAACCATTCGGCATGAGCAGTACTGTGAACTTTATATGAGCAACAAATTCACCTGCACAATGTTCATTCTGTCAGCCATGTGTTAAAAAAGGAGGGAAAAATGCCATCATAGTGCTATGGGTTCACAAATTCATCCAAAATTATTATCGCTTGTAAACAAAAAAAAGGTCACATTTCACATCAAAGAAAAGATCAGGCAAGTTCTCCTCTTTACACACTTTGAAGTAGACCTTGCAAACACATGGGGTCATGTCGTGTTCGTGTCATGTAAACATGTCATGAACCCTTCAACCCATAACCGACCGAATTAAGTTTCATGTCAACCAACTTGCATAAATGGGTCATTAAGCCTCAACCCAAACCCATTAATTTCGTGTCGGGTTCGTGTCATGTTTTCGTGTCACATCCATATTTATGTGACAAATGAAGAAAATATTTAGACAAATTTAATAAACAAGTTATTCGTGTCAAGTTCGTGTTTTAGGACCTTAAACCAAACCCAACCCAATTAAATCTTGAGTCGTGTTCGTGTCGACCCACTTACATAAATGGGTCAGCAAACCTCAACCCAAACCCATTAATTGTGTCAGGTTCGTGTTGTGTCGTGTTTTCGGGTCGTGTCATTGTTTGCCGGCTCTATGTTGAGGACTAAGGGTTCAAAAATTCATCCTAATTTACTATTGCTTATAAGCATGATTAAAAAAAAGTGAAACTTCACATTTACGAAAAGACTAAGGTAACTTCTCCTCTAGACGACCTCAACAAATGTTTTAAGGCAAAAGCAGATGGTCGTGATTTGAAAGGTTATTTTGTTCTTTAAATCACTATGGGTAAAAGTTGAACAAAAAGGGATAACGCATCAAAGTAAATGTCAGCCCTATGGCACCACCAAAGTTAATTTCTGAAAAACAATATAGGCTGTTCAGATGAGTTATCAACAAACCATTCTTTTCATGCAAGACCGGGTAGGGCTGCAAAAGATCATGATTCACACATTCTAGAAGACCAATCCGAGCCCGCTTTTCTTCCAGTGCCCTATCAAACAAAGAATATTTAGTTTGCAAGACTTGCCAAAAGAAACAAATGTTAAGCATAATAGAATAACCACAAATACCTAGCAGTGAATGGCATTATGGGGAACTTCTGGTTAATTTCGCTGAAAATAAACCTCGACGATTTCATTTTCAAGTGATAATTTCTGTCCACAGCTCTTTTGTAAACAGTTGTCTGCTTCTCATCCAACATTCTAGGCTAGATCCACAAACATAAACCGTTAGATGAACCAATTCTCAGACAGTTTTTTTCCTAAGAGAGAACATATATTTACCTTTCCTTCCCCTGTACTTGCAAATATATCAATAGCATAAACTTCATTCTCTTCAAACTCAGCATCATCAACTCTCATCTCAGGATTTGAGACAGACAATACAACTTTGTTACAATCAATCACAAACTGTTTTAACTGGTGACTAAGGACACCTTCTACAATTTTGCAGTCATATGCCGCAGCAACTTTCTGTATGGCATCTGTCACGTCTTTGTTCTGCATTTGATGAAACAAAATGATGTTAGGTTTCTTTCAAAATAAGAGAAAGAAAATACAAAGTACCAGAAATGACACGAAAAATAGTCAGGCACAAGTTGCCATAAAAACAGCTGGAGAAGAAATTAATATACGGAGTAAGAGATTATCGAGAAACCTTTCACAATAGAAAATATAGTCAATCACCACACTGCAAGGACCTTCCTAAAATTGGGTATAAATAAAAGGAATTCACATCTTTGTCACTTATTTTCCACTTCCACCAGAAACATATATGTTCTCACTGATTTGCTTTGGGGATCGGGGTAAATTTCCAATGGAAGAGAGCAACAAGACTCTGGCAATATTCATGCCCTAACTTCACCAAAATACGGGGTACATAGAAAGGGAGCACAGTTTTACATCCACCAGCAACAAAATATCCCATATGAACCATCCCAAGCGCGAGGCTTTTCCCACATTTTTATATTGAACAAAATTTCTAAAAATTACTACATCAATTTTTAGATGATTTAAAAAAATTAGCAGACCCCAAAAATCAAGCTCAACGCGTGTCAAAAGGGAACCCATGTCGTACCACAGACGATGATCACAAGAACTGCAAGAGAAGAAAAATGTCTAAAAATTGCTCTCAGTGTAACTATGACAAAAGCTTCATTGAATGATAATCCATAAGCCAAATAATTTATCATCATGTAGAGCAATGACCATAAGATATCATGTCAATACTTCCACAAAGCAAAAGAAATGTTTCTTGTACAACTGTATGCCTTGTAGCTGACCATGCTCATGACAAGTACATGATCTATAGATGGTAAAATGAAAACAGACTATTTTAGACAAACATGCAAAAGGCGATCTTCTATCAGTGTAACTATGACAATATTGAATCGTAATCCAAATAGCCAATACTGTTATCATCAACTAGAGTAATCACGCTACCAAATGCACTGTGTTCATAGAACTAATAGTTAGTTGCTGACCCTCCATACAAAATTACAAAAACATAAGAGTAATTTCATTTGTAGACAAAATGTCCGACAGCGGAGACACGAGGATAGAAAACTAGGACACAAAAACCATCATTTGCCAATGAAATGACACTAGAAAGTTGTGTAATCAGACTCTTTTACAAGGTGTGTCGTGTCTGTCGAACATGGCTATTTTGGGTCTAAATTGAAGTATCAAAGTGTCTTGTCGGTGTGGTTGTCCTAAGAAACTGTGTTACCCCAAGTGAGGTGTCGGAACATAGCTAAAAAGGGAAACAGATGATCAAATACGAGGAATTGATGATATGGGCAAGGATGTCTTATGAAGAAAGATCATAAAAGCTATATTCAAAGCCTACACCAAATGCTGGAGTGATGAAGTCAATTGAGGTTTAAATCAAGTTTTCACAAAACAGACTAAATGTTCCTTTTAGTGCTGTGAACCTAACATCAAACATTCCTGAGTTGCAGCATACTGCATACATTATCCAATAAAAAGAAAGTGATAAGAGGCGTTTAAAGCAAATCGACATCAAATACAATCAGCATAATGTTTTATCGATATAACTATGATAATAGACTTCATTGCAACGAAATATATACAGCTAATAGTTACATAATCAATTGGAGCAATCAGAAATACCCTCACAATTAAGCGATATGTAGTCAACGGGTACATGGGTAATTAGAAAAGGTGTTGATCACCTCAACAAAACTGCCATCCCCACAACATATAGACAACACAAGACGCCTCCTCAAAACAATGGATGAACCTTGATATCAAAATATAGGCCCAACAAGGCAGTGGAGTCCACAAACAAAGGTTGATCCACTATACAGGCTAACATCTGACCGTGAAATATAGGCAACGGGAAAGCGGGCAATTAAAGTAAGACTTGATCACCTTGGCAAAGCAGCCATACCACATCTTAAAATTAACATTCTTATCGTCGAAAACAATCATTAATGTAAGTTGACATATCCATGATATGAGAGCTACAGATAGATAAGTCTAGAAGGGACTAGAACCACGGGACTTAAGATATGCCACATCAAAGGTAACCAGAAAGCAGATAATTAGCACAATCAAAACTATTAAATACAAATATGCAGTCAGTCAAAACTTCAAATATTACCCAAGACATCATTTTGAAAGTGTGCTATGTGTTTAACAGAAATCTTATGAAGGCTGAGAGTGAAAGTTAAAACTCTGGAGGAATTCAAGCAACAGAAACTATAAATACCAAAGTACAAAATAAGGCCATCTTATGTGATCAATGACAGTAAGATCATATAAACCTCATACCACAACATGGTATGATGCATGAAAAAAAGACAGGCCAGATGGATAGAACAAATGGAGCACTAACAATCTACAACACAGCAACGGAGCACATAACACATGTGGTCTCGAACTATTAAACACCATAATTATTTGCCTATTCAAGCTAGTAAACTACCTATCTAGTCTAGACAATAAAAAACAATTACGAAAGATAAATCACAAGCGTGTAGTAGGAGATTCACCACCAAAGAGGGTTCATGTATAGTACAGTGACGAAGTAACTATAAAAAAAGTTCAAAAAAAAACGCAAATGCCTCATGCAGACAGGTAGGCATCAAGGTTATTAAATAAGTTAAAGGCTGATAACGGGCTATACTTTTAGCTATCAAAATGTAGAATTGAGACATCAGATACTTCTTGCAACATAGAACAAGATCCCTTGTGAAGGCAAAATAAAACAAAGATAGGTGAAATGGCGAAGGTTTATATACCTTCTTTCCAGGCCTCACAAGCCTCAAAGCAACTTCAGCAGCGGTATTTGTTGCCGCAATTACATCTGCCTTTCTTCCAGTGACGGGGCCTTCTTGAATAACGTGAGTGTGAGCCACAGTAGCGATAAAACCATCAATATGACAACCCATGTCCCTGAACCAAGCAAGAAACCATATTTCAATAACCAAGGACTGATCTAATAATCAGTGACAAACTAGATATAAAGGCTAGAAGGATCTGGAAACTTACACCTTCACAACATCACCTTCTTCAAGCACCGACTCATCAGTAGCAAGTGGTGAATAATGGCATACAATATTGTTAACAGATACGCAGGTAGGAAAAGCAACACCCCTCTCAATCTTCTTCTTCACGTTCTTGTACATTTTCCCAGTTTGCCTATAAACACAAAACAGCAGTCATGATCATAATCATACTATATTATGAAAGATACACCTAGTTAGTTCTTTTACAGAGTAATATATTTCCATACGCTTTTTGTAGAGCACTATCAAAAAGAAAATGGAAAAAACCACTCCTTGTACTTGTGATTCTTTATTTCAAGACAGAAAAGAAGTGCTTGCTAATATCGAACATGGCCATCACCAATTATAAAAAGCAATGTTAAGTAGTCCTGGAGATGAAAGTAACTGCCCCCGAACATGACCATCAATAACAATTAGATCCGTAATTTGATCTTTGATCAAGCAAACACCTCATCTGTGTGAAACAGTATCACTACCATGAACTCCATAAACAAAACTACACCGCACAACAAATATATTTATTGATGAATAGACATGTTCATGGAACAACAGCTACACCCCCATAATCCATGGAAGTTTCTTCAATTAGAGTAATCCAAAATAGTATGAAGCCAATGTCGGCAGTTACAATCATTAGAAGACATATATTACCCCCTCCCTCCCTCCCATTTTTATTGCCTCGCGTAGGGGTGTAAAGGAATTGTGGTGGACTCGGGTTCCACTCATAATTTTGAGATCGAGCTCAAAGCTTGTGAGCTAAAGAAATTGATGCTCGCACTGAATTCGGAAAGGCTCAAGATCAGCACGTGCTAGTCATTACTAGCTATTCATTTCTTTATAAATATAACAAAAAATAAAAACTTTTAAAAGGACAAAATAAATATGATTATATAATTATAAATATCAAAGTAACATATATTTAAAATTTAAAATTATTAAAATTAATATATAGTAAAATCTTGCTCGTATAAATGAACACCTACGACTACGAGCTTCCGAGCCAAGCTCTAGTAGTCTCTCGCTTTTTATTTTGGGAACATTCAAGAAACGCTTACAGAAATGAGAATGATACTACAAAAATACCTTATTTTCCTTACCCAAAATAGAAATAGTCAATTAATTTGGGAAAAATCAATTGAGAAAGGGGCCAATAAATTTGGAATGGCTGGAGTACTATGTAACAGAAATATAGAAATGTATGAAGGCTAACACATCATACACCATTGACAACTTTAGCATAGCAAAAATAATGAATACTGAAAATGGAACATTAAAGCACTTACTCAATGATGTATGCATCACCCTTCTCACAGAGGTCAACTATCTTCGCTTTAGGCTTACATTCTGATACAACTAATTGCAAAGCCTCTGCAACAAAAACCAACAGCCAAATAATTTCTTTAGAAATTCATCAACCAAAATAACAATTTTGACAGCATGAATAACAAATGGAAGCAACAAATTAATTTGAATCCATCATACGAAACCAAAATATTCCCTCCGTCTCAATCATGTGTTTACCTTTGATTAAAAGGTTCCTCACAAATAATATAGAATTAAACAAATGACCGGACGAAAAGAGTAACGTATGGAGAACTTGAAGAACAAAGCGTAGTCACAATATAATCTGGGGTCGGCTGACATGAATCAATCGTTCAAAACCATTTAAGCATGAGGCAAATAATGTAGAATATAACATGAAAACGAAAAAAAATAAGGTGCAAAGAGAATAGTAACAAACTGTTGAGAATTTCAGCAGCGCTCTTATATTTGGTGACAACTTCAGAGGAGCTAAGATCAAGCTCTTTCTCCTCCCTTTCCTCGTCCGACATTTTTCCCCCAAAATTCTTCGAATTAAACCCAGAAAGATGATAACTTTCAGCTGGAAGAGGAAAAAAGATTAAAACTTTGAGCAGAGAATAAAATGAAAATAAAGAAATAACCAAATTGAAGAGGGGAAATAATAAAAAATCAAGGAGGAATTTGGATTGGAATGAAAGGGGAAATTAGGGTTTATACCTGCGAAAATGGGAAATGAAGAGAGTGTGCGGTGGAAGAGTGGCAATGAGGAAAGTTTTAGGGTTTATGGGGATGGATGGACGGATGATGTTGGTTTTGTTTTTATATGGAGGGCTCAAAATGTGAAATACTCCATACATAAATGCTCATTCCGATTCTTCTTTTCTAGCAAAAACGCACTATTGCATTACTTCACGCATAATACAAAACTTCTTATTTTTGGACATCAAACTCGTTGTTTTTACTGTTGAAATAGATAGAAGTGGGGTGAACTGAAGTGATCGAAAGGATATATGTTGAAGTGGCTAAAATAAAACAGATCCGTAAACAACATTAGGTACCGGAAAAATGAAGTTTGTTCAAATCAAATCAAGTAATTTTTTGGTCCGTTTTTAGTCAACATTGAGTCGCTTGAGTTAGGGTGCTAGAGGTTGGTATATTGAATCGAGAAGATTTCATTGGAGGCTCTTATAATGGTAAAATAATGAGTTTATTAATAATTATGGGATGATTAATTGTACTTTTATAACAACTCTCACCTCACATGATTTTACATTTCATGTGAACTAGTGCAAAACTAGTCAACATTGAGTCACTTGTAGGGATGGCAATGGGTCCAAGACTCGGTCCAAACTTGGCAGGTCGAACCCAAATGAGTCGAGTTTGGGTCTCATTTTTTCAGACCCGACGTGTCCAGGTCGGGGCTCGGTCTTGTTTTTAAAAAACCGGGTTTGGGTCTAGGTCTGAAATACTGGACCCGGACCCGACCCGTGGACCCGACATTTTAATTAAAAAAAACTCTAAAATCTACCTAACACACACAGTAAGGAGCAAACAACTTAGAGCAAGTTTAACAATGGATACTTTTTTCTCCATATTTTCTCTCCATCACTATTCTCCATCTTTTTTTCTCCACCAAAAAATCCTCAATTACAATGGATAAATTTTTTCTCCATCAACTCTCTATAATGGGACCCACACCTTTCACAACTCATATTTATCTATCTACCTCACTCATTCTCAATTATCTCTAATTACAATTAACTTCTTGATTATATTCTAATTAGACGATTAATTAAATTTAGAGTAGTGGACAGCATAGAATTTAAAAAAAACGGCTATATTTGCAACGGCCATATTTCAAACGGCTATATTTCAAACGACCACATTTCCAACGGCCATATTTTCAACGGCCATATTTTCAACGGCTATATTCCGAACAACTACAAATATCCCTTACAATGTGCAAAAATGAATACACTCAGAAACACACTTCTACATTTCATAAAACAGTAACACCAAATTACTCTATCTTTTACAAAAAAATAGTTTCTTCATCTGACGATTTAGAGAACGATGCCGCCGCTTGTCTATCTCTTATAGCAGTATGGAGACGCTTGCGAAATAAGCGCAAAGCTCGTTCAAATCGACCACATAAAAGGCGTCGAATTGAAAGAAACCGAGAAGAAGGCTACAATCAACTTTACAACGACTACTTCGCCCCTCAACCCACGTATCCTAATAATATGTTTCGCCGTCGTTTCCGAATGCAAAAACACGTATTCCTATGTGTGTTGGAAGGCGTGAAAGCGCACAATCCTTTTTTCCACCAATTATCAGACGCTACTGGGAGATTGGGCATTTCAGATTTACATAAATGTACTGCTGCAATCCGGTTGCTAGCATATGGAGAGGCCGCCGATAGAGTGGACGAGTACCTGAGGCTCAGCTCAAGCACGCCAAGAACCGCACTTCATGAATTCACGGACGCAGTAATAGCTCAGTTCGGAGATGTTTACATGAGGAGTCCGACAACAGACGACTTAAAAGAACTACTCCGAGTGAATAAGAAAAGAGAATTCCCTGGTATGATTGGTTCAATCGATTGTATGCATTGGACTTGGAAAAACGGTCCTACTGCATGGAAAGGTCAATATCAAGGAAGAGATGTAACTGTTTCTGTGATTTTAGAAGCAGTTGCTTCGAAAGATTTGTGGATGTGACACTGCTTTTTCGGCCTACCAGGTACCCTGAACGACTTAACTGTACTTTACCAATCTCACATATTCGATGATTTGTTAAATGGAAGAGCCCCTTTTGTTGAGTATAACGTCAACGGGCGTCGATATGACACCCCGTATTATCTGACAGACGGTATTTATCCAAATTGGTCCGCGTTTATGAAGTCAATTCCGCTACCACAAACTCCTAAGGAACGCCTATTTGCGGAGCAACAAGAAAGTGTTCGAAAAGATGTGGAGCGTGATTTTGGAGTGTTACAGGCAAGGTGGGCCATCATTCGACATCCTGCTATGACTTGGGATAAGGAAATGTTGACAAAGATTATGAAAACTTGCATCATATTGCATAATATGATTGAGAAGACGAGAGGTACTCATACCCGTCGTACGATGATCCAAATGAGTTCAATGACGAATCAGATGAAGATGTAACAACTGTTGAATTATCTCAACATTCTATAGGGTATGTCAATAGGGTGGAGGAATATATCGCTAAAAGAACGCACTTGGAAGACAGCTCCGTTAATTTGACACTCAGAAATGATTTAATCGAACACATTTGGAAGAATAAAGAGCGTCAGGAAAATAGCGGTTGAGCACAATTTTTAGTACTTTATATGTATGGCATTTCAGTTTTTTTTTTATATTTCGAAGTAATTTTTTTTATAGACCAGTTGTGTGTTGTCTAGACCTGTATGTTTGAAATAATGTTATGTAATTTAATTTGAATGTTGTGTGTTAGAGCAACCCTAACGGTAACGGTGGGGATTTCATCTAGGTTCATTTGCCGACACTAACATTAAACGTACATTAAAAAGTAACTAAAACATAAACTTATCAAACGTACATTATTATGAATGAGCTGCTTAACTTTGTAACCTAGCTCAACAACGACATTACTCGATACTTAAATTTTAAATTAAACTTTATTATCTAATTTATTTATGAAGGTCACGTCTAGATGTCATACAGTTCTAGGAACAGTTTGTTCTTGTGCTCCTCCTCCACTGCAGTCAAGCTGCTCATATTACATAAATGTTCGTATAACTTCATCTTTTGGTTCCATATTTGATTGCTTATTTCCGCGTCGGTTCTCCTCTCCGAGTCTAGCATCTTCTTCTTCATTATACTAGTAATCTCCTGGATTTCTTTAACAATAATATCATCTTCTTCATCAAGAACTTTAGATTTTCCCTTCCTTCGCTTTTGCGCCTTCATTCCCCGTGGACGGCTGCTTGGGCCTTCGCTTCCTGTCTCGAGACGGTCTTCATCGTTCGCACGACTCCTTTTCCCACTACTATCAGAAGCAGTTGTGTCGACATTTCTTCCCTCCGGTTGTTGTGGTGATTCTTGCTCACAAATAACCGTTTCCCATCTCGGGTATTGCTTAAGAAAATACCACTGCCTCTCCCAAACCGCGTCTTTTTTTGAAAACGCACGAGCCTCAGATAGAATGTCGTTCTCATTCATTCCGCTGGTACATCTCCTTTTAGCTCTCTCGTACTGACCCACCCATTTCTGTACTCCAACTGAAATTCGGGACCACCGATTAGTGAGCATGCCAACATTACGCTGTTTGATTGCACCGGGGTTTGATTGTCGGGCCTCCTCGCTCAAACAAGTTTCTCACTCTCGACCAAAATTTTGAAACACGTTGACCCGTTCCAACTGCTCCATCTTTTGACACTCGCATATAGGATGATACGAGAGCCCTATCTTCATCGTCTGACCATACGTTTTTTGCATTTCCATTGCCTCCGTCAATGGCTGGCCTGATGACGTTCGACTCGTCCGCGTACTCGTTCCTGTCCACACTAATATTTTCATCTTGTGACAAACGAGTGTCACGATCACTATTGTAACTCATTTGCTCATTACCACAAAAATGAGGATTTGGTGAACCGAAATATGAGTTCACCCCAGAATTTTGAGAAGATAGGTTAAATTGTGAATTTGACTGCGGGTTCTGAGTTATATTCGGTGCCTGAATATTAGGGAGACGATTATTATGATAATTAGTTGACATATTTTGAAAAGCAAGAAATTGTAAATATGATTGATCATATTGATTAAATATAAATGGATTAGGATTATTATTAATATTATTGTTATTATTATGATTACTCATTTTGTATGTAGCAACAAATTAGGTAGATAAAATTATGATGTGGTGGAAAATTAGGTAGATAAATTATCATATATATATAGTAAATTGTATGGGGTAGAGAAAAAAAAAGAGTCGTTGAAACAGTTAACTTTGAAAATATAAAGTATCCGTTGTACACAAATTGGTCCGTTGCAACAAATTGCTCCATCATATTCTCTCTCCACTGACATAAAAAGGCCCACTTTTTTCTCCATTCTTTTCTCCACCAAGTTGGAGAAAACCCATATTCTCCATGAGGATGGAGAGCTTCTCCATTGTATAAGGGCACGTTTCTCTCCATCATGCACAATGGAGAGTTTTTTCTCCATTGTTAATCTTGCTCTAACCATCTTTTTAGTTCAAACTTCAAACTCCTTAGAGCAAGTTTAACCATGGATAATTTTTTCTCCATATTTTCTCTCCATCACTATTTTTCACATTTTTTTCTCCACCAAAAAATCATCAATTACAATGGATACATTTTTTCTCCATCAACTCTCCATAATGGGACCCACACCTTCCACAACTCATTTTTATCTATTTACCTCACTCATTCTCAATTATCTCTAATTACAATTAACTTCTTGATTTTATTCTAATTAGACGTTTAATTAAATTTCCAACGGCCATATTTCAAACGGCTATATTTTCAACGACCATATTTCCAACGGCCATATTTCCAACGGCTATATTTCAAACGGTCATATTACCAACGGCCATATTCCGAACAACTACAAATATCCCTTACAATGTGAAAAAATGAATACACTCAGAAACACACTTCTACATTTCGTAAAACAGTAACACCAAATTACTCTACCTTTTACAAAAAAAAACGGTTTCTTCATCTGACGATTTAGAGACCGATGCCGCCGCTTGTCTATCTCTTATAGCAGTATGAAGACGTTTGCAAAATAAGCGCAAAGCTCGTTCAAATCGACCACATAAGAGGCGTCGAATTGAAAGAAACCGAGAAGAAGGCTACAATCAACTTTACAACGACTACTTCGCCCCTCAACCCACGTATCCTGATAATGTGTTTCGCCGTCGTTTCCGAATGCGAAAACACGTATTCCTACGTGTGTTGGAAGGCGTGAAAGCGCACAATCCTTTTTTCCACCAATTACCAGACGCTACTGGGAGATTGGGCATTTCAGATTTACAGAAATGTACTGCTGCAATCCGGTTGCTAGCATATGGAGTGGCCGCCGATAGAGTGGACGAGTACCTGAGGCTCAGCTCAAGCACGGCAAGGACCGCACTTCATGAATTCACGGACGCAGTAATAGCTCAGTTTGGAGATGTTTACATGAGGAGTCCGACAACAGACGACTTAAAAGAACTACTCCGAGTGAATAAGAAAAGAGGATTTCCTGGTATGATTGGTTCAATCGATTGTATGCATTGGACTTGGAAAAACTGTCCTACTGCATGGAAAGGTCAACATCAAGGAAGGGGTGGAACTGCTTCTGTGATTTTAGAAAAAGTTGCTTCGAAAGATTTGTGGATATGGCACTGCTTTTTCGGCCTACCAGGTACCCTGAACGACTTAACTGTACTTTACCGATCTCACATATTCGATGATTTGTTAAATGGAAGAGCCCCTGTTGTTGAGTATGTCGTCAACGGGCGTCGATATGACACCCCGCATTATCTGACAGACGGTATTTATCCAAATTGGTCCGCGTTTATGAAATCAATTCCGCTACCACAAACTCCTAAGGAACGCCTATTTGCGGAGCAACAAGAAAGTGTTCGAAAAGATGTGGAGCGTGCTTTTGGAGTGTTACAGGCAAGGTGGGCCATCATTCGACATCCTGCTATGACTTGGGATAAGGAAATGTTATGAAAGATTATGAAAACTTGCATCATATTGCATAATATGATTGTAGAAGACGAGAGGTACTCATATCCGTCGTACGATGATCAAAATGAGTTCAATGACGAATCAGATGAAGATGTAACAACTGTTGAAGTATCTCAACATTCTATAGGGTATGTCAATAACGTGGAGGAATATATCGCTAAACGAACTCACTTGGAAGACAGCTCCGTTAATTTGACACTCAGAAATGATTTAATAGAACACATTTGGAAGAAGGAAGAGCGTCCGGAAAATAGCGGTTGAGACCAATTTGTAGTACTTTATATTTATGGCATTCCAGTTAATTTTTATATTTCGAAGTACTTTTTTTTATAGAGCATTTGTGTGTCGTCTAGACCTGTGTGTTTCAAATAATGTTATGTAATTTAATTTGAATGTTGTGGGTTAAAGCAGCCCCAACGGTGGGGATTTCATCTAGTTTCATTTGCCGACACTTAAATTAAACGTACATTAAAAAAGTAACTAAAACATAAACATATCAAACATACATTATTATGAATGAGCTGCTTAACTTTCCAACCTAGCTCAACAACGACATTACTCGATACTTAAATTTTAAATTACACTTAATTATCTAATTTATTTATGAAGGTGACGTCCAGAAGTCATTCAGTTCTAGGAACAGTTGGTTCTTGCGTTCCTCCTCCACTGCAGTCAAGCTGCTCATATTACATAAATGTTCATATAACTTCATCTTTTGGTTCCATATTTGATTCCTTATTTCCGCGTCGGTTCTCCTCTCCGAGTCTAGCATCTTCTTCTTCATTATACTAGTAATCTCCTGGATTTCCTTAACAATGATATCATCTTCTTCATCAAGAACTTTAGATTTTCCCTTCTTTCGCTTTTGCGCCTTCATTCCCGGTGGACGGCTGCTTGGGCCTTCGCTTCCTGTCTCGAGACGGTCTTCATCGTTCGCACGACTCCTTTTCCCACTACTATCAGAAGCAGTTGTGTCAGGATTTCTTCCCTCCGGTTGTTGTGGTGATTCTTGCTCACGAATAACCGTTTCCCATCTCGGGTATTGCTTAAGAAAATACCATTGCCTCTCCCAAAACCGCGTCTTTTTTTGAAAACGCACGAGCCTCAGATAGAATGTCGTTCTCATTCATTCCGCTGGTACATCTCCTTTTAGCTCTCTCGTACTGACCCACCCATTTTTGTACTCCAGCTGAAATTCGGGACCACCGATTAGTGAGCATGCCAACATTACGCTGTTTGATTGCACCGGGGTTTGATTGTCGGGCCTCCTCGAACAAGTTCCTCACTCTCGACCAAAATTTCGAAACATGTTGACCCGTTCCAATTGCTCCATCTGTTGACACTCGCATATAGGATGATACGAGAGCCCTATCTTCATCGTCTGACCAAACATTTTTTGCATTTCCATTGCCTCCGTCACCTACTTGCCTTATGATATTAGACTCATCCACGTACTCGTTTCTCTCCCCAACAATATTTTCATCTTCTGACAAACGAGTTATATGATCACCATCGTAACTCAGTTGCTCATTACCACCGAAATTAAGATTTGGTGTAGCAAAATATGAGTTCACCCCAGAATTTTGAGAAGATGGGTAAAATAGATTGTTGGAATGCGGATTCTGACTAATATTCGGTGGCTGAAAATTAGGGGGGCGATTATTATGATAATTACTAGACATATTCTGAAAAGCAAGGAACTGTAAATATGTTGGATCATATTGATTAACTAAAAATGGATTAGAGTTATTATTATTGTTGTTATTATTATTATTATTACTCATTTTGTAAATGATAGCGAATTGTATACAAAATTATACACAATGACGGATCTAACTTAATAGGTATATATAGGAAATTATATGAGACAATTGATCAGTTCAAAGTATCCGTTGCAATTTGGAAAGAATTGCATGCCCACCACAATTGGCGTAAAGATTAAAGCAAAATAGCAAAATAGGTTAAATCAGTACAATTTTTATCAAAAGAGTCGTTGCTTTGAAATGAAAAGAGTCATGGCCCACCAAGCAGTACAAATTTTGGCCCACCTTTCTCTCCATTGCATTCTCCATACTGAAAGAGAAAAATCATTCTCTCCACCAAGATGGAGGACATCTCCATGGTAAAGATATCAATTTCTCTCCATCCATTCCAATGGAGAGTTTTCTCTCCATTGTAAATGATGCTCTTACTCCCTCACTTCACTCTAAGTCCTTAGAGCAAGTTTAACAATGGATACTTTTTTCTCCATCACTATTCTCCACCTTTTTTTCTCCATCAAAAAATCCTCAATTACAATAGATACATTTTTTCTCCATCAACTCTCCATAATGGGACCCACACCTTTCACAACTCATTTTTATCTGTTTACCTCACTCATTCTCAATTATCTCTAATTACAATTAACTTCTTGATTATATTCTAATTAGACGATTAATTAAATTTAGTACACTGTGAAATTAAAAATTCACGATTTGTTTTTGTTTACTTTTTACGTATTTTCGCACTTTCTATGGTATTTCTACTAGATAAAATTGGCGTAAGGTTAAAGCAAAATACGAATTGTACACATTTTTTAGCAAACCACGATACTTTATTAATCACAAACATTCAATTTAAAGACGTGAAAAAAATACATTAATAAGAACGAACGTTAGATCAAGCGAAAAATATTTACTAAACAGACATGACTGGGTACATGAACATACTACAACAATTAAAATCAATCGGAGTCATCACATTCACTTCCTAACCACTCGTCTGAATCGTAATTAAGTCGGTCTGCCGGTACATCTTGATCACGTAAATATTCTTGTTCTTCCTCCATCGTAATGTCGTCATATACGTCACAGTAATGAAGGCGCTCACGTGGAATGAAAATTCTACCAGCCTGTAGACACCCGCATTTTGACTGCCAGGTGTCTATAGCAGTTTCCAAAAAATACCCGATGATGATCGGACGCTAACGTGTTTCTACGCGCTCGGATATGGGCTCAAAACCATTAGTTGTTGGCTTAAGAAGTTATGGAGTACAAATCTCACAAAACTGACCTCAAATTCAGGCCCAGTGGGTCGTTTCCAGTCAAACAAGACTAATTTGGGTCAAAACCGACACCGGAAATAAAACCGACTTTTAGCGATTGGGTCAACCCCGGTCAAAGTCATTTCCGAGACATACAAAACAGGCGTTCAAATATCAAAAACCCAGCCCAAATACAAAAACCCATCAAACATCCAAAGCCACGGTCCAAAAGTTGACCCGCGCGACCCAGCTGAGCCACTCGATCGAGTGCTCAGCCCACTCGATCGAGTGGGCCCTCATTTGAGCCCGGCTGCTGACGCCTGGGCCACTCGACCGAGTCAAGGGGCTACTCGGTCGAGTAACCCTAGCCGGAGGTCCATAGCAAAGCCTATATATACACCCCCATGCACAACCTTTCACACAAATTTTGGAACATCTCTTTTTACCCTAATTCTACCCTAATCAAACCCTCATCAAGACTACGCTCAAACCCTAATCAAAACCCTAACCACCACAACTTAGCCTACATACTCGATACTCCCGTGCAAGCCGCCACTACGAGTCCCATCCGAGCATAAGAAACATGTAGGTTGAGGATGCAAAACCCCGCTCTTTCCCCTCTCTTTTTCTCTCGCGTCGTTTTCGTCGTCGTAGTGTCGTTTTTTATCGTCCTTATTCGAGTCCTAATATCGTTAATATCACTAGTATAAAACACTAAAATACTTGTGGATTTGTGTCGAGTGCGAGTGATGGTGGGATAAGGAAACCCGAAAATACAAGTGTACTGCACACAACGTTGCTGGTCGCTTATCCCATCACCCCGATCACTTGATTATTGAAACAAGTCAACTTAAACAATAATTTTTGTTTTCGTTCGCGTAGCTTCCATTCAATCGCATATTTCATCGTTTTTCTAAAAATCATGTTAAAAACATTTTTTTAAGGGTCGAAACCCGTTGATGCGGATCCGACATCAAACAATTCGCAAGAATTAATTATGATGTCGGGATGCGGAGGGAATCAAGTCTTTCAATTCAAGCAAAGCGTCGATCTTTTAGATTCGATACCAATTCCATAATTGGATATCGAGTCTAACGATCTAGTCAAACAATTTAACCAATTCGATTTTTTTTCGTTGATGCTGACGTAGATGTCATTTAATTCACTAGAATTACGACACTATAACGCGGAGGAAAATTCATATCGCTTTGGTTAATTTAAAACGACTTATAACAATTTTTTTATCTCACTCTAATTATTTCATATCGATTCAATAATCGAATATGGGATACAGCGAGTATTCAAATTTGGAATCGAGTATAAATCCCATAATATTTATATTCGGTTCAACAACATCAATGATTCATAAAAATCCGAGTCGAGCATAAATTATACAATATTTATGCCCGATTCAACAAAATCGTCAAATTGTCAAAATCAATTGCAATTTCGAAATCGATAACAAAATTGCAAGCGAACCAATAGTTCGAACAGGTGTCACTCGACCGAGTGCCATAGGCCACTCGATCGAGTGACATCACAAAAACCGAACATAATGCTTTTTCGACCTCCACTCGGTCGAGTCTCACAATGAATTGGTCGAGTGGCAGTGTACTCGATCGAGTTCGCCAATAACTCGACCGAGTAGGGTCTAAAAACAGGACATAACCCTTTTCAGGGGTCCTCTCGGTCGAGTCCCCCAATGACTCGGTCGAGTGGCCTTTTATCACGACAAAACCGTGAGTCCTACATACTTTTCTAGTTTCGGTAATATTTTTTTACGACTTAGGTCAACACGTGTCAATCAATCATGTGAAACATCACTTTCCAAAAACCATGCATCATTCCATATCATTCTACATCTTTGCAAACCGTTAATATCGTTATACAGTTACTAACCGTTTGTTCTTTTGTCGATTTAATTCCTGTTTATTTTATTGTACTAAAATGAACCTGCATGCTAAAATACAACTTTGACGTTAAGATTTTAGTTGCATTAAATCGACATAGAAACCTTTTCAATTTCTCACATGCTAGGGAAAACAATGTTTGCAAAAGCATTTTCCCGTTCAACTAACGCGCGTATTAGAAAATCATTCGATATCCTAGTAGAGGCCGCTAATGTGCGGGCGGGGTTGGGTGTCCTTAGTGGGCTTCCCAACACGTACACTCACTCCTTACTCAGAACCTCGGTTTCTGGATGCCCGAAACCGTTGGCGCACGAGAGTCATTCAATACACGACAACCGGCAGTGACGGTATCGGTATCGCAATGCAAAGGGACGAGCCTGATAAACTCTGACATCGGAAATGAGCCATACTTTGTGCATGGCCCACTACGACATAGAGTGGGTTCGAACGGGCCCGAACTCCAACAAAGTTCGGTGGCGACTCCACTTCGATTTAAATTTCGATTCGATCCATTCTCATATGGAGATTCATTCGCCTCCCCAAACCCGCGCGTGGCCGCGTCGGGGTGGACCTACGTCATGTCCACACAGCCCCAGAAAGTAGATTGAACAAGGTGTCAAAATTCATTACGTTCAACAACCGATTAATGATTTCGACGACTTCTTTCTTTAATTTGCGACGTTCTTCGTCTTTGGAGATACAAGTATCTGAAATAATGCAATAAAAAACATGTTGTAATTAATCATATAGAATGTAAGTTATCTTTCCAACTACGATTTATCAAAATAAAACCGGATAATATTACCTAATGTGGCATTGCTCAAAACAGGTGGACTCAACACATTATTCGCGTTTCCAGATATGATAGAGCTCAACACCGTTAACGGTGGTTCACAATGTACCATATTCATATACACCGTTTCTGGCATGACAAGGTTCAAACAAGCAAGATGATCCGAATCAAGAAGCTACTAAGGAGTTCAATGAAGTCACCTTAGCTCCCAATGGTCCTAGTTCAGCCACTTTAGCACCTCCTACCAGCTTAGTAGTGTGCCTACTTCAATTGGTGAGCTAGCTCGTGTGTGGGTGAGTAAAGGAGCAAATAGTCAAGGGAATATGAAGGCATTAACTTGGGTTCACACTATGGCTATGTTCACATAGTGTGCACGTCCTCAAGCCTTGTTTTTGGCTCCCAGTTCACATGGGTGCCGCGTCTACATACTCTCTTGTTAAGCTTTGTTTTTAGCTCCTAGTTCACATAGGTTTAAGCTTTGTTTTTGTCACCATGTAGCTTTGTTATTGTCACCCTAATCAACCGAGTTTAGGGTCTTATTGTAGGCTATATATAGCCATCTTTTGGAATGAATAAAACACACAAGATTTATACACAAAACTGAGTAAAGCATTGCTTTCTTTTACGTCCTTGTTGCTTACAAGACAAAGTCTAGAGTTAGTCGCGTTACAAGCTCTAAACTCGCTACTTCAATCGCGTGTTTGATTTAGCACCCGCTTTGTTGAAGTATAGGTCTACTTCACTAAGCATATTATCCCTTGGTTACGGTTTATTCATCATCACAAACTATCCTTACAACCTATTTTGTTACTTTGTTTACGTTCATTTCAGATCACTATCATTCTTCACGTTGTTGTTTTAAAGTTCATATTAACTCACATCATTAGTGGTATTAGAGCTTTGTTCTTCCTTTAGTCGTAAAGCATGGCAGGAGTATTGAACTTTGAAGATCCTACCTTCTTGGAACAGCTAAAGAGGGCGTGGGAGAACTACCAACCCAGAAATTCTCGCTTCCAAGCAAGAAGGGAACCGGTGGACAAGATCAAAGTAAATGAACTTCCTGAGTTTAATGGTGGTACTGACCCTGAAGTTTACTTGGAATGGGAAAGAAACATGGAGAAGCTCTTTGACTTCAAGGATTTGGAGGACGAGGAGAGGTGCAAATACGCCATCCTAAAGCTAAGCAAAGGGGCTTCCCTTTGGTATGAAGGGCTTAAGGTACAACGCACCAGGAATGGAAAGGGTAAGATTTCTTCTTGGGAGTCCTTAAAACGTAAACTACGTAAGAGGTATGTTCCAACTACGCACAAGTTATCCTTATACAAAAAGATTGCTAACCTTGTACAAGGAAGAATGAGTGTTAGTGAGTACATTGAAGAATTTGAGAACTTGGTTCTAATGGGGGAAGTAGAAGAAAACGAAGAGATAAAGATGGCTAGGTTCTTACGTGGGCTAAATCGTAGTATTGCTAATACGGTTGATTTATGTCCATACTCTGATTTTGATACTTTGCGTGGGTTGTGTCTAAAAATTGAGGCACAAGGGAAGGGAAAACATGAGGGTGAGTCTAGTAAGAGTCATACTTGGCCACGAACGGATGAAGTTAATAAGGTCAATTCTACTAATACTAATCAACCCCTCACTAATAAGAATAACCCCGCAGCCCCACCCCAATCTACTCCCAAAACACCCATTGAAACTAGTCTATCCAAAGTACGTTGTTTCAAGTGTCAAGGGTTTGGTCACTACAAAAACGCTTGTCCCAATAAAAGAGTTGTGACCTTAAGAGAAGTGATCACCATTAGGGATGAAATATGGGAAGAGGAACAACGTATAGGGGCTGTTTTCAATGTTAATGAGGGAGAGGAAGAGGAAGAAGAAGATATTGAGGCTTATGAACCCCCGACTTATGACACACTCTTAGTACTACGTACTCTACATGCTAACCCCATTCAACATGACACCGAACAAAGAGACCAACTATTCCATACTAAGTGTCAAGTTAAAGACAAATGGTGTAGTTTAATCATTGATGGAGGTAGTTGTACCAACGTTGCCTCAACTGAAATGGTAGACAAACTAGGTCTAGCTACTACTAATCACCCTAACCCTTATGCACTACATTGGTTAAACAACGGGAACAAAGTAAGGGTCACTAAACAAGTAAGGGTTGGTTTGACCATGGGTTCCTATGTTGATGAGGTCTTATGTGATGTTATTCCTATGGACGCTTGTCACATACTATTAGGCCGTCCTTGGCAGTTTGATAGAGACGTAGTTCACCATGGGAGAAGGAATGAGTACGAATTGAGTGATAAGGGAAAGAAGATTGTGCTCAAACCCATGACACCTCAAAACGTATGTAACATGCTAGCTAATCGAGTCGGAAAACCCAACCTCTCAATGTTTGCTAGTAAAAATGTGGGAGAACATGCCATGGAAGAGGGCGAGTGTGATGCCGTCATGGTTACTAAAGGGGAACCAGTTAAGGTTGATAATGAGCTTGGATTCAAGTCCTTGAAGGGCTATTACTCCACGGAGGCTGATGTACTCACCAAGTGCAAGGCTATTACGCTTAATACCTTTGATGAAGTTGTTTTGCAGGACGATCATCTTCTTAAAGGGAACCATCTTTATGTCCCAAAACATCCTATTTCAGAGTGTATAACTAGAGAAGCTCAAGGAGGAGGACCAGCTGGATGTTATGGCATAACCAAGACCTTAGAGACGTTAAAGGAACACTTCTTTTTGCTAAAGACACAAGGGAGTATTCTAAGCATCGTGAGCAAATACTTAACAAGTCCCTTCTCAAAGAGTCCTCTCAAACCAAGAGAGTACTTGCCATTCTCCAAAATGACTCACCTCAGTGTTTGTTACACAACGGATGAAGCTAGCAAAAGAAAGAACAGATTGATGCCCCAAGCAGAAGCTCCATACAAGGGAAACAACAATGTTTGCAAGATGAAGTTGCCGGATGGTTATGAAGCTCATGCCACGTTCAAAGTGAGAGATCTTGCTCTTTATCTTGATGAAGATGGCATTTCAGAATTGAGGACAATTCCTTTTCAAGGGGGAGGAGATGATCCGAATCAAGAAGCTACTAAGGAGTTCAATGAAGTCACCTTAGCTCCCAATGGTCCTAGTTCAGCCACTTTAGCACCTCCTACCAGCTTAGTAGTGTGCCTACTTCAATTGGTGAGCTAGCTCGTGTGTGGGTGAGTAAAGGAGCAAATAGTCAAGGGAATATGAAGGCATTAACTTGGGTTCACACTATGGCTATGTTCACATAGTGTGCACGTCCTCAAGCCTTGTTTTTGGCTCCTAGTTCACATGGGTGCCGCGTCTACATACTCTCTTGTTAAGCTTTGTTTTTAGCTCCTAGTTCACATAGGTTTAAGCTTTGTTTTTGTCACCATGTAGCTTTGTTATTGTCACCCTAATCAACCGAGTTTAGGGTCTTATTGTAGGCTATATATAGCCATCTTTTGGAATGAATAAAACACACAAGATTTACACACAAGATTTATACACAAAACTGAGTAAAGCATTGCTTTCTTTTACGTCCTTGTTGCTTACAAGATAAAGTCTAGAGTTAGTCGCGTTATAAGCTCTAAACTCGCTACTTCAATCGCGTGTTTGATTTAGCACCCGCTTTGTTGAAGTATAGGTCTACTTCACTAAGCATACTATCCCTTGGTTACGGTTTATTCATCATCACAAACTATCCTTACAATCTATTTTGTTACTTTGTTTACGTTCATTTCAGATCACTATCATTCATCACGTTGTTGTTTCAAAGTTCATATTAACTCACATCACAAGAAACTGAGGAGCATGATCCTTTATCATGTCAATTTCTCTTTGATACTCTCTTACTTTATCATCCCATATAGTCATTTTTGAGTAATTTGTTTTTGATATAATGAAATCAGATATATTATTTGCAAATGAGTAGAATGTTGGATGTGAATACATTCTGAAGTTTACAACACCACCTTATATAGAGAATTGGACACCATAGAATTCCAAAAAAACGGCTATATTTCCAACGGCCATATTTGAAACGGCTATATTTCAAACGACCATAATTCCAACGGCCATATTTTCAACGACCATATTTCCAACGGCTATATTCTGAACAACTACAAATATCCCTAACAATGTGCAAAAATTAGAGTAACAATATCCCTCAGAAACACACTTCTACATTTCGTAAAACAGTAACACCAAATTACTCTACCTTTTACAAAAAAATGGTTTCTTCATCTGACTATTTAGAGAACGATGTCGCCGCTTGTCTATCTCTTAGCAGTATGGAGACGTTTGCGAAATAAGCGCAAAGCTCGTTCAAATCGACCGCATAAGAGGCGTCGAATTGAAAGAAACCGAGAAGAAGGCTACAATCAACTTTACAACGACTACTTCGCCCCTCAACCCACGTATCCTGATAATATGTTTCGCCGTCGTTTCCGAATGCGAAAACACGTATTCCTATGTGTGTTGGAAGGCGTGAAAGCGCACAGTCCTTTTTTCCACCAATAACCAGACGCTACTGGGAGATTGGGCATTTCAGATTTACAGAAATGTACTGCTGCAATCCGGTTGCTAGCATATGGAGAGGTCGCCGATAGAGTGGACGAGTACCTGAGGCTCAGCTCAAGCACGGCAAGAACCGCACTTCATGAATTCACGGACGCAGTAATAGCTCGGTTCGGAGATGTTTACATGAGGAGTCTGACAACAGACGACTTAAAAGAACTACTCCGAGTGAATAAGAAAAGAGGATTCCCTGGTATGATTGGTTCAATCGATTGTATGCATTGGACTTGGAAAAACGGTCCTACTGCATGGAAAGGTCAATATCAAGGAAGGGATGTAACTGTTTCTGTGATTTTAGAAGCAGTTGCTTCAAAAGATTTGTGGATGTGGCACTGCTTTTTCGGCCTACCAGGTACCCTGAACGACTTAATTGTACTTTACCAATCTCACATATTCAATGATTTGTTAAATGGAAGAGCCCCTTTTGTTGAGTATAACGTCAACGGGCGTCGATATGACACCCCGTATTATCTGACAGACGGTATTTATCCAAATTGGTCCACGTTTATGAAGTCAATTCCGCTACCACAAACTCCTAAGGAACATCTATTTGCGGAGCAACAAGAAAGTGTTCGAAAAGATGTGGAGCGTGCTTTTGGAGTGTTACAGGCAAGGTGGGCCATCATTCGACATCCTGCTATGACTTGGGATAAGGAAATGTTGACAAAGATTATGAAAACTTGCATCATATTGCATAATATGATCGTAGAAGACGAGAGGTACTCATACCCGTCGTACGATGATCCAAATGAGTTCAATGACGAATCAGATGAAGATGTAACAAATGTTGAATTATCTCAACATTCTATAGGGTATGTTAATAGGGTGGAGGAATATAACGCTAAAAGAACGCACTTGGAAGACAGCTCCGTTAATTTGACACTCAGAAATGATTTAATCGAACACATTTGGAAGAATAAAGAGCGTCAGGAAAATAGCGGTTGAGAACAATTTTAAGTACTTTATATGTATGGCATTTCAGTTTATTTTTATAATTTGAAGTACTTTTTTTATAGAGCAGTTGCGTGTCGTCTAGGGCTGTGTGTTTGAAATAATGTTATGTAATTTAATTTGAATGTTGTGTGTTAAAGCAACCCCAACGGTGGGGATTTCATCTAGCTTCATTTGCCGACACTTAAATTAAACGTACATTAAAAAAGTAACTAAAACATAAACTTATCAAACGTACATTATTATGATTGAGCTGCTTAACTTTGTAACCTAGCTCAACAACGACATTACTCTATACTTAAATTTTAAATTAAACTTAATTATCTAATTTATTTATGAAGGTCACGTCTAGATGTCATACAGTTCTAGGAACAGTTTGTTCTTGCGCTCCTCCTCCACTGCAGTCAAGCTGCTCATATTACATAAATGTTCGTATAACTTCATCTTTTGGTTCCATATTTGATTGCTTATTTCCGCGTCGGTTCTCCTCTCCGAGTCTAGCATCTTCTTCTTCATTATACTAGTAATCTTCTGGATTTCTTTAACAATAATATCATCTTCTTCATCAAGAACTTTAGATTTTCCCTTCCTTCGCTTTTGCGCCTTCATTCCCGGTGGACGGCTGCTTGGGCCTTCGCTTTCTGTCTCGAGACGGTCTTCATCGTTCGCACGACTCCTTTTCCCACTACTATCAGAAGTAGTTGTGTCGACATTTCTTCCCTCCGGTTGTTGTGGTGATTCTTGCTCACAAATAACCGTTTCCCATCTCGGGTATTGCTTAAGAAAATACCACTGCCCCCCCCCAAATCGCGTCTTTTTTTGAAAACGCACGAGCCTCAGATAGAATGTCGTTCTCATTCATTACGCTGGTACATCTCCTTTTAGCTCTCTCGTACTGACCCACCCATTTCTGTACTCCAACTGAAATTCGGGACCACCGATTAGTGAGCATGCCAACATTACGATGTTTGATTGCACCGGGGTTTGATTGTCGGGCCTCCTCGCTCAAACAAGTTCCTCACTCTCGACCAAAATTTTGAAACACGTTGACCCGTTCCAACTGCTCCATCTGTTGACACTCGCATATAGGATGATACGAGAGCTCTATCTTCATCGTCTGACCAGACGTTTTTTGCATTTCCATTGCCTCCATCACCTACTTGCCTTATGATATTAGACTCATCCACGTACTCGTTTCTCTCCACATCAATATTTTCATCTTCTGACAAACGAGTTACATGATCACCAACGTAACTTAGTTGCTTATTACCACCAAAATTAAGATTTGGTGTAGCAAAATATGAGTTCACCCCAGAATTTTGAGAAGATGGGTAAAATAGATTGTTGGAATGCGGATTCTGACTAATATTCGGTGCCTGAAAATTAGGGGGGCGATCATTATGATAATTACTAGACATATTCTGAAAAGCAAGAAATTGTAAATACGATGGATCATATTGATTAACTAAAAATGGATTAGGGTTATTATTGTTGTTATTATTATTATTACTCATTTTGTAAATGATACTCACTCCGATTCATTGGATTCGCAACGTATTCCGTTTTTGGCAAATTCATCAGCTTTGCAACATTTCCATTTTAGGCCATATTTTGCTTATGAAATGACTAACCTACCCTTCACTTTTCATTACTATATTCCAAAATATTCAATCTAATATTATTATATTACTTAATCTTACATGACATTACTATTGTGGTCCACCAATTCACTTTTCTTATTTTTTTTGTGAATAGCAAATGTTGCGATTCCAATGAATCGGAGGGAGTAGCAAATTGTATACAAAATTATACGCAATGACGGATCTAACTTAACAGGTATATATAGGAAATTATATGAGACAATTTATCAGTTCAAAAAAAATAGTATCCGCTGCAATAATTAAAGACTTTGCATGCGCACCAATTCTCTTCCATCAAAATTACAAGTGGCCCCAAAAACTAAACCCATGCCCCACACAAATTCTCTCCACTGATCTTCTGCAGGGTGGAGAATTATGAATTTCTCCACGAATATGGAGAGGTTCTCCATGATAAAAACCCCATATTCTCTCCATCATCACCCATGGAGAGAAATTTCTCCATCTTAAAACTTGCTCTTACTCTCTCAAACCCTCACCCTTTCAAACCCTAAAGGCTTAGAGCATCATTTACAATGGATACTTTTTTCTCCATCACTATTCTCCACCTTTTTTTCTCCACCAAAAAGTCATCAATTACAATGAATACATTTTTTCTCCATCAACCTCTCCATAATGGGACCCACACCTTTCACAACTCATTTTTATCTATTTACCTCACTCATTCTCAATTACCTCTAATTACAATTAACTTCTTGATTATATTCTAATTAGACGATTAATTAAATTTAGTACACTGTGAAATTAAAAATTCACGATTTGTTTTTGTTTACTTTTTACGTATTTTTCCACTTTCTATGGTATTTCTACTAGATAAAATTGGCGTAAGGTTAAAGCAAAATACGAATTGTACACATTTATTAGCAAACCACGATGCTTTATTAATCACAAACATTCAATTTAAAGACGTGAAAAAATACATTAATAAGAACGAACGTTACATTAAGCGAAAAACATTTAGCAAAAAAAGACATGACTGGGTACATGAACATACTACAACAATTAAAATCAATCGGAGTCATCACATTCACTTCCTAACCACTCGTCTGAATCGTAATTAAGTCGGTCTGCCGGTACATCTTGATCACGTAAATATTCTTGTTCTTTCTCCATCGTAACGTCATTATATACGTCACAGTAATGAAGGCGCTCACATGGAATGAAAATTTTCTACCAGCCCCAGAAAGTAGATTAAACAAGGTGTCAAAATTCATTACGTTCAACAACCGATTAATGATTTCGAGGACTTCTTTCCTTAATTTGCGACGTTCTTCGTCTTTGGAGATACAAGTATCTGAAATAACGCAATAAAAAACATGTTGTATTTAATCATATAGAATGTAAGTTATCTTTCCAACTACGATTTATCAAAATAAAACCGGATAATATTACCTCATGTGGCATTGCTCAAAACAGGTGGACTCAACACATTATTCGCGTTTCCAGATATGATAGAGCTCAACACCGTTAATGGTGGTTCACAATGTACCATATTCATGTACACCGTTTCTGGCATGACAAGGTTCAAACAAGCAAGAAACTGAGGAGCATGATCCTTTATCATGTCAATTTCTCTTTGATACTCTCTTACTTTATCATCCCATATAGTCATTTTTGAGTAATTTGTTTTTGATATAATGAAATCAGATATATTATTTGAAAATGAGTAGAATATAATGTTGGATGTGAATACATTCTGAAGTTTACAACACCACCTTATATAGAGAAGTGGACAACATAGAATTTCAAAAAAACGGCTATATTTCCAACGGCCATATTTCAAACGGCTATATTTCAAACGACCATATTTTCAACGGCCATATTTCCAACGACCATATTTCCAACGGCTATATTCCGAACAACTACAAATATCCCTTACAATGTGCAAAAATGAATACACTCAGAAACACACTTTTACATTTCGTAAAACAGTAACACCAAATTACTCTACCTTTTACAAAAAAAAATGGTTTCTTCATCTGACGATTTAGAGAACGGTGCCGCCGCTTGTTTATCTCTTATAGCAGTATGGAGACGTTTGCGAAATAAGCGCAAAGCTCGTTCAAATCGACCGCATAAGAGGCGTCAAATTGAAAGCAACCGAGAAGAAGGCTACAATCAACTTTACAATGACTACTTCGCCCCTCAACCCACGTATCCTGATAATGTGTTTTGCCGTCGTTTCCGAATGCGAAAACACGTATTCCTACGTGTGTTGGAAGGCGTGAAAGCGCACAATACTTTTTTTCACCAATTATCAGACGCTACTGGGAGATTGGGCATTTCAGATTTACAGAAATGTACTGCTGCAATTCGGTTGCTAGCATATGGAGAGGCCGCTGATAGAGTGGACGAGTACCTGAGGCTCAGCTCAAGCACGGCAAGGACCGCACTTCATGAATTCACGGACGCAGTAATAGCTCAGTTCGGAGATGTTTACATGAGGAGTCCGACAACAGACGACTTAAAAGAACTACTCCAAGTGAATAAGAAAAGAGGATTCCCTGGTACGATTGGTTCAATCGATTGTATGCATTGGACTTGGAAAAACTGTCCTACTGCATGGAAAGGTCAATATCAAGGAAGGGATGTAACTGCTTCTGTGATTTTAGAAGCAGTTGCTTCGAAAGATTTGTGGATGTGGCACTGCTTTTTCGGCCTACCAGGTACCCTGAACGACTTAACTGTAATTTACCGATCTCACATATTCGATGATTTGTTAAATGGGAGAGCCCCTGTTGTTGAGTATGTCGTCAACGGGCGTCGATATGACACCCCGTATTATCTGACAGATGGTATTTATCCAAATTGGTCCGCGTTTATGAAATCAATTCCGCTATCACAAACTCCTAAGGAAAGCCTATTTGCGGAGCAACAAGAAAGTGTTCGAAAAGATGTGGAGTGTGCTTTTGGAGTGTTACAGGCAAGGTGAGCCATCATTCGACATCTTGCTATGACTTGGGATAAAGAAATGTTAGGAAAGATTATGAAAACTTGCATCATATTGCATAATATGATTGTAGAAGACGAGAGGTATTCATCTCCGTCGTACGATGATCCAAATGAGTTCAATGACGAATCAGATGAAGATGTAACAACTGTTGAAGTATTTCAACATTCTATAGGGTATGTCAATAACGTGGAGGAATATATCGCTAAACGAATTCACTTTTTAGACAGCTCCGTTAATTTGACACTCAGAAATGATTTAATTGAACACATTTGGAAGAAGGAAGAGCGTCGGGAAAATAGCGGTTGAGACCAATTTCTAGTTAATTTTTATATTTCGAAGTACTTTTTTTTATAGAGCAGTTGTGTGTCGTCTAGACCTGTGTGTTTGAAATAATGTTATGTAATTTACTTTGAATGTTGTGTGTTAAAGCAACCCCAACGGTGGGGATTTCATCTAACTTCATTTGCCGACACTTAAATTAAACGTACATTAAAAAAGTAACTAAAACATAAACATATCAAACATACATTATTATGAATGAGCTGCTTAACTTTGTAACCTAGCTCAACAACGACATTACTCGATACTTAAATTTTAAATTAAACTTAACTATCTAATTTATTTATGAAGGTCACGCCTAGATGTCATTCAATTCTAGGAACAGTTTGTTCTTGCGCTCCTCCTCCACTGCAGTCAAGCTGCTCATATTACATAAATGTTCGTATAACTTCATCTTTTGGTTCCATATTTGATTGCTTATTTCCGCGTCGGTTCTCCTCTCCGAGTCTAGCATCTTCTTCTTCATTATACTAGTAATCTTCTGGATTTCTTTAACAATAATATCATCTTCTTCATCAAGAACTTTAGATTTTCCCTTCCTTCGCTTTTGCGCCTTCATTCCCGGTGGACGGCTGCTTGGGCCTTCGCTTTCTGTCTCGAGACGGTCTTCATCGTTCGCACGACTTCTTTTCCCACTACTATCAGAAGCAGTTGTGTCAGCATTTATTTCCTCCGATTGTTGTGGT
This sequence comes from Agrostemma githago, assembly GCA_958450325.1. Classification (NCBI taxonomy): domain Eukaryota; kingdom Viridiplantae; phylum Streptophyta; class Magnoliopsida; order Caryophyllales; family Caryophyllaceae; genus Agrostemma; species Agrostemma githago. Next base: position 7,405,934 of record OY288239.1, read on the forward strand.
GATTCTTGCTCACAAATAACCGTTTCCCATCTCGGGTATTGCTTAAGAAAATACCACTGCCTCTCCCAAACCGCATCTTTTTTTGAAAACGCACGAGCCTCAGATAGAATGTCGTTCTCATTCATTACGCTGGTACATCTCCTTTTAGCTCTCTCGTACTGACCCACCCATTTCTGTACTCCAACTGAAATTCGGGACCACCGATTAGTGAGCATGCCAACATTACGCTGTTTGATTGCACCGGGGTTTGATTGTCGGGCCTCCTCGCTCAAACAAGTTCCTCACTCTCGACCAAAATTTTGAAACACGTTGCCCCGTTCCAATTGCTCCATCTGTTGACACTCGCATATAGGATGATACGAGAGCTCTATCTTCAGCGTCTGACCAAACGTTTTTTGCATTTCCATTGCCTCCGTCACGGGCTGGCCTGATGACGTTCGACTCGTCCGCGTACTCGTTCCTGTCCACAATAATATTTTCATCTTGTGACAGACGAGTGACATGATCACTATCGTAACTCATTTGCTCGTTACCACCAAAATGAGGATTTGGTGACTCGAAATATGAGTTCACCCCGGAATATTGAGAAGATCGGTGAAATTGTGAATTTGACTGCGGATTCTGAGTTATATTCGGTGCTTGAATATTAGGGGGACGATTATTATGATAATTAGTTGACATATTTTGAAAACTAAGAAATTGTAAATATGATGGATCATATTGATTAAATAAAAATGGATTAGGATTATTATTACTATTATTGTTATTATTATTATTACTCATTTTGTATATAGTAACAAATTATATGGGAAATTGAAAACAATTAACATATATATATATAGTAAATTGTGTGGGGTGAAAAAAAAAGAGTCGTTGAAACAATTTGGAAATCGGTACAATTTGGAAATAAAAAGAGCCTTTGTAAACATTGTCCACCAAAGTAGTACAAACTATGACAAATAATTGCTTTCTCCTTCAAACTATCCGTTGCTTTGCAAATCATCAAAGAAAAGAGTCGTTGCTTTCTCCATGGCCCACCAAAGCAATGCACAACTCTATACAATTCTGGCCCACCTTCCTCTTCGTTGCTTTCTCCATGCTGAAGAAGAAAATTAAAACTCTCCACCAAGATAGAGAAGACCTCCATGGTAAAAACAACCCTTTCTCTCCATCCATCCCCATGGAGAGTTTTTTCTCCATGGTAAATGGTGCTCTAGAGCATGTTTTTAGATGGAGAAATATCTCTCCATGGGATATGATGGAGAAAAAATGGGTTTTTTTTATCATGGAGAACCTCTCCATACCCGTGGAGAAATCCACTTTTCTCCACCCTGTAGGAGATCAAAGAAGAGAAATTGTGTGGGGCATGTGTTTAGGGTATGGAGCCCCTTGTAAGTTTGATGATAGAAAATTGGTGCGCATGCAACATCTTTCCAAATTACAACGGCTACTAATTTTTTTAAACTGATCAATTGTCTCATATAGTTTCCTATATATACCTGTTAATTTAGATCTGTTATTGTGTATAATTTTATATACAATTTGCTATCATTTACAAAATGAGTAATAATAATAATAACAATAATAATAACCCTAATCCATTTTTAGTTAATCAATATGATCCATCATATTTACAATTTCTTGCTTTTCAGAATTTGTCTAGTAATTATCATAATAATCGCCCCCTAATTTTCAGGCACCGAATATTAGTCAGAATCCGCATTCCAACAATTCATTTTACCCATCTTCTCAAAATTCTGGGGTGAACTCATATTTTGCTACACCAAATCTTAATTTTGGTGGTAATGAGCAACTGAGTTACGATGGTGATCATGTAACTCGTTTGTCAGAAGATGAAAATATTATTATGGAGAGAAACGAGTACGTGGATGAGTCTAATATCATAAGGCAAGGAGGTGATGGAGGCAACGGAAATTCAAAAAACGTTTGGTCAGACGCTGAAGATAGGGCTCTCGTATCATCTTACATGCGAGTGTCAACTGATGGATCAATTGGAACGGGGCAACGTGTTTCAAAATTTTGGTCAAGAGTGAGGAACTTGTTTGAGGAGGCGCGACAATCAAACCATGGTGCAATCAAAGAGCGTAATGTCGGTATGCTCACTAATCGATGGTCTCGAATTTCGGCTGGTGTACAAAAGTGGGTGGGTCAGTACGAGAGAGCTAAACGGAGAGGTACTAGTGGGATGAATGAGAATGATATTCTATCTGAGGTTCGTGCATTTTCTAAGAAAGATGCGGCACGGGAGAGGCAATGATATTTTCTTAAGTAATACCCGAGATGGGAAACGGTTATTTGAGAGCAACAATCACCACAACAATCGGAGGGAAAAAATGCCGACATAACAGCTTCTGATAGTAACGGGAAAAGGAGTCGTGCTAATGAGGAGGACTGTCCGAAAACAGGAAACGAAGGTCAAAGCAGCCGTCCGCCGGGAATGAAGGCACAAAAGCGAAAGAAGGGGAAGTTTAAAGTTGTTGATGTAGAAGATGAAATTATTGTTAAAGAAATTCAAGAGATTACTGGTATAATGAAGAAAAAGTTGCTAGACTCGACGAGGAGAACCGATGCGGAAATAAGTCATCAGAAATGGCTGCAAAAGATGAAATTATATGAATATTTATGTAATAGGAACGACTTGAATGCAGTGGAGGAGGAGCGCAAGAACCAATTGTTCCTAGAACTCAATGATATCTAGTAATCTAGACGTGGACTTTACAAATTAATTAGATAATTTAGTTTAATGTAATTCGTAATTGTGGAACTCTAAAGTTTGAGGTTTTCTTTAATGTTATTTATTTGTTGTTTGACTCTTATTTCTTTAGTTCGGTTATATATTTCATAATTTCTATTTTAAAAAAGTTTGATTTTCTATTTTTAAAAAGTGAAACCCCCTCTAAAATTCAAAACGACTATAATTGCAACGGATATATTTCAAACGACTACAATTCCACCAGATATATTTCAAACGAATATATTACAAACGACTATATTTGCAACGGATATATTTCAAACGACTTTAATTCCAACGACTATATTTTAAACGACTATAATTCCAATGGGTCTACTTCAAACAACTATTTTTCCAACGGATATATTTCAAACGACTATAATTCCACCGAATATATTTCAAACGACTATATTTTCAACGAATATATTTCAAACGACTATTTTTCAAACGGATATATTTCAAACAAATTCAATTTCAACGGATATATTTCGAACGAATAAATTTCAAACGAATACGATTTCAACGGATATATTTCGAACGAATAAATTTCAAACGGATATATTTCGAAAGAATAAATTTCAAATGGATATATTTCAAACGAATACGATTTCAACGGATATATTTCGAACGAATAAATTTCAAACGGATATATTTCGAAAGAATAAATTTCAAACGGATATATTTCAAACGAATACGATTTCAACGGATATATTTCGAACGAATGAATTTCAAACGGATATATTTCGAAAGAATAAATTTCAAACGGATATATTTCAAACGAATACAATTTCAACGGATATATTTCAAACGACTATAAATATCCCTTACATTGTGCAAAAATTAATACACCAACTTAGCCAGAACACTTGTACATTTCAACAAACCCTAACACCAAATTCCTGTTGACCTTTTATAACCAAAAAAATATGGTTTCTTCAGCTGACGATTTAGAGGAGGATGCTGCGGCTTGTCTTTCTCTTATATCGTTATGGAGACGTTTGCGAAAGAAACGCAAACCTCGTAGAAACCAACCTCATAAGAGGCGTCGAATTGAAAGAAATCGAGAAGAAGGATATAATCAACTTTACAATGACTACTTCTCCCCGCAGCCCACGTATCCTGATAATGTGTTTCGTCGTCGTTTCCGCATGAGAAAACACGTATTCCTACGTGTGTTGGAAGGCGTGAAAGCGTACAATCCTTTTTTCCATCAATTACCAGATGCAACTGGTAGGTTGGGCATTTCAGATTTGCAGAAATGTACTGTTGCAATCTGGTTGCTAGCATATGAAGAGGCTGCCGATAGAGTTGATGAGTAGGCTTAGCCCAAGCACGGCAAGGACCGCACTTCATGAATTCATGAACGCAGTAATAGCTCAATTCGGAAGAGTGTACATGAGGAGTCCGACAACCGAAGATATAAAAGAACTATTGCAAGTGAATAAGAGAAGAGGATTCCCTGGTATGATTGGTTCGATCGATTGTATGCATTGGATTTGGAAAAACTGTCCTACTGCATGGAAAGGTCAATATCAAGGAAGAAGTGGAACTGCTTCGGTAATTTTAGAAGCAGTTGCTTCGAAAGATTTGTGGATATGGCACTGCTTTTTTGGCCTACCAGGTACACTGAACGACTTAACTGTACTTTATCGATCTCATATATTTGATGATTTGTTAAATGGAAGATCCCCTACTGTTGAGTATGTCGTCAATGGACGTCGTTATGACAACCCGTATTATTTGACCGACGGTATTTATCCAAATTGGTCCGCATTTATGAAATCAATTCCGCTGCCACAAATTAAACACCAAAGGAATGCCTATTTGCGGAGCAACAAGAGAGTGTTCGAAAAGATGTGGAGCGTGCTTTTGGGGTTTTACAAACAAGGTGAGGCATCATTCGACATCCTGCAATGACTTGGGATAAAGATATGCTAACAAAGATTATGAAAACTTGCGTCATATTGCACAACATGATTGTAGAAGATGAGAGATACTTATATCCGTCGTATGATGATCCAAATGAATACAATGACGAATCAGATGAAGATGTAATCACTGTTGAAGTATCTCAACATTCTATAGGGTATGTCAACAGAGTTGAAGAATATATCGCTAAACGGACTCACTTGGAAGACAGCTCCATTAATTTAACACTCAGAACTGATTTGATGGAACACATTTGGAAAAAAAAAGGAGCGTCAAGTAGCGATTAAGACCAATTTCTAGTACTTTATATTTATGGCGTTTCATTTTATATTTATGTTTCAATTTATAGTAGTTATGTATCATTTGGACCTTTGTGTTTCATATAATGCAATGTAATTCAATTTTAATGTTATGTATTATGTTTCATTGAAAAATCGATTGGCTGTACTAACGACTATATTTTAAACGACTATATTGGAAACAACTATATTACCAATGGGCACATTTGAAACGTATTTGCAATTGGTTCTCTATATAAGGTCTTTGAACTCTACATTTACTCACATCCAACATTCTCTATCATTTCCATTCTCTTGCTTATCATATATTCACATCTATCAAATTACCCGAAAATGACTATATGGGATGATCAAGTTAGAGAGTATCAAAGAGAAATCGACATGATAAAGGATCATGTTCCTCACTTTCTTGCTCGTTTGAACCTTGTCATGCCAGAAACGGTGTACATGAATATGATACATTGTGAACCGCCATTAAAGATGCTGAGCTCTATCATATCCGGAAACGTGAATGATGTGTTGAGTCCACCTGCTTTGAGCAATGCCACATTAGGTAATATTATCCGTTTTCATTTTGATGAATCATAGTTGAAAAGATAACTTACATTCTACATGATTAAATATGATCTGTTTTTATTACGTTATTTCATATACTTGTACCTCCAAAGGCGAAGAACGTCGCAAATTAAGGAAAGAAGTCGTCGAAATTATTAATCGCTTGTTGAACGTAATGAATTCTGACACTTTGTTTGATTTACTATCTGGGGCTGGTAAAATTTTCATTCCACGTGAGCGTGTTCATTACTGTGACGTATATGATGACGTTACCATGGAGGAAGAACAAGAATATTTATGTGATCAAGATGTACCGGCAGACCGACTTAATTACGATTCTGACGAGTGGTTAGGAAGTGAATGTGATGACTCTGATTGATTGTATTTGTTGTAATATGTTAATGGTACCCAGTCATCGTCGTTTACTAAATGTTTTCCGTTTAATGTAACATTCGTACTTAGTAATGTTTTTTTTTTCAGTCTTTATATTCAATGTTTGTGATTAATAAAGATATCGTGGTTTGCTAAAAAATGTGTGCAGTTCCTATTTTGCTCTAACCTTAGGCCAATTTTATTTAGTAGAAATACTCATAGAAAATACGTAAAAATTAAACGAAAAAAAATTGTTTTTTTTTAATGTTGCAGTGCACTAAATTTAATTAATCAGCTAATTAGAATATAATCGAGAATGTTAATTTTAATAAAAAATAATTGAGAATGAGTGGGGTTGATGGAGAAAAATGAGTTGTGAAAGGTGTGGGTCCATAATGGAGAGGTTGATGGAGAAAAATGGTATACATTGTAATTGAGAATTTTCGGGTGGAGAAAAAAAAGATGAAGAATAGTGATGGAGAGAAAATATGGAGAAAATTCTACCCATTGTAAAACATGCTCTTAGATCCATCACCACTCACCACCTTTTTAGATCTCTCCTTTGCCGCCGTCAACACCGCCGTTCTTCTTAATTCTTACTGTAAAACGGTTGAAATTTGGAAGAAATGAGAAGTAGGACAAAATAAAATAAAATAAAGTAGTGAGACCCGCGGGTAGACCCGGACCCAGCGGGTCTGGAAAATTTGGACCCGGTCGGGTCTAGGTTGGGTCTGGGTCCAAGATAATTTTGACGGGTCCGGGTCTGGATCCTAGTGGACCCGGCCCATAGCCGCCCCATTGCCATCCCTAGTCACTTGAGTTGGGTGCCAGAGATTGATACGTTAAATCAAGAAGATTTCGTTGGAGACTCTTAAGAACTTTCACTTCACATGATTTTACCTTTCATGTGAATTAGAGCAAAACTCGTCCCTACGCACGGTTTTGTAAGTATAGATGAACCCAAAATGACTTGTTAATTTAGCGTCAAAATCCGACCCAAACGGTCGACCCGTTAGATCGATGACGTGTCATTAGAAATATTACAACATTAGTATTTATATGAGTATATTATATTTAAAATAATTAAGTTTTATTAACTTTAATATTCTAAATTACAAAAATTACTCGATATTATGAAGTATTTGATTATGATTAGATGTGAATTTAGATTGCGAAGATTTTGAATGTAATTTGCCTATTGCTTATTAGCTTTTGTTATGGAAATTTGGGCATTTTAATGTGGAAGTTTAGATAGACTTTGTTAGAGTAAAAATGTTTTAATATGCTTGGCCTCTACATCCTAGTTCCCTCATTTATATAGAACATTTAGACAGGAAAATTGAAAAAGTAATATTGTCCCTTGATTTTTGTTTCAAGAGATTACTAAAAATTGTTGGCAAAAAAAAGAAAAAAAAAGGGTTGAGTACACCCTGAAACTCTAATTTCATTGGAGCTTCACTTGCCAAAAAGATTAGGTAAGCAGCTTCTGAGGACATGAAGTCCTATATAAAGTGGCTAACATTGAACAAAACCTGGCTAATTCAAGAATAAGCGACCCACAATCGTACACTAGAACTTCATGGGCGAAATAATTGTTAAAATGAGTGGTTAATCTAGAAAAATCTTACCACATTATTACTAGATGAATCATGTACTAAAATCTAGATGTAAAAATCTACGACTTATTAGGCTAGATAATTCTAGGCATAATGATGCTAGATTATTCTAGGCTTAGCAAGAGTAACATGTAATGCCTATAAATAGGCCATGGTGCAACGCAACAATCAATGAAAAAGCAACAAACCATTATCATCAAAATATAACAAATATTTCAATATTAATCCTCCTTCCCACATTCAATCACATAACACAAATCTACCTAGCCCAAATTAAACAATCATTCAAATAAAAAGCTAACAGTGGTATCAGAGCCAACCCAAGTCCTTCCGTAAAATCATATCCAAAAAAAAATTAGTCCCAAATAAAATAACACATCAAACAACCATGTCAACTCCAATTCAAGTCAATTGGGTACCAACATTCAAAGGCGAAAAATACGACCTTTGGTGTATCCAAATGAAGTCTATATTCATTTCCCTAGGATTATGGGATTTGATACAAAACGGGTACGAAAAACCCAAGGATACCAATGAACAATCAACATGGGACACTACAAAGAAAAACTTATACATCGAAAATCAAAGAAAGGATCACTATGCTCTTTCTTTGATCTACCGAGGACTCGACGAGGCAATACTCTCACGAGTTATATCAGCAACATCGTCCGCGGAGGCTTGGAAGATCTTGGAAAACACATACAAAGGTTCCGGCAAGGTAATAACAATTAAACTCCAAACTTTATGGAAAGATTTTGAAAATTTATTAATGTCGGAAGACGAGTCAATTGAAGCATTCTTTAATCGTGTCTCCAACCTAATAAATCAAATTCGTTCTTACGGAGACACAATAGAGGATGCAAAAATTATTCCAAAAATATTACGAAGTCTTCCACGAAAATTTGAACATATAGTGGCCGCAATAGAAGAGTCGAAAGATTTAAAACAAATTACTGTGGTCGAATTAATGAGCTCACTTCAAGCTCATGAAGAAAGAATGAAACGGTTTAATGACGAGCCACTAGAACAGGCCTTTAAGGCCGAATTAAAATTTTCAAACAAAAGTCGCGGTAGAGGGGGAGGATTATATAATCAAGGAAACCGACAAATTAACCAAACAGAGTCATATTGTTATTTATGTAAGAAAAATAATCATGATACAAAAGATTGTTGGTTTAAATGTAAGAGGTGTACAAGACACACCCACTTTGAAAGGGATTGTCGGTTTCAAAACAAAGATGAGGCTAATTTCATAGAAGAACAAGATTCGAGTGGACAATTATTTTACACTTGCTTAAATGCACAACAAAGGTCCACCGAAATATGGTATATAGATAGCGGTTGTTCCAACCATATGACAGGAAACAAGGATTTATTTGTGAGTCTCGATGAAGAAATAAAATCAAAAATTACTCTTGGTGATGGTACAAACCAAGAAGTTGCGGGCAAAGGGATTGTAGCCGTCAAAACAAGAAACGGCTTTACTAAATTTATTCATGATGTCTTATACATCCCCGGCCTAGCACAAAATTTATTAAGTGTTGGACAACTTCTCCAAAAAGGTTATAAAGTCATATTTGACAATAGAAAATGTCTCATCTATGACAAGAAAAATGGGCAATTAATTGCTTCCGCACAAATGGCCAAGAACAAAATTTTTCCACTAAGAATGCCCATAAACACAGAAAAAACAATCATACAAAAACAAACCCCTCTTCCTAGACCAAAAACATTACCTACTCCAAACTCCCCAAAATCACAAAACTCTACCTCTCAACCGAATAACCAAATACCGCCGGAAGAGTACAAGTGTGGCCAAGCAACCATGGTACTCACAGCCATGGAAACAGCAAGAGTTCAAGCACCAAGTTATCGAGAAGCAACAAAAGAGAAAAAGAAGGTCGAGACAAGGACATACAGAGACAAGCTTAAAGACGGAGCTACCAGCCCGAAGAAGGGATCGAAGACACATTACTACAAAAAACACTCAATTCAAAACAAGACTCAAGTCACCGAAGAAAGGTACTCGACAAGAAGTCACCAGAAGAATCATCACAGAAGATTTTCACAGGCCGTCAAAGCATATCAAGATACGACGGTATTTCATCCAAGAGCTCGTAGGAAGCAAAACATCAATAAAATGGAAGGAGCAACAATACGATATTTTCAGAAAATCACTCCCGACATTGAAAAACCATCCATGCAAGTTCAAACTACAACTCGGAGTTCAAGATTTTTCTGATTAAGGAGGAGTGTTAAAATGAGTGGTTAATCTAGAAAAATCTTACCACATTATTACTAGATGAATCATGTACTAAAATCTAGATGTAAAAATCTACGATTTATTAGGCTAGATAATTCTAGGCATAATGATGCTAGATTATTCTAGGCTTAGCAAGAGTAACATGTAATGCCTATAAATAGGCCATGGTGCAACGCAACAATCAATGAAAAAGCAACAAACCATTATCATCAAAATATAACAAATATTTCAATATTAATCCTCCTTCCCACATTCAATCACATAACACAAATCTACCTAGCCCAAATTAAACAATCATTCAAATAAAAAGCTAACAATAATCTTGTCTAATCTAATGTAAAACACCAATACGACTGTATTCAAGGGAGACACATCTGGTAAGAGCCAAAAGCAACAAAGCTGCTGCCAATGTGAATGTATTCGATGCTATAAATACATAAGCAATGAACCGATAAATCAAGAATGGCATCATTTGTCAGCAATAGCAATGGTTTTTCTAGTCACATGACAAAAGGGAATTCCTTCATCAAGCTCTCTGAATAACTGTCACGATCCGGCTACCAGACCTTCGCTCCTCAACTCACGATTATCATCCTAGTGCATCTCTCCTTTCAATTATTAGTTAAGAAACCATCTCTCAAGACCCGTCCGCGTCATAATTGCCGTTGTGGCTCCTTCTACACAAAAAAGATACTACAAAAATCGGCTTTAAGAATGTGTGGATGTGCGCCTCCATTTTGAGGATGAAGCATGATGAAAGAGTTTGTCAAAAAAAGAGTTTATGATGACGCAGCACGCAAGCATTTTTTCTCATAAAGTCCGATGACTTGATCAGCCACGGCCCACATGATAGCCTGGCCAGGCGGAATCCTCATCAGTCTCGGCAATAGACCCTTCCACAGAGCCTTAAGCCCTTCCTCAGCATAGATTGTTCGGATTGCATGAATCATGCCATGGTACTTGAGGTCACCTCCTGATTTGCTTTGCGCCATTAGTCTTGTTTTCACGACATCAAATGGTCCGGTGCATATGGGGCCTGCTGTCCCGGCAAGAAACCCTGAAATCATCGACTGCCATGGCAGGAGAACCTGGCCATCTCCTTCGTGTTTCTTCCACAACACAATGTCAAACATGTTCTTGGCAGTGAACATGGCTGCCTGGTTGGTTCCATTCCTCATGACTGTCGGAGATGCACCTGCCCACAGCCCCAAAATCCCTTCTTCACGTACGATCATACGGGCACAATGTATGGGACCCTTGTACTTCAGGAGATCAGAACTCAAACCTTTTTGCTGTTGTAACCTGATTTTCACCACCTGTTTCAAATAGAAGATGAAATCCATTACATTTAATCAAAGCAGCAGAACATAGGGAAAGTCGCAAATCGTAGGGAGAAATGAAAATTCACAGAATCTAAGATCAGCATTGTAACAATAAGGAATTAACTTCAGTAGTCAATCTAGGTCAATTATGACCATTAATTTCGGTGAATATATGTAGTGCCACTAGGTAAATTTCGTCGTATTTGATTTATCGAAACGATGATTTTTAAATTATCATTTATAAAAAGTTCTAACTATTTTATATAGTGTGAAAATCGATCAGTGCTGACATGACCATCAAACTAAAAGAGGGACAATAAATGAGATGAAATCATACTGCACAGCAAAGCACATCTCACCCCATTTTGCGAATGTTGCTTCTATCAAAATACAAGGCAGAGTTTCGTTAAAACTCGAGCATTTCCAGAAAATGTTTGCATCAATTTCCTATATGATGTCTACTTTACCCGCCAAGGAATCAGAGAAGTGCAAAATTGGAACAGATTTCATCTCCCAACAATCTTTGAGTTTCCACTAGTTTTCATCACACTTTATCCCTTTTCACTGTGTTGTGTTTCTAATTATATGCCCTAGTATCTCTGTCTGGGATCTTCAGTTTCATTGCAAGGATTCAAGAAGGACACAAGCAGATACCTGTTTTCTACTCAAGATCTATGTTGATCTACCTCTTTTACTTCTTGAGTTAAATCCGTGTTTGACACAAAATTAAAGTCTACGGAAATGTAAACCATATCCAGCATTTATCAAGACACTAATCTGAGTAATCCTAGCGAAAACAGAAAGGGAGGATGGCAATCTGGCATGATTGACAAAAAGAAAGGTGAAGAGACAATTTTTTGTCAACCATAAAGTATGCACTTTGAAATTCTCTCAAGCTCACTATAAAAAAACACAAAATACTCCAAAGCATTTGTTAGATTTAGGCATCAAAAACATGTTTCCCTAATTATGCTTTGTTTTTCAAGAAGTGATACAAGGTCAGCCTGATTTCATAGTTGGTCTTTTCATCAAGGGTGGAGTAAATATACTCACATAGCAAAGTGGGGTTACTATTACAAGCAGCATCTAAAACAAGGTTCAGCTATTCAATAGTGTACGTGGAAAGATATGAATCATACTTCGAGTTAAGCACGGAGATGCTTTGCAGCCTTGGTGTTTAGGATTCCTTTATGCAGTCATGAATGCGATGGTGGACATCACTTTCACATTTCACTCCTGGTTGTGAATGACATCATAAATCATTCTATATATAGAGGAGCCTTGACACATACAGAGTGAGTTTCTGGCCCAAAACTTTTGAGCTACTTTCAACTTCTTCTCTTTACGTTTTTCCCCCCTTGCCCCCTCGGAGCTCTTTAACTTACAAAGACGGTGTTAAATATTACTACAATCAAATGAGTCAAATAGTTTGATACCATTCCAAATATAATTAAGAATCTGCATCGTTTGACACATTCACAACTTGCTAACTACATCAGCATCATCTAGCATGTGCTCAATTCCTTAGTCTCTCATCTGACCAATCCACCATGTGTATAGATACAGAAAAGCACAAAAATGCTTTGTCTAAAATAACTGTCGATTCTGCTTACTAATGGGCACGTCAAAGGATAAGGACTGAAAGATTCACTAACAGACAGATTTAAGATGGTAAATCTCAATTTCTCCATCGTCGACAAGAACAAAAAAGAGTAACTTATAAGAGTATCAAGTTATAATTGCAGCAACTTGTGGCAATAAGGAAAAGGCGGAGAGAATGTGAGAGGATCAATATCAGTTTGCAAGACGTGAGATAACTCAGATAAGTGCCCGCTTTCATTGATGGCATAAATATCTAAATACAGTAGTATATAAACCTGACAGCGCCACCAACCCTCTGCACCGACAAAAGCAATACTAAACCAGAGACACTTAACAAAGCTGTTCTTCTCATTTTTGCTCATTTAGAAGCAATGCGACAGACCTCAATGCCCACATTAAGCACATGAAGATGTAAAATTTCGTGTCTATTTCAAGATTTGAAAAAAATATGTTTTGCCAGTGTTATGTCATCCTAGTTCTTCCCCAAACTTCGAATCTTTTCTGCCGTAACATCTTGCGCCCTATGTCTGAATGTGGCCGTGTGGTAAACTTAATACCAAGACTGATCAAAACCTCAAAGTCTTTCTTGCACAAAAAAATCCTCAAACACTCAAAAGTATATCTTGTATTTCAATGGGGAAGCTAACTAATCCTTTAGAAAACCTGTAACTTCCAAGATAACAAGGATCAAACTTACAGACAGACCCAAAACACCCATCTCAAATGAAGACATGTACTCATAGCACATCGATGTAGTCACATATGAAATATATACTCTATATCAAACCAAAGATTTTTTTGCAACAGCTCAACAACTGCCACCCAGTCTCCAGTCTCCACCAACGTCGGTCTACAAAAAAAATATCTCAGCTTACAAGAACACATATGGAGTACAGAGTACTATGTAAGTACAACTCCAGCTCCAAACTTGGTAAAATGCAACTTTTGATGTGAATTAGATGGTGAAACAAGCGGCACGACATCATTCAACGTCTCTCCAAAAACTCAAACCCTCTCTGATGCACTATCCTAAAAGTGAATGTAACTATTTGTAGGGACCTTAATCTAAAGAACAATTTAAAAAACCCCAAGCATATCACTCATTTACAAGCTAAAAGTATATCTATCTATCAATCACTAACTTATATCTTAATTCAAAAAAAATGAAATTAAGGACCCACTCCATCCCCAATTAAAAAAACAACTGTTGACATTTTCGATTATTTTCTAGTTCTGCAACCTCAATTGAAAATGGGGGATCCGTAATCAGAAATGAAGCAAAGAGGAGAAAGGGAGAGGGAGACCTCGAAAGGGGTGACAATAACAAGGGCCTCGAGAACACCGGCGCCAAAGCCAGAAGCCAACCTAGCCTGATGGGTGATGAGACCAGTGTCGGCATCCTTGAAGGCAGACTGGAGGAGGGCGTTGGTGCCCATGCGGAGGGAGTACTTCAAGGTCAAGTGGGTTGCAAATGGAGTAAGGCCCTTCCAAAGTGCCCTGACGCCCTCGGTGTTGGAGACAGTCCTCCCGCAGTGGAGGATGCCCTTGTACTGCCCACACCTGTCCAACTGCAGCCTCGTCTTGATCACGTCTATTGGCTGCAGACAGCAGGCTTCCATTATTCCTCCCATTGATCCTGATACTGCCTTCATGTATGCTGGGATCTTCACTGTTGCCGTTGCTCGCTTTTCTTCGTCTCCCATTATTCCTCAGACAGAAGACAGATAGAGAGGGAGGATGGGGGTGTCCCGTGTCCACTCTCGTCCCACCTCCAGTCTTTCAATTTCACCAACTCAACTGCACTGCACTGCACACCCTCGCTTCCTATATTTTACTCCGTATTCGATTCTTTGGATGGTAGTGAATCACTCTAAACATCTGCTTCCTATTTGGTCTATTTTTTTATGTTCCTATTTTATTTTTTTCATTTTGGTTCATACAGTAATTTTTACTATAGTATTCTACTATTTCCATCCATCCCCTTGAATAAGTACTCTCTCCGAGTTCCTATTATTGTCTCACTTTTTTTTTTTGGACTGAGTTTGATTTTTGTCATACTTTCTTTTTTAGGTCAGGTGTGATTCACAGTTACTCTCTCATTTCTTTCTCTTCCTCCTTTTTTTATTTGAGCCATTCATTTCTTCTTCCGTATTTTTCACCTAAAGTATTTGAAACAAGAAGTTTTGAGAATTTTTTGTATCTGTTTTATTGCCTTTGTGAGTAGCCCAATATATATCCAATACAAACGTCTAACAAGCCGCTATTTTCTAGCTCATGATTTCCTAGTCTACGGCCTAAGTATAAGCTAACAACACAAATAACAAAATGACAACAATATAGGGATTACAACAATATATATCTACAAATATATGCTAATACCCCTCCTCAAGTGGGAGCATGAAGTTTCGAAATGCCCAACTTGTTAACCAGAGATAGAAATTGTTGACGACCAAGCGCTTTAGTAAGAATATCAGCAAGTTGTGAAGACGTATGAACATAGGAGGGCGCAATGGTTCTACGAACAATCTCATCACGAATAAAATGACAATCTATCTCAGTGTGCTTCGTACGTTCATGAAAAACTGGGTTGTTAGCAATGTGTAAGGCAGCTTGGTTATCACAGTGAAGAGAAACCGGTTCAACATGATCAAATCCCAGGCTCTTAAGTAGTCCTTTTAGCCACAAAATTTCACATGTGGCCGATGCCATTGCACGGTACTCGGCCTCCGTAGAGGAGCGGGATACGGTTGCTTGTTTCTTTGTCTTCCATGAAATAGGAGACCCTCCAAGAAATACAAAATATGCGGTCAAAGATCGACGACTCAATGGACAACTAGCCCAATCGGCGTCACAATAAGCTTCGAGAGTCATAGTCTGATTAGCACCAAACAAAATACCTTGACCAGGACTTCCTTTCAAGTACCGAATAACTCGTAATGCAGCATCCCATTGTGAGCAAGTAGGTTTTTGCATAAATTGAGACAAAATGTGAACAGAGTAACTTATTTCAGGACGAGTGAGTGTTAAATAAATCAACTTGCCAACTAATCGCCTTTATGGTGCAGCATCCGTCGTAGGTGGATCAGAGGCAATAGCAAGCCTATGATTTTCTTCAATTGGTATACTCGATGATTTGGAACCAAGTAGTCCCGTTTCTGTTAAAAGGTCAAGGGCATATTTCCGCTGACAAAGAAAAATCCCTTTAGAACTACGAGCTACCTCTATCCCGAGATAATATTTCAACTTGCCCAAGTCCTTCATATGAAAACACTTATTGAGATAAGCTTTGAAATCGGAAATGGCAACACTATTATTCCCAACAATAACAAAGCCATCGACATAAATAAGAATATTTAAAACAACATCCTTCTTTCGATAAACAAAGAGAGAATGATCAGATGGACTAAGAGAAAAACCGTAAGTGTATAAAGCGGAAGCCAATTTTGCATACCAACACCGAGGAGCTTGACGAAGACCATACAAGGACTTGCGAAGACGACACACTTTACCCGTGTGACCATTATTGAATCCAGGCGGAAGACGCATATACACTTCTTCAGCCAAGTCACCATGAAGAAATGCATTATGAACATCCATTTGATGTACTCCCTCCGTTCCAATGAATTGTTTGCCTTTGGTTTTGGCACCAAGGGTAAGGGATCCAATGAGAAAGTGACATGTGGAGCTAAACTCATGAAAAGGATCAAATTACATACAAAAAATATTCCTAAAGTAGAAAGGCAAACAATTCATTGAGACGCCCCAATATGGAATAGGCCAACAATTCATTGGAACGGAGGGAGTAATTCCCAATTATTAATGGCCGCCAAAGCAAGAAAAGTTCGGATGGTGACCGTCTTCACAGTCGGGGCGAATGTCTCCATAAAATCAACTCCTTCCTTTTGATGATTCCCAAAAACAACGAGTCTAGCTTTGTATCGTTCAATTATACCATCAGATTTGTGCTTGATACGATAGACCCACATACACCTAATAGCAGTTTTCCCAGGTGGCAAATTTTCCACCGTCCACGTTCCATTAGTCTCTAATGCTTCAATTTCTTCTTTCATTGCTTGTTTCCACTTAGGGTCACACATGGCCTCTTTAAATGAAGTGGGTTCCGTTTCAGATGAAACCGCTGCAATAAAATTACGATGCCCAGTAGAAAAAGAGTTGCAATTAACGAAATGTGCTATAGGATAAGGATTACCTGAGGTTGAGACGGATGTGGGTAACGAAGTAGGAGCAACCAATGTCGTGTTAATGTGGTCTTGTACATTTTCCCATCGCACAAAGTCTTTATGACGAACATTATCAAACTTCACCCGTTTACCTCGCCCATGCACGTCGTCAATACTTCCATCACCATCACTATCTTCTCGAGCCAACATTGTACTCTGCTTTTCGTCTTCCGTCCCTTGGACTATAATCCTATCACCAGACCCCTCCTGACCTCCGTCAACCGTGAGCTCAGCTCCATCGTGTGGACTGGTGGTGTCATGAGATGTCTCTGGCGTGGTATTATCAGGTTGACTACCTGATGTTGTTGGGTCGTCGGGACAATCAAATCCATGATCAAAGTAAGTATCATTGCAGGGAAGCAACTGGTCAGAATATAAGGAAGGAAACTTCCTCAATTCGGAAGAATTAGCAAAAGGAAATATATCTTCAAAAAATTGTACATCACGAGATTGGAAATACGTTCCCGTCTCAAGATCAAACAAATTCCACCCTTTCTTTCCAAATGGATATCCGAGAAAAACACATCGACGACTACGGCTATCAAATTTATCACGTGGAGTAGCATTCTTTGCAAAACACATGCAACCAAATACTTTAATTAACTCAAGATCCGCAGCCTTCATGTACAATAATTCATAGGGGGTTTGTCCCTTAAGAATGCGAGACAGAGTTCTATTAATTAAATAGGCCGCCGCCAATACACATTCTCCCCAAAAATCTATAGGTAAATGACTTTCAAAACGCAACGCTCGAGCCACATTTAAGATATGTCTATGTTTGCGCTCGACTCTTGCATTTTGTTGTGGTGTTTTTACCATAGAGGTTTGGTGTATAATACCATTATCTCGAAAATATGAAGCAAATTCTTTAAACTCGGTACCATTGTCAGTGCGTATTATTTTCACATGCTTAGCAAATTGCTTCTCAATTAATGCAAAAAAATTAAGCATAAGAGTGGTGACTTCATCTTTGGTACGCATTAAATACACCCAAACACCCCTGGAATAATCATCAAAAATTGACAAAAAATACCTCGAATTACACGAGCAATTCATCCGATACGGACCCCAAACATCACAATGAATTAATTCAAAAGGAGTAGCAGCTTTGTTATTACTTATAGGAAATGAATTACGGGTTTGTTTGGCATGTAGGCACACATCACACGGATTAACAGCGGTACTAGAAAAACCAGAAAACTGAGGTAAAAGTTCCATAGCTTGAAATGAAGGATGACCCAATCGCTTGTGCCAAAAGACAATATCGTCATGACTGGTCGTCACATTAACACAAACAGAAGACATTGGTTCCTCCATCTTCAAGTAATAAAGACCGTTGAGCAAATTACCCACACCAATCGTCGTCCTCAAGGCAAGGTCCTGAATAACACAATCATTGTTAGTGAAATGGACACGTAACTTTTGAGACAATAATAGCTGTGAGACAGAAAGCGAATTGCAATTGAATTTCGGCACAAATAAAACATTGGTGAGAATGAAATCAGCATTGATCTTTACATCACCACGTTTATATGCCTGCAAACTTGTACCATTAGGCAAACCTACGTTTATAGGCTCAATAGAAATAGAGGAAATAAAGACGGTTTCATCGCAACACACATGGGTAGACGCTCTGGTATCAACGATCCAAGAGAGCGCTTTCTTACCATTCAGATGTATAGAATTCACATTAGGATGAGTGTCGACCATGTTTGCTTTGGTATTCGAAGCGCCATTAGTCGACCCAGAAGCCTCGCTATTGCGATTTTGGAAACGCCTTGGACCTTTTCCTTCCGGATAACCATGTTTTACCCAACATCTATCCTCTAAATGACCGTTCTTAGTGCAATGTGTGCACTTAAGGAGAGTACGGCCTCCATTACCCTCCGTCTTAGACCCCTGTTGTGAAGGACCACGAACAGCAAAAGCCATAGGAGCAGTGTCCTCGGATTGACGCTGAGTGTACGAGTGTACCTCCTCTTCTTGCACAATACGAGAATAAACCGTGTGTAAAGAAGGAAGGGGTTCGATACCTAGAATATTTGACCGAGTAGTGGCGAAGTAAGGTTCGAGTCCCATAAGAAACTCACTCACCTGGTTATCATCTCTTCTTTTGCGAAAAACCTTATTCATATCGCACTTGCACCCAGAACAAGAACACGATGGCAACGGATCATAATCTTTGATGTCATCCCAAAGTTTCTTTAATCGTCCATAATACTCCATGACTGTCTCACCTGTCTTTTGTTTGCATTCCGAGATGGAAGATTTGATTTGATAAATCTTCACACCATTTCCTAAGGAAAAACGTTGCTTGATATCGCCCCACAGCTCAATAGCTGTATCACGATACGAAATAGTTGAACGTAAATTTGGTTCAATTGTGTTGAAAATCCAAGCAATAATCATATAGTTCACAGTCCACCAATCCTTTAAGTCACCTGAGTCAGAGCCGGGTTGCTTGAGGGTTCCATCAATAAATCCCAACTTACGTTTGGCTCCCAATGTTACTCTAAACCCCTTTGCCCATTCCTCATAATTGGAACCTCGGAGTTCGACGTGAGTAATTTTGGCTCCGGGACCATCATTATTAGGAAGTGCGTATAATGGATTAGGTGTTTGTGGAGTGGGAGTCATTGAGTTGGGTACAAAAACAAAGGAACGAAGTAAACTAAACAAAGAGACAAGATCAAAGTCTTGGCTCTGATACCATAAAGTATTTGAAACAAGAAGAAGTTTTGAGAATTTTTTGTATCTGTTTTATTGCCTTTGTGAGTAGCCCAATATATATCCAATACAAACGTCTAACAAGCCGCTATTTTTTAGCTCATGATTTCCTAGTCTACGGCCTAAGTATAAGCTAACAACACAAATAACAAAATGACAACAATATAGGGATTACAACAATATATATCTACAAATATATGCTAATATCACCACAAATCCCTATGGGACAATAATAGGAACTCGGAGGGAGTATCATATTTCTTTTTAGTAAAATTTAATGGAAATAATTCGAATTATGGGAGTCTTCTTATATCACTCTCAATCCCCTTTCCACTAACAGAATAACATTACTCAAGTTTTTCCCGCCTACTTTGCATGGACTATTGGTTGGACTTATCTTCATTTGATCATTTAGTTGTTAATTGAGGCGGTTGTCCTGATCCATATATCAATATATCAATCTACATTTTAGAATTTCTATATATGCATTTGACTTAATTATGAATATATGCATTTAACGTGATGTAACGTGATATAATATGATTACATGATGTGATATAATAATTGTTATGCCATAAATTCCATATCTACATTATTTTCCATATATTATGCTATAAATTTCATATATGTCATAATTATTTTATCACGTTATATTTCAATCTATAGCATGCACGTTTCTTATAATATCGATACTTATGCTACATATCAATTTCCAGTAATTATGTCTAAGATGTGTAATATACAGTATTATAATCCATATATTTATGCTACATATCAATATACATGCAATTTTCCATATAATTATGCCATAAATTTCAAATTTTATTAAAGTTTACAAACATTAATAATATTATGGATTATTTCATGACAATAATACCAACTATAAGGGGGCTTCTTAGAATAATCTCAACTATACGTAATCTCGTTTTAATATGAACTATGCTTTCATTCATCTCATTTCGCCATGGACAAAATTATGACATGCTATTACCGGTAATAGTGACCGGTTGTGACTTTCTATGGTCCTTGAGTGTTCCGTCGTCGTTCATCAAAGCCAAAACAACAAGAAAATTAAATCATTTTTTCATGACTTCTATAATACTAATCGAAAAAAATGCAAGATGAATTTTGGGAAGATTAAAAAAGAACTTAACTAATAGCTGAAACTGAAGGGAAAGGTTCAACCAATTTTCCAGGTAACCGGTCACCTATATCAATGAGAGATTAATAAAGGCATAATTCATATTAAAATGAGATTACGTATAGTTGAGATTAATCTAAGAATCCCCTTAAAGTTGGTATGATTGTCATGAAATAGCCCACCCTAATATTAATGATTTTTTTAGAATAATTGTGTATATTTGAGTATCTCTGACAGTATAATTTTTAAGGGGTTACTGCGTCGAGTAAAATTGGTACTGCGAAGAGTAACTCCGTAAATCAATAACTTCTCTCATAATATTTCAGTTGTGTACGTTTTATTAATAGCTTATTTACACTATACCTAAAAAAATGTCTGCCTCTCAATCCCGACGTTTCAATATGGTCAGTGACATTAATGACACCAAGGAAACATGGAGAATTAGGGTAAGAGTCATTAGGATGTATTCCGTACCGACTTGGAATAATCCAAATGAATTTAGTCGAATTGAAATGATCCTACTCGATGAGAAGATATTAAATACAACACGTATATTTTCGAATCTTTACTACACATTAACTTCTCTTGTGGTTTAATTTTTCACAAAATCTCAAGATACAAACATCTTTCAGGGATAAACTAATAAGACAGTTCCAACCTCAGATTCGTGAGGGAAATATCTATAATATTTCTAATTTCGTGGTGCAAGAAAACAAGTATAATCACAGAGCCTGTCACAATATATGGAAAATTGTTTTCATAGAAATACATCAGTAAGGCAATGCAAAGGTATCGATATTCCAAAATTTGGATTTGAATTCAAAGATATCTTTGATCAACGTCCATCTCCCAAAGTTTTTATAGGTATATCTTCTTAAGAACATTGACTTGAAGGTTTTCTCTTTTTAGTATAAATTGGTTTCTAACAATTAATTATGTTCCATCATATCGTTTGCTATTGGTATCCTTACTGGCAAGAGTCCCGTTGAGATGGTAGATGACGTATCCAAAACCCAAAAAATGAAGATCAAGTTAGAGAACGAGATGTATACTATGATACATAAATTATGAAGCATGCTAATGTCATTTATGTCCTAAAAATTAACTAAAAGTTTTGCGATTTTCAGTGCATCTACTCTTGAGGTTTTCTTGTGGGTGATTATGTCGACACACTCCACAATTATGTGGACACTCATCCAGGACGTGTTATTGTAATCCTACAATTTATCAGACTCAGATATCTCAATGGTACAATTTTCCAAACTCAATTATTTCAATGATACATTTGAACGACATTACCAAATTGTTCACGAGTTAAGTCTCTTTACCAAGAAAGAACAGTGAAGAATAATAACACCACAACTCCAAAATTCTCATTATGTTGCGGGGATGGGAATATCATATTGCCTTTACTAACAACTCCACCTGAGACACTGAATGATTTATACTCTAACAAAGATGCCAAAAGCAAACATTTTTTTGGCAAACATTAGGGCTTATAATTTTTATGTTCTCAATTACTTCGATGAGAGGTGAGATCGACAATACGGTTAACCAAGGGACTAGACCGTATACTTTTAGACTCCATGGTCAGAATTATCATCGAATAGGAAGACTTTTACCTACTGATGAGTCATCTCCAAAGTCCGCTCAACTTTATGTATACGATACCGAACACGAGGTCGAGAACAAAATGACCCATTTCAGGTAGTTTAAATACGATTTCTACCATATACCGTCTTATTACGTTATGTTATTCTTCTTACAAAATATGAATACTAATGTTTCAAAATTATTACAGGAAAAACCTTTTGAATGCCGATTGTTAAAAGTATACATGACATGTTAGATAAATATAACTCGTTAACAAAGTCATGTAGGATGACAAGAGATCGATTAGGATACGAGGACGATATCGATGTCAGGCTACGACTAATAGGAAGAAGGGAAAAAGATGCCCGAACTTACAACCTCCCAAGTGTGGATGAGGTTGCAATGCTTATCGTGGGAGACGCGAGAAGCTTTGACAAGAGAGATTTAATAATCGAGAAAAAGGATGGCACCTTGAAGATAATCCATGAACTCCACCCTTCTTACCTTCCTATGCAGTACCCTTTAATATTTGCAAGAGGGGAAAATGGTTACAATGTTGAGATTGAGTTTCGTGACAAGACAAATCGTAAGAGGAGAACTATTAGCCTAAGGGAGTGGTTTGCTTTTCAAATTCATGAACGTATAGGCGAACCTACTACGTTACTTGAGGCACAGAAATTATTCCACCAATTCTTGGTCGATGCTTTCATTATGATTGAAACGAGCAAACCAAAAAAAATTTCGAACTGACATCAAGAGAAATCTCACAGATGCTATTAGTAGAGGAGATGATTGCCCTACATCCATTGGCAAAAGAATAGTACTACCTTCGTTATTTCCAAATAGTGATCGTTTCATGATCGAGAATTATGGAGATGCTATGGCAAACTGCTAATGGTTTGGTTTTCCAGATTTAGTCATCACATTTACATGTAACCCAATGTGGCCAGAAATTGTTAGACACCTCAAAAAGAGAGATCTTGGGCCTGATGAACGACCTGACATTATTACTCAAGTATTCAAGATAAAGTTGGATCAATTCATCAAGGACATAAAGACCAACAAAATATTCAGTAAAGTGCAAGTCGGTAAGTATTAGCCTGTTTCATATGAAATCATACACTAACAATGTTACATGTTTTTGCATAATATTACCAAATTATTAATTCATTAATATCGTATCATTTATTAAATTGCAATCGTGTACACCGTAGAATTCCAGAAATGGGTTTACCACATGTTCACATCGTTTTGTGGTTGTGCCGAGAAGATAAAATTTCAAACCATGCGGACATTGACAAATTTATTAGTGCCGAGATTCCAGATAAAGAAGTTGATCCTGTTGCCCATAAAGTTGTTACTGAGTTTATGATGCACGGTCCATGTGGTGTTGTCAACAAACAGTCCCCGTGTATGAAAGACGGCAAGTGCACAAAACACTTTCCTAAGGTATTCTCTGATCACTCATCTATTGACGATGATGGTTTTCCAATCTATAGGAGGAGAGACGACGGAAGATACGTAGAGAAGAAGGGTGTGTATCTAGATAATATATACGTCGTATCATATAATCTAAAACTTTTGATAAAGTATAGGGCCCATATCAACGTTGAATGGTGCAACCAGATGTCGTTGACGGCTCCCCAAATCGGATCGGTCGTTTAGCGAAGGATGGGGGGTCAAACAATATTTATAGACTCGTAATAATGCAAAAACTACTAGAGTAATCGTGGTAAGTCGAGGTCGGTCCACAGAGAACGGAACGTAGTATCGAGTTAAAAGCGGCGTGTTTGGAATCTAGAGGGGGGTGGTTTCTAAGGGTCGAGTCTACACTAGAGAAATAATGATGGAAGTAGCTAGAGGAAATCAATCTAGGAAAAGGTGTTAGGGGAAGTCGGGATTTGTAAATTGAAGTCTAAGAAGGTCAGAATTGGGTTTTTGTCACAACATTGATAAAGGGAGAATGCCACCTTTCGGTTTCTTCATTCAACCCACCTAAAAACCCGCTTTCGCGGCGAAGAAGGGTAAGTCTCAAGTTAAGGTAATTTCTACCCCGAGTTTCCCCATATTGATAGAAATGAGTCAAGATCGGTCTAGTTGGCCGGACTAAAACAACAATGACACAACAACCATAAATAAGATAAACCAACAAGCAAGCAACCCACCAACAACCCTTAATTATTCAGCATTCCGAGAGATAAGGCGCCCGGTCCTGATGGGTTCTCGAGTCAATTTTTTATTGATTCGTGGGACATTATTGGGAAGGATATTGTGGAAGCTATACAGGATTTCTTCGTCTCAGGTAAACTTCTGAAACAACTGAACTGTGCTATCATTACTTTGATTCCTAAGGTGAACAAACCCCAATCAGTGAAAGAATTCAGGTCGATTGCATGCTGTAATGTAGTATACAAATGTATTGCCAAAATTATCTGTGCTAGGCTATGTCGGGTTTTGCCTAATATTATCTCGCCTAACCAGGGGGGCTTTATTATAGGAAGAAGTATCGTCGAGAATGTGCTGATTTGTCAGGATCTAGTTCAGTTGTATAAGAGAGGTCGGGTTTCACCTAGATGTTTATTTAAGGTTGACATCCATAAGGCGTATGATAGTGGTGAATGGAATTTTGTGGACCAAATGCTCCGTGCATTAGATTTTCCGGATCACTTTCGGGGCCTGATTATGGAGTGTGTTTCATCGGTCTCTTATTCTTTGTCTGCCAATGGGGTGGATTCTTCCGGGGGAAGAGGGGCTTGAGGCAAGGCGATCCCATGTCTCCGCTCTTATTCACGATTTGCATGGAATATTTTTCTCGTATTATGTCGTTTGGATTGACTGAGGGGAAATTTAAATATCATCCGAAATGTGGTGGGATGAAATTGAGCCATTTGTTATTTGCGGATGATCTTCTCCTGTTTTGTAAGGGAGAGTCGGAGTCCATGGAATTGTTATGGAAGGCCTTCGCCACCTTTATTAGTAGAGCTTCGGGCTTGTGTATTAGTGTGGGTAAGTCTCCTGCCTATTTCACTGATGTTGATGAAGATAGGAAGACGGCTATTCTGAGTTTCTCAGGATGTGTTGAAGGCGATTTGTCTTTTAGATATCTTGGGTTGCCGATTCAGAGTACTCGTTTGGGTAAAAATGATTGTGAAAAGCTTGTTAGCCCGTATTGTGTCTAGAATATCTAGTATTGGTGCCCGGAAACTCTCTTATGCGGAAAGATTGACTTTGGTTCAGGCTGTGCTCTCCCAGCTGCACAATTACTGGGCCATGGTTTTTATTATCCCGAGATATGTCATGGCTCGGATTGGATCACTATGTCAGAATTTCCTTTGGGATGGTGGGGTGGAGGGCACCAAAAGAGCGTTGGTGAGCTGGGAAAAAAATTTGTTACCCGAAAGAGGAGGGTGGGTTAGGGCTGCGAGACCTGACAACGTGGAATGAGGCTGCTGTGGCGAAATTGGCTTCATGGGTTTTTGACCAACCTGATCGTTTGTGGGTTCGGTGGGTGAACAACATATACCTGAGAGGTACACCTTGGCGTGATTATCAGCCACACGCTGATGTCACGTGGGCGTGGTGGAAGATCTGTCAGTCTAAGGAGAAAATCAAGGATATGTTCGAGAATGGTCTTTGGCATGGTTCATACACTCAGTATTCCATTTCAAAGGCTTATGAGGTGATTCGGTCACATGGCCCGAAGGTGCCGTGGTGTGGGCTCGTGTGGAGTGGTTGGAGTCTTCCTAAGCATAGCTTCATCTCATGGCTTGTGTTTAGGGGGGCTCTAAGTACGAGAGTGAAACTTATGAGGTTTGGGGTGGCAGACACAGACCTTTGCTATTTTTGTGACTCGCAGGCTGAGACAGCTGAACACCTTTTCTTTGGATGCTGTTGGAGCGCGCGTGTCATTGACATGTTGAGCGATTGGATGCAGAAGAGGATACCGACAGATAGGGGATTGGATTGGGCTACTAAATTGAGGGGATCCAAATTGCAATGCAACATACTCCGGGCTGTGATCAATGCGGCAATATACCATATTTGGCGACAGCGGAATGTGTGTCTGTGGACATGACATAGGTCCACCCCGACGCGGCGAAGCGCGGGTTTTGGGGAGGCGATAGAATTTCCATATGAGATGGATCGAATAGAATTTTAAATCGAAGTAGGAGTCGCCACCGAATTTTATGGTTATTCGGAACCATTCGAACCCACTCTATGTCGTAGTGGGCCATACTTAAACCCTGGCCCATTTCCGATGTCAGAGTTTATTGGGTTCGTCCCTTAGCATTACGATACCGATGCCGACTTGAGCGGTTAATCGTATATTGAATGACTCTCGTTGCCAATGGTTTCGGACATCCGGAAACCACAGTTCTGAGTAAGGGGTGAGGGTACGTGTTGGGAAGTTCAGTGAGAACACCCAACCCCGCCCGCACTTAGCGGCCTTTACTAAGATATCGTTCGGTTTTGTGTACACACGTTAGTTCGACGATTGAATGATATGCAGAGATTATTTTCCTAAGACATGTGGGGAAAATAAATAAATGGGTTGCTAAGTCGTTTAATGCATGTTTAAACTAATAACGTCAAAGTTATTTTAGCATGTGAGTTCGTTTTAGTCTAATAAAACGATAAAAAACAAAGAAATAAATAAACTGCTACAAACACGAGAAAACGGGTTAGTAACGATGAATAATAATATAGGAAATAAATATATGAAATCGAGGAAATAAAAATTAATCAAAATCTGAAAAATATTGTTAAAACGCGGTTTTGTATAAAAAACGAAGTTCGAAAAAGAATAAAAAAGAACGAAAAGGGGGCGTTTGAGCAGTGGGCCGCGCGGCTCGTCCGGGACGTGAGCGGGTCGCGTGGCAGCCTGATTTCGACGACGGTTTTTGGAATTTTTTTGATTAAATCGCGTACGAATATCGCATAATTCGTACTCGACTTAATATTCTCGATATTCGTTATATTCGATAATTGATTATGAAATCAATATCAAATATTTTGAATAGTTTTGGAAAAGATATAAATTTAGAAATCGTTTCGTAGAATAATAAAAAATAAAACGATCGAAAAACTAAAAAAAGGGCCGGGTCACAGACTCGTGCGCGAGTCGCCTGGACCGGGCGCGACTCGCGTACGGGTCTGTCCACTTTTTATTTTTTGTTCGAAAATCGTTAATTTTATAAATCGCGTACAAATATGGATTAATTTATACTCGGTTTATATTTTCGATATTCGTCGTATTCGATATGCGATTATGAAATCGATATCGAATAGTCGGAATGACTTTAGAAAAGGTTTTGAGAAAAGTTTGTTTTGAACGAAAAGTAAAAAAAGATTTTGAACGAACAAAAAATGTAACGAAATCGTCGAAAACTTAATATAATTCTTTTTGATATGATATTCGATTATATAGAATCGATATCATATTTTAAGAATATTCGATATATGAAAATAGTTTTTAATAATAACGATATTAGAAAATAAAAAAGACCGACGAAAGACCCATAATAATAAAAAAATTGAGGAGAAGAGAAGAGAAGAGATAGAGACGGGTTTGATTTACACCCTCAACCTACATGCTTTGTTTTCTCGGGATAAGGCTCGTCGGGAAGTGGCTTAGACTTGGGAGCGTCGAGATGATGAGGATGAGTTAAGGTGTATCGGTTTGGGTGGTTTGGGATGTCGGGTTTGGCCGACTTCGTCGGTATTTCGAGACTTCGGAAAGGTGTCGGGATTTGCTAACTATCGGGTTGTATGTAAACCGTGTTGTAAGGCTGTTTTTTCGGTGTGATGGGTGTGTAAAAACCGTGTATATTGGCTGGAAAAACGTTGTAATTCATGTCTCTTTTGTGTTGGACGGGAGGTCCTATTTATAGGGAGCTTCCGACCTTGGTTTAGGAGAGTTTGAATACCGCTTAGGATAGGAAACGTAGGAGTTTGAGGGAAATAAGAATTCCGCTTTCTTGGCCAAGAAGAAAGGAATTTCGGCTGACTTGAGGAGTGTTTTGGCCGAGTGTTTTACACTCGGTCAAGTGTTTGAATCGGTTCTCGGATAGGATTCCTACTCGAGATCGAATTCTACCTTAAACGGAATTGTTTATTATTTTGTATGGCTGATTTTTGTAGTATTCGAGTTTAAACCGGATTGGTAGGGTGACACGGCAGATTTTATGCCTCGAAAAATATCTTTGACCGGGTTTTGACTCGGTCGCTAAAAGACGATTTTACCCCTGATGTCGGTTTCGACCCAAATTAGTGTCATTTGACTCGAAACGACTCACTGGGCCTGGATCTGAGGTCGGTTTTATGAAATTTGTACTCCTTAAAAAGTCTAAACCAAATGTCCATGATTACAAGCCCATATCCGAGTCTGTCAAAGCACGTTTACGTCCAATCATCATCGGGTGTTTGGCGGGAACTACTATAGACACCTAGCGGTCAAAATGTGGGTGTCTACAGAGCCCCCACTCTGACTGAGGCTTGGACAAGGCAAAAGTCAGAGTAGCTACCAGGTCAATCAAGGATTAAAACCTGGTAGACTTCCGATCGGGTCGTTTAGGGTCCATTAGACCTGCGTGAAGGGCTCGCCAGCCATAGAATAGAAATCATACCCGGGTTGATGCTGATAATGTCGCGGGAGCTTGCCTAGGAAGCTATGGGTATACCTGTTTGCAGATATATTCTGTCTTAGAATTGCGCGGGAGCTTGCCTTGGAAGCTATGGGCATATCTATTTGCAGATATATCCTGAAAGAAGTTGTTCGAGCTTTTACACTGGGGAACTTAGAATTTTTTTTTTGGGAGTCTTGGGTGTACCTGTATGCTGACACATAACACATTGCATGTAACATTTAGGCGAAACACCGACTCATGTTGGGGAAGAAAAAGGATGATTTTTTTCGAAAAATTTTTGAAAAGGAGAATGCTGAATTTTTTTGGAAATTTGGAAATAAGGATGCTTGAGATGACTTTGATTCCTAATTGGATTCTGACACAGATTCCTGGAATTTCCTGTTTAGGCTTGTATGCCTAGGTGAAGTAGGGGAAGTGGGGCCAAAGTCCTATTCCCATGACGACTAGGAAAAGGGATATTCCCTATTATAAATAGAGGGCTTTGGCTTCTTATTTTTTCATATTCCCACCCAAATCTTTTCTTCTATCTCAAAATCCCTTAGACTTTTTAGAATAAAATAAAAGAAACTATTCTTGCGATGGGTATTGACTATTTGACCGCGATGCTTCATGCGTGGGCCCAGGATTTTCGAGATGAAGACAGAGTCCAGTTGACTCAAATGGGAATTGTGGCTTCATTCCCACTTCAGCGACTTAAGGTAGATTCGCACTTCCTTGATGCTTGCTTAGCCTTTTGGGATACTACCTTTCATGTTTTTGCATTTCCTCGAGGAGAAATATGTCCTCTTCCTGAAGAGATAGCAGCTATTGGAGGATGGTGCCCTAATGCTCGTCCTGCTATTCCCCCATTTTATCCTGACCCAAGGAGGAGGTTGAGGGATTTTCTAGGCTTGTCGCACGCTGAGACAGCCCGTATGGTGAAGGGAAATTCAGTTTCCCTATTTGACTTGGCTGACAAATTTATGGACCCGGTTGGTGCAAGAATTACTTCTACCCATAGGCGTAGGGCTTTTGCCTTTTGTATGCTGCATAGATATGCCTTCGAAGGTCGAATGGATGCTTACTCATGCTTAGGTGAGATCAGGCTAATCAGCATAGTTGACCAAATGGAGACAGGTCACAGTCCGGCTTGGCTGATAACTGGGGAGATTATTATGGGTCTTGACGCTAGGAGACTCGAACCAAGTCAGCAATTGACAGGGAGCATCCGTCTTTTGCAGGTATTTAATCGTTTTTCTCGAACAATTGCTCGATTTCCGATTTTTGCGGTAATCTCGAAGTTTCCCGGAATTTTCAATTTTTCGGATTTTTTTCGAAATTTTTGATTTTGCCGAAATTTTCAAATTTTTCCAATTTTTACGAAAATTTTGATTTTTTCGATTTTTTCAGATTTTACGAAATTTTTTTTTTTGAAAGTTTTTGACTTTTCGAAAATTTTGCAGATCTGGTTATCCGAGCGTCTATCGATTATAGAGCCCCCGGTG
Organism: Agrostemma githago; assembly: GCA_958450325.1. NCBI lineage: Eukaryota > Viridiplantae > Streptophyta > Magnoliopsida > Caryophyllales > Caryophyllaceae > Agrostemma > Agrostemma githago. The sequence continues at coordinate 7,436,477 of OY288239.1, forward strand.
AACATACCCAAATATCGCAGCAGTCAGATTGGTTCAAGGTCTCGACGAATAAGATCAAGTCATCACATAACTCAAAAATATTGGGATGAAGAGCTAACGTTCCATGGTGGGCCTTTGATCAGATGGAATGTCATCTGGTGGTTCCTTTCGAGGCTGACAGGGTTGGCTAGGAGAGACAAGGCCCGTTATCTGGTGATTTTGTCTTTGGACTGGACTGTCCATATCTATCCGGACCGTATTCTGAGACAGTTCGGTTCCTTTCAGGAGATCCCCGAGACTGAGGCAATTATTAGCGTTTCGATCCAATTGACGGACGCTATGTGTGACACGTGGCTTCAGCGCTGGTTTACCCGTGTCATGTGGACTATACCTCGCCCTTGTCAAACCACTTGGGTTTCTGAATCATATCGCAAATGGACTTCTGAGGAATAATAAATGGGTGTTTGGCGGGAACTACTATAGACACCTGACGGTCAAAATGTGGGTGTCTACAGTGTCGCATAGAGAGTGCGGTTCAACAGCCGTGAAATATAGCTAACATGATTAAATTGGACATTCGAAATCAGATTATGTGTGAAATTAAGTATCCTATTTGCGCTAAAGACGCGCGATGGCTGAATAAGCTGTCATAGACGTAACTCTGTAAATTTTACACATATTAATATACATACTTACCCTTTACCAAAAAAAAATCCCTTAATTCAAATAATTCAAGTCCTCATCCCTAAACCCCCAACAAGAAATCTACTTACTAATCATGATGGGAGACAACAAAACATTAATAAAGGAGAAATTAACTAAAGCATGCATAATAACTAGATCTAAAGAAAATAAGGAAACTATGATCTAACAAAATAAACTAGAGAATAATCTAGAACAACATAAATAAAATCTAGAGATTAGAGAGTGGAAGAGAAATATACCAACTATGAAGATCTACAATAAATAAGAAGGTTGCGTAAATAAAGGTTGAATCTTTGATGAAGAGAATGAAGAACTTGTCACTAATCCTTCAATAATCCCCACAAATCTTCAAATAAAACTTGGAACAATCTTCTACAAACTTGAATTCTAGAGAATTGTTGATGAAAACTAGGAAGATCTATTATTAAATAACTATGTAAACTACTAGAATTATGGAGAATTACTAAGATTACTATTAGAATTGTTTACTAATGGATGCCTTCACTTTATCCCTCCTAAACTTTATGGAGAGGTAATAGGCAACTAACTAGGGTAGATGTATATATAGTAATGCCTTAATGGGTTGTTAACCTAAAGCCCAAATCCAACTTTTTGCTCCATTAGTGAGACAATCACCCTTTAATCTTCATGAGGTGGAACTTCGCCCTATCGTGCACGAACCAATACCGTCGAGTGAAATTTCACCCGGTGAACTTTTTCCAGTTTTGAATTTTTGGACACTTTCACCATCGGGCAAAATTTCACCCGGTGGGCGATCGCTCGGTCATTTCGCCCGGTGGAGAAGCTCGGAAAATCTTCGGGGAGGCAAATTTACCGTCGGGCGAAACTTCGCCCGGTGGTGTTTCACCGGGTGAAATTTCACTCGGTCATATTTCTGGCCTCTTTTCTTGTCTCATTCTTCGTTGATTGATTGGATGGCTTTGAACTTTAAGTTGTGTACTTTGCTCTATGGACGGTGTTCCCTTCTCTTGTGCTCGTGGAAGCTCGATCGTGATTTTGGTGCCAAATCCTATCAAAATTGATAGAAAAACGACCAAAAACACGTAAAACGCACAAGAGGGACGCTAATGCGAGAAGTACTCAAAATATGGCGATAATCGCACTCTAAACTCGCAAAACGAGGGAAAAGTGGGTCTAAATGGAAGGAAAAACGGCCTAAATTTAGCACACAACAGTCGTCAATCAAGTACTTATTCAAATACATCAATAAAGGACACGACCGTGTCACCACTGTCATTGGAGAGGTCACTGATGAGATAAAAAACTACTATGACTGTCGTTATATTTCTGCATGTGAAGCAGTGTGAAGGATCCTAGCTTTTCAGATACATTACCAATGCCCCCCTGTACAGAGGTTGAGATTCCACTTCCCCGATGAACAGAGTGTAATGTTCGAGGATGAAGATGAAATTGAGGATGTGGTAGATTGCCCTTCCACTGATAGGAAAATGTTTTTAGCTTGGTTTGAATGTAATAGCAAAGACGAGAAAGTGAGGGAACTAACATACGTGCAGTTTCCAACGAAGTTTGTGTGGCATGATGACACTAAGGTATGGACTGAACGAAAATGTGGACTTACAATTGGTAGAATTTACCATGTGGCACCAAATTCCGGAGATAAGTACTATCTTAGAGTACTACTTAATCATCTCAAAGGGCCAAAATCTTATGAGGATATAAGGACGGTCAATGGAGTGATACATAATACTTTCAGAGATGCGTGTTATGCTATGGGTTTGCTAGATGACGATCGTGAGTACGTTGATGCAATTCAAGAGGCTAATGAATGGGGTTCGGGACATTACATGAGAAATCTCTTTGCTATGATACTAATAGGCGGGAGTATGTATCGACCAGAAATAGTATTAGAGCACACCTGAAAATTATTATCAGAAGATATTTTGTTCCATCAGCGTCGTTTTCATCAAAATCAAGGTATGTTTTATTTTAATAATGGATACTTTATACTTTATTAGCTTCGATTTAGCCGCACATCTATTATTTTGTTTCATTTTATTTAATGAGCTCCGATTTATTATTTTATATGTATATTAAAAACAGTCAAATTTATTTCACTCGACTTACTTTGAATTTAGTGAGATTGAACTTAATTAAATTAAACTACATGAAATTAAATGAATTGTACTCCAAATGTCTGTTTCATATTTTCACCTAAACATTATTTTCACGCACCCGTGTTGTCAGATTTTTCAAATGTTTGAAAGGAATGTTCTCTCTTTAAATATATCTACTTTGTGGAAATATGCAGGCTTACAACTTACAGATGAACAAATACAGAATTATGCTTTATCAGAGATTGAGAAGATACTTCAGAAGAATCAGAGTAGTCTCCAAAGTTACCCTAATATGCCACTACTAGATGAGGGACTTATGAATGATGCAAACAACAGACTATTGCAAAGAGAGCGAAATTATGACTGAGTTGCCTTAAGACATGAACATAGTAGTCTTCTAGAAAAGATGACCTTCGAACAAAAAGGAGTCTTTGATCAAATTATGGAGGTAGTAAATCGAGGGCAAGGCGGAGTTTTCTTCATATATGGATTCGGTGGAACGGGGAAAACATTTATTTGGAGAACTCTATGTGTGCAATACGCTCGGTAGGTGAAATTGTGCTCCCAGTAGAGTCAAGTGGTGTCATTATTTCATCATCCAACGCTTCCAAATTTCTAACAACTCGCGTCTTCAATTTTGTTTGCGAGATTTTGGATTTTTGTTGGTTTGTGAGGATGACAACATACATGTCGCTTGACTTTCAAAGGTTGCTGATATGTGCTAAATTTAGACCGTTTTCCCTCTAATTTAGACCCATTTTTTCTTTCATTTTGCGATACTAGAATGCGATTGTCGCCCTATTTTTAGTTTTTTCTCGCACTAGCGTGCCTCTTGTGCATTTTACGTGTTTTTGGTAGTTTTTCTATCTATTTTGATAGGATTCGACGCCGAAAGCATGATCGAGCTTCCACTAGCACAAGAGAGGGGGCCGTCCAAAAGCAACATACAAAACTTAAAGTTCAAAGTCATCCAATCAAACGACGAAGAGCAAGATCAGAAAGTGTTGGAGCAAGTGTCCTCCACAATAGTGCATTTATATATTAAATCTCATGGACGGAATATACTTGGGATAATTAGTACATTGATACTTCACGTCAGTTGATTAACGTAAATCGATAACGCTCAGCTGACTAGAGTTAGACGTTATTGTCGTATGACGGCGGTGATCATCTGATCCCTTTCGGTCACACATATAGGATGAGACCCAAATAGAAAACTAATTATTTGTATTTGATACAGTTAATTAGTTCCTTGCGTATATATTTGATATATGCTTGGTAATGAGAGTTATTTATTGGAGATAGAGTTTTGAACTCAGTCCGATTAATTTTATTAGTCTATTATACGATAATTGACTGAATAAATTTTACGTCTTATTATAATACGATTAAATAAGACCTAATTTAGTATTTAAAAGTTAATTACTAAATTAGTTGAGGTTTTGTATGCTTTTATGGGTAGAGGTAATTAGCTACTAATATTTACAAGGAGTAGTAAATTTAGCTAAATGATTATTATTATTATGGGACCAATTATATATAGATATAATAGTAATGTACTACTTAAAGAGTTAAGAGTATATTATTTATTTGATGTGATCAATTATATAAGATAATTAATCATGTCACACATAAGCATTTGTAAGACAAATGACAAAAATAAAATGGACCCATTTTATGTAAATGCACACGCCACACATAGGAAATTGGACCTTGGTGGCTGTTTTCTATGTGCATGCAAGCATGCCACAAACATAATAATTACATTACATTACCCATGTAAGCATGCAATTAATAATGAGTGCAAGTGGCCTTCCCTTGAAAAGGGTGACCGGCCAAAGGGTCATTAAAGGGGACATTTGGTTCTCTTATTTGATTTGTTAGAACCTCTTGTTCATATACACTTGCATTATCTCTCCAAAACTCTCATGCACTAATATTCTTTACTATTACTATAGTATTAATATTTATAATATTGGTGTTGTTTTATCACTTTTATTATCTAGTTAATAATAGTGGTGATTATTTGGGTTGAATCTTGGTGCAACTAGAAGAAGATCTTCTACCTTGGAGATTCAAGTTTTGGAGGATCATCCATACTAATATAAGCTCAAGAACAATAAGAAAAAGAGTTTTCTTATTGTGCCTATTATTTCCTCTTTGTTTATGTAAGAAAATTTCTTCTTGTATCTAGTTTTGTCTTTTTATCTCATGCATGTAACTAGATCTTTATATACTAAATTAACAAGTAATTTAGTAACTAATTAGAGGAGTCTAATTAGATCTGAGGGTTATGAACCTATCAAGTGGTATCAGAACTTTGTTGTTGCATGCATGTCGATTTTTGACATTTTTTCGGGTTATATGATAACTTTGTAAAAACCGAAAATTTTGTGTAAAAATATAATTCACACGAAATTTTTGGGTACATTCATACCTAATGACCTCAAAATGGTTGTGGTCGATTTTGGTATTTTTTGGAATTAATTTGCTAATTTATAATCATTTTTGCCTTAAAAAACCGAGTTTTCATGCCTATTTTATGTTAAAAGTTAACTAAAAATAGTTGCATGTTGTTTTTGGGCATGATTATTTTTTTTACATTTCATTATATGTTTAAGGACAAATTTGTAAAATTTTAAAATTTGTTTTGTCCTTTTGGGATGTTTCTGTTTTTTATTGGATAAAAATCGATAAACATGCATTTATTTGTTCCCAAATTTATTCGAAATTTTTATGGACAAATTTTTTATTTTTGAGTTCCTGGAAATGTTCCAGAATGTACAAAAAAATTTATTTTAATTTTTATATGTTTTATGATTTAATTTGAATTTATTTCATAAAATTGCCATTTACCGATTAAATTAGCAAATTAAATCAATTCAAACTAATTTTTATTTTTCAAATTAGTGGAGACTAATTCTTGAAATTTCCAAATTGGTTTGGAAAATTAGTTTGAGCTTAATTGAGAATTAAGTGTTGATTAATGATTTTTAATGGTTAAAAATCGATAAATTCCATAAATACCGAGCTAGGATGAACTTGATAAATAATAGGGCGATTTTGGCATGATTTTTACAGCATTTAATTTATTTTAATGTTGTTGAATGAATGAATGTCATTTTATTGATTATTTTGCAAGTTTGTACCTAGTATGGCCTAGTCTTTTAATCGGTATTACCCGTAATGTAATAAGGGAATATCGATTTGGCTGTAATTAATTGCGATCTCGTATCGCCCGTTTGTAATAATTAATAGTTTTATTTATACAAATGTATAATAGGAATTGCTATGTATTCATTTGTATCATTTGTAATTAATTATTATGAAGACGAAGATTACTCAAGACGGTGGACAAAAGACGGTGCCTTTTGGAGGTGTTCCATTGAAGAGGCCAGGGACCAAGGAGTTGGTTTCCAATTTTGTAATAGTCTAGTTAATTAGATTAGCTAGTTGGCCATACTAGGATTTATTTTGTTTGATGCTTGCTTTATATTCGCTCATGCCAAAATCGCCAATCATGCATTTTATTTCTCGATTGTCAATTCACCAATTTACGTAATCACCAACTTAGTTCACTTATAAGTGATTAGTAACTTAATATTGACAAGACCTCTCACATGCATAGTAAGAATTGAGATTTAGCCTTACCAATTAAAGCACCTATGAACCCCTTGTTCAGTAGGGCAACCACAACGTGGACCCTTTTTACCTTGGGTAAGTAGGGTGATAAGATCACATGCCAAGATTGGGTTGGACTGAACGAGATAAGAGTTATTTCGGGGCTAGGAGATGGATTTGGTCGAAATCCGTCAACCGAGAGTTCTAGGGTAGAATTGGTCAAGTAATGACTTACCGTTTTTACATAAGGATTGCATGCAATGTTAGTTCTTATCTAAATGCGGGTCTCGGAATCACTTATATAATTTCTTGAGGGGTCATTATATGAGTGACTTGTTAAAATTGTTTTACAAGTAAATTATATAACAATGAATGTTAATATTTCCTAAACTTTGTTGTAGTGTTTATAATTCGTTATGGCTACCAATGCAACCATTCAACTCGGAAAGGATTCTTGGCTTAGGTCCGTTATGGACAAATGTATCTTGAAAGACGATGGAAGTAATTTCATCGAATGGAAGTCTACCATAAAAGGTGCGGCGTTGTCCGACAACGTCCTTCGTTACTTGAACGAGCCACCACCCAATGAACCCGGTCCTAGAGCCACCGCGGCACAAAGGACCGCCTATGAGGAGTTTTTGAAGATATCTAACGATATCAAGAACGTCTTGATATGGTCAATGTCTCCAAAACCCAAGCTTCAATACATTACCCTTAATGCATATGAGATATTCTCAAGGGTTACGACGACTTTTTCTCAATCACCCGATATCCGCCAATATGAGGCTATGATGAAATTCTTTGAGGGTAAGCTAGAAAAGGGTAAAAAAGTTGGCCCTCATGTGCTCAAGATGATTGAGCATATTGACACTCTAGAACGTCTAGGGTGTAGCATTTCCAAGAAGCTTGCGATAGGTCGCATTCTTCACTCACTCCCCTCCAAGTTCTCCCAAATTAGGGTGAACTACAATATGCATGGCATGGACAAGAGTTTCTAAGAGCTCCATGCACTCCTCAACCAAGCGGAGAGGGACATGGAGGCTAGTGGGAGTGAGAAGAGAGACATGCTCTCCATGAAAATGAAGAATCTCAACCTTGGGGTTCAAAAGGGTAAAAACAAAGGTAAGACCCAATTCAAGAAACAAGGTAAAGACAAGAATAAAGGGAAGGCTATTGTGAATAGCAAACCTAAGGCTAAGGTCAACAAACATGCCGACGCCGATTGCTATTATTGTAATGGCAAGGGACATTGGAAGCGCAATTATCCCAAATATTTGAAGGATTTGAAGAGCAAGAAAGACAAGAGTGAGACTCCGTCAGGTATTGTTCTCACTTCTCTCTATATGATAGACATTAACTATACTTGCACTTCCACTTGGGTATTAGATACCGGATGTGGTTCTCACCTTTGTAATAATTTACAGGGGCTGAGGAACATGCGAGCACTAGCCAAGGGTGATGTGGACCTACGCATGGGAAATGGAGCTAGAGTAGCCGCTATATCCGTAGGAACTTATGTACTCACTCTAGCTAGTGGTTTTGAGTTGTATTTGAATAATTGTTATTTCGTACCAACTTTAACTAAGAACATTATCTCCATTTCCGTACTTGATATGGAAGGTTTTTCCTTTATGATTAAGGACAATTTTTGTACTTTTTCATTTAATGACATGGTTTATGGTAAAGCTACGTCTATCGGAGGTATTTATGTTCTAGATAATGTTAATGATGTATATCATGTAGAAACCAAGAAGCTCAAAACGGGTGAACCTAATCAATCCTACCTTTGGCATTGTCGTTTAGGACACATAAACGAACGACGCATAAAGAGGCTTGTTTCAACGAAACTTCTCAAACCGTATTACGAATCTTATGGTGTATGCGAGTCTTGCCTTATAGGCAAGATGACCCGTGCTCCTTTCTCAAGTAAAGGAACACGAGCAAGTGAGGTATTGGGCCTTATACCTACCGATGTGTGTGGCCCAATGACTATCACCGCTAGGGGTGGTTACAACTACTTCATCACTTTTACCGACGACTTAAGTAGATATTGGTATGTCTACTTAATGAGGCACAAGAGTGATGCTTTTGAATAGTTCAAGGAGTTTCAAAGTGAAGTAAAGAACCAATTGGATAAAAAGATTAAAGTACTACGATCCGATCGTGGTGGTGAATACCTAAATAATGAATTTGATTCACACCTAAAAGATTGTGACATAGTATCACAATGGACTCCTCCTGGCACACCACAATTGAATGGTGTGGCCGAAAGGAGAAACCGAACTTTATTAGATATGGTTCAGTCTATGATGAGTCTCACTGAGCTTCCTGATTCATTTTGGGGTTTTGCCATTTTGTCCGCAATATTTTCACTAGATCGAAGCCCGACTAAAGCAGCCAATAAGACACCATATGAGATATGGAAGGGAAGGGTTCCTTATTTGTCGTTTATGAAAATATGGGGTTGTGAGGCATATGTTCAGAATAAGTCTAACAACAAGTTCGCACCCAGATCCGACAAATGTCTTTTTGTAGGGTATCCAAAGGAAACACAAGGTTATTACTTCTACAATCGTCACGAAAACAAAGTGTTTGTGGCTCGTGACGCTGTCTTTCTAGAAAATGACTTCATTTCTAGAAGACAGAGTGGGAGAAAATTTGAACTTGATGAAGTCCAAGAGCCACAAATCGAGAATGAAGCGGAGGAAAGCGTTCCCTCCTCCTCAGATACGGTTGTTGTTCCTTTTGAACCTAGGAAATCCACGAGGGTTAGTCATCCTCCTGATCGATACCTTGGTATTGTCGAGGAAGATGCGTTAGATATGTTGCTTTGCGAAAGTGACGAACCTACAACCTACAAGGCGGCCATATCTAGTCGTGATTCCATGCAATGGCTTGAAGCCATGCGATCCGAAATGGACTCTATGCATGAAAACCAAGTATGGGATTTGGTTGATTTACCTGAAAAGGTGATACCTCTTCAGTGTAAATGGATCTTTAAGATCAAGAATGGCATAGATGGACATAAAGATGTCTACAAAGCTAGATTGGTGGCAAAGGGTTTTACTCAAGTTCATGGTCTTCACTATGACGAAACTTTTGCTCCAGTCGCAATGCTTCGCTCCATTAGGATTATCTTAGCGATTGCCGCATTTCATGATTATGAGATTTGGCAAATGGATGTCAAAACCGCCTTCTTGAATGGGATTCTAGAAGAAGAAGTGTATATGACACAACCAGAAGGTTTTGTAGATACATCTAATCCTAAGAAGGTATGCAAGCTTAAGAGATCCATTTATGGTCTTAAGCAAGCATCCAGAAGTTGGAATCATCGCTTTGATCATGTTATCAAACAGTATGGTTTTGTTCAAAGTCTCGAATAACCTTTTTTGTACATGAAGTTTAGTGGGAGTAAGGTAACCTTTCTTGTCTTGTATGTGGATGACATACTTCTTATCGGGAATGACGTTCCGATGCTTGCTTCTGTAAAGGAGTGGCTAGGAAAACATTTCCAAATGAAAGATTTGGGAAATGCACAATGCATTTTGGGTATTCGGATCTATAGAGTTAGGTCCAAAAGGATGTTGGTATTAAATCAAGAAGCTTATATAGATAAGATTCTTGATAGATTCAAAATGAAGGACTCTAAGAGAGGCTTTCTTTCCATAAGTCAAGGTACCATTTTGTGCAAGTCACAGTGTCCTACTACACCCGAAGAGATTGAACGCATGAAGTTGATCCCATATGCTTCCGCTGTTGGATCAATCATGTATGCCATGATGTGCACTCGTCCCGATGTTTCGTATGCTTTGAGCATGACGGGTCGTTATCAAGCCAACCCAGGTGAAAGTCACTGGACAGCCGTAAAGAACATCCTGAAGTACTTGCGAAGGACTAAGGATTCATTCTTAGTGTTTGGAGGGGATACTGAATTACGTGTAAGAGGTTATACGGATGCCAGTTTCCAATCCGATCGGGATGATTTGAAATCCCAATCCGGCTATGTTTATATGTTGAATGGAGGAGCCGTTAGCTGGAAGAGCTCCAAGCAAAGTGTCACCGCGGATTCTACAACAAAAGCTGAGTACATCGCGGGTTCGGAAGCTGCAAAGGAAGCTGTTTGGATTCGTCAGTTTTTGGAAGGACTAGGAGTAGTCCACTCTGTCAAAGATCCTATCACCATATATTGTGATAACAGTGGGACTATTTTTCAAGCAAAAGAGCCCAAGTCTAGCAATAAGTCTAGACATGTACTTAGGAAATACCACGTGATAAGAGATCTCGAGGGAAGGAAGGAAATCGATATATGTAAGGTTGGGACAGACGATAACATCGCTGATCCTTTAACCAAGCCTCTTTCAAAGGCTAAACATGATGGTCATGTTGTTGCGATGGGATTGAGAAAAGTCCCAGATTTTCTTTAAGTTATCTAAGATGTAATAATTGGATATTGTAGCAATTTTTTACATTTATGATAATAGCATTCATTGTTCGAGTTTCAATATGAACTTTTTTATTTAGTTTGACTAAATCTTATACTTTGTTCATTCGAATGGATTGTGAGACAATCTTGAACCCTATTCAAGTGAACATTTGAACATAGTATTTTTGCCCCTTGTCACTTAATGAGGTGACGACTCGGAGTGACGAGATTGTAAGTTGATCGATGGTTAGTTCAAGACCATGAAGTCATGGAGATGACTGGTCATTTACATAGGCAGACTGATTGTCACTCTGCCGGGCAGTAACCACAATAGAGTTCCTTATCAAAATAGTTGAGGCCTGATCGTGGCGGGGATTTCTATATTATTCCTATGAGTCGATTCTTTAGACTGGCGACCATTTATCTGAGTCAGTGTAGTTTCCGATTGGCTTTGGTTGTTGTCCTAAGTCGTACCGTGAAAGGAGACTGATGGACATCTTCTGGGTCATGGTGATCTGCATTATACAGTATAAGATGGGTCAAACAGGAATTGTCCACCCACGTTGGGTACAAACATCCTTGGGCCACTTGAGGAGAAGTAACTGAAAATGCGTGGCCACGCTCGGAAATATATCTATGGTAGATTTTCCGGTCAGACAGTTATTCTCCAGATCGAGAAAACCACTCTAATTATAATTAAATCACAAGTGCGACCTGAAAGACACCTTGTGATGAGTGGGAGGATGTGACGTCAAAGAGATAAGAGAATGGGTAGCACACAACTTGTGTAGACAAGTGGGAGATATTGATGGAGTAGGAGTTCTCCGCAATATAGTGGCTACATGCACAACTTGTATCGGACAAGTGGGAGATTGTTGGAGCAAGTGTCCTTCACAATAGTGCATTTATATATTAAATCTCATGGACGGAATATACTTGGGATAATTAGTACATTGATACTTCACGTCAGTTGATTAACGTAAATCGATAACGCTCAGCTGGCTAGAGTTAGACGTTATTGTCGTATGACGACGGTGATCAACTGATCCCTTTCGGTCACACCTATAGGATGAGACCCAAATAGAAAACTAATTATTTGTATTTGATACAGTTAATTAGTTCCTTGCGTATATATTTGATATATGCTTGGTAATGAGAGTTATTTATTGGAGATAGAGTTTTGAACTCAGTCCAATTAATTTTATTAGTCTATTATACGATAATTGACTGAATAAATTTTACGTCTTATTATAATACGATTAAATAAGACCTAATTTAGTATTTAAAAGTTAATTACCAAATTAGTTGAGGTTTTGTATACTTTTATGGGTAGAGGTAATTAGCTACTAATATTTACAAGGAGTTGTAAATTTAGCTAAATGATTATTATTATTATGGGACCAATTATATATAGATATAATAGTAATGCACTACTTAAAGAGTTAAGAGTATATTATTTATTTGATGTGATCAATTATATAAGATAATTAATCATGTCACACATAAGCATTTGTAAGACAAATGACAAAAATAAAATGGACCCATTTTATGTACATGCACACGGTACACATAGGAAATTGGACCTTGGTGGTTGTTTTCTATGTGCATGCAAGCATGCCACAAACATAATAATTACATTACATTACCCATGTAAGCATGCAATTAATAATGAGTGCAAGTGGCCTTCCCTTGAAAAGGGTGGCCGGCCAAAGGGTCATAAAAGGGGACATTTGGTTCTCTTATTTGATTTGTTAGAACCACTTGTTCATATACACTTGCATTATCTCTCCAAAACTCTCATGCACTAATATTCTTTACTATTACTATAGTAGTAATATTTATAATATTGGTGTAGTTTTATCACTACTATTATCTAGTTAATAATAGTGGTGATTATTTGGGTTGAATCTTGGTGCAACTAGAAGGAGATCTTCTACTTTGGAGATTCAAGTTTTGGAGGATCATTCATACTAATATAAGCTCAAGAACAATAAGAAAAAGAGTTTTCTTATTATGCCTATTATTTCCTCTTTGTTTATGTAAGAAAATTTCTTCTTGTATCTAGTTTTGTCTTTTTATCTCATACATGTAACTAGATCTTTATATACTAAATTAACAAGTAGAGGAGTCTAATTAGAGGAGTCTAATTAGAGGGTTATGAACCTATCAAAAAGAGGTCATGAAATCATCGGGTGAAGTTTCACCCGATGAGATACCACCGGGCGAAGTTTCACCCGATGAGATACCACCGGGCGAAGTTTCGCCCGACGACAATTCAACCTCCTCGAAGATCTTCAGAAAACTTTCTACACCAGGCGAAATGATCGGGCGAAACTTTCACCCATAGGGCGAAGTTTTGCCGACGGAAAAGAGCCCCAAAAACGCAAAACTGGAAGGAAGTCCACCGGGTGAAGTTTCACCCGGCAGTATTGGCTCGTAATTGGTTGATTTCGCAAGGTGAAGTTTCCCCATATGAAGACTCATTGGGCAAAAGTCTCACCAATGGAGCAAAAAGTTGGATTTGAGCTTGAGTTTAATGATCCATCAAGCCATTACTATATATATAGATAACCTAGTTAGTTGAACATTATCATCCATTAGATCATACTCCATTAGATTATTTTATTAGCTTAGATAGAAAGCTAGTAGTTCTTCATAGTTTTTGTCAATCTTCATCTTCCTCTAGATTTATATTCAAGCTTTGTAAGGATTTCTAGTATTTTTATTGAAGATTCTTGGAGATTATCAAAGGATTAGTGACAAATCTCTTGTTCTCTTCATCAAGTTTCATCTTATTTTATGCTATCTTCATCTTCATTATTGTCATTTTCCTCCATAGTTGGTATATTTCTCTTCTTCTCCCTCATCTCTAGACTAGATTTAATATTGTTCTTTCATATTTGCACCGTTTTCATTGATTTTACTTGCATCGTTTTTAGATCGCCTTGTAGTTTATTTTATTGATCACAATTTTCTTCATCGTCTTGTTGTTATTTTCTCTAAAATTAATCATTATGCATGTTATTGTTGCTTTCTCTATTGTTAATGTTTTTGTAGTTTCCATCATGAATTGTGAGTAGATTTCTTGTTGGGGAGTTTAGGGAGGAGGATCTTGGGTTATTTGAATTGAGAAATTTTGGTTTGGCTGCTTGCTTATTGGTTTATCTTGTTTGAGGTTGTTGTGTCATCGTTGACTTAGTCCGGCCAACTAGATCGATCTTGACTCATTTCTACCAATATGGAGAAACTCGGGTAGAAATTATCTTGACTTGAGACTTACCCTTCTTCACCGCGAAAGTGGGATTTTAGGTGAGTTGGGTGAAGAAACCGAAAGGTGGCACTCTCCCTCTACCGATGTTGTGACCGACCCGAATTCCGAGATTCCTAGACCCTAATTTCCGATTCCCGACTTCCCTCTAACACCTTTTCCCTATTTGATCATCTCTTGTTATTTATCGCATTTTAGTTTAGACTCGACCTTACAAACCCCCCATTAGATCCCATGCACATCGCTCCTACTCGATTTCACACCGTTCCCGGCCCTGTGGACCGACCTCGACTTACCACGATTACATTTAATTGTTTTCGTGTTAATTGCGAGTCTTATAAGTATTGTTTTATCCATCATCCTTCGTTAAACGACCGATCCGATTGGGCGGAGATCAGTTGCTCTTGCACAATGTCAACCTCCTCTATGCGCTTCATGCGGGAAGAGATGACACTTTTGAGATCATCATTGGCTTTCACCTTCATTTTTTCTTTGCTTGTAGAAGCTGAATGGGATAGTTTACAACCCTCAACTTGTTTTGAATCACCTAGACGATTGAAGACGATCATTTCTTCTTCCTCGAATGCGATGATGTAGTTGTATGACTAGTACGATCATTAGCCTCTTGGGTACCCAATCTTTTGAATATGGAAAAACGATTCCTTAAAGGTATTTGTGCTCCGAAGGCGGTTATCTTCCTAACTGGTTGAACAATGAAGTGCCCTCTCCTGTGGTAGATGGTCGAATCCTATCAAAAATGAAGGATCCTGTTAAGGCATTATCACCTTCAGTACTTTCTTCAACTGTGATGTATTGAGAAGATGATGTGTCAGCCTTGTTACTTGCTGAAATCTTGACTGGCATTGGTGTTTCATCACCTATACTAATCTTGGTTAAGCTACAGCTTTGGGCTTTGGGCTTCACCATTTGTCTTTACCTGCACCTGCTTTCCTAATTGACGAGGATTCTCAAAGTCATATCCAGATTTTTTGAGCAACTTGTATGAATTGGTATTGAATACACCTTCTTCTTTCCTATTGTATAACATGACAGATGATGAAGCAAACCCTTTTAGAGGAGGTTTCACCACTTGCTTTTCATTTGACTGAGCTAGGGGAGTAACAAGCTTCACCATCCACTCCTGCTTGACTAAGGAACTGTGTTTTGCTTTCTCCTTATGGATTGCTTTTGTATCCTGATACTCTGCAAAAAGGGCTTTGTCCTTGCTTACGCCGCGACTTCGGGATGTATCGGAAGACGGAGGGGAACTCTTTGTAAGCTCTCCTTCTCGAGATTTGGTTTCTGAATCTTGGGTGGTTTTGTCTTTACTCTTGGATTGATTTCCCTCGTCCTCCTTTTTTGTAGGAACATCAGGTTTGTTTGGAGAAACTACAGCTCCCTTAACTTTCCCCCCTTTCCCAGTGGAATAAATAGTGGTTGACATGAATTCACTTGAAGTGACATTTTCCTCGAAGAATTTTGCATTAGCGAAGAATGAATCTGCCTTAGTGAAGGGTTTGATATCACCATTAATCTTTTGTTCGCCATCACGATAGTACTTCAAACATTGATGAAGTATTGAAGTAACTATACCATTTTCGTGCTTCCATGGGCCTCCCAACAAAAGTTTGAACGAGGTCTTTGTATTAATAACATGGAAGAGGGTGTCAGAGGACAAATCCTCCATGCTTAGTTTGACGTGAATGATTCCAATCGCACGCTTGCCATTTAGGTTGAAGCCATGGATTAGCGTTCGACTAGTGGATAATTCATCTACCGTAATGCCTAACTCCACCATGGTTGCCTTAGGCATAATATTTACACTGGATCCACCATCGATCAAAATGCGGCTTACTTTTTTACCTCTGATGTAACCCGAGACATACAGTGGCCTATTGTGAAGTTTGGACCCAAGAAGAAGATCCTCATCAGAGAATGTCAAGACGGTGTTGCGGGCTAGACATTTGGTCTCTTGTTCTACAGACTTTCCAACATCTTTTATCTCTTCTTCATACAGCTCGGGGTATTGAAGTGCTTGGGAAACTTGATGACGCATCTCCTTAGGCAAGTGAAAGATTTGCTTCCACTCCATGCGTGTTGGTAGAGAACCGAGCGTAGCCGACACTTTAGTGTCTCTGGGTAGATTCTCATCCTCTTTAGTGGCCACTTTTGAAGCATCAATTCCTTCTTCATATTCCACGATTACCTTAGCCGCTATTGTGTAAACGGCGACTTCATTGAGATAGCCCTCGGGAAAGAATTCCTTTTGGACAATTGGAGATGGAAGATCTTGCTCTAGCAAATCAATAGGCATGACTTGTGGCTTGGTCACTTTCTTTGCTTTCTTCTTATTCTTAGGGCGGCGTGACCCCTTCTTCTTTGTTTGTTTTCTCCTTCTTTGAACAGGTTCTTGATTTTGAAGTTTCACTGGTTTCCTTGGTTTCTTATAAGTGACCAATGTCCATCCTTCATCATCATCATTTGCGCTATCTGCTATTGCCTTTTCATTCCAAGAAGTCGACTTTGATGATATCGACCTTATTACTTGCAACACTGTACGATCAAAACGTCCAAATTTTATCACACACATTTCATGCTCTTCATGGAAATCTACTCCACCTGAAACGTTCATGGGTGTGGCATCAAAATCACCGATCACCGCTGAGATATGATTTGTTGTCACAACGTCATCCAAGTCTAAGATGATCTTTCCTTTTTTTGATAGTTGCACAATTCTTTCCTTGAGGGTGGTGCCCTTTTCCAAAGGATGACTCACCAATCTATGATAGCGACAATAATTTGGATCGTACATCTTGTTCGCTTATTCTGGGCGCTTCGACTCAGGTAACTGGATGATTTTCTTTTCAAGTAGATCATCAAGCATGCCTAATAGATCTAAGTCAAGGAACAGGTATTGTTCGAACTGCAACTTCTTTAGCGTTGGCTTGTCATGCTTGAATTCATTGGTGTACGTTTCCTTGCCTTTGTTTTGCTTGGGTTTTCCTGAAATTTTGACGGGCTCACTGGTGGTGGTTACATTCACTGTTTCCTTAGAAGAGCTTTTGGAACCCTTACCATTTTTCTTGAATTCCTTCTTCTCTAATGTTGCATTGGAAGAAGATGATCGAGTCTTTCCACGTGCCTTGATTGTCAACTTCATATCATGAGCACGAGTCGCCAACTCTTGAAAGTATCGAAGTTTGATATCGTTCAAGATGTAGAGCAGGTCCCACTTCATGCCATTGATGCATATTTCATTTGCAGAACCCCCGCTAAGTCGATCCTTGAACTCCAGACTTAGGGCACGCCATCGGTTAATGTATTCTTGTAGACACCAACATTTTGACCGTCAGGTGTCTATAGTAGTTCCCGCCAAACACCCGATGATGATTGGACGCAAACGTGCTTTGATGGACTCAGATATGGGCTCGAAATCATGGACATTTGGTTTAGGCTTATTACGGAGTACAAATCCTACAAAACCAACCTCAAATCCAGGCCCAGTGGGTCGTTTCGAGTCAAATAAGACTAATTTGGGTCGATTTCGACACCAGGGGTAAAACCGTCTTTTAGCGACCGAGTCAAAACCCGGTCAAAAATATTCTCGAGACACACGAGTCAGCCGTGACACCTCACGTGGCTGATTCGGTCTCAAACACCACAAAAAATCAGCTTCAAAAAATATTAAACAAATCCGTTTAAGGATAGAATTCGATCTCAAGTAGAAATTCTATCCGAAAACCGAATCAATTACCGACCGAGCATCAAAATACTCGGCCAACTCCCCCCAACCAGCCTAGATTCCTTGCTTCCTCCCCAAGCAACGGAATTCTCGTTCCTTTCGAACTCTCGCATTTCCTATCCAAATCGGTATTTCTTGTTGTCTAAGCAAGATACCTCTCCTAAACCTCTTCGCCTATAAATAGGACCCTTCGTTCAACAACAATAGGCGATCAATGATTCCCATACATGAAATATACATCCATCATCCTCGACATCTAAAAAAAATCATTCAAAGCAAATCCCGATATACCTCCGAAGAAGCACCGAAATACTGCCAAAATACCGACGAATCCGACCTCAAAAAAACCGGCCGAAACCCGTCCAACCACACGTCCAAAATAACACCTTAACTCATCCCGCATCATCTCGACGCTCCCAAGTTTAAACCACTGTCCGACGAGCTCCATACCGAGAAAACAAAGCATGTAGGTTGAGGGTGTAAATCAAACCCGCCTCTTTCCCCTTTTCTCTTCCTTCTCCACATTTTTTTTCTTCTTTTTCGTCGTGTCGTCGGTCGTTTCGTATTTTAATATGGGTCGTTCGTCGCATATTTTTTATTTCTAATAATCGATACTACAAAAACTATTTTTTATAACGTTCTTAAAATACGATATCGATTCTCTAATCAAATATCGTATCTAACAAGAACAAAATTAATTAATTCTCGTTGGCGCTAATAAAATCGTTACATCTTTTTAAACAAAATTCGACGATTTTATACGCGGAGAGAATTAACATCTTTTTCGTTCAAAATTCTTTTTTTACTTTTCGTTCAAAACAAACTTTTTTCAAAACCTTTTCTAAAATCATTCCGACTATTCGATATCGATTTCATAATCGAATATCGAGTACGACGAATATCGAAAATATGAATCGGGTATAAATTAATCCATATTTGCACGCGATTTATAAAAATTAACGGTTTTCGACAAATAAAAAAAACCCGAACAGAACGCCACGCGAGTCGTGCGCCTGCCAGGCGACTCGCGCGGTGGCCGGGTCCGCCGAATCCTTTTTTTTCGTTTCCTCGCTTTTCTTTTTTATTCTTTTCGAGTCTTACATAAAAAGCGACTTTCGCGACATATTTCGATAAATGCTTTTTCGACCTTGGTCAACACGTGTTCATCCATCACGTGTCATTAAATCTTTTCCAAAATCATGCATATTATTTATTTACATCTTTATTCAATTTATTCCAACGTTACTAACTCTTTTTCTCGTGTTTGTAGCAATTTATATATTTTTTTTATAGTTTTATTCGACTAAAACGAACTTCACATGCTAAAATAACTTTGACGTTATTAGTTTAACATGCATTAAACGACTTAGCAACCCATTTATTTTTCTCTCACATATCTAGGGAAAATAATGTTTGCATATCATTCCACTATCGAACTAACGCGTGTACATAAAAAACGAACGATATCTTAGTAAAGGCCGCCAAGTGCGGGCGGGGTTGGGTGTTCTTAGTGAACTTCCCAACACGTACCCTCACCCCTTACTCAGAACCATGGTTTCCGGATGTCCGAATCCATTGGCAACGAGAGTCATTCAATACACGATATCCGATAATGTCGGTATCGGTATCAAATGCTAAGGGACAAACCCGATAAACTCTGACATCGGAAATGGGCCATATTTTGTATATGGCCCACTACGACATAGAGTGGGTTCGAACGGGCCCGAACTCCCACAAAGTTCGGTGGCGACTCCTACTTCGATTTAAAATTCAATTCGACCATCTCATATGGATATTCATTCGCCTCCCCAAACCCGCGCGTGGTCGCGTCGGGGTGGACCTATGTCATGTCCACAATTTGGCGACTCCGCTGGGGATCAACTGATGAGTCACTTACCATCGGCATCCTCAGGGTGAGACTCGAAAAGAAATCGTTCGAATAGTAATGTACACGTTTTAGTTCAATGGTTCATGCATAACTCAATTCTTTCCCGGGCCGGTTACTTGTGACCGACGTCCCACTATAACGCGGTGCATTCCTAAATGGGTGCACTAAAGACTTCGATGGCGGAACTCGCATGGGTTTTACGGCAGGTTCTAAGACCAACTCGGCTTAGGAAGACCGTCCTGATTT
This sequence comes from Agrostemma githago, assembly GCA_958450325.1. Classification (NCBI taxonomy): domain Eukaryota; kingdom Viridiplantae; phylum Streptophyta; class Magnoliopsida; order Caryophyllales; family Caryophyllaceae; genus Agrostemma; species Agrostemma githago. The sequence goes on from OY288239.1 coordinate 7,456,445, forward strand.
GCGAGAAAGCTATCGTCGTTGGTATAGACCCTATTCGACCGACCGAGACTTAAATTAAGAGCATACATGGTGTCATTATACTGTTTCCGTGACTACATGCTACTTGATCTTCTTTGGTCTTTTTCAAAAACCGTCATTTCGAAAATTGCATATTTTCAAAACTATCCATTTTTCAAAGCCCGGAAAGCTACCGAATTTAGGACTTATGATTTTGACTCAAAATAGCCTATTTTTAGCCGGTGTGCTGCCCAAACTTCATCAAAATTTCCGAAAATCGGGCCATTCTATCCGACCTTGTTCGGTTTTCAAATCCAAATTTCTCTTTTCAAAACCTTCTTCTTCTTAGGACTTCCCGTATTTAGTAGTGTCGGGTCTTGTCATAAGTTGTTAGAATCTCTAGCGTCGAAACTCCGTCGATCTTACATCACGAGTTTCTACCCCATCCCAGTCCGCCTTATTTGTTAAGGCACGGCCCACCTGCGTAGGACAAACTCCTACAAAGGGAAACCCGTTTACACACTCAAGTCCAAAGTCTAGGGAGTATCTCACGTAGGTCTTCCTTCGAACGGGACTAGGCCCATTTTGCCAAAATCCTAAGGAAAGCCCACCATCCACGAGTCACCCATCTAGAAGTCGGTCTTCAGCCCCACTCGGGGGGCTACCCTTCAGCAGAGCGATCAATCACGGTTGCTCTAAGGATCAGGTCTTACACGTGTTGTCTCACGTATCCCACTTTCGAGTCACTTAGATGTCACACTGTCTGAGTCCTTAGTCTCACTTGGGGGCTATTCTCCGATGGAGCGATTAATCACAGTCACTCCAAGAATCGTACCCTACACATTTGTCTTAGGAGAGTCTAACCCGGGTCGAACTGGAGTCGTCTCTCCTCCCGCGCTATTTCCTATGCCTTGGTGTATTCGAGTTCCGAAGCAACTTTCCTGATTACGCGGTATTCTTACAGACGAGCCGCCCTTCACCCGAACCATGACACAACAAGCCATAGACGAGCTGACCGCCTTACTGGCTAAGATGGAGGCCCAATTGACAGCCATCAGGACCGACCAAACCGCCATTGCTACCCGTCTGAGCGCCGTGGAGCAAAGGACTCTTAAGGTCAGGAATGAAACCGCTGGGCCCATAGCTGAACTGGTCAGCGCCGTCCGAAAACTGGAGGAACAGGTCCACTTATCAATGAACAACACTATCCACACGGAAAATGCCCGAGAATATACACCAATTAGTGAGAAACTACCAAAGGATCTCAACTTAGAAGGGTTACCCATATTCGAAGGGACGGAGGATCCATTATTACACCTCCGAGCTTTCAAACAATTCATGGCAGTCAAGGGGGTCAAAGCCGACATGTTCATCAATTTGTTTGGCGCATCCCTCAGGAAATATCCAAAAGCCTGGTTCTATAGGCTTAATGCAAAAAGATTCCCAACTTGGGAAGATGTGGCTACCGAGTTCGCTAAAAACTATTCTGATAATGCTGAACTTCAGACTACTATACGGACCCTAGAAGTCATGGCCCAGGAGCCCAAAGAAGGCTTCACCAAATACCTCCAACGCTGGAGGGCCGAAAGCGTGAAGCTGGTGGAGAAGCCCAATGAAAAAACTTTAGTTGAGGCCTTTGTCAAGAACCTCCTCCCTTCCTACCGGGTCCATCTCCGGTATGCTATCATACCCAACTTCGCCACTTTAACTGAAATGGCACTAGGGTCGAAGATGATCTTCGACATAATGAAGATCTGGGTGAAGCTTCTACCGAAGGCCATACTGGACATCCACTTGAGTCCTTAGAAGCCGAAGACTACTGACAACCTCATCCAAGAGTCTAGGTTTGGTTTAAGTCTGAGTCTGAGTCCGAGTCTAGGATATTCTACTCCTTTCAATTTCAAAATCAGAGTCAGAGTCAACTATATTCTGTCCTCTTTTCAAAATTCAATAAAATCAGCTTTCAATATTCTTTCTCATATATGCTTTCCTTATGTGTTTCCGAGAACATGATGAATTAACACAAATCCAGGTAGTCTCCTAGTTTGGGTTCAAGACGGGAGGCAAGCCCATTTCCCACAATAAACACTCATCCAATAAGACTGACCAATCCCTACCCTAGGTGTTAGTCTGACCAAAAAAAATGGCCAAAACAAAAGAGCTGGCCATGACAAAAAAAACTGGACGGAAAAATCAAGAGTCCAAGAAAAAAAAAGTCCAGGGAAAAAAGCAAAAGGCCAAAACAAAAGAAAGCAGGCCATCATCAAAAAAAAAATTCAAATGCCCATGACCGTGGTTACCTGTCAACTCAAGTGAAAAACCCCTTGGCCAAGTACGGTCAATTATCAATACTCATACCATCTTTAGGGGAGAAACAATCAAGCTGGTCAGCTAGCACCACACTTAGCCTTCCCACATTACAACCCTCAAGACCTTCTCGAGACCCAGGCTAGAGACAACCCAGAATTTTGAAGATTCAAGCTCCATAGGATACCCCTAACCATTAGGGCCAGACATGAAAATCAGATCTCGCATTATCGAAACCTATCCCGATCAAAGTTCGAGCCATTTTACTCGACTTCCCTTTTACATAACAGAATTCACAATCACCATACGCAAATCCGAGAGCAAAACTCGTTAAAATCCCCGAGAGCAAAACTCGTTAAAATCCCCGAGAGCAAAAACTCGTTAAAATCCCCGAGAGCAAAACTCGTTAAAATCCCCGAGAGCAAAACTCGTTAAAATCCCCGAGAGCAAAACTCATCAAAAACCCCGAGAGCAAAACTCATCAAAATCCCCGAGAACAAAACTCGTTAAAATCCCATCCCAATTCTTCTCATTCAAACCAGTTACCAACCCCGAACACGGGAACTCAACTTGCGGTCGGCATAGAACATGCCCAAATAGTTCACACCACCTCTGGGGGCTATCCCGGAGAATGCTCACAGTCACAGGATCAACATCCTAACTATTCTAGCCCTTTGATCAAGACATCACTGGGAATGCACCTAGCCTACACCATCGTTGTGGCTAGTTACACACAAAGCCCTAGTAAACTAGGCACCATTATATATCTTTCAATCCACTGAAATACGGCTTGGTTTGATTTCACCACACGTAAATACGTAGGCAGCCTTTCAACAGAGGCACAACCACCCACATTGACACACATTCAAAAAGCGCCATCATTCCGGTCACGACACTGTCATGTTCTCAACAGCTAGCTTTGTCGTCCTGGGGGCTTCTCCTAGGCAGAAGTTCTCCATCCACTTACATAATCCAAATACTTTCAAAATCTAGCCACCTTTCTATAGTGTGTCCTAGCACTCGGCTCAGTCAAAGACGAGAATCTGTCAGGACTCGGAGCAATACCCACTTTGGAGATGTACCCCAAAACCAAAAATTCAAAAGGAGCACTGGACTACAGCATTGTTACTGCTAAAACAGTCTCATTACAGACTATTGCAAATCCCCCATAGCACATCCTTCCCACTTCAACTTCGACCGTGTTGCCACTCGCCTAGGCTACGGGATAACGCAACTTAAGAGTCTTGTCATCTTAGGTGACCCACCCCCTACCGAGTCACTGTCTAACCCTTAGAGAGTCAAAGTCGTGTCTGTCAACTCGTCCTCTCGCGTCCAGAGTCGAGTCTATCGGTATATCTCTCTCTTCGAATTCTCATTTTAAAATTTGCAAAACTTAGCCATTTGAGAAAATCTCTTTCCTAGTCACCACGGGAATAGGAATTTTTATCATACTTCATCTAGGCATACAGGCCTAACCAGAGGATTTTAGGAGTTCGTGTCAGAATCTGATCAGGAATCAAGTCATCCCAAGCATTCTTATTTCCAAAAAATTTCAAAAAAAATTTCAGCATTTTTTTTTCCGAAAATCAATCAAAAATCATTTCTTCCCCAGCATGAGTCGGTGTTTCGCCTAGATATTGCATGCAAATAGTTATGTATCAACAGACAGGTACACCCAAGACTCCCGAAGAAATCTCAAAATTCCCCAGTGGAGAAACTCAAGCAACTTCTTTCAGGATGCATCTGTAAACAGATACACCCATAGCTTCCAAGGCAAGCTCCCGCGCAATTCTAAGACAGGATGTATCTGTAAACAGATACACCCATAGCTTCCAAGATACACCCATAGCTTCCAAGGCAACCTCCCGCTACATTATTGACATCAGCCCAGGTATGATTTCTATCCTATGGCTGGCGAGCCCTTCACGCAGGTCTAATGGACAGTAAACGACCCGACCGGAAGTCTGCCAGATCTTAATCCTTGATTGGCCTGGTAGCTACTTTGACTTTCGCCTTGTCCAAGCCTCAGTCAGAGTGGGGGCTCTGTAGACACCCACATTTTGACCGTCAGGTGTCTATAGTAGTTCCCGCCAAACACCCGATGATGATTGGACGCAAACGTGCTTTGATGGACTCGGATATGGGCTCGAAATCATGGACATTTGGTTTAGGCTTATTACGGAGTACAAATCCTACAAAACCAACCTCAAATCCAGGCCCAGTGGGTCGTTTCGAGTCAAATAAGACTAATTTGGGTCGATTCCGACACCAGGGGTAAAACTGTCTTTTAGCGACTGAGTCAAAACCCGGTCAAAAATATTCTCGAGACACACGAGTCAGCCGTGACACCTCACGTGGCTGATTCGGTCTCAAACACCACAAAAAATCAGCTTCAAAAAATATTAAACAAATCCGTTGAAGGATAGAATTCGATCTCAAGTAGAAATTCAATCCGAAAACCGAATCAATTACCGACCGAGCATCAAAATACTCGGCCAACTCCCCCCAACCAGCCGATATTCCTTGCTTCCTCCCCAAGTAACGGACTTCTCGTTCCTTTCGAACTCTCGCATTTCCTATCCAAATCGATATTTCTTGTTGTCTAAGCAAGATACCTCTCCTAAACCTCTTCGCCTATAAATGGGACCCTTCGTTCAACAACAATAGGCGATCAATGATTCCCATACATGAAATATACATCCATCATCCTCGACATCTAAAAAAAAATCATTCAAAGCAAATCCCGATATACCTCCGAAGAAGCACCGAAATACTGCCAAAATACCGACGAATCCGACCTCAAAAAAACCGGCCGAAACCCGTCCAACCACACGTCCAAAATAACACCTTAACTCATCCCGCATCATCTCGACGCTCCCAAGTTTAAACCACTGTCCGACGAGCTCCATACCGAGAAAACAAAGCATGTAGGTTGAGGGTGTAAATCAAACCCGACTCTTTCCCCTTTTCTCTTCCTTCTCCACGTTTTTTTTCTTCTTTTTCGTCGTGTCGTCGGTCGTTTCGTATTTTAATATGGGTCGTTCGTCGCATATTTTTTATTTCTAATAATCGATACTACAAAAACTATTTTTTATAACGTTCTTAAAATGCGATATCGATTCTCTAATCAAATATCGTATCTAACAAGAACAAAATTAATTAATTCTTGTTGACGCTAGTAAAATCGTTACATCTTTTTAAACAAAATTCGACGATTTTTTACGCGGAGAGAATTAACATCTTTTTCGTTCAAAATTCTTTTTTTACTTTTCGTTCAAAACAAACCTTTTTCAAAACCTTTTCTAAAATCATTCCGACTATTCGATATCGATTTCATAATCGAATATCGAGTACGACGAATATCGAAAATATGAATCGGGTATAAATTAATCCATATTTGCACGCGATTTATAAAAATTAATGGTTTTCGACAAATAAAAAAAACCCGAACAGACCGCCACGCGAGTCGTGCGCCTGTCAGGCGACTCGCGCGGTGGCCGGGTCCGCCGGATCCTTTTTTTCGTTTCCTCGCTTTTCTTTTTTATTCTTTTCGAGTCTTACATAAAAAGCGACTTTCGCGACATATTTCGATAAATGCTTTTTCGACCTTGGTCAACACGTGTTCATCCATCACGTGTCATTAAATCTTTTCCAAAATCATGCATATTATTTATTTACATCTTTATTCAATTTATTCCAACGTTACTAACTCTTTTTCTCGTGTTTGTAGCAATTTATATATTTTTTTTATAGTTTTATTCGACTAAAACGAACTTCACATGCTAAAATAACTTTGACGTTATTAGTTTAACATGCATTAAACGACTTAGCAACCCATTTATTTTTCTCTCACATATCTAGGGAAAATAATGTTTGCATATCATTCCACTATCGAACTAACGCGTGTACATAAAAAACGAACGATATCTTAGTAAAGGCCGCCAAGTGCGGGCGGGGTTGGGTGTTCTTAGTGAACTTCCCAACACGTACCCTCACCCCTTACTCAGAACCATGGTTTCCGGATGTCCGAATCCATTGGCAACGAGAGTCATTCAATACACGATATCCGATAATGTCGGTATCGGTATCAAATGCTAAGGGACGAACCCGATAAACTCTGACATCGGAAATGGGCCATATTTTGTATATGGCCCACTACGACATAGAGTGGGTTCGAACGGGCCCGAACTCCCACAAAGTTCGGTGGCGACTCCTACTTCGATTTAAAATTCAATTCGACCATCTCATATGGAGATTCATTCGCCTCCCCAAACCCGCGTGTGGCCGCGTCGGGGTGGACCTATGTCATGTCCACAATTCTACAACGGGTTCCTCTTCCCACTAAGTAGTATTTGTCAATTCACCCATGCTCACAATGCGTCGTGTGTTGTAGAACCTATTCATGAACTCGTTCTCCAAGCGATCCCAATTGTCGATGGACTCAGAATCTAAAATCAAAGGCCATGCCTTTGAGGGAGTGGACGAACTGTTTCACCAACAAGTCACCATCAGTCCATGCGTTGTTGCAAGTCTCGATAAAGTGTGCAATATGTTGCTTACTACTGGAACTTGGGAGGCTGGTAGCCTGAAGGCATGCGCATGGTATCGATCCTCTTTGCATACGACTTCACATAAGGCAGTTTGCTGGAAGCTCCGTATCTAACTGATTCTTGATAGTGTTGTTAATCAAGTCACGCAGCTGTTCTTGGGTGAGAGACTTTTCACCACCCTTCTTGCCATCATCTTTATCATCGTCATTGTTACTGTCAACTTCACTTTCGCTATCTCCATTGTGACTAGAACCACCCTTGTTACGAAGATCCTCAATTTCTTTTTGAAGGTCTTCAATCTTCTTGTTCTTCTCCTCGTTTTCCTTCATCATTTGTTTAAGGCGTTTGTTCATGTTTGTCAACTGTTCTTCAAGGGTAGAGCCACCAATGGTCATCATTAATGTAATAAGAGGGACTTCCACTTGCTTTTTCTTTGGGAAACTTTTCTTCTCCTTGCGAGGGGATGCACTGGAAGACTTCAACTCCCTGTGATTTGTCTTTGAAGGTGAAGTAGATAGCCTTACGAGGGGATGCACTTTTGAGAGATCCACTTATGGGACTCAACATCTTTTGCTCCTTGCTTGGAGATGAAGAAGCCTTGAGCAAAGCAGTAGTAGCAGCAGCAGGAATGGACTCAATGGAGTACCTACGCGGCCTTTTGGGAACATTAGCAGCGCGTAGACTAGCAGCAGCGGCATTGACCACAGCCTTCTTCGCCATTGCTCTAGTGCACACACCAGCAGATTGCATGCCTGATTTAAGAGGCTCCTTGAGGATTGGTGCATAAGATTGCTTAGGTGTGCTTGGGGTGTTTTCTGGAAAAGACATCTTCTTGTTGAAGTAGTTTTCTTGTGTAATAAAGATGAGAGGTAAAGAGTTTCACGTTGGGTTCACCAAAAATTTGTACCAACAAATTCCGTATCGCGATATTATAAATATCTGTAATACAAAACCAGAGAAAGAAATTAAGATATTAATATCAGAAAAGTTTAAGTGTTCAATTCTTTATTCTTCCTTTGATTCTACTACGTTGCTTTAGGTACACTTCAACGGTCTTCGTGGGGCGTTACTTGCTTGACTTTAGCTTCTTGGGAGGGTCGTGATGACTTGAGTCACCTTTCGATGCTTGATGTCGATTTGATTTCCTTGAGTAGGCGGCACAATTTTGTAGTGTTTGTTGCTACTTGGAAGGAAGGATACTTCGAGAATTTCATAGCTTTTGTAGTCTTCTTTTCTCTTCACTTTTTGTAGTGAGTGTGTTGTATATTTTTTTGTTGTCTCCTCAAAATGGTGGAAAAGCCCTTTATTTATAGAATTTCTTCATCCACTCTTGTTGGACTCAGAGTTGGGCTTTTTATTTGAAAGCTTGACTTTTCTTCGGGCCCAATTGACCGTTTCTTGACTTTTAGGTTAAATTTAGTCAACGTTTGACTTTTGGGTCAATTTTGACAATTTCTTAAGATTTGAGTCAGATTGACTATTGCTTGACTTTTGGGTCAATATGGAATTTGCTTGACTTTTGGGTCAATTTGACATTTGTTTGACTTTTGGGTCAGCTTGACATGCTCTTGACTTTTGAGCCAAGTATACATTTTTCTTAACTTTTGGGTCAAGTTTACAACTATTTGACTTTTGGGTCAAATAACCAAACTCGGAAATGGACCGGGCTGGTTTTCAATTTTTCGGGACAGATTAAATTAAGTCAAATTTTATTATTGACTTCGAATAATCGATTTCTTGTATTTTCAACACTTAATTAAATTTTCAGTGTCTACATGGAGGTAATATATTAAGGGGCAATGAAGGTTAAAATGTGAAGAAAATGGAGAAAGGTGATGCTAGTGGTGATATTTTATAGTGTAAAGAGAAGGTGAGAGAGTAATAATCATGCCCACGTGGGGGTAATGCATTACTTAGGGCTCGTTTGGGATGGGTGTAATGTATTAAGGGGGTAATAGAGCTAAAATGAACTAGAAAATGGAGGAGACTAGTGATGGTGCTAAGCGAAAATGGGGAAAAAGAGATCAAAATGAGATCAAAATGACCTCTTTTGGGGTAATACATTACTCCCCTCCCCCATAAGTAATGCATTACTCCCATATAGGGGTAATTGTTACCCTCTTCCCCCACTTTACACCATAAAATAGAAATACTAATCACTCTTCCTCTCCATTTTCTAGTTCATTTTAGCTTCATTACTCCATTAATACATTACCCCTATCCCAAGCGAGCCCTTAGGGGGAGATGAGATTAATGTATTACCTCCATATGGGGTGATTGTTCTCCCTCACCTCCTCTTTACACCATAAATTACAATCACTAACCACCATTTATCTCCATTTTCTTCTCTATTACGGTATTACCCTCATCCCAAACAAACCCTAACAAGAAATATTTTAATCAAGAATGGGATCGGTAGATTAGTATTGTAAGCAAATTTGACAACGATGAATACAAATATTTATCCTTAAATGTTGACTACCGATCTAAGCCGTAAAAGCCCTACAATATTTGCTATACATCAAAATATCACCAAAATAAGTACCCTAGTCCAAAATATTAGAACACGTTTAGTCGTAGATCAGCTTAGGTGACACAACAACTTAGAGGTGAGTCAATTAGATAAGAGCTCCGCCTTTAACAAACTCGGTGAGGGCCAATGCGAGGAGACCCAGCATAGCGAAGCGACCGTTCAACAACTCGGCATTGGAGTTCATGAACCCATCTGTCTTGGCCTCCGCACGCTTCCCTTTAAGCAGCGGCACAAGTGAGGCAGCTGACAACAGAATGCTGGTTATGACGAACCATTGTCCTCCACTGCCGTTGGATATCTGATCCAATAGATCTGTCCCGCTTGACAGCTCCACCGCTACTGCTGCCACAAACCCGATCATGGCTAGCCTTCCGTTGATTCTCTCGGGTGCTGGCCCGCTGAAGGCAAATATATCCCCCAGTTTTGTGCTCACCTGCACCTGCTTATTATTTATTACCTTTGGTAGAGGTTTGGGAGTCGGAGTGGGTTGGGGTGAAGAAGACAATGAGGGGTTCGCAGGTTTGGATGTCGAAGGTGAGTCACCCTCCTGCTCCTCAGCCAAGCACTTGACTACTGGAAACCCGGATTGTCGTCCAATCCGAGCGAACGAAGAGGCCAGCTTAGAGGCATGATGAGCAAAGCTGCTACCAACAATAGGGGTAACTAAGAGAGATTGCATTTGCATTGCCATTATTATTATTATTATTATTATTATTATTATTATTATTGCGTTAAATTTGGGAGTAATTAGGTAGTTATTGTTGGGATAATGAGAAAAGCTGGTATGTTGATGGATGTGTTAATTAGTGTTGTAAGTAAGCAAGGGTGAGGCAGGATGGGAATGTTTGATGAGAAATTAGAGGGAGTGAAGGATAGTATTTATAGACAAGTGAGATAGATGCATGCAATGGGTGTTATGGATACACGTAATTGTTCTTCTGATCTTACGGAAATGGCAGACGTGCATGCATGGACTTCATTATGGCCAATTGTCCGTTCTAACGCTCGACCCAATCAAAGGATGTTCAATTTGATTTTTGGGCCCGGCCGACTTTAAGTAAGTGAAGTGTCTTGATAGGTATATTGTTCATACAACATTCACAAAGACTTTTACATTGGCGCACCGGATAAAATAGTTAATTTAACATAGAAGCGCATATTTGACTCCTTCTGCTAAAGTTATCTACTTGTCTTCCAATGTCTGATTTGAGAATGCATGCATAGTGAAGTAGACTTATGCATGCATCATGCATGATTGCATGCCCCTGTATTGGACTCCACCATTTACATGTACACATTTCATTTACCACAATATCATACGTAAGTCTAAGTTAACACAAATTAAAATATGAGACAAGACTAATTGTTACTCGGTCCCTCTGCTCCGTTTATTTAATTTCCTTTTATATTCTTTGTACGAAATATTTTAATCAAAGATAAATAAATAAACAAGTCAAGGGAGAGTACATGAGAGGAGACTAATTTTTCAAGGAATTATGGTTTGAAGGTAGAATGTAGGGATGTAACTATGGAAGCATGTTGGCCACAAATTGAAATTTTGTTGTTAAGTTTTCTTTTCACTTTTGCTACGTAATAATCTCAGTGTCCAAATAAAAGTTAGTACTCCGTAGATGAAAGCAATGGGTAGAAGTTGGTGTAGTGTACAATTGGCCACCGTTGAAGTGGTGAGTCTGCTAGCGAAGGTTGAATGGTGCCAAATTCGTGATGGGTGGGATACATCAATGCAACGCCATGCTATTTACGTCCGTTGAGTGAGCTCCCTTGGATGTCGTCTTATATAGAAAAGTTAAAAACACGGAGGTACCACAAAGAAAATCTCTTTATTTATTTATATTTTATACGAGTACTCCCTGAGTCATAATAGACCATCTATGTTCTATACTTCTATTCCATCATATACTACTCGTATCATGTTTTTAGTTTTTTTATATGCTACTCCGCATGACATTTCTATCTTTTTTTACTTCTTTTTTTCCGTTAGTTGTATTGCTTATGCAGAAAAAAAGAAGGTTTGAAGGAAAGTGAGTGATGATAAGATTAATATAAACAATTAATTAAGCATAGTTGAAGCAACACAACTAACGGAAAAAAGAAGTAAAAAAAGACGGAAAACGTCATTAAGGGTAGAAGTACATGATACACTAAAAGTTTGATCTTATTGGTTTCGAGACAAACGAACACCAGTTTTGGATATTGAGTTCCGATAAAATTTCTGCTAGGCAAAACCTTGAAAAAAACTCTCCGCCATATAAATCGTTAAATGTAATTTCTCAAACTCCAGATTCCAGAGTGAATCCAAAGACCAAAGTAGTTAACTGTAAAAGCTTCCAAGATTTATCCTTGACAAAAGAAACATTTGTAAAGTCATCTACCTACTACTTCTTGTACTTCTTGACCTCTTTGATTATACCATCAGCAAGCCCATCTATGTCGTTATTTTTTCCCTAGAACTTAACAAATTCCATGCCAGGGCTCATCAAGTACCTGAACATAATGGCACGAAATCATATCATCTAAGCTCAAACAGAACGACATGGCAATGTACCCTTATTATCATCGACCAAATTTGACTTTACAGTCAACTGGTTTCTAGTTTGATCAATGTTTTCTGTTAATATAAAATCAGCAGCAGATCTTCTAAAATGATACTCCGTATAAGTCAACAACCAATGTCAAAGAAGGATAATATAAACCGAATCAAGATAGTATCAAGTTCGAACTTCAAAGAGAACAAATGACGAAAAACCGTTGTAAGGACAACCTATGCGACCATTGATTTGTATGCACACGAGACCCATTTCAAGTAACATACCTCATTTTATGAATGAGTTAATGACTTGATTCTAGTGGACAACAATCAAGTTTTGAAAGTACCCACTTGCCAAAAAAAAAAAAATTTGAAAGTACCCTCAAAAAAAAAAATTGTAAGTGGCGGACTCAAACAAACTATGGAGAACTGTCTTTGACAGACAAGATAAGAAGGAAGTGTAATGAAGACAGTTATACACTCCTTACAAACTACTCTATGAAGTGTAATGGAGTATAACCTTATAAACAGAAGATGCACACTAATAAATAGATAGATTTCATCATCAAAATTCTATCAGAAAGTAAACGATGACAAAAAAAAATTATTACAGAGGAGTTTCCGGTGTGCAACCATACTTACATGACAATCGAATGGTCAACAAGGTAATCTGAGCCTTCCTCTATTGTCTTCATACTCCCTCCGTTCCAATGAATTGTTTGCCTTTGATTTTGGCACCAAGGGAAAGAGAACCAATGAGGAAGTGACATGTGGAGCAAAGGGTCAAATTACATACAAAAACCATTCCTAAAATAGAAAGGCAAACAATTCATTGAGACGCCCCAATAAAGAATAGGCAAACAATTCATTGGTACGGAGGGAGTATAATATACTCTGTATGCACGAGCAACTTTCCGGATCTCTTCAGGATCACCAGTCAATCCAATCAACTTTGGATGGAACTCTAAAGTTTGTCAAAAAGTGTGAAAGAAATGAATAAATGGCATAAATAACACCCAGAGTATTGAAGACAGTACATAAGTTTAAAGCCCGTTTTTGACAAGTAGAAATAGAATGAAAGGGTCGGATAACATCAAGATCCAAGAGTCAAACAGTCTCTAGTGTAATACTCCTTAGTTAAGAACCACAAACAGGACTCAAAAGAAGATTTTGGTAGAGAAATTGCGTTTTAGGTTTCAACAATATGGAGAAATGTTTACAGGAAGCTGTCTACATCAGAAGTAATTGTGTTTTATGGGGTGTTGATCATGTGTGAGTGGTAGGGGTGGGGGAAAAGGGAAGGGGTGTATGAGCAAAAATTTGCCTAATGCAACTTGCTGCGCAAAAGTGGCTATGAGAAAAAGGCTCACAAAAGAAAATCTGTCTCAAAACTCAATTCCCTTCTACGAGTATTTCTTATGACAGGTCTATATATTCTATCAGGCCCCTCCAGTGTAACCAGGATGAAGTATAGACCAGCACCTTTGACATACTCACTGACTTGCTCAACATTGTCTCTTTCAGGATCAACAGATATAAAAACTGGTGTGATCTCAATTCCTGATTTTTTTTCTGCAAAAATGACTACAGATTAGTACTCGTACATTGCAAGCTAAAGGGCATAAACTTACGCCAATATGAAGCTATGTGATGGCTGCTTTAGCAATACCAGAAGATTCAGAAGATACTTCATAATAATAGGTTCATGAATTTGACACAGATTCAATTCAAAGGAAGCAAAATTGAAAGGTAAAATAAGAAGAAAAAAATATATCGGGAAACATCGATTTTTCTATGTAGCAGCACCAAATACAAACCTGAACTATCAAAAAATTTAAAATTTAAAATTATGTGCCCTCCATATCATATCCAAAAGTCATCGGATAAACAGGTAATTAAAGGATCAAGAGTTATACAAGAAAGCATATGAAATCAGTAACATAGAAACTTCAATGCAAAGAAAAGTGGAAGCTTTCGAAGACTCGGAGGGAGTTTTACGGAGTTAAAATACAGCAACTTACTTATCTTATCAACAGCAGCAGCAAGCTTTTGAAGTTCATCAGGGCAAATATCAGGACAGTGAGTGAAACCAAAATACATCACCGTCCATTTACCCAAGAAGTCTTTCTCAGTTACATTTTTCCCTTCATGGTTAACGAGCTTGAATGGGCCTCCTATAGCTGCTTGTCCCACTGATGGTCCTTGTCGTACCGAATTTGAGGCATTGCTTATTTCTGCAGGAAATAACAACAGTTGATAACTTTTCACGGATCAATAGCTGGAAGTGCATAAAGAAGGAACATACACAGATGAACATCATTTATTCTTGCCCGCTTCCACAAAAAGAAAGTGTGGGGAGGAGTAAGAGATGAACAGGAAGAAGTTCGGCACAATTTGCATTTTGTCTCAGAAAAGCAAGAGACAAATATACTAGTTTAAAATCAGGATTGACAGTAGACATACAATGCTCTCAAAGAGAGCCAAAAAGAGGAAACACTGAAAACCAAAAGCTCATTTTAACCACTATCTTTCAAATCATTAGACATCTACGTTGTGAATAAGAAGGCACGATAAAATAAGAAAATTTGTTGCAAATTATCACTCCCTCTATTCCATTTGTATCGTCCACTCTTCTCTTATTATATCTCAAAATCATTATCCTCTTTCTATATTTTTTTTGGGGTGTGAATGTAAGTATATATTAATCCAAAAAATATGTTACAAGTAAAGCTTATTCTACATGCGCAAAATCAAGCCCTAGTTAACAAACTATCAATCCATCTATCACAGTAATATTGTTCACATCTCTTCTATATATGAGGTAAAGTTGTCTACCAGGTTTCCTTAAATCACCCCCAAAATGAAAAAGAGGACGATTTAAATGGGATGCACCAAAAACATTTTACCAGCCAACATTACACTACATGTCACATTTCACTAGTAGTTATAGATTAAATTTCACTCTCTAAGATAGTGAGGCCATAGATAAACTTCACTCTCTAGTCTCTACGATAGTGAAGCTAAAAGGTTAAATTGCATTGAAAGGAGATTACTTAGCCAAGCTATAAAACCGTATCCCAACTAATTCTGTAAGAAAGCATTGTCTAACAACGACAAAACCAGCTTATCAATCAAATGCAAGTTCAAGTAAACCTCGAAAGCAACAAACAACCCTTTTATTGGTTTCGGTTTCATTAAAATTGCTCAGGTTACCTTAAAAAAATATGAACATCCTCACCCAAAAGAAACGTGGTTTCCTTATGTTTATTGAGTCTCATTATGCTCGTTGCAGTTAAAGCTGAGGGTCAAACATCAGAATTCGGTGTGCGTTCTACGATGCATAAAGTAAATTTGATCTCACAGACAAGCACGACAACTAACAGAATATAGAAAGTGTAACAATGGCCAATATTAAACAGGCATTCCCAAACTCACAGACATACGGAGTATGGATTAGTAGTAGTTTTCTACCATACAGTTATCCATCACTCCAACTTCACTCAGTCACTCTCAACTACGGAGTAAATCTGAACTCTATATCAGATCAGCTATATTGTACCTAATCAATTACTATTCATTAAGGTCCAAATGTACTCTATTTTAAATGTGACTAAGCCTAACTCATTCCAATTACCATAATCAAACCATAACTCGGACCCAAAATTTCACCAACTCACCATAGTAATCTATCTACCTTCAATATGACGCTTCTTTTCTCGATCATAATAGAATATAAGGCCTGCTCCCGTCAAAAGCAACAAAAGGAAGCTCACCCATGAAACAGGCTGCAAATAACCACAAGAAAAGCCACCTATCACTATTCTCACTCACTGCTCAAATAATATAGGGCATCAATATAAATCAAATCATCAACGAAAGTCACAATTCAGCATAAAACAGATTCCAACAAATAAGCTACAAATCTACTACTACTAGACGAGCATGTTGCAAATGGTGCAAATAGTACAGTACTCCGTAACAAACTCAAAATACAATCAGTTTGCGCATCGCTCTTTACAGTTAGGGCTATCAATTACGGAGTACAATTCAATTCATCTACAATCAAGGAAAAATCATTAAACTCAAAATTAGAAAGAATAACAACCTCTTCAATTTCAGAATTCAAAATTTCAAAAAATATGCAATCAAATGGAACACGTGAAGTAAGATTCGCCAGATTTAAGGATGGATCAATATTACCGAACCGCGAACAGGTTTTCCGGCATCGCCTTGAAAGTTACCGCCATCACCGGAGGACTGCGAGTCTTTGGACTCAACCGGTTGCGAGCTACCGCTACCGCCATCGCCGGAAGACGGTGAGGTTTTCGACAGCGACGGCACCGTTGATGATTGAGCTCCGGCGGTGAAAGTGCAGAGAAACCGGTGGTATAATCCAAAGGACTTAACTTCTTGATCACGCAATTGCAAATTCACCTGCAAAATGGAAGGTCAAAATCGACGAAATGCGAAGGAGAAAGGAAATGCAGTGGGGAGAGAGAAAAAGAGAGGACCGAGGGGAGAAGAGGAGGTAGGCGACGAGGGAGAGAGGAGGGGGGAAACTGAGGGGGGTCAAGTAGTGGCGAGGATGAAGAAGTGAAGAAATTGCAAGGTTGAAGGAAGTTGATGCGAAGGAAGATGCGGCGAAGATTGGAGCTTTTAGATATGGCGGTGGTGGCAGCCATTGTTGTTGCTTTGAGCTTTAGATGGAGAAGATGGTTTTGTAAGGGTTTAACAACCGCGTTGTTTTATTTGTTTCCTTCGCTAGTCGCGACTCACTTCCGCTCTTTGCTTACCGCAGATGCTGAAGTTCGTCATATGGAGTGACATACCGTCTAATTGACCCGGTCCAAATTACCAACAACATAAATACAAATATTTTTCGATGGTGCCCATGTAAATACAGTACTCCCTCCTATCCCCAATTTTTTTGGGGGAGAGATTAAAAAATAGGTAAAAAGTGAGGTATAAAGTGTGAGAGGTGGGTTATGAAGTTAAAAGGTGTTGGGATTAGGTGTGGATGAAAAGAATAAAGAATTGGAGAAAGAATAAAGAATGATTAAAAGTACATCCAAAAGCTGGAAGAAGATAGCGATACGAGGTCATGCCGAATTGTCAAATCAGGTCTTGAGATCCCTAGTTTATAAGAGAAATTGTATTTTTTGGCTTTTAATAGATTTGTTTGCGGTTATAGGTATTCAATGTAAGTGTCGTTTGGCGTTTTATTAATGAATTATTCTTTTCTTCAAAAAAAAAAAAAAAGTACACAAAAAAGGAAAATGGGAAGAAAACCAAACTAAACTCCAAAAGAAAAGTAGAAGGAATACTTTATAATTTTTGCTAATGTAAAATGAAAGATATCGCTAGTGTAAAACGCGTCTCGATAAATGTGCCAAAAGGAAATGAGACGAGTGAATTTGAATGGAGGGAGTATTGTATAAATGTACCAAGGAGATGCAATTTGGGCCCTCCAAGCTGCCCACCATAATATTTTGGGCAATTTTTCATCTTTTGAGCCAAGTGTTGTCCTGCCGAACAGCATTTAAGCAGGTCTAAATGCATCATAGAACATTAGAACCATCCTTGATATGGATAGAAGTCCCTAACACACTCGATCTATCTTTTTGCACAAACAGACGTTCAATTGTCTCTCTGAAACACAGATCGAGCACATTGAATAATAACGAAGACCAGTGCGTTAATTCAACCAGAACAGAAATAACAAAGAGTCCGAGCTAACGTAAAATTAACTCCGTAATCTGAAAAAGGGGAAAAAAGTGGCTCGCAAATGTAATTTAATTATCACATGACTGTTATCATTACAAGAGAAAGGTAATGTCTAACTTAAATTTATGAAGGCAAACATATATCCTAGACAAATACATTGCCCAGGCTCAGGTCAAATGTACAATGTTCCTGCTGATATATTGCAGGATGATGCAACCTTCTATTCCCACTTCATGTCATTAATCTCGATTCTTCAAATTCTGCACGAAGGAAAAGGAGACATCAATGGCCTCCCATTTTCGGTGTTCACATTCTTGGATGAGGAAAAAAGTTTTTAAAGAAAAGAACATTTGTAGTGAAAAGAAAAGCAGGCAAGAAAAAAACATTTGTAGTGAAAATGTAGTGTTCACAGACCTCCTGAAAGCTCTTGGAGAAGTCCTTCATAACATCTTTCTTTTCACTAACTGGACAAATTTCAAGAGTTCAACATATCAGGGAAAAAATAGCAACATTGGAAAAGCAACAAGCACAAAAGGAATTCTAACTATACCAGTTTTAGAAAGGTCTTCAATTTTCCGAGAGGTCCTGACTGCAAATCTTTGGAAAGAACGGCTGCAATACTCAAAAATCAGATCAGGTTAAAGAATCTCTTGCTTATTATTGGAACATCATCAATCAGAAATAATTAAAAACTGTGCGTAGACACGGGTTTTGCACTAGTAAATTAATAAAGTAGAGATATTAAAACAGACAGACACCCGTTCTTGCTCAAGACTCAAGAGTACAATAATCCTCAAAAATAAGTAAAAATTTAGTAGAGCCCAACTTTAGCTGCAACCATAACATGTTAAGGTTGTTAGCTAGTATTAGGAAGGCATCTTCTTTAACTCTTGCTTCAATGGAACGAGCCATTGAGGAACAAAGACATCCTAATGGCCAGAGAAGAAGCAAAGCCCACCTTAAATTCTACAAACACTCAAACAATGCCCTCTTCCCCTTAAAAACAAAACATCACACCGGGATAGGAGCGCACAATGACAGTAAATAGTGTGAAAACGGCACCGAGTTTTTACAATGACAGGAACTTAAACATAGCAATTCCACTTGACAATCAAAACACGTGAAGTAGTACAAGGACATCTAGTACTACCACCAACGACAAAGCACTATCTTAGTACAGAAATTCGAAGGAGGGTTCAAGACATGGAGGTAATCAACTTTACTTTGTTTAAAAAGCATAGGATGAGACCCAAATGACAATCACATCAGAAAAAAAATTGCATTTAAGAGACTACATTTTCAGCATAAACCACGTACTAACAAGATTGCACTCGCTTCATCTTATTTTCATTGTCATCCTTCAATTACGGAAAGATTTATGGAAAACATGGTAAAATATTCACCTTATGCTTGAATTTAAGGGATTCAGCCGATATTACTGTGGTGGAGATAATGGTAGTTAATTACTTAAGGGCAATAAGGGATGATTAAACTTACAAAATTTCGAAAGGGAGCAACAAATTTGGAATAAAATTTGAAGGGAGGAGGATAATGAAATTTTGGGACGGAGTGAGTAAGAAAAAATAATCCCGAAATATCTAAGAACCCTTGAAAATTAAAATTATTAAAATTTTCTCAAACTTACTAGCTGCAGTATCATAACACTGCCGCACTGCAATAGTAACAATGTTAAAAGCTTGAGACACTATTTTGCTTCAACGAAAGCACAAATCAGAAAGACAAATCCTGATGGCCAACCAGTTAGAAGCGCTACTGAGAGACGAATGCAAAACTACCTATATAGATCCTCGTACAAGCAAATATAAGCACGATAACAAGATACATTGAGTAAAGTATAGATTTATGAAATACTCCGTACTAGGGAAACAGCATTAATACGGGTGTAGACTATGAAGTCGTTTGGCTGCCTCACGGGAATTAGAAAATCCCATGAGTTGTTATTGGTTACCCCAAATGGTGGAATCATTAGGTAAGTAAGATGAAATACGAAAAACTCGCTCGGTCCCAAGGTTTAAGATATGGTTATCGGAAAGAAGATGATATTGAAAATTTGGGATGGGGGGTAGTGCAATAAAATTGGGACGGAGGGAGGAGCAATGAGGTCGTATACGGAGTAATCGGGATGGGCAATACAAAATACAAAATCCAAGACGCGGCACAATCAAATTCTAGTTTTATTTTTTCTGGGGGATATTTGAGCGGGAGATGGGATTATGATCTGATCTAATAACATCGGATACAAGAAGAAACAAGAGATTTAAAAGGGGAGAAATTGATAAATGTCGTAGGTAGGTAGGTAGGTACCTACCTATTAGCGAGACTGTTGACGAGCACTTCGTTGATAACGTAAGACATAACTCTGTGCATAAAATTACCTCCTGCCATTGTTTGCGCTGCGTAAACCTAAATAAAAACAAAAGAAACGAAATTGGGGAATTGAATATGAATTGGAAATAGAGGGTGAAATTGCAGGACTAATTGATCAAAAATAGTTGGAGGAATGAATGAATTACCTTTACCTGTGAGAGAAGATAACGAAGAACCCTAGCCTGTGGAAGGAAGACTCTAGAAGGGGCAGCGGAAAGAAAGGAAAGGAAAGTACTCCGTAAATGTTTCCTAGCCTTGGATATGGACTACGGTTTACGGAGGAGCCAACATCTCTATGGGCCTGCAGCCTACAATCTGGATACTTGTAGTTGTGTCTTATAAGATCAATCTAATTTGACAAATTCTTCTTTGCAACGAGAATATCCGTCACAGATGTATTACGGATCAAATAATACTCACTTTGATAGATAAAGATAAACTCGTGTACTACTTTTTAATTTGTCTTTTCTAACCAAGTGATGCTATATGACCCGTCGTCGATTTGATATCCGTCATAAGAAAGATTTACTCATCTGATTAAACAGTGTACGATGTACCAACCACGAAATTTTTTTTAACAAAAAAAAGAAATCAAACACTATTTTAATTATCTTCCTTATTTTATGTTGGGTTGACAATTTTATGGAAGAGTTACTTATTGTTTATGTGGATTTACCTTTCTTAAAATTCTCGTAAATTTGATTGCTCTATCTCCCAAATTTGTTATGCAGTAGGCACACCGCACATCGGCTAAATTGTACTTCCACTACTCACTAACATTTTTTCACTTTCGCTAAAAGAAAATTCCACTAAGATTTTGACATTTTAAAATTTTACTTATTCATCAAATATACTCTCTTTCTATTAGTTACTTTTTGTAATTTGACTTCTTCAACCCCTCCCAATAATTTACCACCTTTCATTATCGATTTCTTAATCAATGTGTCATTTGAAAGTGATAACTCCGTTATTGACCGCATTTCTACGCCTTTTAGACGTTTATTTAGTCTCGATTTATCGCATTTTCTTAGGCATTTTGGCTCATCTCATCTATCTTTTGTGTTACATGGGTTTTTGCGTTTGTCGTTTGTTTTTAGGCATTTTCGTGTCGAAAACCATGAAACTCGAGCATGCCCGAGTAAAAGGAGACTCATGAACCGAGTTCGAGCCCAAACAAGCACGTAGAAGATAAAAAACGAGAAAATATGGGAAGAATGAGTTAAGCACGGTCGACCGTGCGTAACTCCAGCAGGGGAGTGTCTACCGTGCGTAACTGACCGGGCACAACGCACCAGCCGTGCGCAACTCCAGTTTTATATTTTTCTCCGTTATCGACTCGGTTTTTGTGTAACCTAATTAGGACGTATAAATAGCCTAATTCTCACTTTGGCCTCCAAGCTTTAGTCATTTCCTAGATCTACTTTTGATTTCTTGGGTTTTCTAGAGACGATAAACCTAGTATTTTAAAGCTATTCTACTAGATTTGAGTCCTACATCAATGTAAGTAAAACTAATAGGAGAATGTAGGCTTCTAAGAACAAGTTTCAAGACTAGGTTTTCGAAAAAATTTAACACTACCCTAAGACACACTAAGCTAGACACTAATCACATAAAAATAAGGAAAAACAAACAAAACAAAACACAAGAGTACCAATATCCACACGCAAGCAAACAACCACCAACTCAAATGTTCATCATGAACCTCCAATACAATCAAAATCCAATTCTCCTTCAACAAGTATAGAAAAGAGAATAAGGTAGAAAGAATATACTAGAGCGGTCTTCCTCCATTTACCTTAGATTTTGATTAGTGGCGTCCGACGGGTTGTTTACCTACACAAAGGAAAAATGGGAACAACACAAGAAACAAATATATATACACAAGCTACAAGCTATACTAAAATAAACTAGAAACAAAGTATTTTTGAATTTTTGAGAATTTTGAAATAAGAACGAAAATAAGACTTCTCCCCACACTTGAACCTTGCATTGTCCTCAATGCAAAGTGCAAGATTGAAAGTACCTAAGGGACTAAAAGAAAAACTAAGAAAGTCTAAGAAAAATAAATTAACTAAGAAAAACTAAGAGAAATAAATGAAAATAAAAAATTTGGATTTTTCAAGTGGTGTTTTAGTGTAATCATGTCACTAAAGCACCGGGAGCAAACTCTTTGGATTTTTCAAAAGGATTTTCGGTGTAATCACATTACCAAAAATCCGGGAGCACAATTTTGGATTTTTCAAAATGGAAGTTCGGTGTAATCATATCACCGAAAATCCGGGAGCAATCATCTTCCTCTCAACACTCATCACTAACAAATTACCAAGTTACCAAGTACAAATGCACCAATTACAAAGTTCACCAAATCATGATATTTTCATCAAAAGTTCACCAAATCTCAAGTATAAACTCACATCCCAACCATCACCACCAACACCCTCTAATTTTCACCACCACTCTACTCCACCCCTCACTAGGGTTGTGATCGAGCCGAACTATACCGAATAATGTCATTATTTGGTTTGAATTGAAATTTTTTCGAGCCGACGTTTGATTTGGTTTGATACCGTCGAATAATGAAAATCGTTATTTGATTTGGTATTTGATTTTTCGAATCGAATAATCGAATAATATTTGATTTGATCCGAGAAAATAAAAAAATAAATAGAAGCACAAAATGAATCGACCTTAAATATAGGTACTATTCTTACTATGGTGACATCAACCAACTAATTCAACAAGCAATCTCAAAAACACACCATTTTGGAAAACAAAATAATAAATCTACACTAGTGTAATACCCGTGAATAAATTCACGGGTAGTTGATCCGTTATTGTTTACATACATGAGTGAAATTATTAGCATCGCAGTAATGAATTTAGCCTGAATCCAAAGTGTTCCCATAGTGTATGACATTGCTATTAGACACGTCACAACTTTACCTGACCCCCTTGACACATTTTGTAGAACCATGAGCCGGTTTTTCCAACTTACAATCCGTTTGACATGAACCCAAAATGACCCGTTAATTTAGGGTCGAAACCTGACACAACCTATTCGACTCCTTAGATCAAGGATAATTTATTAAAATTACTACAGTAAAATATTACTGTCCTTGTAATATTTATAATTTATGCTGTATATTACATTGATTTATAATTAAATAATACGGAGTATTACTTTTAATAATTTAAATTAGAAACATGCACAAATATTAAATTTAATATAGCACAATTTTTTAATCATTTAGTAATAAAATAAATTTAAATATTGAATTTAATATTTTTTTTTATTGTGCAATTAATTGCCATGCATTCATTTTCAATAAGAACATAAGTGTGAATTTTGATTATACTATACCTATACATTTTAACAATCAATTAGTCTCATGTGAGACCGTCTCACACAAAATTATTGTGCGACTAACTACAACAGACTAATAACCAACTATAAATTAATTACAAAATAAAGCGTGTCATACATATTTCGTACTTAATAAAAAAATTATATTTCGGTACTACGTATTACCAAAGACAAACCACCCGCACTTCTTTGTCTCACACGCCTCAATACGAATGGACACGTTTTTCCATGGATACGTAGAATACGCTGAAGTGTTTGTAGTATATTATAAGTCCATCGACACCATTATATAGCGTTATATACCCGTGATACATCACGGGTTGAGCAATTCTTTTGTTAGCGAGAATTACTTGAGCCATTATAGATGCAGTAGGCACGTCACCAATGCAAAATAAATAAATAAATCTTTTACTCATAGTGACACGTAAAGAAATGACGATGTAGCAAATATCAGACATATAATCATTTTTTACCCGTATTTTGACCAAACACGGTCCATGACCCGTATAATCCGATATAAATTTGACCGACCCGCATTCGACTCAATTGATGACTCTATCTCTCCACCCAACTCTTTTGACAGGTATAATTAATGTAAATGAGTAAACGGATTAAGAGTATTGACTCCATTGACTATGAATTTGAAAACTTCGTGAGTCACAAATAGTTGTATCTCTTAAAAAAATACATACCAGAAGATATATATATAAAAGCAAATACCAAGAACTGTGTTCTATTATGAAACAATACGTTTTGAATTTTATTGTTGGACACGGAGTGATATGTACGAAAAGTGGAATGACATATATGTCCAAACAAAAATTCTGACTTTTAAGAACCAAGTTAAAACATTATACCCACTGGGTTGCTTTTCATTGCAGATATACGATGATATTTAAAAGTAAACTTGATATGCACTAATCACTCATTCCTACTAATGTTTTAGTTAATCCATAAAATACAGCTTAATTAAGGCTCTTACTTTCTTTCTAATGAAATTAGTTTTGTAACATCGAATCAATAGTAGTTTTGTAAACCAATGTATATCATTGAAAACCAAAACTGTATTAATGGCCAATTGAAAAAATTGATCAATATTTACTTCATTTTCTATACAATTATTATTAATGCATAGACGTGATTAAACTTAGACGTGATCCATGCGTTTTATATCATTATATTTTACATAATGAATACTCATTTATAAAATTTACTATATATTAGTGAGATAAGAAATTACAGAAGTTATTATTTTAATATTTTAAATTTCTACAACCAACTTGAAGAATTCTTTATAAAAAAAACTGTCGTGCGTAGAAGTAAACATTGATTGAAAATATGACATTTATGTTTCATTGGCGAAACGATACGTATGACATTTTGAAAACTATCATTCACATTTCGATAATATTATGTCTTTAAGAACCGAAACTGTAAAAATATACTCCCCAATAAACAAATCAATTAATATAACCATGTTCAATGTCATTATTATGATTTTGGAAACACTACGTCTTCATGAGATAGAGATAATACAGACAACTTATCGGAAACACTAAATTCAAACGAAAGGACGAAGGATTCCCAGTTTGATACCCGTTGTCATTAATATTCACGGGTTGCTACATTTTTTCATTACAAAAGTAAGGAGCCAAGTTCGTCACTTGTTATGCGAAAGAGTGTGATCATCCGTCCGCATGTCATTAGGTGTATGAAAGACCGTTTAACATAGAATACGTTGAAGTGTTTGTAATAGATGACCATGAACAACCTAATATACCCGCAGTAGATTATACAAATCAGGTTAATTAAAAATATAACTATTAATCATTTCAAAAAAAAAAACTATTAATGAATTATTCTTCTCGTTAAAAGAAATATATATAAACAATGAATCACGTTAACTGAAATATACTCATAGTAGATTATAAAAATCATCATGTTAATTAAAAATATAAGCAATTAATCAGGTTAATTGGTTACATTAATAACATGATTGGAAAAGAATTCAACTTAACCACTCCCTCCGGTTTAACATGATTGGAAAAGAATTCCAAAGAAACAGAGGGCCTATAATTTAGGCACTTTTGACAATTAATTAGACCACCTGTGGACTTATTGAGTGTTTATTAATTGACATATCAACCGATCGAAATATACAGACTAATTTTGAAAATATACATGACAATGTATCATATGTATGTGATAAATTGTAAAAAACAAAATACATAGTGGTAATATGTAATTATCTCAAATATTACTATACAAATTAAGCACAAGAGAAAAGTATTACCCACTAGATTTGCCTATTGAATGAACACAAACCGTCATGCGTGACTAAAAATTCACCATTGCACTCTCATCCCATGTCTTTAATCACCTTTGAAAGCTCAAGAAAACCACCAAATGCATCCACAGTTTTCGAAAAAAAGGGAAAAAAATGGCGAACATAATACACACCAGTTTGGAATCAATAATAAATATTAGGATGCGAAATCCTAATCTATACTTCTTATTACCGATGGTTTAATGACAGTGGTAGTTCAAGATCTACAGACTACAAAATGGTGATATAATTTGGGAGTAATTGTTTATGAGGATGAAGGTAAACAGATCTGTATATTGTTTATATGCTCCATGTGTGGTTGAATTCGGTAGTTTTAAAAAAAAAATCAAAATGTTAGCAATATCTTTACACAATTGCGATTTTCTGAAATACTGTGTGTCCTGTTCCCTGATTGATTTATTGCTATGCTTTGTTGCAACTTGTTTCTCACACCTATTTCCATTGTATTTTGATGGTTCATTTGATTAGACTGCATCACCTTAAAATGGCTACAAAATGGTTCTACAATTGATTGTCATCAACTATGAAAATTATGAAAACGTGTATGCCTGCATCTGCTGACTGAAGGACCAATGCATCCAAGAACTCTATTGTAGATGCCTAGGTATTGACTGGATGCCTGCATCCAAGATCTGGGTTCCATTGACGGGATAAATTAGGGTATTAATTTCTGTGTACAAATTGCTTACAATTCATGAGGGGTATGAATTAAATAGACTATGTCTTTGTTTGGAATGTATACTCTTTCATATGAATTGTAAGTAGTAAGGTTATAACATGTTATGGTAACATTATTAGTAGGATGAATACCTGATGACAGTTTTTGTGTTTCTGTTGCTTCAACATCAGATTGTTGAGACTAAAAGTTGCGAATGTTCACATGTTGATCTCCTTTGGGGGGCTCTCTGGTCGATGATGGTATTGGTAAGATCCAGTAACCTGTTGACCTATAATAATTCAATAACTTAATTGTAAGTAGGAACGAAGGACAACATGCTTCTTCCTGCATGTGCTAAAATCTCATGGACACCATTTACAATTTTAGTTTAAGGGATGGATGATATGAATTACTCTTCCAACCTGCAGAATCATGCTTTTGAAAACGTTTACTCTTCTGGTTAGAGGGGGATGATATTCAACTCCCATGGATTGTTTCGGTGGGTGAAATGTTGGTGAACATATTGGCTGCCATCACATGAAGAAGGTAAGTTACAAATTATTAGTAGTAATTTTCTACAGATGGTAAGCTAAGAACTGTTAGTTGACTGAATACCTGATTCATTTTGTATTTCGATTGCTTGAACACAATCTTTAAAAAGTGATGTTTTATATATGAAGCTTGAAAAAAAGGCAAAACACGATGATTCAATTTGAAAATCGCAGGAAGGTTTTATAGCCAACATCAGAGGCTCACACGAAGTGATGTTCAAAGTAGACAAAGAGCCGTGAAGTGATTATTGGAGGGATGAGCAGCCAAATTCCTAGGCAGCATTCAATAATGAAGTTCCTTAAGAATGGATGCACACGTTTATTCGGGTAGTTTCATCAATTCCCTAAGATAATTAAGGAGACAGATTGAATTTGTATTGGAATGTGGAGGTGAAGTAATTGCTGCTTTGAAAATGCTAATGGTGATTAGTGCCAATTTAGTAATGGATGTTGGAATTGAGGCGGGTGATTAATGGATGTGTGTATTAATGGCGGGTGTAGTAATAGTAATGAATGCAGTGATAATTAA
Organism: Agrostemma githago; assembly: GCA_958450325.1. Taxonomy (NCBI): domain Eukaryota; kingdom Viridiplantae; phylum Streptophyta; class Magnoliopsida; order Caryophyllales; family Caryophyllaceae; genus Agrostemma; species Agrostemma githago. The sequence continues at coordinate 7,483,941 of OY288239.1, forward strand.
ATGCAGATGTGACTTTGTATTACTAAACTATACTAACTACACTATAAACAACAAAGTGTAAAAAAAAGGCTCAATTTTGAAATGCAGAGTGATGGAGGGTGCCACATAATGGTTTTTGGACCTTGAATTTATATAAAGAAGATATATTACAGTAGCTTAGAGTTATGGCCTAACTTCTCAAGCAAGCTAACCAACAATAAAGTCCCTACTTTAGTATCTATTACTCACTCTGTATCTATATGTTCGTCCACTTTATTAATACATGGGTGGAGTATTATATAAAAAGTGGACGAACATATAGATACAGAGGGAGTACAATATAAATTCATTCAAAAATATTAAGTTTATCAATCAAATCTAGTTTCAAGTTCTTCTTTTCTTCTTAGTGCTCGAAGACTATTGCTTTTGCAAATTTCTTGGTGTCTTTTAGGATAAATTTTCTAAATGAACCATGAACCGAATATTATTCTTGATTTGGTTCGAATACCAAATTATGATTTGGTCCTATATTTGATCGCCCAAATCGAATACGAATCGAGCTTTTTTCGAGCCGAATTTCACGAATTGGATCGAATAATTCGGGTCACTCACAGCCCTACCCCTCACCACACCATACAACCACTCTACTCCACAACAATCACCAACACACCCCAAAGCCACCTCCCCACACTAAAACAAAAGCTAGAATTTCATTGGGGAGGGGGGAAGCGAGAATAGAAGTTATCAAAAAATGAATTGAAAGATGACTCAATTCGATTTATTGATCTCATTGCTTGCTTCTTCATGTTGTTGTCGGGATGTTGTCCGGAGCTCTTCAATGGACCTCCAACTCTCCTCGTGATTAGAGGTCACTAGGTCCGAGAGTGTGTTGAGTTGGAAACTAATTACGGACATGTCCCAAGGAGCATAGCTCGGTTGTTGATATCCTTGCCCATACCCAAATGGTGGTCCTTGACCATACCCGAATTGTTGCCCTTGGGCATACCCAAATTGTTGACTGACACTTAATGAAGGGCCGGATTGGTGCATAGATGAGCGGGGTGGCTCAAGAATTCGACCCTCGTCCTCTTCCTCTTCCTCATCGGCCTCATAAATGATGCGGGAAGGGTCATGACCATAATTGGCGGGAGTCCATTGGGAGTAGATGTCCCTACGAACATATTCATGCATTCTCAAGGGCATGCTCCAATTTTCCCGTATTGAAATTTTGACATAAGGCTTGTTCGGGAGCATAATGGAGCGAGGGGGATGATGAAAAATTGAATTCGGGCGACCCCATCGATTGTGGAGGTACAAAGTGAATTGGAAAGGTAAGAGGTGTCAATGTAGATGCTACCTATGACTCTAGGTTCCGGTTCTCTAGTCATCCCTACACCTTGGACAATCAATGTCACGAGACCCCCACACACTATCGTTGGAGGGGTGACTAGTGTCATGGAGTAAATGTGCGTGACTACGGCCTTGGTAAAGTCTAGATAGAAGCCGATTGTTCAACACTTCCATGAGTGATTGAAGTGCTATAGCACTCACCAGTGTTGGGATTCATATGGAGCGATAAGAATGTTCGAAAATAGGCGCAACACATAGCGGAGGACGGGATTACGTACCGCACTAAGTGTTGTTGACCTAGCCTCGTAAGGTTGACCCAACCTAGATATTTCCTCGCAAAACTCTTTCCTTTCATTAAGTACCGCCGTTTTTCTAGAGGTCTTTCCTTTGGCAAGGTGGATAAAGTTTATACCGAGCACTTGAGCCAACCGTTCTAGGCTTAAGGTAATTTGGTTACCCAAGATTTGGAATGATATGGATAGGTTTGAGCCCGAAGTATCGATGGTAAATGTGGCTAGAAATTCACAAGTTAATGACATATATGAATAAGCATGTATGAATCCTATTGGACAATTGAACCGATCAACTAAAGCATCAAGGTCATCATCAATGCCCATAGCTATTGTAGTCTCTCGGTGGAAAAACCGAGTGAGTTCGAATCCCGCTTTGAGAAGTGACTTGTACCTAGCACGCTGTTTCCCTAGGGGAAAACTCACATTGTCACACTTGTATTTGTATAAACTCACTTTTTGCCTAGTGAGGACGGGATTAGAGGAGGAAGAAGTGTCCATACCTGGTAATGGTCTTTTTGGTGCCATGAATGAATATGAACCAATTTGCTAGATAGGCAAAGGAGCTCGTGTCAAACCCGTCTTCAAACTGTAGCCAACCCGAAATTTTGTTTCTACCCGGAACCTACACAAAAAGGTTTCAAAATAATCACAGCGGTCCAAATAGCCTTCATTCAAAAGATGAGTTGATTTGAAGGTGAGAAAGTGGGCTAAAAATCAGATCTAGGAATTTTTGTGTTGGTGAATTTTTGTTGTTTAAGTTGGGTTTTGTATAGTAGAGAATGAAGAGGAGGCAATAAGGAGGAGAATAGTGCAAAAATTAGGGGATTTGGGTTGATTTTGGGGATTTTATGGGAAAATAAGGTGGAGCTTTAATGGAGATGGGTTTGAAGGTATGAAGATGGATGTTGGGGAAGATGAAGATGTGTTTGAAGGTATGAAGGGTGTTGTTATTATGTGGTAGTATTAGTAAAAGTAATAATAATAATAATAATAAGGATGGGTAAATAGTAGTGTTATTAGTGAGAGAGGAAGGAAGGGGGGTCGGGTATGGTAGGTAGTAATATTTTTTTTTATAATTACGCACGGTCGACCGTGCGCAATTCATGCTAACGTTATTTTCCTAAATTTCTGATACCAAGTCCTCCAAATCGATCCCAAAAGTGCACCAATCCCTCAACTAAGCTCCCAAAGACGATATAAATCATCACAAAAAAGCTCCTCCAAGAAAATCCAATAAGAAGAAGTAGAAAAATATCAAGAATCGGGGTTGCCTCCCTCGAAGCGCCTTTGTTTAAGGTCGTTGGCTCGACCGAATTAAGTTGTTGACAATATACAATAACAATATCCTTAAGAATAGAATTAGGGAAGTTTGAGGGAAGCAATCTCCCTTTGAATTGGTTGGCTGGCAAAATAATGCTTAAACCGGCTACCATTAACTTTAAAGGTCTCCTCATTTCCTTTTATCTCCACTGAGCCATAGAGAAATACTTTTACTACCTCAAACGGTCCGACCACCTTGACTTGAGCTTCCCCGAGAATAATCTCAACCATGAATTGAAGAGGAGAACCAACTCGCCTTCCTTGAATTCCCTCCGTACTAAATTCTTGCCATGAAATTTCTTAGTTTTCTCTTTGTAAATCTTTGCATTTTCATATGCATGGAGACAGAATTCATCAATCTCATTTAGGTTGAGTAACCTCTTTTCACCGGCTTTCTTCAAATCCAAGTTGAGATGCTTGATTGCCCAATAATAAGCCTTGTGTTTCATTTCAACGTGAAGACCAAGATTTCCCGTATATGAGACGGAATGAAGAAGTTCCGATCGGAATCTTGAAGGCCGTGCGATATGTCCAAAGGGCTTCATCAATTAACGATGCCCAATCCTTCCTAGATCGGTTGACCGTTTTCTCAAGAATCACCTTGATTTCACGATTGAAAATTTCTGCTTGTCCATTTGTCTGCGGATGATATGCAAGGCTCTTCTTGTGTTGAATCCCGTATTTCTTGAGCATGGTGGCCAATGTTTTCTCAAGGAAATGAGTACCTCTATCACTAATCAAGACCCTTGGGACTCCAAATCTCGGAAATATTGTCTTAGTCAAGAGCTTCATTACCGATTTTGCATCACAAGTTTTATTGGGGATTGCCTCCACCCACTTACTCACATAGTCCACCACTACTAAGATATACTCGTTCCCATATGAGGAGGAGAAAGGACCTTGGTAATAATTGTATATGTTTTGTGGTCTAATACAAATCTTTTGATTTGGTAGTGGTTCGGAACGAAGAATGCTTATACGGTTGAAGAGATGAATGAAGTTCAAGATTTGTAGGCTACCTATTTTATGAAAATCATCTTTAGCTTGAATTGGTCGTAGATATAATATTGGTATATATCGTATGAATTAGAATATATGGATTTTCTTCTATATATATTTTTGAAAGAACGATCGCTCCTACTACTTGATTAGTTCGGCATTATTGCTTAATGCACTACTTGATTAGTTCGGCATTTTTGAAAGAACGATCGCTCCTACTGTGTATTTAATTTTGGGGTTGTGCATGATTATTAATGTAACGTACACCATATGTAATTGGATGGATTTTATATATCATATATACATTATTATTAGTTAATTGTTCGTGGTTGAGATGTGATTATTGGTGCGAACTATTTACTTTTGTAGTTGTATAAGATTATTTATGTAATGTTATGGTTCAATCGTGGCATATAAGCTACAGTAGCTATATTATTGTTTTAAAAAATAACTTTTTACAACGGTCATTTGTATTGACTGATGCTAATTTATTACCACTTCAAGCAACGATTATTGATGTCAACCGATGCAAAATGTATACTTTTTGCAACGGTCAAAATTAATAACTGATGCAAAATGTACACTTTTTGCAACGGTCACCCTTTACAACCGTTGCGATATATGAACTTTTAGCAACGGTTACCATTTTAACCGATGCGAAATGTACATCTTTAGCAACGGTTATTTTATTTAACCGATGCAAAATATGTTTTTGCAACGGCTTTAGAACCGCTGCGATAAGTGGTGGACCTATTGCAATCCCGCGGAATAGAACGATCAACGACCGTTGCGATATGCAGTTTTTGACCGTTGCGATATGTAGTTTTTGTACTAGTGCATATCGTGGAAAAATTTCTTCTTCTTGTGAGAGTCATAATCTTGAGGCACAATTCTCGACACGATATAATTCACATAATCGGCATGCCATGGGAATTCTACCATCGATAGTGCTAGAAGGTGATCATCACGAAGAGAATCATTGATAGGAATTTCCGGATCACGGTCATCGAGCACTAGACGAGATAAATGGTCGGCAACCACATTTTCCGTACCCTTTTTTTCTCGGACCTCAATATCAAACTCTTGGAGAAGTAGAATCCACCGGAGTAGACGAGCTTTAGAATTTTTCTTGGCCATCATAAGATATTCCAAGGCCGAATGGTCGGTGTGGACGATGACTTTTGATCCAACAAGGTAGGATCGGAATTTCTCCATGGAATATACCACCGCTAGAAGCTCTTTCTCGGTGGTGGTGTAGTTTGCTTGAGCGGAATCGAGTGTCTTGCTTGCATAATGGATGACCTGAAGCTTTTCTTTTTTTCTTTGGCCTAAAACCGCCCCAATAGCGAAGTCACTCGCATCACACATGAGTTTGAATGGAATACTCCAATCCGGTGGTTGAATTATAGGGGCGGAGATATGAGCATTCTTCAACCTATTGAAAGCATCAAGACAAGAGTTAGTCATAACAAAAGGAGCATCCTTGACGAGGAGTTCCGTTAAAGGCCTAACTATCTTGATAAAATCTTTATTGAAACGGCAGTAAAATCCCGCATGTCCAAGAAAACTATGGATTCCCTTAACGTTACTAGGTGGAGGCAATTTTTCAATGGCCTCAACCTTCGTCCTATCAACCTCAATTCCACGGTTAGACACTACATGGCCTAAGACTATTCCCCCCGTCACCATAAAGTGACATTTTTCCCAATTTAGTGTAAGACCGATTTCCTTACACTGTTGTAGAATCTTATCAAGATTTTCCAAACAATTTTCAAAAGAGAATCCTACAACGGAGAAGTCATCCATAAATACCTCAAGGGTCTTGATGGGGGTCGGTAGCCTGCTACGGGTCACCCGCCAATTGGGGCCCAAGATGGCCCGACCCGAGAATGAAGAAGAGCTTGCCCTGCAGGCCACCAAACAAGGAATCACAAACTTTCCAAGGAACTCACCTGCTCGGCAGGGCAATGCCGCCAGCCAAGCAGGGCAGTCAAGCCCCCTTGCCTTCTGATTTCCAGGGTGCTCCCACCCCCAACAGAGGCAGGTGAATCAGGGGCCCCTTCGTCATTTTGCCTAAGGTAAAGAAGAATGAGTGGATGAGGTGAAGCCACATGTCACTTTCCCATCCACTCATTCTTTCTCTCTCCTCTTCTCTTTCCCTCTCTCTTGTGGGAAGGTATAAATACTCTTCCATTTTCCACATGAAAGGGGTTGGATTTGGATTTTCTCTCTCTAGACTCTCACTCTAAAACCGCCACCTAGTTCCTCACGAGCGAGGTTGCTAAAGGCTATTCACGGACTGACTTAGGCATCGGAGAGGGTTCCCTCGGACACCTCCGAGGCCCTGTGCGTTCATTGTGCAGGGGTTGGCCGTCTTCGCCGGGAAAGTCCGATCACCGGAGTGAGGAGAAGGGGAGATCAAAGGAAGTCAAACGTAGACCATTCAAGCATCATAGCATTTGTTAAGAACCGAATCCAAAGTCGGGTTTAGTTCTTTCCATACCGGAACAATTTGGCGCCGTCTGTGGGAAGTTATTTGGTTGTACCCACGAATCACCCACAAAAAATCAACCACAATCAATCACAACAAAATGCCTGAAATCATAGAGGCCAGTTCTGGGGCGGGTCCGACGGTACCACCGGTGATCCCCCTATATGGAATGCCTGCGCCTGGGAGAACGCTTGCTGCAACAATCCCAGGGGTAGGGCGCACCAGCCTTCATGGAGCGCCTGATGGAGGAGCTACAGTTACAGCTGGGCAGGTTGGCCATCTGAGGCCTAATTTTAACCTCACCCCTGCCCAGGTTGCACAAACTGCAGCCTTCTTTTCAGCAATGCTTAATCAAGAGTTCACCTCAGAAGACTTGGTTGGCAGGATCGCAACTACTCCTAGGCAACTTCACTTTGAAAGTGGAGGAGGTGCCAGGGGTACGAAAAGAACCGCTGCTAGGAACATTCAACGGAAAGCAGTAAGGATTGCTCAGGGATACCAACAGGCCCAGAATCGCATTGCCAGCAACCAAGAGCAGCCAGCTCAGCAACAAGCGTTTTTTTATACACACTACAGAGTCCACAGCTGCCAGGGAGAGGAGGGGTCTATCCCAAAATCTCCAAGAACGAATGAGGCCCAGGGAGCCTGCATCTAAGCGCCTGGGAGAGAAGCAGGGCGGAGTCTTCTGTAGGTTGACGCCAGCGGCAGAGGAACAGCCAGCTCCAGGGCTGTCTCAGAGCCTGCAACCCAGGCTTAACCAGGGACGGCCACTCGAGTCAAGGCATCACCAGGACGACAACCTTGATCAGCCCCGGAAAAAGCGATTCAGACACCCTTCCCCTGATAGGGAGGACGAAGTTATGAGCAGACGGCCACCGAGGCACCGCTCCCCCAGTGCAGGGAAACCGACCCCTGGAAAATGGGATGACCACGGTTACCACTCTGGGGGAAGCATGTCACGAATGGTGGGCAGGCCCACAAAAACTCCTCTCCACCCTGACGTACAAGAGTATCCTATCCCAAATATCAAAATGCCCTCCGTCAAATTTGACGGGACCTCAGATCCAGAGGATCATTTGGCAGCATATGAAAGTCACATGGGCATGTATGATGTGGACGATGCAGTCTGGTGCAAAGTCTTCCCAACTACCCTTGTTGGACTAGCGCAGGGATGGTTCAGGGATCTTCATTAGGGCTCGATTAGCTTTTTCATAGAGCTAGCCGAAGCTCTCTTGGACCAATACACAGGGAACAAGAGGCGTCGACTCACCCGATTCGACCTGATGACCCTAAAGCAGAAAAAGGGCGAAAGTATCAGGGAGTACTTGAAGAGATTTGACCTATCCTACCAGCAGGTCAAAGAGATTGATGACTCGACTACGGCATACGCTCTGACCATCTCATTACTCCCGGGGGAGATGAAGAACCAGATGATCAGAGCTCAGCCTGAGACCCTGGCTAAGGCCAGAAAGATTGCTGAGGGCTTCATACTGCAGGAGGAGTTTCATAGCCTGCCGGACACCCCCGCGGGACCGACCAGGCCGCAGGGGGAACCGCAGGGTGGACGTGGCAGGAATGAGGCAAACAGGCAAAGAGATGAGGGGGGAGATACCCCAAGAAAAGAACGCACGGCCTACCAGCCCAGGTTCGATAGCTACACAGCCCTTAATAAGTACAGGGCAAAGATTTTCGAACTGGAGAAAGAAACAGCTAAGTGGAATCGCCCTAGTAAGCCTCGCAGCACAAAAGGTGACCCAAAGAAATTTTGCACGTTTCACGATTGTGTGGGGCATACCACCGAGGAATGCCGCCACCTGAAAGACGAAATTGAAAAGCTTATCAGGAATGGCTGGCTGAGCAATAACGCGGCAAGAAATAAGAGCCAGAAAGATGCAGCAGACAAACCTGAAAGCTCGGTGCAGAATCACATGATAATACATGTGATATCAGGGGTTGCAGAGAGCCAGACAAGCAGGAGAGGCCAGAAAAGGCACATCCGCGAGTTACGAAATCAAATCTGCTACGCTGAAAGGGCAGGGAGTCCCAAAGGCATGACCCTGAGCATCACCCCTGAGGATGCAGGGCGGGTGATATACCCCCACAGTGACCCTCTGGTACTGTCCCTCGAAATCAGCAATCACATCGTGAAAAGATGCATGGTGGATACATGAGCTTATACAAATCTGCTGTATAAGAACGCATTTGAAAAGATGAACCTAGAAAAAAAGACACCTAAAGCCAGCCCCTAGATCACTGTATGGGTTTAATAGGGCAGGTATACTCCCCATGGGGATCATAAATCTGCCAGTAACATTTGGGGAGGGAGCTTCTGCCAGGAATGTCATGGCATCCTTTGTTGTGGTAGACGCGAAGTCTGCATATAACGCCCTGATAGGAAGAGCTACTCTGGACGAAATTGAAGCCGCCATATCAATCAGGGCTCTAACTGTAGCCTACGTGACAGACTTTGGTATGGAGGAAAAAGTGCACGGAGACCAAGAATCAGCCAGACAATGCTATTCTGTGGCCCTGCAAACCCACGAAACCGAAAGAAAAGGAAAAAGAAAAGCTGACGGTTCCCCCAGCAAGGAGGGTGAGATTCCAGCTGGCCAGCAGGCAGCTGACCACCTTGAACCTGGGGGGAGAGCATGCTGGTGAACCTAGAGCCAGGGAGACAAGTCCTCATAGAGGCTGACCTGGAAGAGTCCTACCGAGCAGAGCTGATCAAGGTTTTAAGGAGTAACAGGGATGTATTTGCCTACTCGGCAGATGAAATGCCGGGGGTCGACCCAGCTTATATCGTTCACAGGCTGAATGTAAGCCCGGAGGCCCGCCCTGTGAAGTAGAAGAAGAGAAATATGTCTGCAGAAAAGGACCTGGCCATCAAAGAAGAAATAGAAAAACTTCTGAAGGCAGATTTCATAGAAATTTGCAACTACCCTGAATGGCTAGCAAATGTAGTGATGGTAAAGAAGTCCTCAGGCGCATGGAGGATGTGTGTGGACTTCACAAACCTCAACAAAGCCTGTCCAAAGGACTGCTACCCCCTTCCAAGGATAGACCAGCTGGTAGACGCCACTAGTGGGTACTCCACACTGAGTTTTCTGGATGCTTTTTCAGGGTATCATCAGGTGTATCTTTGGCAGCCTGACAGGGTGAAGTGCGCCTTCATCACCAGCTATGACACTTACATGTATAAAATGATGCCATTTGGGCTCAAAAACGCAGGCGCCACCTACCAACGACTAGTCGACAAAGTCTTCAAAAATCAGAAGGGTAGGAACCTGGAGGCCTACGTCGATGACGCCATCGTGAAAAGTAAGGGGGACGAGGAACATCTGATGGATTTGCAGGAGACTTTCTCCTCCCCACTAGCCTACAAGATGAAGCTCAATCTCAAGAAGTGCACACTCGGAGTTCATTCTGGAAAATTCCTGGGTTTCTTAGTCAGTGTCAGGGAGATAGACTCCAACCCTGAAAAGGTTCAGGCAATCTTGGACCTTCCAGAACCAAAAATCATAAGAGACATCCAACGCCTGACTGGCAGGATGGCCGCCCTGGCACGCTTCATCGCCAGGTCAGCAGACAAATCAACTCCATTCTTCAAAGTGCTAAAAGGAAACAAACAGCTCAAAGAGCATTTAAAGAAACTCCCCACCCTGGCAAGACCAGTAGCAGGGGAGAAGCTCTTCCTCTACATCGCTGTAACAAATTCAACCATAAGCGCAGTTATCCTAAGAAAAGAAGCAGACTCTCAGCAGCCTATATACTTCGTAAGTCACGCCCAGGGGGCAGCAGAGAAAAACTACCCAGTAGTGGAAAAGGCAGCCTACGCAGTCGTCATCGCAGCCCGAAAACTCAGGCCATACTTCGACGCACACCCTGTCATAGTATTGACCGACCAGCCGTTGGAGAAGGTGCTGGAAAAATTCGAGAAGTCGGGAAGGCTGCTAAAATGGGACATTTAATTGAGCGGGCTGGGAATATCCTATCAACCCAGGGCAGCCATCAAAGCACAAGCCTTGGTGGATTTTCTGGCCGAATGCTCTCATTCGGAGGAAGACGATCCCCCTACCGGCGAATGGGTGGTATACACGGACGGATCCTCCACAACCAACGGTGCAGGGGCGGGGGTCGTACTGACCAGCCCTGAAGGAATGGACTTTGAGCACGCTCTCAGGTTCACCTTCCCTGCATCCAACAATGAGGCCGAATACGAGGCCGTTCTCGCAGGCATAAAATTGGCTAAAGCCGCAGGGGCACAGCGGGTTGTTTTAGCAACAGACTCCCAGCTCATCGCCAACCAGATTAACGGAGAATATGAAGTTAGAGATCAGGCAATGGCCGCATATCTGGATAAAGTGAAGCAGGAGCTGTCAGGTCTCAAGTCTTATGAAGTCAGGCAGGTTCCCCGGTCCCAGAATAATCGGGAAGATGCCCTGTCAAAGTTGGCCAGTTTCAGCCTGCAAGACATACGAAGGTCGGTCTGGGTTGACGTGGTTCAAGAAAAATCTACCACCCCCTGCCAGCCGGTCAACGTTATTGAAGAAGCAGGTCTTGAGGATTGGATGACCCCAATCATCCAATTCAAAAAGCACAGAATTCTGCCATCTGACTCTGCTCAAAAAAGAAAGACGCTAGCGAGGGCCGCATGGTTTATACTGATAGGAGAAGACCGGTACAAAAAGTCATTTTCCTCACCCCTGCTCAAGTGTCTGGGGGCAAGGCAGGCTGAAGAGGTCCTAGATGACATTCATTCAGAAATATGCGGTCATCATATAGGAGGGAAGTCTCTGGGCCACAAGGCCCTGAGAGCAGGATATTACTGGCCAACCCTGCTAGCAGACGCAAAAGATTTAACTCGAAAATGCAGGAAGTGCCAACTTTTCGCCCCGTCAATTCATGCCCCGGCCCAGGAGCTCAGGCCAATCCTACCCCCTATCCCTTTTGCTCAATGGGGAATGGATATATTGGGTCCCTTCACTGCAGCTACAGGAGGCCGGAAGTTTCTAATAGTAGGGATTGACTACTTCACAAAATGGATTGAAGCTGAAGCAGTCCCCAACATCACAGAACCTGCTGTCAGGAAGGTAATCTGGAGAAATATCATAACCAGATTCGGCCTGCCAAAAATGCTGGTGTTTGATCACGGCAGGCAATTCGACAACGACCCTTTGAGAATTTGGTTGGAAGGCCATGGCATAGCAGTCGCCTACTCTGCTGTCTACCATCCCCAAACCAACGGGCAGGCTGAAGCCGCCAACAAACAAATCCTGAATGGATTAAAGAAAATGGTGGATGACCTCAAGGGCAGATGGGCCGACGAGTTGCCAAGCATCCTGTGGTCAATCAGGACCACCCGCAAAGAGTCTACAGGGCAGACTCCTTTTGGTCCGGTCTATGGAGCAGAGGCCCTACTACCCATAGAAGAACGAATACCTACCCTGAGGTCCCAACAATATAACAGAGCGGATAACGAGGCATCGATGGCTGAAGCCCTGGACCTAGTCCACGAAGTCAGGGAAGAAGCCAGCATTAACATAGCCGCCTATCAGCAACGAATGAGGAGGGCGTACAACAGAAGGGTAAACGAGAGAAGTTTCCAAGTAGGAGATTTGGTCTTAAGAAAAACACAGGCAGTGGGAAAATCACGGGAACATGGAAAACTGAGCGCCAAATGGGAAGGCCCATACGAGGTAACCCAGATTAAGGGGCCAGGCACCTACAAAATCGCCAACCTTGAAGGTCAAGAGTTAGCCGCCCACTGGAATGCGGACACCTTGAAAAAGTACTACGTCTAATACTAGGAAGCTAAGTAATCTTTTTTTTTTCCTTCAAAGAAAACTGGCGGAGGACGGTCAAAATAGAATGTCGATGACTCCGACCACAAATGACTGTAACAATTTCCGAAAAAATGAAAGTCTGCAATTCATACTCGTTGTCTGTTCAAAATTGGCAGTTTTTTACACACAAACGAGCAGAGGGCAATAGGGGGAGGCCCCCTTGTTGCTAAAACCAAGGGAAATTGACTCCCCAACAAGAATTTTAAAGTCCCCATGCATACCTCCGGGCAGGCAGGGGGCAGGCCCCCTGGACTTCGAACAGAAGCCAGGGTCAGGCCAGACTTTGCACGCCAAAACGAACAAGGACTGGGGGCAGCCCCCAACCTTGTATAAAAAACGCAAAACTCCCCTCCCTGCCTCTGGGCAGGCAGGGGGCAGGCCCCCTGGACTTCGAACAGAAGCCAGGGTCAGGCCAGGCTTCGCACGCCAAAACGAACAAGGACTGGGGGTAGCCCCCCAACCTTGTATAAAAAACGCAAAACCCCCCTCCCTGCCTCTGGGCAGGCAGGGGGCAGGCCCCCTGGACTTCGAACAGAAGCCAGGGTCAGGCCAGGCTTCGCACGCCAAAACGAACAAGGACTGGGGGCAGCCCCCCCAACCTTGTACAAAAAACGCAAAACCCCCCTCCCTGCCTCTAGGCAGGCAGGGGGCAGGTCCCCTGGACTTCGAACAGAAGCCAGGGTCAGACCAGGCTTCGCACGCCAAAACGAACAAGGACTGGGGACAGTCCCTCAACCTTGTATAAAAAACGCAAAAGCCCCCCCACCTACCTCTGGGCAGGCAGGGGGCAGGCCCTCTGGACTTCGAACAGAAGCCAGGGTCAGGCCAGGCTTCGCACGCCAAAAAAACAACGACTGGGGGCAATCCCCCAACCTTGTATAAAAAACGCAAAAGCCCCTCACCTACCTCTGGGCAGGCAGGGGGCAGGCCCCCTGGACTTCGAACAGAAGTCAGGGTCAGGCCATACCTTAGAAAAGGAAACGCAAACAGAAATAAAGAAAAGATATTTATAACAGATAAAAGTGTTTAACAAAAAAAACACTAAAGAATCCAGGAACAAGGAGACTAAAATATTACATCAAGGCAGCCGACCACATCAGGGCTCGGCGCGCAGAAAAAGTTAAAATTATCATCAAGGGAGCAAAGGCGCAGCAGGATAAGGACAGGAGCCTTCAGAGGACGACTGCCCTGCATGTTAAGCGTTGGGAGCATCCTGACTGGGGCCAGCAACCTCCTCAGGCGGCCTGTTTGCCCGGGATTCATTCTTAACGGTGTAGAGACTTCAGAAGGCATCCTCGTTAAAATCAGGAAACATCTCCCTAATTACTTCCATGACAAGCTCCAGGGAAGAAGAGACTCCATCCTGAAAGCTCGTGTCCACCGCGACATCGGCCTCCTGCAGAATGGCATCCTTCTCCTTCTGCCATTCCTCTCCCTTTGTCTTCAGGTCATCCTGGGCCTGCTTGAGGTCTGAGTCAGCCTTGGACAGACGCTTCTCCAAGTCAACCACCCTTCTTTTTGTGTGCTCCAGCTTAGCCAAGGATTTTTTAACCTGCTCCATCGTCAGACTACTCTCCTTCAGCTCCACCTCCAGCTTGGACACCTCCCTCACAGCCTTTTCTCCCTGGAGCTTCCACTGAGTCGCCTGACCCTTTGCCTCCTCCAGCTCGCCTTCCTACTTCACCAGTTGATCCTTCAAATTGGTGATAAGAGTGACGTCCCTTTCAACCATGGCCAGGCGGTCAGGAGGAGGGGCCCCAGGAGTAACAACCAGCTCTTCATCACTCAGACGGCTAAGAGCCGCCAGCTCAGCAGAAGCTTGAAGCACCCTGGAGGTGCGCTGGATGTACTGGATCACCTGATTGGAAGTAGAGGTTACAAACTTGGTGAGGCGATCCGCCAAAACAGCACCAGAGTCTGAGAGCAGGGCAGAGACGTCCAGACTATCGCCAACAGTGTAATGAAACTCTGTATTCTCCTCTGAGAAGAGGGTGCTTGGGACGTCGCGAGCAGGGCGCTTGGGCTCGAGCGTATCAACGTCGTCCTCTAGATCAACCACATGTGCAGCCCCAGAGGGCTCTCTATCCCTTTTCCTCCTACACTCCAGGGGGACACTCTCCCCATTTTCTTCAGAATGAACAGGACGTGATCCCTGGGGAGTATGAGTCCCTGCAAGGGGATCACCCTGCTTGCCGGCTGGAGAGGGGGTGGCTTCTGAGGTAACCTCCGCCTCCGCACCCCGGACATCATAGAGAGGAGCCGTCGGCTTTGCAGGCGGTAACCTTGGAGGGAGAGGAAGTCTTCGACTAGCGGAAAGGCTCTTTACGTACTTCATCAAATTCTTCTCACCTTTCTTGTAACTTGAAGGAAGGGAGGGACGCTTTGAAACGATGGTAAAATCTTCGTCTAAGCCGAGTCTCCTTACCTCTTTCCTCGACCAAAGACGGGTGGCGGAATCTGCAGGGCACAAGAAGGACAGTTAGAAAAATGAGGGTTAGAGTTGAAGGGGACAATACCAATGGAGTCCCTGAAACTACCTCCTGCAAGACTGGGGATTAGGCCTACTCGGCCCAGATACTCGTCGGTGGCTATAAGCTCCGCATGAGGGAGCCAGAAACCAGGACCACACACGCCTGATTTATCAACCACAGCAACAAATTTCTTAACTAAATCCCGATCCCTTGTGTTCAGTTTCACCTCCAGGGCTTTTCCCCCAACACCTGGATGGTACTCCTCACGGGTTTCCAGGCGGGTGTGGACATGATTCCTAAAGTGCCTACGAATCTGCCACCCTGAAGCGCTGTGTACGTATAAGAAGTTGTTCTTCCAGTCCTTCAGACTGTTTAAAGCCGGCCAAACTGAAGTATATCCCTTCTGCCTTTGAAGGGACCAGTACCCAGGGGAACCTTCTCCCCCTGATGAGGACACCATCTGTAGGCCAACCATGTAACGCAGGGCGTTGATTAAGGGCCCCTCACCATGAAAGAGGCAGGTCCACGTATAGGCTATTAATGACCTAACCGCCGCAGCGGTCAACTGGGCTATAGCCACGTTCATCCTCCTAAAGGTCTCCTCCAGGAAGGGGTGCAAGGGGAAGCGCAGGCCAAACTCTAGGCATTTATGGTAGACGGCTATGCAGCCGTCAGGAGGGCAACATACTGTATCCTTCTCCCCTGGGACTATAATCGTGTACCCCTCCCCGAAGTTGTAAAATTTCACAATAGCCCCAACAGCGTTTTTTTACTAAAATTAAGTCTCGGTTCTTAGCCTCTGGGTAGGTTCTCAAAGGGATCTAGTACTTAGCTTTGTCTAAGTAATATGTTCTCCCCTCCTCCCTGGGGATAAGGGGACCGGCAATTCTGGAGGGATCTATCTCCATTGCCTCGTCGTCAGAATTGACGACATCAAAAGGAGCAGGGTCAGGGGAGTTGGCATCCTCCCCCCCCCCCCCCTCAGAGTAATCTTCTTCAATTGACCTAACCCCAGAGGAGGAGGCCAGGTCAGCCCTACCCTCCACCCTCTCAATCGACGGATCAATGAATGTGAGAATACGAGCACGATGACTAGGCATATTGATTTAAGAGGGGAAAAATAAGGAAATGAAAAAGACGAGGATTTAGGGTAAGATTCTAACCTAAAACGATGACCGCTACTTGGAAATCCGAAGGGAAGGGCTCCTCAGTCTTAAGAAAATTCTCGACAGCGGAAAAGTATGGAGAAGTATGAAGAGAGGTTTGAGTTTTGAAAAAGTGTGAAAGAGGGAAATGGGGGGAGTAGAAAGGCTTATATAGGCCAAGACAAGTGAAGAGTCGCCTCTCCAAAAAAGCTTCCCCAGGAACTGCCCCACGTGTCACACTTTAGAAACCAACCGCCCACCTTTTCCCAAGAAGAGCCTCGAAAAGGTAAAGGGTGTCAGAGGATTAATCACTGTGACGTCATCCCTTCATTCATTCAAAAAAAAATGCAGCGCACATAAAAAACTCGCTTGATCTTTCATTAATTGGAAAAAGCCCAAAAGTGGGCAAGGTACATTCAGAGCATAAAAAATAAAAAGTACAAAAGGAGCCTGATTTTCTGGCTCAGTTAACTAGCCCGCGAGTCTGGAGCAGGCCTAATCATCATCAATATCTGGGGAATAATCCCCAGGGCTGTCGTCATCCAGGGCAGATCCCCAGTCCCAGTCATCAGAATCCTTGAAGGGATCAGTAGGGAAGTCATCCTCGCCCCCGCCTGAAGAATAGCCTTGACCCTCGCTATCCTCAAAATCATGACTGCTTGTGTCCCAGTCATGGCCAAAGGGGACGGCCCTGGCATTATCAGGGAAATCACGACCACCCTCCTCACCAAAGGGGAGGAGGGGCCTGATTCCGGAGAGGAAGTTAGTTCAGGGCAGCTAGGGTCAAACTGCTCTGGATGCAGCCAGGGGAAGCACCTGTGGCACCCCCTGTCATAACACCCCCCAGCCTGGGTGCATTGCCCAGGGCGAAGACCAGCAGGAGGAGATCTCCTAGGGCGCCTACCAGCCCTGAAAAGGGCTTTCCTCTTAGCCACCCGTTGAGAACGGGAGCGCTTCCTTTTACTACTACGGAGAATCTGGTGAGCCCTCTTAGCATATTTCAGTCGACAGAGCCCTCTGAAGCGACGAATTTCTACATAAACCCCACAGCGGAAGACTCCTTTTCTGATCCAAGACATTGGCTCTTTTTTGGAGAAGAATAGTAGGGAAGTTAAAAGTGAAGCGTGAAATGACAGAGAACAACATAATTTATACAAAAACTTTTGGAACAAAAGCAAGCCATTAATGAAGCTTCAACCACCTCTGTAAGGGGAAGAGCCAATCACCACGTTAACGTGCAGTCCAAGAATCCTCTTTACAAGAGAGGTAATCATGAGCAAAGACATTCCAACTCTTTGCATGCCCGGTACGGTTGAGATTCTTCGCTCGGGAACACGTTGCGCATTAAATGCTGAGTCGCTCAAAAGAGTCAACCTCCCATCCCAACCAAGAGATCGCCTGCCAAAGGAAGCCCTGCCTCCCCTTAGCCGGCGAGGGCCAATTGATGGGGGTCGGTAGCCTGCTACGGGTCACCTGCCAACTGGGGCCCAAGATGGCCCGACCCGGGAATGAAGAAGAGTCTGCCCTGCAGGCCACCAAACAAGGAATAACAAACTTTCCAAGGAACTCACCTGCTCGGCAGGGCAATGCCGCCAGCCAAGCAGGGCAGTCAAGCCCCCCTGCCTTCTGATTTCTAGGGTGCTCCCACCCGCAACAGAGGCAGGTGAATCAGGGGCCCCTCTGTCATTTTGCCTAAGGTAAGGAGAATGAGTGGATGAGATGAAGCCACATGTCACTTTTCCATCCACTCATTCTTTCTCTCTCCTCTTCTCTTTCCCTCTCTCTTGTGGGAAGGTATAAATACTCTCCCATTTCCCACATGAAAGGGGTTGGATTTTCTCTCTCTAGACTCTCACTCTAAAACCGCCACCTAGTTCCTCACGAGCTAGGTTCCTAAAGGCTATTCACGGACTGACTTAGGCATCGGAGAGGGTTCCCTCGGACACCTCCGAGGCCCTGTGCGTTCATTGTGCAGGGGTTGGCCATCTTCGCCGGGAAAGTCCGATCACCGGAGTGAGGAGAAGGGGAGATCAAAGGAAGTCAAACGTAGACCATTCAACCATCATAGCATTTGTTAAGACCCGAATCCAAAGTCGGGTTTAATTGTTTCCATACCGGAACAGGTCTTTTCCACAAAATTGGAAAAAATAGACATCATGCAACGTTGGAACATACTTGGTGCATTACATAACCCAAAGGGCATACGACGGTAAGCGTATACCCCATAAGTACAAGTGAATGTTTTCTTTTCTTGATCATTGGGATGGATCGGGATTTGGAAAAATCTTGAAAATTCATCCAAATAACAAAAGTAAGAATGTTTGGCCAAGCTTTCCAACATTTGGTCTATGAAAGGAAGGGGGAAATGGTCTTTCCGGGTGGCTTTGTTAAGTTGGCGATAGTCTATGACCATGCGCCACCCGGTAACCGGCCTAGTAGACACTAACTCGCCTTTCTCATTTTTCACAACCGTCGTCCCACCTTTCTTAGGGACGACATGAACGGGACTAACCCACTTGCTATTGACAAGGCTAAAGTCGTATCACCTTAATCAAAATAATCCTAACGAACAACTAACAGGTAGCTAGCAGTAAGTAAGGGTCGAATCCACAGAGAGACAGATGAAAATCGCTAATTATCTAATAATTGATTCTAAACTATTTAAATTCCGGTTTGTTGAATTGTTATCTAAACTAATGCAATAATATAAACTAAGAGGTTCTAACAATATTAAAAGGATCTAGGATTTTCCGGTTCACTATGCAATTAAATTGGGTAAAGTTAATTAATCATTCATTCAATCAATCAAAATTATTTAGGGCAAAGACACGGCCTCTCGGATCTTATGTCAACCTTAGGATAGATTCTGACGGACTCTCGCAACTTACCAGATTATCCTACCCATTTACTTGTAAGTCTACCCTTACCGGGCTTTCGATCTTAGGTTCGGGTTCCTAAACATTCAACTAGTTCAACGTCTCAAACTAATCAAACGATAATACAAAACAAGTAGTAAGGCAATAACATATGAATGATTAATCAAATAAGTAATTAAACTAACATCCCCAATTCAATTAACATAGATCCCCTTCAACCCTATAAGAATAAATTAGCTACTCATAATAAACGATAAAGCAATAAAAGAATTAAGCATGATAAAGAACAATATGAAAATAGGATAATAAGAAAAGATACCAATTACGTAGAACTGAAAGATTAACGATCTAAAAGTAGGATTACAAACTAGAAGAATTCTAATGCTAATAAAAAGTCTAAACTAAACTAATGAATATCAAAGTGTAATTAAATCTAAACTAATGAATGAGAAAGTGTTATTAAATCTAAACTAATGAATAAGAAAGTGTCAAAGTGAAAGGTCCCTTAAACCTAACCCTAAGAAGGGTATTTATACTTATTACAATGGGTCTAATTAGGAAATAGGACATAATTTAATAAAATAATCACGTAGAATTTTAATTAAGACAGAATACGGATTCTTCAGAAGATTAGGAAAGTCACTCTGACGCGTTGTGAATCGCTCGGTACAAAAACGAACCGACCGGTTCACAAACGAACCGACCGGTTCACAAACGAACCGATCGGTTCAACATCAAACCGACCGGTTCGGTTTTCCTGCACTGCGCGACGAATTTGAAATGCTTGCTGTTTCTTCGTTACTTGTCGGATTTGGACGTGTAATATACCGTTGGAAAGCTAAGAGAAAGAGCTTTTCAACGCCACAAAAATCAGCTCAATCGGAGTTGTAGAACTCAAGATATTCACGTTTGAAGTTGACCTTTGTTTTCGCGATCGTTCTTTCTTCTCGATTTGCATTGATTCGAGCTTTCCAACTTATTTCTTTGTCGTTTCTTATTGTTTCTTCACTTCACGTCCTTCCTCAAGTATTTACTTAGTTTCCTCTAACTTTTATCACTTCTTCCTTGTGGATTTCATGGCTCGACTCTCGTCATTGCCCAAATATAGCTCAATCGCCTTCATTTGTCTTGTTTCCTACAAAACGTAAACAAAATACCCGGCATAACAAAGAAGAATAAAAAGCTAGAAAAACGATTCTTAGGACACATAAAACGAACCAAAATAAAGGGAAAGTTGGGGTTAAATATAAATACGAAATGAGTTCATCAAATTCCCCCAAACCAAACCTTTGCTTGTCCCTAAGCAAATCAATCATCAAAGAAAATGGACAAGACTTAAAACAATGGCTCTGAACTAATTATCAACACGAATCCCAAGATCTATTACTCCAACAAGCGAATGACACCAATGCTAAAGAAACAAATTCTAAAGCAAAAAGATGAAGAGTAAAAGAATTTCAAAAATCAAGCTCCATTTAATATTCAAATGCCAAACTTTTAATCTTGCATAACCTTCTATGTCGAGATTCCTCACAGTTCACACTCAACACTCAATAAGGGCAATATTGTGAGTTTATGTAAAATTGGAAAGACAAAACACTCACCTAACTGCGACTTATAAGAACATGCATGCAATCAAACATGATATTAATCTCTACCAACCGTACATACACATTCAATCGGACCAAGACACATGCCGAGGACTTACATATGGATAAAGTGAGGGTAATCGGGTAAGAAGGGGCAAAACAATTTGGATATGTGGAGGTAAAAGTCAAGCTAGTACAACCGTAACCAAACTAAACTCATTCCATTCTTAACCAACTTCAATCAAAGGAATTACAAGTAGTACCAAGCACCTTATTTTTAACTTTTCATAACCGACTTCGCACCAACAACTACGAAAACAGAGCGATCAATTCTTTTCTCATAGCAAAAACACATTCCGTTTCTTGTTTCACTTTTTTTTCTTTCTTTTCAACTATCTCCTTTCTTTTTCTTTTCTTTCATTGATTTTTTTTTCAATCATTCATCATTTTTTTTCCAATTTCCTTCCTCAATGGTACCAAATTTCATCCGCAAAAAATAATTCCGTCTAATTAACCAACTAGCTTGACCAGGGTAGGCAAATATGGCATGTAGTTAATAAACGGGTCAAAACAGGTCAAATTATGGCTATGTGAAGTTCATGGGAATTGGATAAAAGAAAGAGGATTGCCTCTTATACATGTGTCACAATCACAAACCGAATGCATACAGGTATTTAAGAGACGAATGTCATGCTTATGCAATTTGATGTTACATGTCTCATAAGGAGTGCTACTCTCAACCTATAAGAAACTGATATGGATGTCATCAGTTTAGGCTCTAAGTCTCACAATTTTAGTAGCTTACTCGACAACAGGTCAATTTACTCATTTGGCATTCAAAACATAATTAGCGACAAGATTCAAGAAATAGTAAACTCAAATAACGAGAAATAGGTGTCATTCACAAGAAAGAGCAAAGAACTAGAGAAAATCATGTGACAAACGCAATGTCATCATTGCCGACACGACTCTATACTAAAACACACGAAAAATCGAAAAATAATTTATTTTTTTTTTGAAAATTAAAACACACCCAAAAGAAAAATACACTAAACACAAAATATCCCCCCAAACCAAATTACACAATGTCCTCATTGTGAACCAAACGAAATAAAATAGGACAAAAATATAACGGGTAAAGGAAGATAGAAGGAAAAAAAATTGAAAAAAAAACAAAAAGAAAAAAGTAAGAGAAAAATAAGGGAAGATACCGACAATATATGCTACAAATAAGTCCCCCAAACCAGCAACCAACTGGGACTAAGAATCTGACTTATACCCATCAATAACAAAATCATAGTAGCTCAAGGCTCTCAGAAGTTGATCAAAAAGCTGCGCATGTGCTACACAAGAGCATAAGTAGGACCAAGATAGAATAACGACATTATATAAAATCAATGTCAATGACCGTCTCAGCTTGTCAACTTTTCTTAAACTTTCAAAAGTCCTCGACATATAATCCCAGCCGTCAATAAATGGTGGAAAATAATATTGTAAATTATCGGGGATGTAAGACAACTTAATACCTCTCAGATCAACAATATTATTTTTCACAATTAATCCATACGAAACGGGAGAAATACCTGTACTATCATCGAAGTTAGGAGGAAGTTCAAGTGGATGAGAATGTTTTATTACCTCAACGGGTGTATCCACGACGATCCCATATACCTCAAGATTTTCTGTTTCGAGAGTTCCTGGATGATTTAGTGCCGCTTCTAAAGCATCTACCTCGGCCTTCCAAGGATTTGATTCACCTGCACAACTGCCAAAACACATCAAATCCTCTAAAGGGGCCTCGGTGAGGAGCCCTCGTGAAGAATTATCAACAAAATCACTAGTCTCATCAGGCACGGTGATATCAAAAGAAGGGTCAGTAGGTTGACAACTAGAATTATCAATTGAATCACAAATGGGCTTATTAACAATGCTCAAAATCTCAGGATTTTCTGTCAAAGATTGAATCATTGAATTGTCAGTCATAACAGAATCAGCTTCAATGTCCGGAGGATGAACTTTCAAAGCAAAAATCAGAGGTTCATCATCATCGTCATCAAATAAGTCAATATCCTCTCTAACATGTGCAACGGACGTACTCATAACATAGTCAGCTGATGATGGTGCAGGATCAACTCTCAAATTTGATTCACGTAGAGTAGCCGTTAATTTTTTCAATATCGCCTTACAGTCCGCCATGAAAGCAATCCACCTCTTCTCTGACTCAGCACTGTTTCGAGCTAAATATTTAAGGAGTTCCCATCGCTCCTCGTAAGACATATAGTTAAACACCCCGTCGCAGTTTGCCTCAATATTAGCCCGTGTCTCATCGTCCACACCAGCCCACAACATATCACACATTTCCCACACATTAACATGATAGTCACTTTGAAAAATAAAAGACTCAAGTCTTTCCCAATAAATATGCAGTGACTCATGATTAAATTGAGGAAAATAGAAGAGAGACATAATGGTGAGATAAAAAAAAAAATTGGGAATATATATATATATACGAAATAAAAATAAATAAAGATAATTAAATATATACAAAATAATCTAGAACCCAAAACAAATAATAAGCAATAATACAAAACCGTCTCCCCGGCAACGGCGCCAAAATTGACAAGGCTAAAGTCGTATCACCTTAATCAAAATAATCCTAACGAACAACTAACAGGTAGTTAGCAGTAAGTAAGGGTCGAATCCACAGAGAGACAGATGAAAATCGCTAATTATCTAATAATTGATTCTAAACTATTTAAATTCCGGTTTGTTGAATTGTTATCTAAACTAATGCAATAATATAAACTAAGAGGTTCTAACAATATTAAAAGGATCTAGGATTTTCCGGTTCACTATGCAATTAAATTGGGTAAAGTTAATTAATCATTCAATCAATCAATCAAAATTATTTAGGGCAAAGACACGGCCTCTCGGATCTTATGTCAACCTTAGGATAGATTCTGACGGACTCTCGCAACTTACCAGATTATCCTACCCACTTACTTGTAAGTCTACCCTTACCGGGCTTTCGATCTTAGGTTCGGGTTCCTAAACATTCAACTAGTTCAACGTCTCAAACTAATCAAACGATAATACAAAACAAGTAGTAAGGCAATAACATATGAATGATTAATCAAATAAGTAATTAAACTAACATCCCCAATTCAATTAACATAGATCCCCTTCAACCCTATAAGAATAAATTAGCTACTCATAATAAACGATAAAGCAATAAAAGAATTAAGCATGATAAAGAACAATATGAAAATAGGATAATAAGAAAAGATACCAATTACGTAGAACTGAAAGATTAACGATCTAAAAGTAGGATTACAAACTAGAAGAATTCTAATGCTAATAAAAAGTCTAAACTAAACTAATGAATATCAAAGTGTAATTAAATCTAAACTAATGAATGAGAAAGTGTTATTAAATCTAAACTAATGAATAAGAAAGTGTCAAAGTGA
Source organism: Agrostemma githago (assembly GCA_958450325.1). Taxonomy (NCBI): domain Eukaryota; kingdom Viridiplantae; phylum Streptophyta; class Magnoliopsida; order Caryophyllales; family Caryophyllaceae; genus Agrostemma; species Agrostemma githago. Next base: position 7,507,764 of record OY288239.1, read on the forward strand.
AAGGTCCCTTAAACCTAACCCTAAGAAGGGTATTTATACTTATTACAATGGGTCTAATTAGGAAATAGGACATAATTTAATAAAATAATCACGTAGAATTTTAATTAAGACAGAATACGGATTCTTCAGAAGATTAGGAAAGTCACTCTGACGCGTTGTGAATCGCTCGGTACAAAAACGAACCGACCGGTTCACAAACGAACCGACCGGTTCACAAACGAACCGATCGGTTCAACATCAAACCGACCGGTTCGGTTTTCCTGCACTGCGCGACGAATTTGAAATGCTTGCTGTTTCTTCGTTACTTGTCGGATTTGGACGTGTAATATACCGTTGGAAAGCTAAGAGAAAGAGCTTTTCAACGCCACAAAAATCAGCTCAATCGGAGTTGTAGAACTCAAGATATTCACGTTTGAAGTTGACCTTTGTTTTCGCGATCGTTCTTTCTTCTCGATTTGCATTGATTCGAGCTTTCCAACTTATTTCTTTGTCGTTTCTTATTGTTTCTTCACTTCACGTCCTTCCTCAAGTATTTACTTAGTTTCCTCTAACTTTTATCACTTCTTCCTTGTGGATTTCATGGCTCGACTCTCGTCATTGCCCAAATATAGCTCAATCGCCTTCATTTGTCTTGTTTCCTACAAAACGTAAACAAAATACCCGGCATAACAAAGAAGAATAAAAAGCTAGAAAAACGATTCTTAGGACACATAAAACGAACCAAAATAAAGGGAAAGTTGGGGTTAAATATAAATACGAAATGAGTTCATCAGCTATCCGAGATTGGATAGATTATATTATCAATACCTCGCAAGCGCACGATTATATCAAAGATACATACAAGAAGCTTGTTGGGGTGATATATCCGGGAAATTAGCCGGACACGAACCTGGGAGGGAAGTGGCCGACCTAGAACGCATACAACTTCGCCCTTGACCCCGATTCCTTCGATACTCGATATATTTTGGTGCGATTTAGGTGAATTGAAGCGACATTGTTCCCTAGTTCCTTTTTATTCTTTATCAATCGTTATTCCTTTAGCTATCTCTTTTTCTTATTTTAGTTTTATTTTCTTTTTAGTCCTTCCTTATTTTAGTTATCATTTATTCATCTAGTTTTAGTTTACCATCACCTCATTTCTATCGACTTAGATAAACACTTAGAGTTAAAGCGATTAGGAATCATTACACTCCTTGTGGACCGACCCTTTCTAGTGCAACGATATAATCGTGCGCACGATTGGATAGAACGGGGTGATATTGCCCTCTTTGTAGTCCATTTGGAAGGTCGGGAGGAAATTCGCTAGATTATCGATGTTCGTAGTAATTTATAGCTATAGTATTAGATTTTTGTCCATGTCTTGTAGGTTAACTAGTTTGAGAATGTTAGTTTTCATAATAGGTGGATGATTAGTGCTTTTTCCCGCCATCTTGATGAGAGTGACAGTGTTTTCCTTTTTGTGATGCAAACATTTCTTGTATTTGTGTGCTTGATTGAATGTTTGTGTCAAAAGTTTTGTGCAAGCCCCAACTTGTCTTGCAACGAGATACCTATCCTCATGGTATGTCGTTGTGAGTTGAAGGGGCGTTGAGTGCGCTAATACTCAAACGGTTAGTAATAGTCTAGTGGTCGAGGGATGCTTATATTGTGCATTCACTCCTTGTAGCCTAGGTGCTTGTCTTTGCCTTTGTCGCGCTTATTTGAGGACGAGTAAATGTCTAGTGTGGGGATTGGAGGTTGATAACTCCGTTATTGACCGCATTTCTACGCCTTTTAGACGTTTATTTAGCCTCGATTTATCGCATTTTCTTAGGCATTTTGGCTCATCTCATCTATCTTTTGTGTTACACGGGTTTTATGCGTTTGTCCTTTGTTTTTAGGCATTTTCGTGTCGAAAATGATGAAACCCGAGCATGCTCGAGTAAAAGGAGACTCATGAACCGAGTTCGAGCCCAAACAAGCGCGTAGAAGATCAAAAATGAGAAAATATGGGAAGAATGAGTTAAGCACGGTCGACCGTGCGTAACTCCGGCAGGGGAGTGTCGACCGTGCGTAACTGACCGGGCGCAACGCACCAGCCGTGCACAACTCCAGTTTTATATTTTTCTCCGTTATCGACCGGTTTTTGTGTAACCTAATTAGGACGTATAAATAGCCTAATTTTCACTTTGGCCTCCAAACTTTAATCATTTCCTAAATCTACTTTTGAATTTCTTGGATTTTCTAGAGAGAAGTTGTATTTTTCTTTGAAGATCTTTATCTTCTTTGTTCAAGATTCAAGCATTAATTAATTTTCATTTATTATTATCCTTCCTTGTTTCTCTATCATTTGGGTAAACTCTAATCCTTAGTTTAATTTTGTCTTTCCTTGTCATTTCCTCCTTTTCTTAATTTTTTCTGTTCTTTGTTTACTTAGCTTATCTTTGAATCTTTGATACAATTCCTCCTTTCATGTTTGTATGTATGTTTTGTTCATCCTATTAGAATTCCCCAATTTGACCACTTTTGCATGATTAGTAGTAAAATTCAATTATTAAGAATGTTCATAGTTAAAAATTCAACCTTTACTCTTAATTCCACTCATTTAACCATGATTAGTGAGTAGTCACCCACTAGGGGTCGATGAAGCCTAAATTCGCCTAAAATGCGCCTCTTGTATGTTTTGTATTGATTGAATTGGGTGATTGGGTGAAGTGTTGTTGAGGATTTTGGATTATCTTGGGTTAGGGGTTTGAGACGGTCCTAGTCCCTTGGTCTTCGATGGGAGTCGATTATGATGGGTAACCGGTTTGACCTCTTTATCTTGCCTTACCGTACTTGATCGAACACGGGAGTGGTGTCTAGCGTGGTATCCTTCACGCTAGTATGCGTACCCTTTTGACATGAGTCAGTTTGAGATTTATCACGGGATGAGTGACCCTCGGATTTGACTTTAAGATTCCGTCTTACGAACCCGGGAGGGAGGTAAACGGGGAAATTAGCCGGACACGAACCCGGGAGGGAGGTGGCCGACCTAGAACGCATACAACATCGCCCTTGACCCCGATTCCTTCGATACTCGATATATTTTGGTGCGATAATTTAGGTGAACTGAAGCGACATCGTTCCCTAGTCCCTTTTTATTCTTGAGCAATCGTTATTCCTTTAGCTATCGCTTTTTCTTATTTTAGTTTTATTTTCTTTTTAGTAATTCCTTATTTTAGTTATCATTTATTCATCTAGTTTTTTTTTGAGGAAAAGAATAATTCATTAATAGAACACCAAATAACACTTACATTGAATACCTATAATCGCAAACAAATCTATTAAAAGCCAAAGAATACAATTTCTCTTATAAACTAGGGATCTCAAGACATGATTTGACAATTCGGCATGACCTCGTATCGCTATCTTCTTGCATCTTTTGATGAGGGGATCCTTCGTTTGATTCATAAGGGAAGAAAACTTACATTCTATTGGTTTCCAAGATCGTTGACAAATTACTTGTATCCATTGAAGAGACCAGCAACGAACCATCAACAAACTAATCTTGTCAAGAAACATGAAACTAAGTCCTATACTAATGTAAAGGACCGAAACCTTGAAAATAAGGAGGAAAACCTTGAAATAAAGAACGAAATTTATTGAATAATAGATTGAATTTCATACTATGGATTGAAAATTGAACAATTTTTGGGGCTTACCATATCGATGGAGGCCCCAACGGAAGAAGGAATGTAGGATTTTTTTGGAGGAGGCAAGAGAGAATTTAGGGTTTAGCGTAGATAAACACTTAAGAGTTAAAGCGATTAAGAATCACTACACTCCTTGTGGACCGACCCTTTCTAGTGCAACGATATAATCGTGCGCTTGCGAGATATTTAAAACCCCAACAGGAAGTAGGAAGAACATTGTGGAGGGGAGGGAATATACTCGTTGTACCAGTTTCAGGCCGGTGCTTCTCATATGCACTTCTCCAATAAAATAAACTCAAAAGTAGTTTCTTTTGAAACATTTTTTCCAACATAACCTACCACAACATTGAGATGTCATTTATGTGTTGATAAGTTATTTTTATTGTATCCGTTGTTGCTTTGTTATACCGCAAACAATAACTAATAATAATGTCTATAGTAAATTAGTTAGTTAGCTAGATCATGCGGAGTATTGTATAATAATGTAATGTCCCTTACTCCCTTGTTTGTAATTGGAGTGAAGGACGAAGTAAAACTCATTGAATTTCATCTACATGCATGGAGCATGGTTACATACATGTCTTAGAAATGGGTAAGGAATATTTGATTCCAAATATCAGGAAGACCAGGCAAACACCAATGTATACAATCCGCATTGTGTAAGGGATCAGCCTTTTGATCATCCGTCAGCAACTTCCCTCCTGTTTCAGTATACACCTTGGTGTGTGCATCAGGTCTATACTCGGACAATTGTGTTACATTAATAAGCGTTACAGGGATCTTCATCTTCCCTACTACGTCACTAACCACATTCATTATCCGCTTGTCAGAGCCCGATCCCCAGTGCCCTCGCTTCTTCACTGGTTTTGTTTCATTGAAACACTTGATTCCATCTGGATTACCCCACTCTACTGGTCTGCAAAACGCACGTATTTCAGAGAAATGAAAATGAGATATCGAGTCCCTAGCTAGTTGGTAATGAGTTTTAATATATATTATCTTGAAAATATAGACCTCATATGAGTGGGTGACATCGTGGTGAAGAACACTTTTGTTTTGTTAAGATGAATGGTTGAATCAACCCAATTGGCCCATGTCTTCAAGCCAAGCCTATATGCAACGGGTGTGTCCAGTTCTTCGTAACCTTCTTCACCATTACCAAATGAACCCCATCTGTGTACTCAGTAGATTGATCAATGTGTTAATTTCAGCTGCTTAGTGTTGATGCATGCATCAAATCTCATCCTATTATGATTAAAAATACTCTTTCGTTCCAATTTTATTATCTCGATTGACTAAAGTTCTGATTTAAGTAGGGAGACATCATTAATATCCATTAAGTAATAAATTTAAATATGAATAATGATAATAAGAAGCATGTTTAACTAGAGAAAGGGTAAATTGAAGGGTAATAAGACTATGTTTATCCATGGTGAAGAAAAGGGTGAAAGGGTAGGGTGAAAGCTCAAAAAATAATAAGGGACCGTTTGGTTTGAGGTATTCAGAAAAGGAAAAGGGAATCAAAGTTCCCGATTCCCTTTGTTGGTGTTTGTTTAGCTCAATCATTCCTTTTCCCCCTCCCTTTCCCCCAAACTCCTCTAACTTCTTACCCCACCCCCAAGGTAATGAGATTCCCTTTCTCCAATCACCAACCTAGTCGTCACCATCACCAACAACCGCCACCATCACCACCACCACCACCAAGGCCCACCTACCACCATTACGAACACCACCACACTCTCGGGTCATGTCAAATATGAGTCGAAGTTGGGTCAATAATTTTTGATGCCTTAATTTATCAATTAAAAAGAAAATGCATTTTTTAAAATTTATCATATTGTAGTAATTATTACTCCGTATATTTACCGTATTTACAATTAAAAAAGTGTAAAAATAATACTCCTTATATTATAGGTATTTTATTATTAAAAATACTACAATTTTTTTTTTTTTTAAAATTTAGATATTAATTTATTAATTTTTTATTTTATTTTACATAAGTATAAATAATATGATGACACACCGCTAATGTTGAGGTTTGAGTGAAGGTTGGGTGAAATTCATTCCCTTTCATTGAAACCAAACAACAACCTAAATTTGGGGTAATCTCATTCATTTTCCTTTGTTTCCCTTTGTTGATTTCATTTCATTTCCCTTTGATGAACCAAACGTTCCCTAAAAAAATTGGACCAAGTTTTGTTTTGGGTGCAGAGGACCTCCTGTCCTCCTCCACCCTCTATTAATCTTCTTATGTGTTACTCCCTTCATCCCAAAGAGATGTTCCCACTTGATTATTATATTCCTCACATCGGAATAAAAGTGGGAACATCATAGTGGGACGGAGGGAGTACTTTCTTATTGGTTAAAATGGATGAGATAAACAAAAAAAGAAAAGAGGTAGTGTGTGTTAGTGGGTTCATGGTGAAAAGGTGTGAATAAAGATGGAAAAGTTAGTATGAGTTTAATAAAGTAGGTTGTGAATAAAGAATAATATAAAATAGGTTGGACCTTGGTAAAGGAGATAAGGGATAAACATGGTCTAAGAAGATCGGTATCTTTTTTCAAATAGTCACACTTTGAAAAATCGGTTAAAGTGCGTGACTCTAACCTGATTCAATCCTTGATCATTTCTACCAAATACTATATCGGTAGGTAAATGCGCGTAAACTTATAGTGAAAATAACTTAATTTGTAGGATAACTTTTTTTGTGCCCCGGATCTTATATTTCTACGTCTACCACTACCATGAACTCAGACAGTCCATACATGAATCCGCCAATAATAATAATAATAATAATAATGGATGGAGGGACTACAATACTTCAAGAGAAGTAATAAAGTACAGTAGAAAACATGGTACCCAGTTTGGTAGTTAGTACGGAGTAGCAGTTTAGTACACTAATCATGTACGTACGTATGGTCATATTCATTTATTAGTTGAAAGTTGAAACCAGTCCTCGTACGTATGTATGTACCTGCTGGCTCTTGATCATGATCAGCTGCATACAGGCTGAATTAATTAAAGTGTATGTATGTTAAGTAATTAGGAGGCCGGAGTTATTAGAGAGATGGAATGGTGTGATGTCACTATAATGTAGGGATGGGTAGGTGATGAGTTCTTACAGTGACTTAATCTTGAAGCCGCTCATCCACCAAACATAGGTGTTGAATGCGAGGTAGTCCACATTTAGCCAATGCTTGGCATGCTTGGCTACCCTATCTACCCTCAGTATCCTCTGCTTCGGATCTCCTATTATTTTTTCATCTGAATTTGACTCCACTATAAAGGGTGCCCAGTAAAACTCTATTGTAGCGTTATACTCCTGCACATACACATACATACCAATAATCATTCATATATATACTCCATTATACACTCAATTATTCAATTACGGAGTACGTATTCAGTTTAGTTTACTTCATTTCGATCATCAAATAAAATTATTAAGTTGGGGCCGGAATAGGATATGTACCTTGGCAGTGAAGATAGTATGAAGACGACCACGTCGTTTCAAAGACTTTTGAGCAACAGGAATGATAGACTCGACGAGGCATACGAAGGACTGCCATTGACCTCTTTGGAGTGAATCTCCAACAAACATGAGCCTCTTCCCTCTTAGCTTTCTTAGTGCTCTTCTTGGATCAAATCTATGGCCCGTACGTACCGTTAGTTTAATAATTACAAATTACTCTTCGCGTATAATCATCAAATCAAACAAACAAACAAACAATAATAATAATAATAATAATAATAATAATACTGCTACCTAGACTGTATGTCTCAAATAAGAATGGAGGATAAATAATGCTGTAAATAAATATACTTGCCTTGGCAAAGAGCATTCACGGGGTTGCCATTGCCAATATAAATAACGGGTATCGGGGCGGCCATTGGTACCACATGAAACCTGCCTATCCAAATAGGGGCAACTCGTATCGGAATAGAGTGGCTTTATTGACCTATTATACACCCATTTCCCTTCTGTTATGTCGCATATGTCTCCGTCATACTCCAATCTCTCTTCCTCTTCCTCTTTCTCTTTCTCTTCTTCCATCCTTTTATCATTCTTCTTCTTAATATCTATCATCATGCAAATCAAATCAACACATGTAGGAGTCGTTTGATTGATTAAGAAACTTCCAATTTATGTAAATGTAAATAATTAAGTTACGTTCATTCTTTCAATTTTGGTGAATTTGACAAAAGTATTTGGTTGTCAATGACAAGGGGAGTAGGTAGACAAGGTAGTAGGTCACTTCCCTTGCTATGTAGTCATTGAAAGTTGGCAGCCTTGCAAGAACTTCAGATTCCCTCATTTTGCAAAAAAAAACATGCCAACCAAATCATCTGCGGAGTATCTTTTTTGAATTCATGGGATTTTCCATTGTGTTTTTGGAGTGGCGAATCCCTAGCTACTTTATTCCAAAAACCGTACGTGCATGAGGTGGTGGTATTGCATTGAGATAGGATAGTCTTTTGTAAAAAAGTTACTCGTACTACTGTCGTACGTGTATGTATACTCCTATATATGTTAAGAGGACCTCCCATATAAGACCGCTATACATAGAATAGGGTCCAAAAGAGATGAACTAACCCAGTCTTACCAAACAAATTTGTGTATATTAAAAGCAAGCAAGCATGCATGCAGGAATAGGATAGAATAGAAGAAAATAAATGGCAATATATGTACGCAAGTAGCTAGGTACCTGTAGTTTGAGTGTGTCTTCTTGCACAAGTGGTAGTCCTACTAAAGTTGAGGAATGATGTTGAAGAAGAAAGAGATGAGGTTAGTGTTTGATTATTGTACAAGAGCGCAAAAAATGCGACAACACAAACGATTCCGGCGATCATAGGAACAGATAACTTCCATTTGTAAGCTTTCATCATCATTAACATTTAACAATGCATGCATCAGATACACCTATCTATCTAATTAACTAAGCTAAGATGCTAATTAAAGTAGAGTATAAAAGATCGATAATAATATTTATATTAATATTAATTAGATGGAATATATATTATGCAAGTGAGTGAGTAAATTAAGATTAAGTAGAGCAACTACTATTATACGGAGTAGTAATTATTTTGCGGTTGAAATGCTACTAAATTAATGATGATATTGACACAAAGATTGCAAAGCTCAAAATAAAGTTTGGAGTAGAACTAATTATATGTATATTTTATAGGTTATGGAGTAAGATTCAAGCTAAAGGAATGAATGAAAAGGGTTGGTCTAGGTTTTTTTTTTGTTAATATTTACCGTACGTACATTACAGCAGCGTAAGGTTGAAGCCTATCCTTTTTATTTGTGTTGGGCAACTCACGTTTTCTCCATTTTTAGTTGTTTACTAATTTTGATCCCGCCCAAATTGCGCGGTTGTTCCTTCAAAAATTGTACAAATTTTTATGTGAAACGATTATTGTAAGACGAAACAATTATTCTAAGACAGTCTTATATGAGGCTTCTTTAAATATTGTGCAATTCTACAAAGTAAAAAAAAACGCCTACATGTATTGCACGGTGGCATCAAAAAACGTGTGACGAAGTGAATGACAAAATAACAAATGGCTTACATTAATCCAAACTGCAATCGTTGAAATCAAAATAAGTGATACAAAAAAATGACAGATTTTGTAAACTGAGAATGACACGTACTTGAAAATGTAAAACTATAAAAAGAAATGACAAAAGAAAATATTTGCGCGAATATACAAACATGAAATTACAAATATTGCAAAATTGCACAGATATATTAAAATTTGTTATATACTCCATATTTAAAGTAGAAATAATTTGATGTATTAGAACGTATATGAAAATTTGATACCTAGCCTGTAAGCATATAATGTTCAAGACTTCATAGTAAAAATGGTTATATCATGTTCAAACGACATAACGTTATGAGATAAACGAAAAATATATTTACATATATAGAGTATGATATAGTACATACTCCGTATTTAATAAGGTTTTTTCATCACACCACCAAATAATTTTGCAAGTACATACTCGTATCTGGATGTAATAGGAGTAATATTTGAACGGTAGAACAAATGTTATTAATGGATAATAAAATGACATTAAAGGAAGATAAAAGAAGTACACGATAGTCTTCAATCTACATTAGTCGCATTCTACTGCTCTTAGAAAATAAATCATACAACTGTGCTTATATCACACAACAACATTAGTAACTTGGTATAAGGAGAATACATCTGCTAGGAGGAGGGATGAAGAACGAAGAACATATCCACAACTTGAGGCGAGGTGAGGGGTGAGCCAAATTGCAGCACTTACGGTCATTTATCATACTGTGTATGTTTTAAATCTCTAGTTAGATCAAAGTAAACACGACAATCTCTAAATGTTATCATAATACATTTTTATAACTATGATTACAACTAAAAAGTGAATAAAAATACTCCTTCCGATTTTTTTATTGCCCAATTTGATGAATATATGTGAGGTAGTAGTATATTATATTGAAAAAAGACGATAAATAAAAATCGGAGGGAGTAGGAGAAATTTATGTACCGGATTGTAGATGGCAACCAATAAGGTATTTACTCAAAACAGAACACGTCTATTCTATAAATAACAATAATTTGTTGGCCTTTTTTTTTACGGAGATAAGAAGAGAAAAAACCATTAAGATGGTAAAAAAAAGCAAGTAATTTGTATATAAATTGTTCATGGGAGATCGTATTTCCTTCTCAGCTGAATTGTGTAGCTTCATACCTTCAAGTCTTTAACCAAAATGTAAAATCTGAAAATGTACATTATATCCTCACTTAATAGGTGAAAGTATACTGTACACATAATCACATATGTGGACTTGCTTTCCTACGCTAGTTCCTATCATCTTTGACATATCCACATTATACAAAATAAGCAGGAAGGTCACTTGGTTGAATGATGTAAACATCGAATCATCTAACACTTGCTGCAGATGAATCTCACCATCAACAAAGAGTTTTATCTTCACCTTTCCCAGTTCCAGCCCCATATACCATTCTATTTTCTGTCAAAGCAAGAATTACCAAAATCTAAAGTAATTAGACTCTTATCAATGCGGCCATCGACAAAAATGAGAGGTAGGTAGTCATCGAGGATGAAGGTTGAAACAGCAGATTTGGAATATTTTTCTCGTCACTGTTTATGCCGGGTTTGCTTCAATAAAGCAGTCACTACCAGCAACTTATGATGATTAATGGAATGAACATTCCCCTTCGGGTTGAGTCACTCCACAATATTATTAATATTTCTTCTTCAATCTTGGCATCTAAAACTTCACATTCTAAATTGTCTAACTACATCACTAAAAGTGACAAATAAATAGTTAATGCCTTGGCAGAAAATAATTACAGACTATATGTTAATGCAGTTGAGAGCATATGGATTATGAGCATATTACACATATACAAATGGTCTGTAGTACAAAATTTCTGATAATTCGAATTTGAAATTTTGGGTGATAATAGGACAATAGAAGTTGTCATCCTCTACAATTGTGTCACAATGTGTCTACCCTAAATCGTACCTTTCATTTTGGGTTATAGAAAATGAAATCGTCGTATATTTTTGTCTGAGCATTTCGTTGTAAACGATCTAATGTCAAAAGAGAATTGATGAAGAAGGTGATGCTTGTATTACTACACAGCTCGGCTACTTATAGACTATAGTACTAAACTATCATTCATATAATCTACATTAACTAAAAACTATATTTAAAATATAGAACATATACAAATACTCTGTAGTAGATAAGATAGCTAAAGCTAAAGTATAGGAAAGTACCATGAAGTATATAAGAGTATAAAGGGTTATAGTGTAGCAGCGGTATCCTTGGCAGTTGTGTGCCTTGGAGTATATTTGTATGATGCTTATCATACCAATGACATCTTTACTCTGTGTCTCACGATCCACAATCGCAAGCGGTAAACCTATCGGTGTACCACTTTCATAACCATTAATCAACGATGTAACAAATAGTATATCATAAATCATTTTTTAAGAAATATTATAAGCAATATATTAAGTATTTGAATAAATACGATAGGAAAGGAAATAGTTTATAAATTAGGGAATCAACTTCTTCAGCCCAGAATAAATCAAGCAAAACACAAATAAATTAAGGAATCAACTTATCTATAAGAATCCTGATTATTAAAGCGTTAATAATAACCAAAAATAAGTTGGCTTGATATTGAAACTAAAATTGACTTGAGAAGGGAAAAATCGGCAAGTAATTTACCGGATGATTAATATGATTAGAAGCATCCATGGAGATCTAGAGGTTGTAAATCTTGGGAAGTACTCATATCGGTAGCATTCTGTCTAGTCTTTATATATTATCTCATGAGATAGTGCAAAAATAATTGCATAGAGTTGCATATTTGTCCCCAAATACCTCGTGTTCCAAATATCAACCTTCACTCTACAATCATTGTCAAATGAATTAAGACGTTAGACAAAGGAATGAACCCTAACTTTCTAAATTTCATACTATTCAAATCCTACTTTTAAACGAATTCATAATGATTATACAACTTGCAACATGGAAATCATATATGAAGCATTACTTAATACTCAATGATAACAAAACAGATGATTCTATTCTGCAATACCAGTGAAAGTAAAAACCTCTGCTTGTATTTTGGATAATTGTTTCTGAAGACAGGTGAAAACCAAGGTCTGACTCAATCTCTACCAAAACACAAAGATGTCGGAGCAACTCATCACCCCCTTTCCACATAGGATAAGATTCGTCCAGGTAGTTGATGTGTGAACAAATATTTAAGCATACATTTGAGATCATTTAATCGAGTTATCTATTAATTATGATGGCTAGTTTAACCGAGACTATGAAATTGTATTCGTAACTGCTCACGTATAACGTTCAACTAAGTGAGTTCATGATCTGCATGTTCTGAATCAATAATTTATATGTTGATGCTAATTTTCATATTTGCATTGTTTTCAAAGAAGCTAGTATATGGACTAAGCTACTTGTTTAATTATTTATTTCATTCAAAGATGTCTAACGGACCTGCTTCTGAATATTTTTTGGTGCACACCTGCTTCTGAATGTTAATGTGATTTTTGGTTAGTCTACTCACTTATGCATTTTGAGACTCATATCTATTTACTTGCTTGCACTTCAATGTCGATCTTCTAATGATTGTCTGACTTTTGTTATTTATGGCCTAATTTTTCGTGCTAGTTGGAAAGACAATACATCTGGCACTCATCTACCAAAATGGTTAGTTCGCAAATCATATAATGAATTCTTTGAGCACTTATAGTTACCTGATGAGAACAATTTTACCATGTCGCTTACAAAAAACACGACACATACTCTAAAAAAAATTGTAAATTACTAAAAGCATATTCTTAGTAAATCCGATAACCTTGTGACGTATAACACGGAAACTAAGTACTAACCTAGGTGATGCAGACAAAAAATATAGCAATCTGAAGGTCTTCGGGCACCTTATGATCACTGATATCAATTCAAACAGTTTTCCGAATTCATTAGACTCCTTACGATGCTGCCTTAAGAGGTTTAAGAGGTTCAAGTCCTTTGAGTTCTTGCTTCCAAAAGGCCAAAAGGTGTTCCCTTATCATGTGTCAGATCCTTGGTATCAAAATCTACCTTCACCAAGTTGATAGAAAATCCAATTCAAGTACTCGTTTGAAGTTAGAACTAATAAAGCAATAAATCCACCAAAAATTCTACGTCTGAAGCATAATCATCGAAAAAACGAAACACATGAAAATTAATTGTCCGTGATAAAGAAAGGATTCCTCGGCCATGGAAAAGTCAACAAATTTACAATCCAATACCTCTACCACACGGCTACACCAAACTCGCTAAACCTATTCATAAACCAAGCAAAGTACGGTTTTACACTCATATGCCACGTTATTTAGCTTAGTAATCCAATACTCATCAAACCAAAACAATCAACAAACGTCATTTGAGCAAATTCATATAATCGTATTTCCATTAGCTTGAAATTGCAAGGCCATGAAATCGTCACAACCTATCAATCCAACACCTACGAATCTCATTATCCAATGTCCATCAACTAAAGCAATCGAGAAACCACATGTAAGCCAAATCACATCTCCCTAAGCTAGAAAATTACAAATTACTCGTAACGATTAAAATGGTGTAAACAAAAGAGTAAAAATGCATCAACCTGAGTAACCCGATAGTTGGAATATAAATAAAACTCGTGGATAACTCTCTCGTATTTTGAAAATTATAAATAAGTGGTAACAACTAAAATCGCATAAACAAAAGACTAAAAGATGGATATACCTGAGTAACATGGTAGTTGAAATATGGATCATATTCATGAATAATCCTCTCATATTTAATCGATCACATAAAAAATCCCAAACTCAATCAACAACTAATTTTAACAAAACCTAATTTTACTTAATATCCTACAAAGTCACAACTTTATAAACAATTCATCGAACCCAACAAAAGAAGAGGATTCTGTATAAACAATTCATTATAAACAATATGATCATATAATTCATATTGTTGATGGATTCGGCGAAGACGACGCTGGGGAAGATGTTAATGGACAATATTACCTTATCATCATGCTCCTCTCTATCCCTCTAATTGAGGATTCCTATTGCAAAGAAGAGGGAAGGAAATCATCGTAGACACGGTGATTTCGACAGGGATGATAAATTCGGGCGCCGACATCACTCCAATTACTGCGTAACCAAAAAAATCCAATTCAGAAATGAATCAACATTACAGCAGGAGCAATGAGAAAATGGAAGAAAAAGAATCATTAATTAGAATACCTTTACTGGCTTTGCCAGGAGGCTTGAAGCGGTGAAGATTGAAGCGGGTACTAATTCTGGGGTTGGAGGAAAGGCTGAGGGGAGAGGAGGAAGGACATAGCTTCGGATTTCTGAAAGAAGAAGAAGCGTGAAATTGGGGAACATGTAGAGGGAGATCTTTTGTATTAGGGATAACTGGTTTTTGGTCTTATGGAATGGGAAAATGGTGGGAGTGGATGAAAGACGGTTTTAATGAAATAACTTGCACAATGTAGTTAACCGCAGCAGTTTTGATGTAAAGACGGTTAATATCAATGTGAAACGATTTATATAAAAGATGAAAACAGTTTTTTCTGCCACGTAGGACTTGCCATGTCAGCGACAAATCAGCGCCACGTGAGACGATGACGTGGGTGAATATGGTGCTTCCATTTTCTTTGGCTTTAATATATAAAAAAGATGCTCAGGTTCAGCCTTCAGGTGCATACAACATTTAATAACAAGTCGATTTAACATAGTTATAGGCCTTACTCAAAGGAAAGACTACATTCTCTTAAATATTAGTATGAGAATCAAGAAAATATTATAAGTTCATAGAGTCCTTTTATTTTAAATTATTATTATGAATTATTTATTCAATTTAAACAATAATGTGTGCATTGACTTTTAAAAAATCTCAATTCAAAATACAGAGTATTAAATAAATAAGTTGATGAGGAACTACTGAGGAAGAGTCCACCAACCAAAGCAACAAGGTTGTTTAAGATCATAAACAATCAATATAACGGAGCTCGACATCTGCTGGCCGAGGTCAGTTGTCGTCGTACACTACAAAAAAACAGGTCAAATTGCGGCGGAAATATCCGACACAAAAACCTGAAATTCGACGCAAATAGTCGTTTGCGTCGGACGTACCGCCACACACAAATTTTGCGACGGCCTTACGTCGGAAAGTCCGCTGCAACTGTGAGAGTCAACGACTTAAGTCAAACACATTATGCGTCGGATTTGTCGTCGCAAATTTGACGCAAAAATAAAACGATGCGGCAGATCTACTGTCACATAAGTCGACGTAGTTTCGGAGTCTTGCGACAGACGTTGCGACGAATTTTCTGTCGCACAACTAAAAAGTTTGCGGTAGATTTCAGTACATAGCGTCGGATAATCTGACGCATGATTATTCGTATAGGACAACAACCTTCTATTTTTCTGGTTCCCCCATTTTTTTAATTAACCATAAACAACAAAACGATTTCAATCAACACACAACGATTTCAACCAGCAGCAATACAAAAGCACATCCCGTGCAAGGCAACGCACAACAAACTCCGCATCCCGGTGAAGACAAACAACCCGATTTTCAGAGAAAATGAACTTATATTACAAGAAGAGAGTAATTTATTTTAGAATTCGGTTTAGTAGTTAGGTAGAGATCAGACTTAAGATTATACACATGAAAGTACCTACAAGATGACTTAATAAGACTTAAGATTGTAGTGGCTCAATATTCATAGAGGCAAACTCATGTTCGTCATCAGCATTGTCGTCCCGCGCTGTGAATGCGGCCCCATCTTGCAACCTTCATCTGACATGGCGAGCCTTTCCCGCAATAGCTCTATCGTCTTCTGTTGGTCCTCCAATCTCTTCTCTGCCAACTGTTGACGTTCTGCTAATGTCTCTACTGTTTTGGTCAACCGGTCAGTCTTCACACGCTGTTGTGTGGCAAGAGTACGTATGTAAGGTTCCTCGACGGTAGTGCTACTCTTGCCAGAGCAGGGACGGAATAGCTCCCTAGCTAGGTTTCCTATTCCATAAACGCGTTTCTTGGCGTCGTACCCGCTCGTGACCTCGTGATACAACTGATTCTTCATCTGGTGCGTGCCTCCTGGGTAGACGCCAACGTCGTCTCCTTCACTTGGTCATATTTATCCTAAAATAAGAAAACATGTTATTAGGAAAGCAACAAAGTTCCAAAATGCACTTAGCTAACAAACACAACTTAATACAATCATATGGTAAGAGAACTCACATGCATTTCCTTTGCTCTCGGGTCAATCCAGGTTTCCGACTTAGTCTTCTTTGTTTTTTCCAACACCGAGATTGAGCTCTCCTGAAACTATAATCGACATCCCAAGTATTAGCCATTAAAGATGATTGTTAGGTGAAAGGGCAAAGAAGAATGCCAAAAATCCACCTGCCTTCTTTTATAGGGGCAGGAGTATGACAAACATTACTCACCCAGGCAACAAACTTCTTCCCATCACCCAGCATTAATGACAAAGGATGCTAGAAGGGCAAAAGTCAAATCAAACAAAATATTTCAAGAAAGAGCAATATTGCAAAACTGAAAAGGCTTCTCGAGCCAAGAATTTCGGAGCATTAAGCTGACAGACATCTCATCCAAGGAAACTCAAAAGAAAAAGGCCCTCGAAACCATGCGAGCACATTTAATGATGTCTTGATTAACATATACTTGGGCACTGAAGAGAAGAAGCACGCAAGGGAGATGGAGAGCACCGGAGCAAGCAGGTCGCCTCTCATACTTCGACGGTCGGACCGAACCCAACTCTGGTCAATCGCCGAGGGGCAATTTATGGGACCGGCTTAGTGCCTCGTCCGTATGACTCATTTGCCTTGGACACTCACACATTCGGCCACGCGGGACCTCTCTTCCCCAAAGATCGGCTACAAGCCTAGCTCGTCCATTGGGAGCTGTCAGACGGACTTCTGGGGAGAGGCTGCACATCGCAGCCTCTCGAAGATCATGAGTTCATGACCTTCCCGATTGAGCAGTCAGGATGGTACCCATGAAAAACTGGCAGCACCCCTACGCCCTACGGGGAAGTTTGTTGGCAAATACGTGGGTAAGGTTAACAAACTAAACTGCCCACCATAAGGTAAAAATTCTCTCTCTTTCCAGTGCCTATCTATAAATATCTCACCAAGTCATTCATAAAAAAGTAATCGTGATATAATCACTCAATCTGTCTCTAAAAAAACTAAGTCACTTTTCTCCTCACGAGAACGGTTAAATTAAGGCAAAAAGACTTACTTAGGCATTAGAAAGAGACTTCTTGGACTCCCCTCTGAGGCCGTGTATGTTCCTTGTGCAGGAAGGCATACCCCAACCAAGTATGAAGGCTACAAGCCCTCCAAGAGGCAAGATTCAATCCAAGAACTATAGAATCTAGGCGATTAGATCTATTTCTAAGTTCCCATTTAACTGTTTGGTACCCAAACAAAGAGTTTAGAAGATTAAAAAATGGGTTAAATTGAATTGTGACAAAATGATCGAAATTATTTACAGATTTAGAGATTGAGAGGAAAAAAAGAACCGTCAAACTACAATAGTCAAAAGAGACATTATTTTCGTGCTTAGAGCATGTTTTACAACGGATGAATTTTTCTCCATATTTTTTCTCTCCATCACTATTCTCCACCAAAAAATCTCCAATTACAATGGATACATTTTTTCTCCATCAACCTCTCCATAATGGACCCACACCTTTCACACCTCATTTTTATCTATTTACCTCACTCATTCTCAATTATCTTTTACTATAATTAACATTCTTGATTATATTATAATTAGACGATTAATTAAATTTAGTGCAATTAAAAAAATGATTTCTTTTTGTTTACTTTTTACGTATTTTTCTACTTTCTATGAAATTAAAATTGGCGTAAGGTTTAAGCAAAATAGGAACTGTACACATTTTTTAGCAAACCACGATGCCTTTATTAATCACAAACATTTAATTTAAAGACTGGAAAAAAAAACATAAGAACGAACGTTAAATTAAACAAAAAACATTTAGTAAACAGACATGACTGGGTACATGAACATATTACAACAACTAAAATCAATCAGAGTCATCACATTCACTTCCTAACACTCGTCAGAATCGTATTTAAGTCGGTCTGTCGGTACATCTTGATCACGTAAATATTCTTGTTCTTCCTCCATCGTAACGTCATCATATACGTCACAGTAATGAAGGCGCTCACGTGGAATGAAAATTCTACCAGCCCCAGAAAGTAGATCAAACAAGGTGTCAGAATTCATTACGTTCAACAAGCGATTAATGATTTCGACGACTTCTTTCCTTAATTTGCGACGTTCTTCGTCTTTGGATATAGAAGTATCTGAAACAACGTAATAAAAAACATATTGTATTTAATCATGTAGAATGTAAGTTATCTTTCCAACTACGATTTATCATAATAAAACCGGATAATATTACCTAATATGGCATTGCTCAAAACAGGTGGACTCAACACATTATTCGCGTTTCCAGATATGATAGAGCTCAGCATCGTTAATGGTGGTTCACAATGTACCATATTCATGTACACCGTTTCTGGCATGACAAGGTTCAAACGAGCAAGAAAGTGAGGAGCATGATCCTTTATCATGTCAATTTCTCTTTGATACTCTCTTACTTTTTCATCCCATATAGTCATTTTTGAGTAATTTGTTTTTGATAGAATGAAATCAGCTATATTATTTGAAAATGATTAGAATGTTGGATGTGAATAAAATCTAAAGTTCACAACACCACCTTATATAGAGAAGTCGACATCATAGAATTTAAAAAAAACGGCTATATTTCAAATGGCTATATTTCAAACGGCTATATTTTCAACGGCTATATTTCCAACGGCTATATTCCAAACAACTACAAATATCCCTGACAATGTGCAAAAATGAATACACTCACAAACACACTTCTACATTTCATCAAACAGTAACACCAAATTAATCTACCTTTTACAAAAAAAAATGGTTTCTTCATCTGACGATTTAGAGAACGATGCCGCCGATTGTCTATCTCTTATAGCAGTATGGAGACGTTTGCAAAATAAGCGCAAAGCTCGTTCAAATCGACCGCATAAGAGGCGTCGAATTGAAAGAAACCGAGAAGAAGGCTACAATCAACTTTACAATGAATACTTCGCCCCTCAACCCACGTATCCTGATAATGTGTTTCGCCGTCGTTTCCGAATGCGAAAACACATATTCCTACGTGTGTTGGAAGGCGTGAAAGCGCACAATCCTTTTTTCCACCAATTACCGGACGCTACTGGGAGATTGGGCATTTCAGATTTACAGAAATGTATTGCTGCAATCCGGTTGCTCGCATATGGCGAGGTCGCCGATAGAGTGGACGAGTACCTGAGGCTCAGCTCAAGCACGGCAAGGACCGCACTTCATGAAATCACGGACGCAGTAATAGCTCAGTTTGGAGATGTGTACATGAGGAGTCCGACAACAGACGACTTAAAAGAACTACTCCAAGTGAATAAGAAAAGATAATTTTCTGGTATGATTGGTTCAATCGATTGTATGCATTGGGCTTGGAAAAACCGTCCTACTGTATGGAAAGGTCAATATCAAGGAAGGGATTAAACTGCTTCTGTGATTTTAGAAGCTGTTGCTTCGAAAGATTTGTGGATATGGCACTACTTTTTCGGCCTACCAGGTATCCTGAATGACTTAACTGTACTTTACCGATCTCACATATTCGATGATTTGTTAAATGGAAGAGCCCCTGTTGTTTAGTATGTCGTCAATGGGCGTCGATATGACACCCCGTATTATCTGACCGACGGTATTTATCCAAATTGGTTCGCGTTTATGAAATCAATTCCGCTACAACAAACTCTAACCGCAGTCAAAATTAAATTTATAATTCACTTACAAGACTCTAACTAACTAGTAGTAGGACAAGTAAGGGTCGAACCCACATGGACTAATGATACTATCTCAGATTAATTTAGTAATATTTATATAGTTATATAAGTATAAATATAATAATGGGGGTTTTGGTTGGGTTGTTTTTATACTCGACTAACTAACTAAAATTAAATCAATAAAACTAAAAATACTAATAATAGCAATAAACAGGTAGAAAGTTCTTATAATAAATAAATAGGAAATATGTAATTTTCTATAGATGTCGGGTAAAATCAACGATTCTCTTAATCAATTAGATTGGATAGATTAGTTAATCGGTTAATCCTTGAACGTAAGTAAATTACCAATTTTATCTTTCTGACTCGTTAAACCCCGTGAACGCACGCAAGTTTAATCCTAACCAATTTATCAAATTAATCATGAACGCATGAATCAAATTAATAAATTAAGTCGCTTTAAGATCACTAATCAGTTGAATAAAATATAACCAGAACGCTGCAATTATATCTGACTCAACTACTACACAAGATTCTAGCAATTAAGATTACACCAGAACGCTGCAACCTAACCAAAATTACCATTAATTCAATGACCGATTCATGAATACAATTAAGTTGGCCAAACAAAATTAATAAATACGAATCAGATAGTCAAATAACGAATCTTATATAAATATCCAACAAAGTAATTAATCAATCAAAACAATATCATATTCTCATAAACCCTAACACCAATAGTCAATTACATACTCCAATTGAAAATTACTCTAAACTAAACATAATAACAATAAAAATAAGATAAAGATTAGAAAAGCTCATAGAAATCGGGAAGAAATTTGATTAAAATAGAGTCGAGTTCGTCACCTCCGTGGTCCGTCGTGTGGCTTCTGTGCCCTTCTTGGTCTTCTCCTTTTTTTTTTCTTCTTCACGTGGTTCCTCCCTTTCTTTTTTTGGTTTTTATTTATTTATTTATAAGAAACATATTGCTTCCTATTTTCCTAAACTCTTTATTTCCTTTTTTTGTTTTTTTTCTTAAAACCTCCCTCCGTATGTTACATGCTCCTTCTTCCACTGACGGGCTTTTGGAAATTAAGCCCAGTACACCTTGAACTTGATTCAACATCCGCTCCTTTTTAGCTCGATTTCGACCTAGTAGATACAGAATTTGATGTTTCTTTCTTCTATAAACTTGTAGGTCTCGAACTTAGCTTTCCAACGCATCCTGGCTCACTTGATTCTGATATTCTATAAGTGAGATATCGTCGTCTTAAGATCGACCTACACAACGAATATATGTATTATTTGACCTTCAAATTAATGGGTTATTCTAAATACATTAAAAATAGACAATAAAACTTATTTTAGCATATAAATAATATTAACGTATATATTAACTCGTTAAGTCATAAAAATACGTTTTTAGCTCAAATAATATGAAAGACGACATAAAAATAATAATAATATTAAATGGGTAAAAATATGTATAAATATCGATTTATCAAATTCCCCACACTTAGTCCATTGTCGTCCTCGACAATGATTACTCAAGAGCTAACAAAGAAAATGAAAAATTAACCTTCAAATGTTTTAAACCAGCCCAACTAGGTACAATTGGCGACAAACTAAAAATATTTAAGTAAACATTTTTTATAAGTTAGTAAATTTAAGAAAATAATTTCGAGTTAGATTAGTAAGTAATACTCCCTCCGTCCCAGAAAGATTGTCCCATGAACTTTAGCTCACAAATTAAGGAAATGGTGTGATGATTGAGTATATAGGTAATGATGACCCCCTTTATAGGGTGAGTCATAATGTTGGGTGAGGTGGTGTGAGTTAATGGAATGTCAAAATGGTAAATACTTTAACTTAGTAGGGACAAAGTTGTAAAAAGAGATAGACTAAAAAGGAAAGTTGAGAAATGGGACAATCTTTAAGAACCTACCCAAAAAGAAATACAGGACAATCTTAGTGGGACGGAGGGAGTATATACATAAAATTTCTCCTCCCTTAAACTATTCAATTAACTAATTTAACAACATATAACATGCTAAACCGCTTCTAAATTCAAATTATAAATAAACTCATCATCCTTCACACTCGGTTTAACTACCTTCAAAAAATAAATTTTTATT
Organism: Agrostemma githago; assembly: GCA_958450325.1. Lineage (NCBI taxonomy): Eukaryota > Viridiplantae > Streptophyta > Magnoliopsida > Caryophyllales > Caryophyllaceae > Agrostemma > Agrostemma githago. Next base: position 7,530,081 of record OY288239.1, read on the forward strand.
GATTCCAAAAGACAGGTTTCAGCAGTTTAAGGTCTTAGGGGAAGGAGATTTACTTTCATGTACATTCCTATTACCAGTTCAGTACGAGGATCGTTCTCCCGAGCATATAAGTCAAACTAGATACCTCGTCTCACTTTTTCCGCAATTACTCTCTTTTTCTTCTTTCTTTCTTTTTTTGTTTTTTTTGTTTTCGATTTTTTTCCTTTTACTTCATTCATATTTTTTTCTTTTTTTTTCTTTCGATCAAGTGACCCATATAGCGAGCTTCCAACCAATGACTCCCGCCCTTCCGGACAAGGCATTAGGCATTCTCCCAATCCCGTTAGGACTAGGTTCCCCTCGGATTTACTAACTCGAGTCACAAGAACGACTTACTCACTCTGAGGTATCTAATCTTCCTTATCGCTCTAATTAGAAGTCACCTATGAAAGTAAATTAATTGTGCAAGACCGGCTTATATCCCATACCCCTAGAGCCAACGAAAAGTCTAAGTACTATTCTTTATAATTTATTTATAACTCAAATTTAAAAGAGACTTCAAATATTATCTGCTATCAAATTAATTGATCCAAGTTCGATCGGGAGGAAAAATAATTGCATATATAACTTCAAAACATTTTTTTTTGTCCTTAATAGAAATCAATTTTTTTGTGACAAATGTTAGATTAGGATTCGTCGTCAACTTCCCAAGTTTGGATAGTTCAATAAAAACAAAGGCTAAAATTTTTAAGTTCAAATTTCTTTCAAAAAATTTTGACAGCACTTTCCCTAAATATTCACATATCCCAAAATTTTAAAATACCCTGCAAAACACACATTCAATTTACCTCATCCCCACACTTAAACCCGACATTGTCCTCAATGTCAAAAGAAACATCAAAAGGCTGAAAATTTGCACACATAAATATATAAGAGGGATAAAGGTACTTAGCGGGTCTAGCGAAGTAGAAATATATGCATCTTGTCCACGTTGATTTTTGAAAACGTCATCCCATTGACAGCTATCACACGTTCATCAAAAGATCATTGTTATCTATCCTGCAAAATTCCAACACTGGACCAAGACAAGTGAAAAGACAAGTGAAATAGGGGAAATGAAATATAAACGAATAATAAAAGTAAAAATAATTAGTCACGCATACAAAATAAATATACAAGCTCGGGTTGCCTCCCGAGAAGCGCCTTATTTTACGTCGTGGCTCGACCTGCTATTTCTCAATTTTCATACGTTGGATCCTCCAAATCAATAATATCCACCCAATTGGCTTTGAATCCATCATAATATGGCTTAAGTCTATGCCCATTCACTTTAAGTGCCCTTCCTGACTCACATCCTTTAATTTCTACCGCTCCATGATTAAACACCTTAAGAATCTCAAAGGGACCGATCCATCTTGATCTCAATTTTCCAGGAAATAATCTTAACCTAGAATTATAAATGAGGACTTTATCACCCCCATGATCCCCTTATTTTCTCGGGTCACACAATGTCCCCGGTATGCTCATTACACATCTTAAATTGACTCATGACAATTATGAAGAATGGAGTCGTTCCATGAGAATGTCCCTTACAGCTAGACGAAAATTTGGTTTTTGTGACGGCACCATCTCGAAACCAACAGACTCAGTTCTTCTTGATCAATGGGAGGTGGTAAATTGCACCGTTGTTCAATGGATCATGAATGCAATCGATGATAAACTCAAGTTCAGTCTGACATATTTTGAAGAATCTCGTGCTCTTTGGTTAGATCTAGAAGAACGATTCTCAGTGGTAGACGGCTCGAAAATTCATGCGTTAAAATCGCAACTAGCTGGTTGTACACAAACTAAAGGTATGTCTATCACCGAGTATTTTGGAAAATTAAAGGTCTTGTGGGACGCTCTTGCCGCCCATGAACCTTCTTTTGTTTGTAAGTGTGGTCTGTGCAAGTGTGGGATCGGAAAGGAAGCTACTAAAAGACAGGATACCGAGCGACTTCACCAATTCCTAATTGATCTTGACTCAAAAAAATTTGGGACGGTAAGGTCGCAACAATTAGCACTTGAACATCTCCCGTCTCTCAATAGGGTCTATCACGTTATGTTGCAGGAAGAACGATTGAACAGAGCTTCCTCGATCGTAGAAGAAACCCCTGATTTGGCTTATGCGGTTCGAACGGACAAGAATTTCGGGTCCAAACCCGATTGAAGGGAACTCCGTGAGCAAGACCGCAATGAAAGACAAAAAGCGACTTGTTCATATTGCACTAAACCGGGATACGATATTAACTCATGTTATATTAAGAGTCAGAAATTTCCTGATTGGTGGGGAACTCGGGCTCGAACTTTAGCGGAGATACAAAACCGTGTGTCACGTCAAAACCCGCCTCGGTCAACGGCTCCTTCTGCCACCACTCAATCGATCACTTCCGCCCAAGACACTACTACAACTACCATCCGGGCCAATGCTGTGACCTCCTCTTCTGACGATCGTTTGAGTGGTATGTTTGATACTTGGTTGATTGACACTGGAGCCTCAAATCATGTGACGGGTAATTTAATGTGGCTCACAAATCCCGTCACCATCTCACCAAGAGCTGTGGGGCTCCCTAACGGCCAAATTACTGAAGCCGTTGTCGAAGGGACGGTTCAACTCACAGAATCACTCATTCTTAGTCGTGTTTTATATGTTCCCTGTTTAACATGCAGTCTTATATCCGTCTCACAATTACTTGCCGCAAATCTCCTTACTATACAGTTCACTAATGCTTCTTGTATTATTCAGGACCTTGCTACGAGGACGACGATTGGAGTCGGTGAGCAACGAGACGGACTATATTATTTTCACAACATAATCACGAAGATGACTACTCCAATTATCCATCAAATTTGTCGTAAAGAGGATTTTGAAATTTGGCACAAACGACTTGGACATCCGGGTGATAATGTCGTGAAATTTATTCCTTGTGCCAGTCAATTTAGTATAAATAAAAATCGTGTGTGTGATGTGTGTCATCTTGCAAAACAACATCGGAGTAGCTTTGTTTTAAATAATAAATCTGCTTCCGACATCTTTGAATTGATTCATTGTGATTTGTGGGGCCCTTATCGCATCCCGTCCTCGTGTGGAGCGAAGTATTTCTTGACCTTAGTTGATGATTATTCTCGTTCTACATGGGTATATTTACTTGTAGATAAAACTGAAGTTACCGATATGTTTATGAATTTTCTGGCTATGGCAAAGACCCAGTTTTCTAAACAAGTCAAAATTGGACGAAGTGATAATGGGACGGAGTTTAATCATATGGCTCAATATTTTATGAAAAATGGCATCCAATTTCAGACGTCATGCATCGAAACGCCACAACAAAATGGCCGGGTAGAACGGAAACACCGTCATATTTTAAACGTAGCACGTGCCTTGCTTTTTCAAGGACACCTGCCTAAAACGTTTTGGGGAGAGTGCATATTAACTGCTACTTATTTGATTAATCGAACTCCGACGGGTATTTTAGGAAATAAATCTCCGTATGAACTCCTTTTCGGTGCAGTACCCTACTACACGAATCTTCGTCTGTTCGGTTGTCTCTGTTTTGCCCATAACCAACAAACTGGGGGTGATAAATTTGTTAAGCGCAGTCGTCGATGCATTTTTGTGGGGTATCCTCACAATAAAAAGGGTTGGAAGGTTTATGATTTGGAAAATAAGCAATATTTTGTCTCAAGAGATGTCGTTTTCTACGAGAATATTTTTCCTTTTAATCCAGCTCATTCTTCGACGGCCGTCACACCATCTGCTTTAGACTTATCTCCGGATTCACCCTCCGCCAATGTTCTCCCAGATGAGGACGAATACCCCGTCCCTGATACCGGTCAAACCGGTTCTGATATTGTTTCCTCCGACACGACTCTTCCAGTGGATAATTCCACATCTGTATCCCAACATGAGGAGGATTCTGGGGACGTCGTTGCAGCTCCCGACAATTCTGTCCCTCTAGGCCGAGGACATCGACAGAAGGAAGCTCCCGCTCGTCTTCGTGATTACGTGGTTGGTTCAATTCATTGTCCTCCCTCCCCGGTCTCCTCCTCTCGTTCATCCTCAGGTACGCCTTATGTACTTAATAATTATATTGACTGTCGTAATTTTTCTGATAAGCATAAAATATTTCTGGCGGCTATATCATCAAATGTTGAGCCTCCATCTTTCTCCATTGTCGTAAAAGACGCCTCTTGGCGTAAAGCTATGGCAGACAAGATTTCTGCCCTTGAATCTAACAACACATGGGAATTAACAGACCTTCCCGTCAATAAAAAGGCCCTTGGTTGTCGTTGGGTTTATAAGATTAAGTGTAACACCCCTGATTTTTATAAATTAAATTTAATTAAAATTATGTTCGTATTTTTATTTTTACGGTTTAACTCGTAATTCTTAAAATTGTTATAAAACAAATTTATCGTTTAAATCGTTTCAAACTCCTAAAATTCTATTTGACTTAGAAACACTTCTTATATTTAAAACATATTTTTTTTCTGTTTCGATTTATTTTATACAATTAAAGTAATTCTTATCGAAAATCAATTTCGACGGTTTAAATTTTAAATTATTTATTTATTTATATTTAAGCTCGAATTTCTATTTTCGACTTGAAGTTCATTTATATTAAGTTTCGTCAAAACATTTATTACATTTCCTCGAGAAATCAATTTAATTCACTTTATCGAAAATTTATTATTTATCGGGAAATACTATTTGATCGTCTAATTATTTATTCTATCAGCTCCGTTTTCGACTCGAGTACTTTATTTACTCATTTTATTTGTCGGTCCGATTATTTATTAATTTTATTAACTCATTTTAATTCGGTTCGTGGGTCAGCCAACTTATCGTCTCGGAATTCATTTAATTAATCCGTTTCTTTGTTTTTACCGACTTTATTGGCAGCTAATTCATTTCCCACTTAGTACACTCCCCTTTGTCTTCATTTCCACCGCTTGACTTCTCTTCATTCATCTCCCTTATCTCTTTATTTTCCATCATAACTCACGTACACTCCCCCTCTTTTGTTGCCTCTTCGTTCCTCATCATATTCAGCCAACCTCCTTTTCATCTTCATTCCTCTTCTTCACTCACTCCCATCATTTAGCGTTTCCCTTGCTCCAGTCTGCAATCCTCTCGCCAGTTGTTCCCCTGCCTTTTTCCGTCCTCTGTTCGTGTGTGCGGTGCTGCTACTGCTGCTGGACGTGCTACTGCTGCTGCTGTTGATCGTGCTGCTGCTGCTGATGCTGATCGCGCTACTGCTGCTGGTCGCGCTACTGTTGTTTCTTTTCTGCGCTGTTGTCTTTTCTACACCGATCGACGTAAGGTAGCCGCTATCTTCTCTAATTCTGTCTTCTGTCCCATGTTGTTGCTGATGTTTTGATGTGGGCAATATTATTAATTCTGTACTTGCTGATGCTACTGCGTCTGTTGTTGTTGTTGTTGCGTGTTGCTGCTGTTGCGTTTATCTCCTTTCAATCCGTTTATTCTTCTTCTTCTTTCCTCTTCGCTGCTATGTTGGTTCTTCTCGCTGCTCTTACTGTTATTTGGCGTTGTTCTTCTTTCCGTTTGGCTGCTATATTTCGTTGTTTACTGCTGCTGTCACGATCTGTTTGTCGTCTCGTCCTTCGATTTCGATTTCGTTTCTTGTGTTGGCATCCCTCTGTCTTCCATTCCTTTTTCTTCCTCTTTTGTTTTCGTTCGTTGATTGCATCTTGTTTTCTACTGCTGTCATCGTTCTTCTTCTACTAACTTCGTTATTTCAGTTCAATCTCGTGTTTTCTTCTTTCCCTTTAGTTCGTTTTGTCGTATTTATGTCTTTAGGTTGTTCTTTGGCCTGCTGCTCCGTTTTGTGGTTCTGCTACATGCCCGTTTGCTCCTCCTTCTCTCTTTTCTTTTCTTCTTCGTTCTGTCATTCAGTTGCCATCATCCTTTGTTGCTGTTGCGGTTTTTCTCGTTTGTCCTCTTCCTGCCTGTACTACTGATTTCGTTGCTTTTGAATCGGTTTTTGCTTCCTTTTGTTTCTATTGTTTTCTCCTGTGGTTGCCACCTCGTTTTAATTTGTTTCCATTTTTTTCCGATTCATACCTGGTCTTGCGGTTAGCTGATCTGCACCCGTTTTGTGCCTTCGAGTCCTTGTTTGTCCTTTTTTTCCTTAATCCTTTCCCTTCTCCGTTCTTGCTAGTCTTCCCTTCACCTCTAGTCCGGGTAAATCGATCATATATCCGATCTTTTCCTTTTCCGTGTTTTGTCATTTACGCTCGTCTCATCCTTTTGTTTTGTTTTCTCGTTTCCCGCGATGGATCTTGCTGAGAAGACGGATGATTCTACAACTGGGAGTTTAAGGACAGTGCTATCAATTTGGAGCTTAGGCTGATCAAGGACAAGATCGTGATCGTTTCGATGTCGTCTCAAGGTAACTTTAGGACGTTACTCGATTTTATATCGTATGTTTGAGTAGTAGTATGTAGTAAATATTTTAACTTCGTTTTTCTAATTTTAGCTATTTATTATTGCTAATAATTTTATTTTAAATCATATGCCTTATAAATGTATTACGACTTTCGATATCGTTTTATAAATCGTTAGTAAATTTAATTATTTACGATCGTTATAATATTTTGTTGGTTATCGTGACGCTAGTAACTAAATAATAACGATTTCATATTTTCTTCATATTTCGTTAATTTATAATTTTCACTTAAAAATCGTATTTTAATATTTTAATCGAAATTTGTATACTTGTTAATAAATTAATTTTCGTTTTACGATTTATTCTAATAAATGAGAAAATAGTCGATTTTGTTTTAAATATTTTTTTTTGTCGAGACTATTTTCCCTAATAATTTCTTATTTGTTTCCGATTGACTATTTTTATTAAAATCCATATTATTTATTAATAAAAAATTATCTGTTAAAAATAATTTGAATTCTTCGTAAACTTATTTCATTCATAAAAATCGTTAACTCAATTAATTTCGATATCGTTTTTCTTAAAACATCTCTTTTCTAAAATTTATAGTTTTAACTCGATTTCCTAATTATTTATAAAATACTATATATTGACTTATTAAATTTTATTTATATTTTGAGTAACGAATTTAGAAATATATTAAAGTTACGATAACGACGATAAGATAATAAAATGTCAATTTCGTTAGAAATGCTATTTTTAATAAATTTCACTTATTTTAATAACTTACGTATTGTGTATAAGACTATTTCTATTTTAAGTAAGTTTCTAAAATTAGTAAGTTTCTATTTATAGTAAGTTTCCCTTTTAATATAAAATGTTTATTTCTTTTGTCTTCATATTAATTACGATGATTATATTTATTTTTGAATATCAATAATGGATTGTTTTGAAGTCATGGAATAAAGACAAGTGTGGGGTTAGAGTAATATAATCTGGGGTTTACAGTTTTGCCATCAACTATAAGGCTAGTGTATCAGGAATCGGTACATTAGTTGTTGAACCGGGTGACAGGTATCCCGGGAGTTGTGTACATTTTGACCTTAAGCCTAGGCCTCGCAGTAAGTCGTCGTCATAAGTTGAACTGGGTGACAGGTAATCCCAGGAGGGGTGTGCATTGTCTTAAACTAGGGACACGCATTTATAAGTCGCCGTCCTATTATGGTTGAGTAGCCTAGTTAGAGACTGAAGTTTGATTTGTTTGAACTAAGTTCTCGAAGCTAGTTTTAGTATTCTTCTGGTGAAAGTCTGACCTTCTACACTGAATATTTCCATAACGCCGTTTTGAATATTTTTATTATTATCGATACATTTTGATTTGCAGGTTGGCAAATATTTGAAATTTTCTTCGGAAAACTTGTTCTGATTTTATTGTTCCAATATTTTAAGTTTTCTCCGAAAGCATATTTTTATTATATCATCAAATGTATTCCATTTTAACCATTTTGATAATACTATTATTTTTCCTTATGATATAATATGGCTGGGAGAACGTCCGAGTTACTCCCCACTGACGTGGCTGTTATGTTTATAACATGACAGGTATTTGCTGCTGGGTTTTGGGTGTGAGCTAGCGAGTAGCGTGGATCCTACTCTTTCTTTATTCTTGTAATTTATGGATTTGTATAACCCGTTTGGAGAATTTCCTTTTTAGCTCTTTTGTAAAAAGAGGCATTTGTATTGACTTACCATTTCTTTTAATAAGATATAGTTTGTCAGTGTGTTTTAATCCCAACTCTACAGTGTTTCCGCCACTGTATTGCGTTAGAATTTCTAGGGGATTACATTAAGTATCACTCAGATGGTACTATTGAGCGGTTTAAAGCGCGTCTTGTTGTCTTTGGCAATCATCAAGTCGAAGGAATTGATTACGGAGAGACTTTCTCTCCTGTGGTCAAAATAACTACAGTTCGGACATTTTTAGCAGTTGCAGCTATAAAAAATTGGGAGCTACATCAAATGGACGTGCATAACGCTTTCCTCCATGGGGATCTCACCGAAGAGGTCTATATGAAACTTCCACCGGGTTTTGACAAGCATGGTACCAAAAAGGTTTGTCGTCTTAAGAAGGCTCTTTACGGCCTTAAGCAAGCCCCTCGATGCTGGTTTTCTAAACTTACCAGTGCCCTTCGAACATATGGATTTACGAACTCTTATTCCGATTATTCTCTGTTTAGCTATTCCCGTGATGGAACAGTGCTTCGTGTCCTTGTTTATGTCGACGATCTTGCTATTGCCGGAAATAATGCCTCTGCTATTCAAGACTTTAAAACATATTTGAGTACTTGTTTCTATATGAAGGATTTAGGGCAATTAAAATATTTTTTAGGCGTTGAGGTTACTCGAAACAAAGAAGGGCTGCTTCTCAATCAGCGAAAATATGCCCTTGATATTATCTCTGAGACAGGCAATTTAGGGTCACGCTCGTTTAGTACTCCGATCGAGCAGAACCATCGGCTTGGTTATGCCACAGGTGCATGTCTTGCCGATCCAGAACCATATAGACGGCTAGTTGGTCGCCTCATATATTTAGCTATCACTCGTCCTGATTTATCGTATGCCGTACATGTGTTGTCTCAATTTATGCAAACACCGCGTCAAGAGCACTGGGATGCTGCGATTCGGGTTGTTCAGTTCCTTAAGGGATGTCCGGGACAAGGTATCCTTCTCCGTATTGAGAGTCAATTAGAACTCACTGGTTGGTGTGACTCTGATTATGCCCAATGTCCGCTCACCCGTCGTTCTGTTACGGGCTGGTTCATTTCCCTAGGAGGGTCTCCTATTTCCTGGAAAACCAAAAAAACAGGATACGGTTTCTCGTTCCTCCACTGAGGCAGAATACAGGGCTATGGCAGCCCTTGTATGTGAGCTCAAATGGCTGCATGGTCTTCTTAAGACATTAGGCGTCATGATACCTCGTCCTATATCCATTTTTTGTGACAATCAGTCTACTTTGCATATTGTCCGGAATCCGGTCTTTCATGAACGTACCAAACATATTGAGATGGATTGTCATTTTGTGCGTGATGCCTACTTAGACGGCTTTGTAAAACCCAAGTACCGCTCCACCCTCAACCAAGTTGCAAATGTGTTTACAAAAGCACTCGGCACCGCTCAGTTCTTTTATTTATTGTCCAAGGTGGGCATTCTCGATGTTCATGCTCCAGCTTGAGGGAGGGTATTAGAATATAGAAATAATATCACAAATATTAGAATATAGAAATAATATCACAAATTGTGTTTACATGTGTTTAGGAAACTGGTTTACAATACGTTTAGGAAACTGTTTCCTTTCGATTTAGGAAACTATGTTTGTAAGCTAACTATATAAGCACATTAGATGCGTAATAAGATTCGAGCTTTTCGGTATCAATAATTTACATCTTTAACATGATTAAATAAAAATGGATTGGGATTATTATTACTATTATTGTTATTATTATTATTACTCATTTTGTATGTAGTAACAAATTATGTAGAAAATTGTATAACAATTATCATATATATATATATAGTAAATTGTATGGGGTGAAAAAAAAAAGAGTCGTTGAAACAGTTTGGAAATCAATAAAGTTTGAAAATATAAAATACCCGTTGCAAAAATTGGTCCACCAAACTGTATTACAAAGCATGACATTTTAGCAAAAAGTGGAAATATAGACTCTCTCAACTGCTCTCATCAGGCCCACGGTTCTCCATTGTTTTCACCTTCAGGTTGGAGAAAACCAACTCTCTCCATTATGATGGAAACCTTCTCCATTGTAAGAGCAAGTTTAACAATGGATACTTTTTTCTCCATATTTTCTCTCCATCACTATTCTCCATCTTTTTTTCTCCACCAAAAAATCCTCAATTACAATGGATACATTTTTTCTCAATCAACTCCCCATAATGGGACCCACACCTTTCAACTCATTTTTATCTATTTACCTCACTTATTCTCAATTATCTCTAATTACAATTAACTTCTTGATTATATTCTAATTAGACGATTAATTAAATTTAGAGTAGTGGACAACATAGAATTTTAAAAAAAACGGCTATATTTGCAACGGCCATATTTCAAACGGCTATATTTCAAACGACCATATTTCTAACGGCCATATTTCCAACGGCCATATTTTCAACGGCTATATTCCGAACAACTACAAATATCCCTTACAATGTGCAAAAATAAATACACTCAGAAACACACTTCTACATTTCGTAAAACAGTAACACCAAATTACTCTACCTTTTACAAAAAAAAAATGGTTTCTTCATCTGACGATTTAGAGAACGATGTCGCCGCTTGTCTATCTCTTATAGCAGTATCACTACTAGAAATCCCTTATTATGCTGACACTTTAAGGTTGACGCTTTTTCTAAGCGTCGACCTCTTCTTACCATAATTACAACTTACTGAAAATGAAACCCCCTAAATCACCAAAAGATAGTCTAGGGCTCTTTCAATTTCTTTCATGCGCATTCTGAAATCTTAAAAAAAATATAAAAAAAAACCGCCCTCCTTCCCCTCTATTAAAAACCACCGCCCGTCTTTCCCATCTATATGAAAAACCTAACTAATGAACAGATCCATCTCTAGATCGTTGTTACCATCGCCTCTGATCTTTACTTGTTAATCATCCATATGCATGTCTGTTGGTGATTTTTTATATCGTTTTGATTGATTTCCTTGCTGTTAATCTATGCATTGTGATTGATTTAATTGATTTTTCGATTTTGTTGTTCATTTTATCATGTTTTTCGATTTGATCTGTCTATCTTTTCTTTGATTAAGATGATCCTCGGGCTATTTATTTTGTTCAATTTTCGTTCAGTTTTACGTGGTGAGTCGTTTCATTGAGATTGTGATTTCGTTAGTGCTGTTTTGATTAGAGAACGCCATTTTAGTTAGTTTAGTTGAATTTCGATACTGAATTTGATGTTTAATGCATACTTCGTTCTACTTGGTTTTCAAATCAAACCTGCGTACGAGGCCCCTAAATTTTAATCTCAATTAATATTATAGTTATATATTGTACTTACTATAGGATGGTTATGGATTGGCAGGTATGAGGATTGAAAACTTCTTCCCGACCTGTCTTCAACAAGAAACCTTGGTTGTGAATAAAATGGGGGCGGTTGGTCTTTTTCTCACAATGATGGCCGCTTGAAGCTATTTTCATAGATCAGGTATACTATGAAGCGACCATAGATCTTGAACTTTGTCAATATCTTGAATTGTCATGTTTAGACCTGAACCACACCATATTAACAAAAAAGAAAAGGGTCTTAATATAAGAATGACAAATATATGATAAGCTAAATTCTTTAAGAATATTTCAAAATAGCTTATTTAAGTCATAATTAAGTAATTAACCATAACAACAAAAAAGAATTAGATATTGGAAGGTCAAATGCATTAATTAAAGGAACTTGTGTTTCTGAGCATGGCCAAAACAGATGGAACTCTGGATAGTTTTTCATCTCCCACAGTACATCATCTCTCGTTTTACAAAAAGGCATAATTGATAAGCTAACAAACAAAAGCTAAATACGTATACACTGCACAACAGGACCTAGATATACATGAAAAAAGACATTATTTGTTACCTAAATGTTGATGATCGGATCTAAGTGGTTCTCTCTTCACATATGGTCTTTCAGCCCCTATTTGAGAGGCGTTGGCTATACCGAAATAAAAATAGGTAAGCAACAAGGTACTAATCATCAAATAATATTATTATTTTATCAAATTACATGGTTAATTGGTTATAATGTTGGGGATAAGGTTAGATCAACATGGTTGGTCCGTCGTGGCTGATCGACCATCAATATCAGTGGTATAATTTCAAGTTCTCTTATTTTTCTAATTATAGATTTAGAATTGAATTACGGCTTGTTTGGGAACTAGGAATTGGAATTGAATTCCGGATTTGAGATGATTCAAGTGTTTGGGAAAATCGAGAATTTGGAATTGGATTTGAGATGAATTCGATACCAATTGGAATTGGACTTTCTCAAATGACTACCCCATGGTAGTCATTTCAATTCCGTCACTATTCATTTTTTTTCCGCGTAAATCTAGTCGGAATATATTTATTTTTTTGTTAATTTTGGTCCCTAATTGAAAATATACATTTTGATCATGGAAAAAAAATTCAAAAATTAATTTTTTATAACCTCGACCCGGCTCCGCCCCGCCCAATTCCAATTCCAATTCTATGGATACCCAAACAACATCTTGGAATTGAGAATGGAATTGAATGTCAATAATTCAATATCTTGAATTAGATTCATGAAAATGAAAATAATTCCATGTTTCCAAACGCTCCCTTAAGGAAATTCATTTTCTAGTTCTCTTGTTTTTGCCGAATTTCGTTCAAGAGTGTAATATTGAGTTTTGACTCGGTATTGTAACATTTGTGAAATGTGAATAAGACGATCTTTGTTTGAGGCTCTTGTTCACTAATCTACGTAAATGATTTATTATTGTGAATAATGGTAGTGAAGGCGGAAGAACTGAAGAATCAAGTAGCGTTGACATAAGAAAAATGACAAGAAGAGAAGGAAAAATAGACAAAAGGGATTTATTTAGTAAGATTCGTGTGAACATTTTTTTCCAACATCTCATTTTATTTTTGTTGTCATCTTTGTCCATGTATACCAGGCTGCTTATCTGACAGAGCAGGTGCACAAGTATATTCAGACCTGATCGGTACGACAATAGCATCGGATGGCAGCCTGCTTTTTCTATTTTGTTCTTAAATCAGGGTTGCTGTAGAGGGTATCTCGTTACGGGTTGATATATAGGTGTTGGCTTTGTTCCCTAATGATAGAAGAAGCTGCAAGAATTTGTGAATGAGTGCTTGTATTGATAATGGTTTGCACTTATTCTCAATGCAAGCAGCAAAATTTGTGTAACTTGAGGGTGTGTACTGTTTTGGCTGAAACTCGAGTTTCATTTCGTGCTGATGTTCGATTTGAAATGCTAGCTGAGAATTCCATGGATTTGGATTACATTCTGGCTGGATTAGTTATTGTCAATTACTGATATAGCTTGCTAGAATGCAATGTTCAGACAAACCGCAGTTTCTTGTCTTGACAGGCTGCGTTTATGTAGATGCAAGGGTCACGGGTTTTAGTTAGATGTGCAGGTTATTGTAGTGAGTGTGATTAGCAAGGTGTATTAGATTGGGTTATTAATTTAATACGTACTCAATTATGTTTGAGAGCGTATATTTAGACATAATTTTTGTTGTTCTCTACTCGTATTTTGTATGAGACATTATTGAATCATGATACTATATAAATTGGTTATTATTTAATATTTTATTTGCTTATCTTTGTGAGATACATGTGTTTTTGGTTGTATATTTATTTCTTATTATATTTAATTTAATGTGAAAGGTTTATTATTCTTTTATCAATATGTCTAAAAACAAATTGTAAACTATTTTCTTAATAAGTAAATCTTGACGCTTTTTTCCGTCAATGTTAGTTACCACCTTTTTTCTTTACGCAAATTGGTGTTAACCTACGAATTTTTGACAGATAAAAGCGTTAGAAATCTTGACACGATAAAGTGTCGTCATAAAATGTTGACACAAGTAAGTGTCGAGAATATCGACGCTTAAAAGCGTCAGCAATTTCTGACGGCTAAAAATCCGATGCTTCTGTAAAGCGTCAAGAGTATAATTCTCAACGCTTTAAAGTGTCGGAAATCAAAGAAAAAGGTGTCGAGATTCAAAGGGATTTGTAGTAGTGTATGGAGACGTTTGCGAAATAAGCGCAAAACTCGTTCAAATCGACCGCATAAGAGGCGTCGAATTGAAAGAAACCGAGAAGAAGGCTACAATCAACTTACAACGACTACTTCGCCCCTCAACCCACGTATCCTGATAATGTGTTTCGCCGTCGTTTTCGAATGCGAAAACACGTATTCCTACGTGTGTTGGAAGGCGTGAAAGCGCACAATCCTTTTTTCCACCAATTACCGGACGCTACTGGGAGATTGGGCATTTCAGATTTACAGAAATGTACTGCTGCAATCCGGTTGCTAGCATATGGAGAGGCCGCCGATAGAGTGGACGAGTACCTGAGGCTCAGCTCAAGCACGGCAAGGACCGCACTTCATGAATTCACGGACGCAGTAATAGCTCAGTTCGGAGATGTTTACATGAGGAGTCCGACAACAGACGAGTTAAAAGAACTACTCGGAGTGAATAAGAAAAGAGGATTTCCTGGTATGATTGGTTCAATCGATTGTATGCATTGGACTTGGAAAAAATGTCCTACTGCATGGAAAGGTCAATATCAAGGAAGGGATGGAACTGCTTCTGTGATTTTAGAAGCAGTTGCTTCGAAAGATTTGTGGATATGGCACTGCTTTTATGGCCTACCAGGTACCCTGAACGACTTAACTGTACTTTACCGATCTCACATATTCGATGATTTGTTAAATGGAAGAGCCCCTGTTGTCGAGTATGTCGTCAACGGGCGTCGATATGACACCTCGTATTTTCTGACCGACGGTATTTATCCAAATTGGTTCGCGTTTATGAAATCAATTCTGCTACCACAAACTCCTAAGGAACGCCTATTTGCGGAGCAACAAGAAACTGTTCGAAAAGATGTGGAGCGTGCTTTTGGAGTGTTACAGGCAAGGTGGGCCATCATTCGACATCCTGCTATGACTTGGGATAAGGAAATGTTGACAAAGATTATGAAATCTTGCATCATATTGCATAATATGATTGTAGAAGACGAGAGGTACTCATACCCGTCGTACGATGATCCAAATGAGTTCAATGACGAATCAGATGAAGATGTAACAACTGTTGAATTATCTCAACATTCTATAGGGTATGTCAATAGGGTGGAGGAATATATTGCTAAAAGAACGCACTTGGAAGACAGCTCCGTTAATTTGACACTCAGAAATGATTTAATCGAACACATTTGGAAGAATAAAGAGTGTCAGGAAAATAGCGGTTGAGAACAATTTTAAGTACTTATGTATGGCATTTCAGTTTATTTTTATATTTCGAAGTAATTTTTTTATGGACCAGTTGTGTGTTGTCTAGGCCTGTGTGTTTGAAATAATGTTATGTAATTTAATTTGAATGTTGTGTGTTAGAGCAACCCTAACGGTAACGGTGGGGATTTCATCTAGGTTCATTTGCCGACACTAACATTAAACGTACATTAAAAAGTAACTAAAACATAAACTTATCAAACGTACATTATTATGAATGAGCTGCTTAACTTTGTTACCTAGCTCAACAACGACATTACTCGATACTTAAATTTTAAATTAAACTTAATTATCTAATTTATTTATGAAGGTCACGTCTAGATGTCATACAATTCTAGGAACAGTTTGTTCTTGTGCTCCTCCTCCACTGCAGTCAAGCTGCTCATATTACATAAATGTTCATATAACTTCATCTTTTGGTTCCATATTTGATTCCTTATTTCCGCGTCGGTTCTCCTCTCCGAGTCTAGCATCTTCTTCTTCATTATACTAGTAATCTCCTGGATTTCCTTAACAATAATATCATCTTCTTCATCAAGAACTTTAGATTTTCCCTTCCTTCGCTTTTGCGCCTTCATTCCCGGTGGACGGCTGCTTGGGCCTTCGCTTCCTGTCTCGAGACGGTCTTCATCGTTCGCACGACTCCTTTTCCCACTACTATCAGAAGCAGTTGTGTCGACATTTCTTCCCTCCGGTTGTTGTGGTGATTCTTGCTCACAAATAACCGTTTCCCATCTCGAGTATTGGTTAAGAAAATACCACTGCCTCTCCCAAACCGCGTCTTTTTTTGAAAACGCACGAGTCTCAGATAGAATGTCGTTCTCATTCATTCCGCTGGTACATCTCCTTTTAGCTCTCTCGTACTGACCCACCCATTTCTGTACTCCAGCTGAAATTTGGGACCACCGATTAGTGAGCATGCCAACATTACGCTGTTTGATTGCACCGGGGTTTGATTGTCGGGCCTCTTCGAACAAGTTCCTCACTCTCGACCAAAATTTCAAAACACGTTGACCCATTCCAATTGCTCCATCTGTTGACACTCGCATATAGGATGATACGAGAGCTCTATCTTCATCGTCTGACCAAACATTTTTTGCATTTCCATTGCCTCCGTCAATGGCTGGCCTGATGACGTTCAACTCGTCCGCGTACTCGTTCCTGTCCACACTAATATTTTCATCTTGTGACAAACGAGTGACACGATCACTATCGTAACTCATTTGCTCATTACCACCAAAATGAGGATTTGGTGAACCGAAATATGAGTTCACCCCAGAATTTTGAGAAGATAGGTTAAATTGTGAATTTGACAGCGGGTTGTGAGTTATATTCGGTGCCTGAATATTAGGGGGACGATTATTATGATAATTAGTTGACATATTTTGAAAAGCAAGAAATTGTAAATATGATTGATCATATTGATTAAATATAAATGGATTAGGATTATTATTACTATTATTGTTATTATTATGATTACTCATTTTGTATGTAGCAACAAATTAGGTAGATAAAATTATGATGTGGTGGAAAATTAGGTAGACAAATTATCATATATATATATAGTAAATTGTATGGGGTAGAAAAAAAAAAGAGTCGTTGAAACAGTTAACTTTGAAAATATAAAGTATCCGTTGTACACAAATTAGTCCGTTGCAACAAATTGCTCCACCATATTCTCTCTCCACTGACATAAAAAGGCCCACTTTTTTCTCCATTCTTTTCTCCACCAGGTTGAAGAAAACTAATATTCTCCATGAGGATGGAGAGCTTCTCCATTGTATAAGGGCACGTTTCTCTCCATCATGCACAATGGAGAGTTTTTTCTCCATTGTTAATCTTGCTCTAATATTACACATTTCTCTCCATCCATCACAATGGAGAGTTTTCTCTAAGAGCAAGTTTTACAAGGGATGAATTTTTCTTCATATTTTCTCTCTATCACTACTCCACCTTTTTTTCTCCGCCAAAAAAATCTCCAATTACAATGGATACATTTTTTCTCCATCAACCTCTCCATAATGGACCCACACCTTTCACACCTCATTTTTATCTATTTACCTCACTCATTCTCAATTATCTTTTACTATAATTAACATTCTTGATTATATTATAATTAGATGATTAATTAAATTTAGTGCAATTAAAAAAATGATTTCTTTTTGTTTACTTTTTACGTATTTTTCTACTTTCTATGAAATTAAAATTGGCGTAAGGTTTAAGCAAAATAGGAACTGTACACATTTTTTAGCAAACCACGATGCCTTTATTAGAGCAAGTTTTAAGGTGGAGAAATTTCTCTCCATAGGTGATGATGGAGAGAAGATGGGGTTTTTATCATGGAGAACCTCTCCATATTGATGGAGAAATTGCAAATTCTACACCCTGCAGGAGATCAGTGGAGAAAAAAAGTGTGGGGCATGGATTTAGTTTTTGGGCCCACTTTTAATTTTGATGGAAGAATATTGGTGCGCATGCAAGTCTTTCCAAATTGCAACGGATACTTTTTTTTGAACTGATCAATTGTCTCATATAATTTCCTATATATACCTGTTAAGTTAGATCCGTCATTGTGTATAATTTTGTATACAATTTGCTATCATTTACAAAATGAGTAATAATAATAATAATAACAACAATAATAATAACCCTAATCCATTTTTAGTTAATCAATATGATCCAGCATATTTACAATTCCTTGCTTTTCAGAATATGTCTAGTAATTATCATAATAATCGCCCCCATAATTTTCAGTCACCGAATATTAGTCAGAATCCGCATTCCAACAATCTATTTTACCCATCTTCTCAAAATTCTGGGGTGAACTCATATTTTGCTACACCAAATCTTAATTTTGGTGGTAATGAGCAACTGAGTTACGATGGTGATCATATAACTCGTTTGTCAGAAGATGAAAATATTGTTGTGGAGAGAAACGAGTACGTGGATGAGTCTAATATCATAAGGCAAGTAGGTGACGGAGGCAATGGAAATGCAAAAAAACGTTTGGTCAGACGATGAAGATAGGGCTCTCGTATCATCCTATATGCGAGTGTCAACAGATGGAGCAATTGGAACGGGTCAACGTGTTTCGAAATTTCGGTCGAGAGTGAGGAACTTGTTCGAGGAGGCCCGACAATCAAACCCCGGTGCAATCAAACAGCGTAATGTTTGGCATGCTCACTAATCGGTGGTCCCGAATTTCAGCTGGAGTACAGAAATGGGTGGGTCAGTACGAGAGAGCTAAAAGGAGATGTACCCGCGGAATGAATGAGAACGACATTCTATCTGAGGCTCGTGCGTTTTCAAAAAAAGACGCGGTTTGGGAGAGGCAGTGGTATTTTTTTAAGCAATACCCGAGATGGGAAACGGTTATTCGTGAGCAAGAATCACCACAACAACCGGAGGGAAGAAATGCTGACACAACTGCTTCTGATAGTAGTGGGAAAAGGAGTCGTGCGAACGATGAAGACCGTCTCGAGACAGGAAGCGAAGGCCCAAGCAGCCGTCCACCGGGAATGAAGGCGCAAAAGCGAAAGAATGGAAAATCTAAAGTTCTTGATGAAGAAGATGATATCATTGTTAAGGAAATCCAGGAGATTACTAGTATAATGAAGAAGAAGATGCTAGACTCGGAGAGGAGAACCGACGCGGAAATAAGGAATCAAATATGGAACCAAAAGATGAAGTTATATGAACATTTATGTAATATGAGCAGCTTGACTGCAGTGGAGGAAGAGCGCAAGAACCAACTGTTCCTAGAACTGAATGACTTCTTGACGTCACCTTCATAAATAAATTAGATAATTAAGTTTAATTTAAAATTTAAGTATCGAGTAATGTCGTTGTTGAGCTAGGTTGGAAAGTTAAGCAGCTCATTCATAATAATGTATGTTTGATATGTTTATGTTTTACTTACTTTTTTAATGTACGTTTAATTTAAGTGTCGGCAAATGAAGCTAGATGAAATCCCCATCGTTGGGGCTGCTTTAACCCACAACATTCAAATTAAATTACATAACATTATTTCAAACACACAGGTCTAGACGACACACAAATGCTCTATAAAAAAAAGTACTTCGAAATATAAAAATTAACTGGAATGCCATAAATATAAAGTACTAGAAATTGGTCTCAACCGCTATTTTCCGGACGCTCTTCCTTCTTCCAAATGTGGTCTATTAAATCATTTCTGAGTGTCAAATTAACGGAGTTGTCTTCCAAGTGAGTTCGTTTAGCGATATATTCCTCCACGTTACTGACATACCCTATAGAATGTTGAGATAATTCAACAGTTGTTACATCTTCATCTGATTCGTCATTGAACTCATTTGGATCATCGTACGACGGATATGAGTACCTCTCGTCTTCTACAATCATATTATGCAATATGATGCAAGTTTTCATAATCTTTCCTAACATTTCCTTATCCCAAGTCATAGCAGGATGTCGAATGATGGTCCACCTTGCCTGTAACACTCCAAAAGCACGCTCCACATCTTTTCGAACACTTTCTTGTTGCTCCGCAAATAGGCGTTCCTTAGGAGTTTGTGGTAGCGGAATTGATTTCATAAACGCGGACCAATTTGGATAAATACCGTCTGTCAGATAATACGGGGTGTCATATCGACGCCCGTTTATGACATACTCAACAACAGGGGCTCTTCCATTTAACAAATCATCGAATATGTGAGATCGGTAAAGTACAGTTAAGTCGTTCAGGGTACCTGGTAGGCCGCAAAAGTAGTGCCATATCCACAAATCTTTCGAAGCAACTGCTTCTAAAATCACAGAAGCAGTTCCATCCCTTCCTTGATATTGACCTTTCCATGCAGTAGGACAGTTTTTCCAAGTCCAATGCATACAATCGATTGAACCAATCATACCAGAAAATCCTCTTTTCTTATTCACTCCGAGTAGTTCTTTTAACTCGTCTGTTGTCGGACTCCTCATGTAAACATCTCCGAACTGAGCTATTACTGTGTCCGTGAATTCATGAAGTGCGGTCCTTGCCGTGCTTGAGCTGAGCCTCAAGTACTCGTCCACTCTATCGGCGGCCTCTCCATATGCTAGCAACCGGATTGCAGCAGTACATTTCTGTAAATCTGAAATGCCCAATCTCCCAGTAGCGTCTGGTAATTGGTGGAAAAAAGGATTGTGCGCTTTCACGCCTTCCAACACACGTAGGAATACGTGTTTTCGCATTCGAAAACGACGGCGAAACACATTATCAGGATACGTGGGTTGAGGGGCGAAGTAGTCGTTGTAAAGTTGATTGTAGCCTTCTTCTCAGTTTCTTTCAATTCGACGCCTCTTATGCGGTCGATTTGAACGAGCTTTGCGCTTATTTCGCAAACGTCTCCATACTGCTATAAGAGATAGACAAGCGGCGGCATCGTTCTCTAAATCGTCAGATGAAGAAACCATTTTTTTTTGTAAAAGGTAGAGTAATTTGGTGTTACTGTTTTACGAAATGTAGAAGTGTGCTTCTGACTGTATTCATTTTTTCACATTGTAAGGGATATTTGTAGTTGTTCGGAATATGGCCGTTGGAAATATGACCGTTGGAAATATGGCCGTTTGAAATATAGCCGTTCGAAATATGGCTGTTTGAAATATAGTCGTTTGAAATATGGCCGTTGGAAATTTAATTAATCGTCTAATTAGAATAAAATCAAGAAGTTAATTGTAATTAGAGATAATTGAGAATGAGTGAGGTAAATAGATACAAATGAGTTGTGGAAGGTGTGGGTCCCATTATGGAGAGTTGATGGAAAAAAAATGTATCCATTGTAATTGATGATTTTTTGGTGGAGAAAAAAAGGTGGAGAATAGTGATGGAGAGAAAATATGGAGAAAAAATTATCCATTGTTAAACTTGCTCTTAATCACAAACATTTAATTTAAAGACTGGAAAAAAAACATAAGAACGAACGTTAAATTAAACGAAAAACATTTAGTAAACAGACATGACTGGTACATGAACATATTACAACAACTAAAATCAATCAGAGTCATCACATTCACTTCCTAACACTCGTCATAATCGTAATTAAGTCGGTCTGCCGGTACATCTTGATCACGTAAATATTCTTGTTTTTCCTCCATCGTAACGTCATCATATACGTCACAGTAAAGAAGGCGCTCACGTGAAATGAAAATTCTACCGGCCCCAGAAAGTAGATCAAACAAGGTGTTAGAATTCATTACGTTCAACAAGCGATTAATGTTTTCGACGACTTCTTTCCTTAATTTGCGACGTTCTTCGTCTTTGGAGATACAAGTATCTGAAACAACGTAATAAAAAACATATTGTATTTAATCATGTAGAATGTAAGTTATCTTTCCAACTACGATTTATCATAATAAAATCGGATAATATTACCTAATGTGGCATTGCTCAAAACAGGTGAACTCAACACATTATTCGCGTTTCCAGATATGATAGAGCTCAGCATCGTTAATGGTGGTTCACAATGTACCATATTCATGTACACCGTTTCTAGCATGACAAGGTTCAAACGAGCAAGAAAGTGAGGAGCATGATCCTTTATCATGTCAATTTCTCTTTGATACTCTCTTATTTTTTCCTCCCATATAGTCATTTTTGAGTAATTTGTTTTTGATAGAATGAAATCAGCTATATTATTTGAAAATGATTAGAATGTTGGATGTGAATAAAATCTAAAGTTCACAACACCACCTTATATAGAGAAGTCGACATCATAGAATTTAAAAAAAACGGCTATATTTCAAATGACTATATTTCAAACGGCTATATTTTCAACGGCTATATTTCCAACGGCTATATTCCAAACAACTACAAATATCCCTGACAATGTGCAAAAATGAATACACTCACAAACACACTTCTACATTTCATCAAACAGTAACACGAAATTAATCTACCTTTTACAAAAAAAATGGTTTCTTCATCTGACGATTTAGAGAACAATGCCGCCGCTTGTCTATCTCTTATAGCAGTATGGAGACGGGTTTGCGAAATAAGCGCAAAGCTCGTGCAAAACGACCGCATAAGAGGCGTCGAATTGAAAGAAACCGAGAAGAAGGCTACAATCAACTTTACAATGACTACTTCGCCCCTCAACCCACGTATCTTGATAATGTGTTTCGCCGTCGTTTCCGAATGCAAAAACACATATTCCTACGTGTGTTGGAAGGCGTGAAAGCGCACAATCCTTTTTTCCACCAATTACCGGACGCTACTGGGAGATTGGGCATTTCAGATTTACAGAAATGTATTGTTGCAATCCGGTTGCTCGCATATGGCGAGGTCGCCGATAGAGTGGACGAGTACCTGAGGCTCAGCTCAAGCACGACAAGGACCGCACTTCATGAATTCACGGACGCAGTAATAGCTCAGTTTGGAGATGTGTACATGAGGAGTCCGACAACAGACGACTTAAAAGAACTACTCCAAGTGAATAAGAAAAGAGGATTCCCTGGTATGATTGGTTCAATCGATTGTATGCATTAGACTTGGAAAAACTGTCCTACTGCATGGAAATGTCAATATCAAGGAAGGGATGGAACTGCTTCTGTGATTTTAGAAGCAGTTGCTTCGAAAGATTTGTGGATATGGCACTGCTTTTTCGGTCTACCAGGTACCCTGAACGACTTAACTGTACTTTACCGATCTCACATATTCGATGATTTGTTAAATGGAAGAGCCCATGTTGTTGAGTATGTCGTCAACGAGCGTCGATATGACACCCCGTATTATCTGACCGACGGTATTTATCCAAATTGGTCCGCGTTTATGAAATCAATTCCGCTACCACAAACTCCTAAGGAACGCCTATTTGCGGAGCAACAAGAAAGTGTTCGAAAAGATGTGGAGCGTGCTTTTGGAGTGTTACAAGCAAGGTGGGCCATCATTCGACATCCTGCTATGACTTGGGATAAAGAAATGTTAGCAAAGATTATGAAAACTTGCATCATATTGCATCGTGTTGACTCGGGTCGAATCGTGTTGACGCACGACTTTTTCTTCCCTTACGTGTCGCGGTCCGACACCAGACCCGTCGGGTCATGCTCGTGCTATCCCCACCCAAGCCCCCGCATTGTGCCATGTCAGACCACAAACCGGGTCGGATCGTGTCGCTGAACTGCCCAGCCCGATTTGCCTTCTGTGATTGTACATGGGACATGGCCACATGCTCTATGGAGGGTAGAGCCCGAGAGGTAAGAAAAGGCATAAAACCTGTCTATCTATCCGACTAACCCCCTCCCCAAAATGGCGACCACGACAAATTTCACGACACTCCCACCACCCCTCTCCACCCCCGCACACCACCGTCACTACTCTCTGTCTCTGTCTCTTCGCTCTGTCTCTTATTCTTCTTTCTCTTTGTTCTCCTCTTCCTCTCTCAAACTCACCTCCGTCTCCCCCATCACTCCCCTCCTTCACCGCCGCCTCCTCTCCGCCGCTGCACTCTCAAAGCTCGCCGATGCATCTCCCTTACCTTTGTCACCGGACGAGGACGTCGTCTCCGGTGGCCTGACGTCATCTGCCGGAGTTTACGCCGTCTTTGACCCTAACGATGAGCTCCAGTTCATCGGTTTGGCTAGTAACGTTGCCGCTAGTGTCGGCGTTCATCGTAAGAAGGTTCCTCACCTCTGCTCTTCCGTTAAGGTATACAATTGACCTCATTTCACTTTTAATTCTTGATTTTTGACGGTCTATATCTGCAATTTAGATTGGTAATGCACTAATGCTGTGTTAGATTAGTCATAGATGTCAACTGCTAACGCTATGAATTATAGGTACGTTTTTATTTGTTCTTTTTTGGAGGTGATTTCAGCTCAGTCTAGTTGAGTGTAGATAATTTCAGTCTAAAAGAATAGAAGGGCCTTGGTCCGCAGTTTGCCTAGATGAGACTGTGTTAACGTAGTTGAAGAAGTAACCCTAGATGTCTTAGTCTAGGGTTAAATATGGAGGTATCTGGACGGAAAAATCGAGAAGGTGATTTTGTTTTTGGTGAAGAGCGTATCGGATATATGAGGTGCCAAGGTGTGGAGTCGAAGTGGATATGAGGGTGGTGGAGAGGGTAATTGGGGAATATGTGGTGTAACATGTTGGTTTGATTTACTCGTTAAAATGCCGGTAAAACTGTACAAGGGTTATAATAGGTGGTATAGCATCCTGCTAGACGTCGGCTGAAATTCTTTTACTTGTGCCTTTGTGAGTTTGAAGAAAGTGTGCATTTCCACCTTTTTTTCCTTTGTAATTCAAGTGTTTTTGACAATATCAGCTTCACATTGTTGCTCCACAAAATCTCGCCTTCCTCTGTTTCAAGATGGACAGATTTTATGGTTGCTTGTTCCTAGTGAACTTGTGTCATGACTCATGCATATTCCACAAACCTCTTAAGGCATGATTTTCGGATCACTTCATTTCATTCATCCATCTTTAGTCTACATGAAAGTAATAAAGTTATAAACAAGCCCTTGAATTACCATCAAAATATAAATTTTCGGTGTAGGCTGAGCTCACAATTGTTGAAGAGTGCTGTAAGTGTTACTGTTTATTTATAATTTTCTTGTTAATCAGGGTTAACTAAGTTGCAGCTGATACACACGATTATGTAATATGGATAGGTATTACGTGCTTAATAGAATAAGTGATAGATTACGATTATAATTTCACCCTTCTTTTCTTGTCTCATTTTCTGTGATAGCCGACAAACATGCTAATTTGTTACTCTCTCCCATCGATTCAATCCCTTACATTGAATTTTTCATCACTTTTAAGAAATGTGGTAAAAGTAAGGGTATTATTGGTAAATCAAATGGTTTTATTGGTAGATCAGTCCTTTGTTGATTGTTTTTCTTCCTTGTGGACACTATTTCATAAGTTTATACTCCCATGGTTTTTTGTCAAAACAGCTATACGCATAATCATAAATAAAACATTTTGGATGCTTTTTATATCCTACGAAATGAGTTATGTCATTACCTATATTGAAACACATGGTCTACAGTATCTACCTGTCTATTTTAATATCAGAGTGGCGTACGCTCGACACCATGTCATATACAGCACGCACCACGGTGTTAGCAATAGCAACAAACTGGTATGCAGAAACTCTGATATCATAACCCTCTCTGGAAGCTGAGTTACAAGAGTATGGGGTTTTATTACTTGACATGTCAAAGAAGAAATGGACTTTGGAGTTTGGAAAGAGTAGCACTTCTGATGACCAGACAAAGCCACATTCTATTCCCTCACCTCTGCTGTCCTCTTTTCAGGTGGCCAGCATCAAACATTCCTTTCCAACAATCTACTGATTGTGGTCCTGAATTACGAGTACCATTTAGTATAGAAAGTTTATTTTCATCCTCAAAGTCATACTCGTATTTTTGAACATTCCAATCTACTGTATTCTTTTTTGCAATGGAACTTGTTGAAAGCATAGAGATTCTTCACCTTTATTCATGATTTTGGGCAACCCATTACTGTTTCTATGTAAAATCGATTTCCTGACTTCATCTGTGTTTAGCAACTCTCGCATTAGAAGGTGGTTGCAGGACCAATACTCCGTCCTTTGTAACACAATTACTGGTACTTTTTTATCTATTATTGGTGACTACGCTGCAAGAATACCTGACATTTTGCTGATGAGTGATGAGTTAGGCCTGTGAAACTTGTCATCTTCCTTATTACTTGTTGCTGTAAGAAGGATATTTTAGTGTAGTACAAGGGTAGTTGATAGCAAAGCCTCTATAATGTGCTTGTATGTAAGATGTGACTGGTAGTATGATAATCTGTACTCTTAGGAGTGCTGAAATGTTCTGATTTAACCTTCATTGTTGTGTAGGTTGGAGTTGTGGATGAGCCGAACAGAGAATCCTTAACCCAAGCTTGGAAATCGTGGATGGAAGAACACATTGAAGCTACGGGCAAGATTCCTCCAGGAAATGAGACAGGGAACACAACATGGTTTCGGCCACCACCTAAAAAGAAGGGTGATCTCCGTTTAACACCAGGGCGTCAAATGAAGCTAACCGTTCCATTGGAAGAGCTTATCGATAAACTGGTAAAGGAAAATAAAGTAGTAGCGTTCATAAAGGGTTCTCGGAGTG
Source organism: Agrostemma githago (assembly GCA_958450325.1). Taxonomy (NCBI): domain Eukaryota; kingdom Viridiplantae; phylum Streptophyta; class Magnoliopsida; order Caryophyllales; family Caryophyllaceae; genus Agrostemma; species Agrostemma githago. The sequence continues at coordinate 7,556,694 of OY288239.1, forward strand.
CCCCTCAATGTGGATTCTCGCAGAGGGTGGTTGGGATCCTCGATAGCCAAGAGGTTGATTATGAAAGTGTAGATGTGCTCGATGACGAATACAACCCTGGATTAAGAGAAAGCCTCAAGAATTACAGCAGCTGGCCTACATTTCCACAAGTTTTTGTTAAAGGCGAATTGGTTGGAGGTTGTGATATCTTGACCTCCATGCATGAGAACGGTGAGCTTGCTGGTTTGTTCAAGGAGTAGCACAAGCTCCTGGCCTATACAGTTATTGTGTTGTAAGATTAGAGCGTGACATGATTCTTGCCGTCTCGAATTTTGATTTGGTTCATTGTAAATCGCATTTCATCTGGTGCACCTTATGTAAACCAAATACGAGTACTCCGTACTAAAATAATTGATTTCACAAACCTACATGGACTTTTAAGCACTTTCATCACCAACTAACTTCCACACCACAATATGGCCATTCAACCCATTGCTCATGTCCTTGTGAAAGAGCAACCTCGTCAAACCATGGCTACCTTTGAACTACCCATGCGCGTTCCTACATTCGAAACATCGTCAAGCAATTTATCAATTGAACACTACCAACATTGTCCATTGTCATCCCAAGGCTGAATTGAACTGAATTGAACTAGGTAGCCGAGAGCACAAGACCAAAAGTCCAAGACCTTCCTCTTTGATCCCCGTTTGAAATAATTGAGACGAAGGGGCTAAAATATAGGCTAAATTTTTTGAATGAGTTAGATAAATGACAGACGTGACTATGGTAACTAAAGTTTTGCTAAAATAATTAGGTGATTAACATGTGCCCAGTGAGCTCATGTTAGAAAAATCGTTAACAATTTTGTTAAATTATTTTGGGGGAGTCAGCATGTGATGTGTTGGTTTCATTAAATGACTGGTCTCTACCTGAAAGTGAAATTTGGCGATTTTGTGGTGGATAATGGAGTACTGGTTTTTGATCAAACTCCTCTTCTAACCCAAATACAGTAAGAAACAAAAATTGGTATTGGTAGTGTTAATTAATCCTGTATTGGCAATTGAATACAAACAATCATCTCTCATTCTGTGTCTGTCTTGAATCAATAATCTCACCTTCCTATTTCCCAATCAATCCACACCTTAACCTTGCTGGCACAATCTCCAATTTCCTGAGCAATCAATCAAAATCACAATTACTCCCTCTAACTTCCCATTTCAATTCTAATCCCCATTTTTCTCTTAATCTCAATTTAGTGGGGGCAAAGCAAATTCATGGATGAAAGTAAAAGTGAAAGTGAAAGGGAATTGGGCATTGAAGAAGAAGATGAAGAAGATGAAGTTTCTCCCTTACATCATCATCCTTCTTCATCGTCATCAAATGGGTATTTCAAGCTAATTGATCAAATGGAGTTGCTTGAGTATAAGGACAAGTTTGTGATTAGAGCCCTTCATTCCCATTCCTCCCCTCTTCATGGTTTCTCTGCTAATCGCTTTGATGGCAATATTCACCCTCTTTCCAGTTATTTCTTCTTTCCTTTACACTTACTTGCTCTCTTTTTTTCCTCATACTGGAGCACTATTAATTACTTTGCTCTACTGCCTCTGCCTGCTTCTCAAATTCTTACCCGCGACGCGACTTAGTGTGCTCGTTTATTTACGTCCCATGCTTGTATTTTAGTACTCCCTCCGTCTAAAGGTAAATAATATGAAATGATCAGACGGAGAGAATAGTTACTATTTCAAGTTAGTAGTATCATTTATAGAATGCACAAATTCCCAGTCTTGCAATATCATATTACGAGATATCTCTTATTTAGGTAGTAGTTATCTATGATTGTACTCATTGTACTGAGTGCTTTTAGGAGGTTAATCTTACGTTATTTATTGTAAGACCGAGATTAACACGATAGAATGTAACAAGCTTCTTTGGTGAATATTTGTCTTGCTTGAATGTACTTATAGGGATGCCTCTTGTTTCCAAAATTAGAAAGTGATCATAATTCCGTTAGTCGAAAACAAAGTACAAGTGTCCGAATGTGTAAATAGTGGTCCTTTTGAAGATGGTTCAGTTAGAAAACATGTGTATGCTTGATAACATGAAAGAGCTCTTTAATATACTAACAATTTATTAGAGCTGGAGTTTAGTACATGAGCTTAGAGAACTTAAATTAAGTGTTCCTTGTATGCTTGATGGGATCCATGTTTGCTATTCCGTGAGTCTTGTATGACACCGTCTCATATGTGGGACAAGTTTTTGTGATATGTTTAGCAACAGCCCAGCAGTAGGAGCGTGGCTTTTCTTTGTGCGGATAGGTGATAAAGTCCTTTGTGGTGCAGGTGACGATTCTTTGGAAACTCCTACCAAAAGGTCCTCAATATGTGGTGTAGTTGGGACTATTCGTTTAGTTGCAGGTAATTTTTGATGTTTATCATTTAGCTGAAAGACTCGTTGCTGCAACTTTCTACGTAAGGATTTTGATTATAATGAAAAATTAACTCGAATGTATTCGTAGACTATCCCTCACTTATTGGTTATGTGAGTATTAGTAGCTCACTGAGTTGCCATCTTTGATCAGTGGTACTGGTGTCAGTTTAACCCATCCTTGTTGCAATTCTAGAAATAAACCCGCACAAGCATATGTTACTTCTAATATTTGACTCCAAATGACCGATGTTGGGAGGCAGTGGATAGTGAATGTTTTCTTGGTTGGCTGTTACCTGGCTGGTTAAAGAATAAGTTACTGTATATGGTTTATGTTGCTGATCATCACTAACACTGACTGAGATTAAAGAATTAAAATTTTCTCCTTCATCCTATCTTTATATGGTATCTTTATGGCTGTTATATGGTATTCGTATTAAAATTACTGTATATGGTTTATTTTATTTTTTTAATAATTTTGTGAGGAAGTTACTTTATACTTATTTCAACAACGCATTATTCCATATACTGGCTCACACGTAATCCAAATGTAATAGGTTAGTCCTAGAATACTTCATAGCATATACAATTGTCCACGTTGAAAGTTTACTAACCTTCATTTTTGTATGCAGGAATGTACATACTTGTAATAACTTCCTCCAAGGAAGTGGGAAAATACCTTGGTTTTCCTATTTATCGTGTTGAATCTTTGAAGTATTTGCCCTGTAATCAGGCAGTAAAGGAATTAAGCGGGCAGAAAGTAAGCTGGGCTTTCTCTTAGCTTGCGCTTGAGGTTTCTGTTGAATTGATGATTATATGTACTATTATGCAGAAAAAAGATGAAGCTTACTTTAGGAATTTGTTGAGAGTGGTGGAGTCCACTCCAGGATTGTACTACTCATATGAGACAGATGTGACCGTCAAGTATGTTGTTTGTCGTGATTGTGATGGAACATATTACCTATTTGGAGTTGGCTTACATTTACTTGGTTTGATCATGCTATCAGTTTACAACGAAGGTTGAAGCTAGCAGAGGGATGGACGGCCAAACCAATATGGAAGCAGGTTAGAAACTTACTTTTATTGTCATTCAACTTTTTTTTTTTTTTTTTTTTTTTTTTTTTTTTAAATGAAAATTTTTCTGTCACTGGTTGCAAACCCTTGTCACTATAGCTATATGTGTTCTCTTGCTCCTATTCTGAAGCTCTTGTCATAATTATGCACCCCCAAATTATTACATTCATGCCATTGCCAGCCGACCCCAAATCATTTTGGGATCGAGGCTAGAAAAATTTGGATTAAATATAGCTAAAAAGACATGTTTGTCTTTTCATAGTTCTATGTTTTGGCCTTTGGGAACACAAAAGGTAGTTCTATTTCACTGGAAAATTGTTTTTGGCAAGTTTGACCAGTCAAGGTACTCGTGGCCTCGTGGGATTGTTGACCTTCGTGAAATTCTAACAAAGGTATTAGTGATTTTGTTAGAATAATGTGTTTTTATCTGGTGGGAAAACGGTAAACTAATTCAGCTATCAGAACGCTTATGATCATTAGTTACCTATTCTCATGCATGTATATTCTATGTACACTGAGCGTTATTTTACATAACTGACCCTCTAGCTTCATTTCTACCATGTTGCATCTTTTGATCTAACCTCTATTACCACATACGATTTTCTCTTGTATGTGATACTACCGTTTTCTTTCATATTTTACTGCTCTGAAGCATAAAAATGCAGTCTGAAGTCTTACATTTTTATCCAACATAACAGGCGGATCCACGATTTGTATGGAACAGAGCTTTGCTAGATGATCTTATTGAGTGCAAGGTGACAATTCACATTCTCCACTGTTCACTTCCTTGGCTAATTTTTTCTTTTTTTGTTGTTGTGGGGATATATTTAATTATTACTCCGTATGATTTTTTTTACAGATGGATGAATTTATTATTCCTCTATTGCAAGGAAATATCCTTTTAAAATATTCGGTTCAATAGTATTGGCACTCATGATTGATGATTGTAGGCATTTTATGTTTGTCTTTATGACTCTTCATTGTAGCTGCCTTTTCGTGCCAATTTATATTCTTGATTCAAGTCATATGTAAATGTTGCCAATATCCTTAACAAATGGCTTAAGCTATCAGACTGCAGAGTTAAATGTAAAAGATGTACCTTTCAACATTACATTACTTTCTAGACGATGCACACGCCGACTAGGTACTATGATTCCTACATTTCTCTTAGTTACTCTTTCACAGTGGCTCCCTTCATTCCATTCTTATCGTCCCTATTAGACTTCTATGGTCAAACAGTATACTACTCCCTATAACTAAAGAAAATTAGAATGATAGCATGAAAATAGTTTTGTTGACAAAACAAACTTGACAAATATTTCACCGCTATGAGCTATCTCTAAATATGTTGATAATGATCAAAGTATAACATGATTGACCATCAAAGTTATATAGGGATAATAAAAATGTGATGGTGTTTATTTATATATATTTATGTGCACTGATAAGTTGTATTATGCCATTGAAGGGACTAGGATGTGGAGAAGAGGAGCTAACCTAGAGGGAGATGTTGCTAATTTTATCGAAACAGAGCAGTTGGTGGAGTTGAAAGGGTTCATCTCCTCGTTCATACAGGTATATATATGACTTCCATCTTCTTAGTAGCCATGTGATGTTTCGGTGTAGTTTGATCATTGTGTACCCTGTGCAGTATCTTGTATGTTGTGTAGGGGATTTAAAGCACATTAATCATTTTTAGGAAATTTTATGGCATACCTTCAAGTTTTTGGGTTTTCTAAGTTTTACCCCTACGTTTTTAAAATTCTATGGTGTAGCTTCAATCTCCACACCTTTTCTCCACCGTGACCTCCTTCAATACTCATATGGCTCTTTCTCTCTCCCAACAACCCTTGTTCAACTTCCATTCTCACCCAATAATATCATCTCACCCTCCTCTATGAAGGCCATCACAAACCGCCTTTAACAATCATAAAGTACCAGTGACACCTGGCCTCCTCCATGAATGAAGCATGAACTGTTGATTGGGTATTGATGATTATTGGGTTAGTTCATGGATTATTGGGTGGGTATTTAGGTTCTTAAGGTGGGCTAATAAGTGACTAGCTGGGTTAATGTGTAGTTGGTTGGGTTGATGGATAGATTATTGAATTAACTAATGGACCAAGTTAACAGAGATAATCAATAAGGTTGTGGTAGAGACTAAGTATAGAGATTAAGGGTGGAACGCAGGAGTGCAAAATGTAGAGACCCACATAGAAAACCAAAAAATTCAAGGTTACGGTGTTACACCATGAAATATCCCATCGTTTTTTGTTATAGTGTTTTTTTCGCCTGCAGCAATTCATTTTAGGTTCAGTCCTTGGCACTATTAGGTTACTGGTATATACTGAGAACCAAAAATGTTTGTCCATTTCATGATCTAATGAGCCGGTGTATCTTGTTGAGTTGCACTCTTTCAAGTCAGTCATTAATCATGACTCATTTGACTGCTTCTAGTAACCCATATTTCTAAACATTATCATGTGGTGTTTCTTCTAAAATCTCACAAAAAATCTTAATCTCCTACTTCATGTTTTGTTGAGTTTTTGCGAATGAAAGAGTCTCCTGTTATTGCTTGGTCTCATTTGTGGCTGTGATCTAAATTTGGTGATCACTAATTCACTATGATAACGCTTGCCAATACTCGTGTTGATGGTCATATATGGTGCTCCTCTGACAGTGTGGATGAATGAATGCTATTTTAAATGATATGACAGCATCTATTTATACATCCAATTCTTTAATTTTAGTCAGGTTTGAGATTGTTATGACATAGACGATAAAACAATAAATTAAGAATGCAAAACAGAGAGACAACAGATTCACGTGGTTTACTAACGGTGTTAGGCACAAGAGTTGTACGGATTAATAATTTGAGGAGAGTACAAATTACAGATTAAGATTAAGAGTTATGATATGCATAAATGCTAGGGTGAGACATAAAAGAGCCCAATAGGAAACCCTAGCACTGACAGATTAACACATGCCGTTTCGGTTTCGGGGGCGTTGCCCCCAGGCAGTTTCACCCCTGACCCCCGTGATAGTCGTTTGAAGCGGCAAACAAAACAGATTCAATGCATAAGTCAACTGAGATATTGTCTAATTGGTACTCTCATCGTCATCGAGTGTCGGATGTTCATTGTTGTTGACTTCAGTAAATGAGAGAAGCCAGGCAGCTCGAACCCATTTATACGTTAGCTGCACTGAATGACTAACTTACCCCATTGGATTGGTAAGAGGGAGTGGAGTATTTACGGAGTATTGACTCAAAAGTCTGAAACAACCGTATTTCCAAAGTCCCTGGTGAATTACCATTATTTACCAACAGACTCGTCCAATGTGGCGAGTTTCCATTATCTGAAAGAGTAGGTGAAATAGTATAAATGTGCAACATAATACGAAAAATCATATATAGGCCTTTTTTTGGGGTTCATTTCATTTCATTTCAGCTCTGTATAGTTCAGGGTCAACTTAATTTCTATAGTAGTTCAGTTTAGCTTAGCTCCTTTTATTTACATTAAATTACAGCTCCATTAAATTAAGTTTAGCTCAGCCATTGCAGCCTAACGGGTCCTTTTATGGACATAACAGTTCATACTTCATACGTCATTACCATCTCCTGATTTTATTTCTCAAATATGCATTACTCAAAGAATAATCATTCTCGTCGTCGCGGCTTCATCTTGATGGCTGCAAAATAAACGTGGCCGATACTTTCTCACAATAGATTTACGGTAACCTTCAAAACCTTCGTGAAGCGGTTGGGATATCATGGAACAAGATGACACCGTTGTTGTTCCCTTGTTTGTTTATATTGGGTTGAAATCTTTATTTGTGTTACTTTTCAGGTACGTGGTTCCATCCCGCTTTTGTGGGAGCAAGTTGTCGATTTGAGCTACAAACCTCAGTTGAATATAATCAATCACCAAGAAACGGTATGTTTGAAGCAAGAGAACTTATAGGATTGCAGTTTAGTGGGGTTATCATGCCTCCAAAGTTTGATTGCTCATTTTTTTTTCAGCCAAAGGTAGTGGAGCGTCATTTCTTTGATCTGTCACAGAGATATGGAGAAATACTCGCCGTCGACCTTACTGATAAAGTAAGAACCGTTTTTTTTTAAAAATTATTTTGTCTTTGCGCTTAGAGCTTAAATATACCTAGAGGTGGCAATCGGGCGGGCGGGTCGGGTTTGGGCGGGTCATATCGGGTCGGGTCATTATCGGGTCATGACTAACGTCGGGTCGGGTTCGGGTCGGGTCATGTTCAGGTCAGACTAGGTTTTGTTACGTCTGGTCTAGTTTAAATCATCAATTCATTATACGGTTTATTTATTATTATTATTATTATTATTATTATTATTTATCATTTATTACAAGAATTTGGTTATTTATTATCTATGGAGTACTCCCTCTTAGTTCTTTTTATCCTCCCTCTTTTTTTGGGCACAAATATTAAGAAAAGAATAAAGAATTGATTAAAGGAAGAAAATGTGGGATATAAAGTAGAAATATGGTGGGGTTTGTGAGTGAAGGAAAGAATAAAGAATTGAAGAAAGAATAAATAAATGAGTAAAGTACAATCCAAAAATGGAAAGAAGGAAGATTGTTGAACTAGTGCCAAAAAGGAAAGAGGGAAGATAAAAAAAACTAGGAGGGAGTATATGACTATATCATCTGATACAAATTATTTCCAATTTTCATTGTGTTTTTCAATAGTTTTTGGTAGATACAGAGTAATTTTATATGAAATCATATGTAACAATAATTAGTTGTGATTGAAGATTAAAACCGCAAATATTACGAATGATGAATTTTATAAAATATGTGTTGGAGTGGAAATTGGATGGGTGAGGTCGAGTTTGGGTTGGGTCGGGTCAGGTCTTGTCGGATCAATAATTAGCGAGTTGACTTAGGTGTGATTAATTTTAAAACAATTTTTATTTAATATCTAAAAGTTTTTTTTTTAATGACGTTTGGTTAAGAATGTCTGGAGAAAAAAAAACTAAATACGTAATATTTTAAGTTAACATTATTTTTTTATCTTCATTGGATCACATCAGGTCAGCTTTTGGATCGGGTCATTTTCAGGTCGGGTAATTTTCGGGTCGGGTCAAATAATTTATCGGGTCGTTTCGTGTTACGGGTCGGGTCGGGACCAGGCTCGGGTCGACCTGAAACGGGTCGTATCGGGTTATAGGTCATCGGGTCGGGTCAGGTCATGCCACTACATTTTCGGGTCAGATCGGGTCAATTTTACTCGGGTTTCGGGTCGGGTCACCCTTGCGAGCTCTAATTATACCTACATATACAGTGTTCTCTAAAAGAAAATAAAAAACATTTTTTCTTCGACTGTAATTACAATAATCAACCTGGTTTCTTAGTTTATGGAGACTAAGAGGAACTTCATTTTCTAGTAGTACATATTATTATATTAATGTCTGTGAATAACAGCTTTTTAGCTTTGTGTTGCTATTTCAGGATGGTGATGAAGGAAAACTAAGCAGTGCCTATGCTGCAGAGATGCAAAAGCTGCCAAATGTGAGGTGACTTTCTCAGCTGTATGTTGTGTATGGGGTAACTTAGGTATAAATGGCATATGTTCTTCATTTAAATCCATATGAGCACTGTAATGAGGTCATGATCTCATGTGATAGTACTTCTGTGCGAATTGCATCATTTACGATTGTGCTGTGAAAAATTTGATTTTCTTCTTAACTTATAATCACATGCTCAAGGTGCTTAATTCTTTTTAGATCTTGTTTCAACGAAATTGAAGGTGTTGTATTTCTTCGTCGCCGAGGTGTATGTTTGAGATTAATATCTTTATTTATCTTTCTGAGAAGCTTGTGAAAATGCCGCGATGCCTAACAAGAACATTGTTCAAGTTTAATTTTAATATGGTTGGTTGTTTAGTGTAATATACCCCATCTTTCCTTGCGTTTGAGTGCATCCCTTATTGTTGAAACTGACAGCTAATTCACTAGGAAACTCCTTCCATGCGCTATTGTCTTCTATATGTTTCTTAAGGTATAAGTGTGTCACTATATGTTATCGGAGCTACATAGTTTAGGTTGATGTTACGTCACTTATTTCCCGAGAGTTATAGTGTCTCTTATTTACGAGACTAGAGGAGTTTTGAGTCCCTTCTCTTATATAAATAGGTGCTGTATCAACCTTTGATATACACAACAAAAATAATAACAAATTATATTCATAAGCTCATGTTCTCTCTCTTTTGGTTGTTTTGTATCCCTTAAAAAACAACACATATATAATAGTTACTGTTTCCCTTTAGGCGTGTTTTGTGTGGTGAAAAATGATTGTCGGACATACCAGCCGACTCGCAATGTGCTTACATAAAAACCAATCCAAAAGCAATTGTTACTTGTGGGGGGAAACAGAGGATCAGGGAGTATATGAGAATGGCACAGATTGTCCCTTGGCCTTGATGAAAAACAAAGAATGAAAAACCATCACTATAAGACTTGTAGGGATGTACCGAGGCTATTACATCATTTTTAGTCTTTCAGCTTGTTTCCATCTTGCGTGTCCTTATATTTTATTCCCAACTATTGTGCAAATATAATTAACATAAAAAAGTCTGTGTTGAATAAGATGGAATACTTATTCTTGCTTTTCTGTACATTGTTGGAATTCAGATATGTCTCCTTTGATTTCCATACCGTTTGTGGGAATTCAAATTTTGACAACCTACACGTGCTTTACGATGAAATTAGAGAAGACCTCAAAAAGCAAGGGTAATTTCCAACTTTCAAATGTATATGAAATTTTGTATGCTTTTAGATCAACCTAGCTAGTATGGACCCCCATATTTCTCGGACAAATTATTCATTTCCGTGAACTTCGGTCTAGAATCTAATTGTAGTGAATGGAGGGGGTAGAGAGAGTTGTAACGAATGGTAAAAGGACTAAAAGTTCTTATATATTATTGTTTTTCCACCCGAGCAGGTACTTCCTTGTAGACTCAGAGAAAACAGTTTTGGAAGAACAAACTGGAGTCATCAGATCTAACTGCATAGATTGTCTTGATAGGACAAATGTTACACAGGTTTGAAGGCTCTATCTCTGACTCAAGTGTTGGTAGCTCTTCAGCTGGTCCCGCCCATTGGGGTCACGCTGTGGCATGTATGAGACGGTCTTCGTGTGAGATCAACCAATTACTCATGTAATTAACAAAGATGTGAGTTAGTCAATAGGTTGGTCTGACATGTGAGTTAGTCTTGTACAAATTCGTGTGCTGATTTATTAGTTTCTTAATTTAACTGTTTCCAGACAGATAAAACAAATGATATTTTTGATCTAAGTATCCAGTAATTCCCTATGAGTGCAGAATTACCTTGCTCGTATATCATTGGACGTGCTATTGCAGAGGATTGATGTGTTCACTACTGATGAATCCATTTCTACATTTAGTGAAGAGTATGACAAGTTTAAAATCTGTGAGTTCTTTAAATCGTTTTTGCTTGCCTTTTAACAGATTCTAGTCCGTAGTAGTTCTAACTTGCTTGATTTTGTTTATCATTGTTGGCAAGATAGTGTGGGTGGAACACGGTGATGAGATAAGCCTGGAATATGCAGGAACCCATGCCCTCAAAAGGGACCTTGTAAGGTATGTCATCTCCTCTTTGACATGACCTCCATGACAGTTTTCCACTACCAATAAACTAGCCAAAAATGTTGTTCTCTTGTTTTAGGTTATGATGGAGTAAAAAATGCGGCTCAATAAACTGTTTGTGCTTCTTATATTGTAAAGCATGGAGCTTAGTATCATTGTGATCCTCGACGCAACCCATCTGAGGAAAAACAGACCCAAAAAAAAACTATGAATTGCTATTAAAATAGAGTGGAAAAAACCCGAGAGGGTTTGCTGTTATTGTAACATTAACCTGCTGACAAATGTGTGAATAATTCAAGGTATGGCAAGCGTACTCTGGGAGGGGTTTTCATGGATGGAATGAGTGCTCTTTCAAGATATTACCTGAATAATTTCCAGGATGGGGTGAAACAGGCAAGTAAACACAACTTTTAAAGTTTCTAACAAATTTATAGCAGCTAAAAGGAGCAATTCTGGTGACACATGTCGTCTGTCTTTTCGCACAGGATGCAATTGATCTCATCAGTGGACGCTACTCTATTGGCAGAAATAATCCTTCTCCTTTTCAGCTCAATTGTTTTGAATCCTTTTCAGTAAGTGACAAGAATGAATGTTTTTTTCATGACAGCAACTAATGCTTATTGCTTCAGTAGACAAGTATTGCATAAATCGTACTCCTAATCACTATCAAATAAATTTTTGGTGTCTTCCTTCCAAATATTTCTCGGCGTTGGAAGAGTTTGATTTGGGTTTAGAGGAGGAAAATTGGATTTTTCCGTCTCTCTTCACTCCACCGCCTAAAAAAATGAATTTTTCCCTCTGAATCTCTCCGTAACTTGGGATTGTAGAGACTCACCCAGCCACCCTTTAACCTTAAATCCTCGTATAATTATTCATTCTAGGATCGATCACCTTTCCCATTTTATTACCTTCCTGGACTCGTTTCATATACTCTCTCCATCCCAGTTTTATTATCCTCGTTGACTAAAGTTGAGTTTTAAGAAATATGGGGTACTCTGTAGTAGGGATATACCATTACCGCCCTTTGAGAATGGTTAGCTCCTTTATCTAGAGATAAAATAAGGGTTTCATTTTTTTTAGTTACTATATATGGAAAATGGATAATAAATTTAGGGTGTACAAATAAGGAAATGGGGACAAAAAAACTGGGATATGATGGAGGGAGAGAGTACGTACTACTTAGTTATGTCGTACGCTATTGGGTGATCATCGTGCTGATGTGTTTATTTTGATGCTATGCAGTACCTTCCGGCAGCATCAGCTTTGATAATCGGAGGCTTGACACTGACATCATTCTCGCTAAACCAAGGTATAAAACCAACTTGTATTGAACCAATATCCAAGTATGGTCAAAACCTAACTGCAAACTCTAATGATTCTGATCTCCTCCCATTTCGATGTATTAGTTGGACGGAACGCACAGCATTATGTCTCCTCGGTTCTGTGGGCGGGCGTAACTGCTGGTGTTATGGCATTAGTCAAAGCTAATGGCAGGCAGTTCTGTTCCCGGCCTCGTCTCTGTGGGCTTATATGAAGATTGAATTGATTAGTAGGCATGTTACACTCTCATGTCATACTGGATTTATTTTTTCGTCACGTTGATTATGAATCTGAATGATGCAGACAGGAAAAAAATAACAGCAAAGTTAAATACTCGGTAGTTAATAACCTGAATCCAAGCTAATTAAAGTGAACATTTGAAGAAGCGGACTACGTTATAGTCGTCAATTTGTCATATCATCGTCATTAACTCATTATACATCACTTTCAACTCTACTGTATTTGCATAAAATTGGGTGATGAGTGGGAGGAAAACCATGCCCGTACCGAGGTCTGAGCACAACTCAGAGACGATACTTCATCTATTCAAATCCAATCACACCATTGGTTTTTGATTCATATGCTAATGTACTTTTTGAAACGATAATATCATTAATTACATCATACTCTGTATAAAATAATACTCCCTCCAAGTCTTAGAATTGCCTCATTTTCATTTTTGTCATATTCATGGAATTGTCTCTATTTCTATTTTGGTCACACTTTGTGTGAATACAATATGTTCTTATGATAGTGAGACCCACCACTTACTCACATCCATTTTCACTTCTTAATATTTGTGTAAATATTTGTGTAAAAGCAAATAGGGTATTTCGTAAGACTTGGAAGGAGTACTTAGTAAAACTTTTATATTCTTAGTTTCTTAGTGTACTCGTGAATATAAATCAAACAAGACTTCACATTATTATATTTTACCTTATGTATTGCAAAGATATACGAATACAGAGTAAACGAGATAAAAATAAGAATATTGGGGAGTAACAAATGTTTTACTACTGTCATCTATATACCATGAATGAATATTTGATATGTTACAAGTTAGTGACGGATATATATATATATATATATATATATATATATATATATATATATATATATATATATAGTTGAGATCGGGTGAGAACCTATCTCTCAATGAGAACTGTGAGAACTATTTAGAACCCTTAGATCTTATTCACATCTAATGCTTGACATTATTCTTAAAAATATCCCATCTCCTCTAACAAAATAAACCAAATCCGTTTCTTTCTCTCTTCCTTCTCTTTCTTTCTCTCTTCCTTCTCTTTCTTTCTCTAGCTTTGTTCATCAATGCAAATTCAGGAGATTTGTCGCCTAATCTTAATAAATTAGGGTTCCGGTGTTCATAAAATTGGGGAATTATATACAATTGATGATTTCTTTAAATTAGGGTTTATATTTTTGTCAAAATCATTAAATATGTCCACTTGATTAGAGATTTTTGTGTAATTAGGGTTCTTGTATATCAAATTAAAGGTTCTTGTTTTCTATGAACACTTATCATGAAATTATTCAATGCTTCATTTCCCTCTAATTTACGTTAAAAGTGATAAAGGGTACGCTAAAATTTAAAAAGGGTACGCTAAAATTTAAATTAAAAATAGGTATGCTAAAATTTAAAAAGGGTACGCTAAAATTGAAATTAAAAAAAGGTACGCTAAAATTGAAATTGAAAAATGGTAAGTAGCTAAAATGGAAAAAAAGTATGCTAAAAGTGAAAAATGATACGCTAAAATTTAAAAATGATACACTAAAATTGAAATTGAAAAAGAGTACGCTAAAAGTGAAAAAGGGTACGGTAAAATTGAAATTGAAAAATGGTACGTGAAAATAGAAAAAAGGGTACACTAAAAGTGAAAAAGGGTACGCTAAAATTTAAAAGGGGTACACTAAAATTAAAATTGAATTGAAAAAGAGTACGCTAAAATAGAAAAAAGAGTACGCTAATAGTGAGAAAGGGTACGCTAAAATTGAAATAAGGTACGCTAAAATTGAAATAGGATACACCACAATTTAAAAAGAAAATTAAATCGAGTAGGGCTAGAAAAAGAAGGGTTTGTATTTCATATAAAATCCGTACAAAAGAAAATTAAAGGACAATATTTTAGATGAACTCTTAAATCAATCAGGAAATTTGAAGAAAAAAAACGATAACACATCATTGCTGAGATTATTGCAATTATATTTGCCGACGATAATATTGTTACTATTGTAATGAATTAATGAATTTAATTGAATAAGTTAATCATAAAATGATTAATTAAAAAAAAACTACTTAGGTTATTGGGGTTCAATACCCAATTGTGATGAATTGATGGATTGAAGAAAAGCCGATTGAAAAATTGATGGATTGAAGAATCGGATTCAATGGTCGATTGAAGAATTGATCGATTAAAGGATTATGGGTCGAAGAATTTTGTAGAAAAAGAAGAAGTTACGGGTTGAAGGTTGAAACAATTGTGATGAATTAATTTGATTGAAGAATTTTGAAGAATCCAACGAATAAGATTGAACACTATGATCCAATGGCTCATATTATAGTTCTCACATTTCTCATTGAAGGGGTGGTTCTCACATGAACCTAAATATATATATATATATATATATATATATATATATATATATATAGAAGTGGGATCTTTTACCCACCTTAACTTTGTGTACAATATACCTTCAAATTACAGCCACTGGATATAGCTTAATCAAGGGCTAAGATTGAATATTATTACTTACACTGAAACAGAACCCTCGTCAAACCCTAAAGCTGAAACAGAAAACCAAAAATTGAACGATCACCAACTGCACGATCACCAAATCCTCTCGAATCTGCGTCAATCACGAAATCATCACGAAGGCGACATATCAGGTACTTCATCCTCTTGAAACAGTAATCTACTCATCTGAAATCGCATCTGGTTTCAGTTTGTTCTTTCGAATTACATCATCTCGCATCAGGTACGCTTTCGATTACTGTTTCAATTTGTTTTTTCCATTCGATTACTGTTTCAATTTGGATTACTGTTTCGAATTACATCATCTCGCATCTGGTTTCGATTACTGTTTCCATTCGAATGTTTCAATTCGATTACTGCGTCAATTCGAATGTTTCAATTTACATCTAGTTTCAATTTCAATTCGCATCATCTCTTATGATGCATACAGTTCGGCAATGATGCATACAGTTCGGCAATGATGTTTTTCAGCTTTATTTTCTCTGAAACTTTTGATTTTTTCACTCAAATTTTCGAACCTATGAAATCAGGTATCAATTTTCGAACCTATGAAACTGGTGCGTAGTTAATTTAATTTTTTTTTGTATCAATTTTGACTTCTGAAATCAGGTAATTAACGCAATACTTCTGAACGCAATACTGTTGAACGCAATCAGGTATTTAACTCAATTATGTAATTTAACTGGGGATTGGGGATTAGGGTTTATATGATAATTGGGAATTGGGGATTTGTGATGAATTTCATCTGCTGCTGCTACTGTGATGAATTTAATTGATGAATTTCATCTGCTGCTGCTACTGTAACAAAAAAAAAGAATGCAATTGAATCGTGCTGTTAGTCGTGCAATTGAATCGTGCTGTTAGTCAGAGTTTTGAAATTGCTGTTAGACGTGCTGTTAGTCGTGCTGCTACTGATATTGCTGTTAGTCGAGTATTGATATTGCTGTTAGTCGTGCTGCTACTGCCGTTCATTCTTCAATCAGTATTGCGTTCAACAGTGGAAATATCGAATTGAACTGAATTTTTGGAAAAAACCGAATTGAAAGTGGAATAATTATTTCGAGTTTTGAAACTAAAATTGAAACTAAATAATAACGCACTAAAATTGAAAGTGGAATAATTATTTCGAGTTTTTCAACATCAATTACTCTATTGCACTATATCAATTACTCTATAGTATATTAACAATTATTCTAAACTAAACTAAATAATAACGAAATTGAACAAAATTGAAATTACTCTATTGCGTTCATATTGCCGTTATTGTACAAAACTGAAATTTGCTGATTCCGTTCATTCTTTTCCTAATCGGAAAATTTAAATTTCGATTCTATTTCGTTCCAAATAATTTTTTTTCACTGCGGTTGAATTTCAATGACTGTCGGTTCAATCGAAATTGCTAATCAATTTCAATGATTGTCACTTCAGTTATTGACTGTTGGGCCTGCTTATTAAACAACATGGTGTATAGGGCTGGCAAAGATTTTACCACTTCAAGACTCTTTTTGTGGACTACTCATTCGGTATAAGTCCTTGTAGTCATAGAAGAACTTAGACACACCAAGCTGAAAAACATCAACTGGCCCGCAGTCTATACTACACCCTAGATCATCGCGAATGATACCCTCATACTTAGGTATAATGGTCGAATGCAAAAGATACAAATCTATCCTACACTTGCTATGAATTGATTCACCCGAGAATGCATTCGTCAAGGTGCGAGATATGACATCGTTTAATGTAACGAAGTTTCCACTATTCTCGACCATCTGTAGTACAGAAGTACCAGCATTGTCACTTCCCCCCTCCCCACGCACATCCTCCCTAACCTCCCGCATCTCCATCTCCTTACGAAATGTATCAAATGATGGGAGACTGTCTCCAGCCTGTCTGAGTTCTTCTGCTTTCTCGCTAACATAATCAAAATAGCGGAGGAAAGCAGAATTCTTCTCGTCCATGAACTCGGGGGTCTGGGATAGTATAGAAGACAATTGAGAAGCATCATTGCTACCATCTTGCCCTATCTCAGCTAACATTGCATCCTTCCGTTGTTTGTATCTATGATAAAAAAGATCAATGTCGCTCTTCATGATCAAGCAATGTGCTTGAAAGGACTGCAAACGGAGAAAATAAATAACATATAGTTAGAGATAAGAATATTCTAACCACATTTGGGCATTAGTATAACTGTGGGAAGAAAGACCTTAGTTGGTGTTAGAATAACCAACTGATTACTTTAAAATATCCAAATCAATCCTATAAAATTACTTAAGAAACCTCACAGTTATAATTATATTTTTTAAGTACTTGGGTTAATTAAACAGGTGTGAATACAATAACCTAATTTAAGCATTAGAATAACCAATCGACTACTATAGAATAACTAAATTAAAAATATAAAACAGGTGATAGGTATATAAAAAATGGTAGAGAAATTAACATATATACAATATTGTTAATTACAATAATACTTTAATGAGTAGAATAGAATAACAAACAGATTACTATCAAATAATTAAATTAAATAAATACAATAAAATAATTTGGTAGACAACTTCGTTTGGTTATACAGTAACTACATTTCTTCATTACAATAACTGCGTAGACACTTCACAATAACTAACAATTAATTGATTAGTGTAATTATATTTTTAAAGTACTTGGGATAATTAAACAAGTGTGAATAGAGTAACCAAATTTAAGCGTTAGGATAACCAAATGACTACTACAAAATAACTACATTAAAAATATAAAACAGATGATAAGTATATAAAAAAATGGTAGAGAAACTAGCATATATACAATATTGTTAGAGAAAATAATACTACTTTAATAAGTGGATTAGAATAACCAACAGATTACTTTCAAATAATTAAATCAGTACTATAAGATAACTTGGTAGAGAACTTCGTTTGGCTATACAATAACCACATTGTTAATTACAATAGTTGTGTAGTCACTTCACAATAACTGGCAATTAATTAGTATAATTATGCAGATTGAAATACACTAAAATAGTTTCAGGGGTTAGGATAACCAAATGACACCTACAAAATAACTAGATCAAGACTATAAAATAACTGAAGGTGACAAGTGGGTAAGATGGTCATAAACAATGTAATAACGAATTCTAGGCCAGTGACCAGCTTACAGTAGCTTAAGACATCCAGTAGAATGATAACTATGCAAATAGAAATACAATAAAAGAGTATAACATATTAAAGAGACTAGAAATCATTACATCAACTGCCCTGGCTCGTATTGCATCATCGGTTTCAAATCCATCCGGGAGTTCCATGTAACTTTTTTGGCCTTTCTTAGTACTTACTCCTGGCTCTAGAGATCCCTCACCGTGTCGGAAACCTAACAAATTACACGGTATCAATCTGAATCCTTAGTTAACTATATAATTACATATTCACAAAAAAAATATATGTTAGGGTAGAACATACTCTGTATTCCTTTCGATGGTTGATTCTGGCAGACAGGGTATACATCCGCAATGTATTTCCCATTCCCCAACGAACCGGCCCTCATCTCCCCATTCGCCCTCTCCCGTATCAAAATGTCAGTCCAATGCTTTATGAGAGGGACATCGGACGGAGACGATTTCCCTTGAAAAGACATTCTATGGAAGTATGCCATGATTAACACAATAATACAGCCACGAAGTGTACGGTTGCCTTTCCTGCACGCATCTACGGCTGACGTTAGTCGAGAAAAAACATACTCGCACCAGTCATGTTGTCGGATAGTTGACGTGTTTTGTACAGCTTTTAGGAGTGCAAAGTCAACTGTATGGTTTGATGTTGGCGCAAGAAATACCGACATCGCATAGAGCACAAACAGCCGCTTGAACGATTCTATCTTGTCGTCATCCATGTGGTCGTCATCCATGCCATCTAATTCTCTGTTTAACCGATGCACCGACACTGATTTGTTCCCTTCCACCCCAAACTCTTTTCGGAAATCACCTTTCATCGTATCCTGGGAGGACAAAGTATTATGTCCAGTAGGTACAATTTCAACCCTGCGATCCCCCATTGGCAATCCAAATATATCATGGACATCTTGCTTCGACAACACAAACTTCACCTCCTGTGCCTTGAACATGTGGGCGGCCGCATTAAAGTGCCTGATAAATAAAGGGATGATGTCCAATGGTAGTTTTGTCAATCTCAACTCGAGCAAACCACCAAAACCAATATCAATTACTGCCTTTCTCTTATTCGGCCCAAGTTCTGATATCAGTCCAACCAAGCTCTTCGGTCGACATCGCACATCTATGTCATCGGCCCTACGAATCAAACAATGCACAAGTGAAGATAAAAAATATACGATGAGGATAAAATATACGATGAAGATAAAATATACGATGAGGATAAGAAAAGCAGCAAAAATAGTAACATACAATGTTATGGATTGAACTTGGTTAGCCTTCTTTGGCTCAATCTTTATATTATCTATCTTAGAGCGTTTTTGTTTTGTTGCACCATCTTCACCTGACTTACGTTTCCGGGCATTTTCTGCTTTATTTTTTGCCATGTCTGTAGAAAAGATTATGTGTTAGAATAATTGAAAAAAAATGCAATTGATTTAGTTAGTTTTAATTTGCCGAATTAAAGTCATGTGCATGCATGTTGAAATACAATAACTTGATTTAAGCATTACAATAACTGAATTTTATAGTGTACAAAGAGAACTAAGCAATGGAAATTTGGTTTAACTTCAGACATGCATATTGAAATACAATACCATGATTAGAGCCTTAGAATAAGTAATTGAATACTATAAAATAACTAAATAAGCAAAGAAAAGAAAAGAAGTTTACTAAAGAACTTACAATAACTGAATATGCACCTTACAGTAATTGAAATTGGGGATTAGAATAACTGGATGACATAAATTTCACTTCTTGAAAATGGAACGAACAACAAAAAAACAGGAAAACGAGGCAGCCGTGAAAGCAAATAAAATCGAGGCAGCAATGGACCAAAATAAAAGGCGACAGCCACAGTAAAAAATTGACCAAAATCGGCAGTAACAATACAACAGCAGCAGTAAACCGAATGGATAGCTGTAACAAAAACCGAAGACAACAAAACCGGACAGTAAGTGAAACATCGAAATCAGCAATTTAACCGACGGGCAGCAGAGCGGCAGAAAGCGAGGCAGGAAAAAAACCGAGAACAGTAAGTGAAATTTAAGATTGAAAACATCAAAATCAGCAATTTCGATTGAACTGTATATATATATATATATAAACACAAATCATTAAAAAATTGATAAGGAACTCTATAGTGTACTGACAGTCAGTGAAAATTAACAACAGATCATTAGAAAATTGATTAGCAATTTCGATTGAACAGACAGTCAGTGAAATTCAACAGCAGTGAAAAAAATTGATTTGGAACGAAATAGAATCGAAATTTAAATTTTCCGATTAGGAAAAGAATGAAAGGAATCAGCAATTTATGTTCTGTACAATAACGTCAATATGAACGCAATAGAGTAATTTCAATTTTGTTCAATTTCGTTATTATTTGGTTTAGTTTAGAATAATTGTTAATATACTATAGAGTAATTGATATAGTGCAATAGAGTAATTGCTATTGAACTATAGAATAATTGATTAGGAACTTTATAGTGTACTGACAGTCAGTGAAATTTAACAGCAGATCATTAGAAAATTGATTAGCAATTTCGATTGAACCGACAGTCATTGAAATTCAACCGCAGTGAAAAAAAATTATTTGGAACGAAATAGAATCGAAATTTAAATTTTCCGATTAGGAAAAGAATGAACGGAATCAGCAAATTTCAGTTTTGTACAATAACGGCAATATGAACGCAATAGAGTAATTTCAATTTTGTTCAATTTCGTTATTATTTAGTTTAGTTTAGAATAATTGTTAATATACTATAGAGTAATTGATATAGTGCAATAGAGTAATTGATGTTGAAAAACTCGAAATAATTATTCCACTTTCAATTTTAGTGCGTTATTATTTAGTTTCAATTTTAGTTTCAAAACTCGAAATAATTATTCCACTTTCAATTCGGTTTTTTCCAAAAATTCAGTTCAATTCGATATTTCCACTGTTGAACGCAATACTGATTGAAGAATGAACGGCAGTAGCAGCACGACTAACAGCAATATCAATACTCGACTAACAGCAATATCAGTAGCAGCACGACTAACAGCACGTCTAACAGCAATTTCAAAACTCCGACTAACAGCACGATTCAATTGCACGACTAACAGCACGATTCAATTGCATTCTTTTTTTTTGTTACAGTAGCAGCAGCAGATGAAATTCATCAATTAAATTCATCACAGTAGCAGCAGCAGATGAAATTCATCACAAATCCCCAATTCCCAATTATCATATAAACCCTAATCCCCAATCCCCAGTTAAATTACATAATTGAGTTAAATACCTGATTGCGTTCAACAGTATTGCGTTCAGAAGTATTGCGTTAATTACCTGATTTCAGAAGTCAAAATTGATACAAAAAAATTAAATTAACTACGCACCAGTTTCATAGGTTCGAAAATTGATACCTGATTTCATAGGTTCGAAAATTTGAGTGAAAAAATCAAAAGTTTCAGAGAAAATAAAGCTGAAAAACATCATTGCCGAACTGTATGCATCATTGCCGAACTGTATGCATCATAAGAGATGATGCGAATTGAAATTGAAACTAGATGTAAATTGAAACATTCGAATTGACGCAGTAATCGAATTGAAACATTCGAATGGAAACAGTAATCGAAACCAGATGCAAGATGATGCGAGATGATGTAATTCGAAACAGTAATCCAAATTGAAACAGTAATCGAATGGAAAAAACAAATTGAAACAGTAATCGAAAGCGTACCTGATGCGAGATGATGTAATTCGAAAGAACAAACTGAAACCAGATGCGATTTCAGATGAGTAGATTACTGTTTCAAGAGGATGAAGTACCTGATATGTCGCCTTCGTGATGATTTCGTGATTGACGCAGATTCGAGAGGATTTGGTGATCGTGAAGTTGGTGATCGTTCAATTTTTGGTTTTCTGTTTCAGCTTTAGGGTTTGACGAGGGTTCTGTTTCAGTGTAAGTAATAATATTCAATCTTAGCCCTTGATTAAGCTATATCCAGTGGCTGTAATTTGAAGGTATATTGTACACAAAGTTAAGGTGGGTAAAAGATCCCACTTCTATATATATATATATATATATATAGATTTAGGTTCATGTGAGAACCACCCCTTCAATGAGAACTGTGAGAACTATAATATGAGCCATTGGATCATAGTGTTCAATCTCATTCGTTGGATTCTTCAAAATTCTTCAATCAAATTAATTCATCACAATTGCTTCAACCTTCAACCCGTAACTCCTTCTCTTTCTACAAAATTCTTCGACCCATAATCGTTTAATCGATAAATTCTTCAATCGACCATTGAATCCGATTCTTGAATCCATCAATTTTTTAATCGGCTTTTCTTCAATCCATTAATTCATCACAATTGGGTATTGAACCCCAATAACCTAAGTAGTTTTAATTTTTTTTTAATTAATCATTTTATGATTAACTTATTCAATTAAATTCATTAATTCATTACAATAGCAACAATATTATCGTCGGCAAATATAATTGCAATAATCTCAGCAATGGTGTGTTATCGTTTTTTTTTTCAAATTTCCTGATTGATTTAAGAGTTCATTTAAAATATTGTCCTTTAATTTCCTTTTGTACGGATTTTATATGAAATACAAACCCTTCTTTTTCTAGCCCTACTCGATTTAATTTTCTTTTTAAATTATGGTGTACCCTATTTCAATTTTAGCGTACCCTTTCTCACTATTAGCGTACCATTTTTTCTATTTTAGCGTAATCTTTTTCAATTTCAATTTTAATTTTAGTGTACCCTTTTTAAATTTTAGCGTACCCTTTTTAACTTTTAGTGTACCCTTTTTTCTATTTTAACGTAACCTTTTTCAATTTCAATTTTACCGTACCCTTTTTCACTTTTAGCGTACCCTTTTTCAATTTCAATTTTAGTGTATCATTTTTAAATTTTAGCGTACTATTTTTCACTTTTAGCATACTCTTTTTTCAATTTTAGCTACTTACCATTTTTCAATTTCAATTTTAGCGTACCTTTTTTTAATTTCAATTTTAGCGTACCCTTTTTAAATTTTAGCGTACCCTTTTTCACTTTTAACGTACCCTTTTTAAATTGTAATGTGACTACAACTACTATAAAAGTAGTGTAACAAATAAGATGATTAATAGAAGTATAATTAGAGGGGAATGAAGCATTGAATAATTCCACGATAGGTGTTCAGAGAAAACAAGAACCCTTAATTTGATATACAAGAACCCTAATTACACAAAAATCTCGAATCAAGTGGACATATTTAATGATTTTGACAAAAATATAAACCCTAATTTAAAGAAATCCTCAATTGTATATAATTCCCCAATTTTATGAACACCGGAACCCTAATTTATTAAGATTAGGCAACAAATCTCCTGAATTTGCATTGATGAACAAAGCTTCATCTGCCTTTTCTTGATTTTTGGTGAATTTTGTAGAATTTTTTTCTTCAATTTCAGACATTGTTGATGAAGGGAATGAGAAGGAAGAGAGAAAGAAAAAGAAGGAAGAGAGAAAGAAACGGATTTGGTTTATTTTGTTAAAGGAAGATGAGATATTTTTAAGAATAATGTCAAGCATTAGATGTGAATAAGATCTAAGGGTTCTAAATAGTTCTCACAGTTCTCATTGAGAGATAGGTTCTCACCCGATCTCAACTATATATATATATATATATATATATATATATATATATATATATATATATATATATATATATATATATATATATACTCTACATATAGAAGAGGGATCAGGTGAGTTCACTTATCAAATTTGAGTTCGTGAGTCCTCACCTCAACCCTTTGATTGTAGATAGATTAATGGGTATGATTTGTTTTGTTAATTAAGAAAATAACTAACAAATCTTGGTAAATATATCAATTCTCTCTCTCTCCCCTTTATTAATTATTTCAATACAAATTTTCTCTCTCTCCTATCAAATTTTTAATTGCCTCTTTATCTTACACAACAGGTTTATTTAAAATTAAGTTTTTTTTCATCTTCAGCAAAAAATCATCCGTTCCCTACTGCCATTGTACGTAGGTTACTATGTTAATGCCATAACCATGTTACTCTAACTCATACGATGTGTTACTCTAATTCATGAACTGTGTTACTTCAACTCATAAAATCTGTTACGTTGCATAATAGTTTCTTGCAAAAACTGTTACTCTAACTCATACAATGTGTTACTTTAATTCATGAACTGTGTTACTTTAACTCATAAAATCTGTTACGTTGCACAATAGTCTCTTGTAAAACAGGAGTTTCAATTAACAAAAAGAACAATGTTTGTTTTTATTAAAATACTCCAAAACAAAAAGTGGTACAAGATTCCAACTAAATCAACTCCATTACAATTCCAATGTTTCACACTTGTTACTCATAATCTGTGTTACTGTAACTCGTTAATTAGGTTACTTTAACGAATAATGTAGGCTACTCTAACAATATAATGTCCTACTTAGAATTCTGCTTCTTCTTCATCCTCCTCGTCCTCTTCTTTTTCTTATTCTTTAGCATCATCTCAGAAGTTTTGATTTAATCTCACCACCGCACCATCTTTTCGTTGTGTCCCTCCTCACATCGAATTCACAAGCCATTGCGTCTACTACAAATAAGAACAGTGTCAATAAACATGGCGACAAGCAAACAATCAGAACTTGAAATTTGGCGGTATTCTAAATCCTTTTTTGTTACTCCAATGAATTAAAGTAACATATGACAAGAACTAAAGTAACAAATAAAGGACATTAAAGTAACACAAGATTCAATTAACAGAAGATGCTTATACATAGAGGTTAGGCATTAAAGTAACACATGGTGTGTATTAAAGTAACGTATGATGTGTATTAAAATAACATCAACTATATGTTAGTGCAAAGAATTCATATAATGATCAGACCCTTAATAATATGCAGTTTCCTTACTATAAACGTAAAATCTAATAATATGGAGCATCTTAATGACTATCATGGCGTTTCCAGTATTAAGGTTATTTTGGTTGAACGTGGTGGATGATAGTATGAAGCAGTATATTTCTTTGAATGAGAGGTGTTACTCTTTGATATTGTTTCCTATTTTGGTGGCAATCATGTCCCATTATTATAGGAAACAATATTTCTCTCTCTCTCTCACTTTTTTTTTAAAATATGACGGTTTCCTAAATTCATACGACACTCCAATGCACTACAATAACAGATGAAAAACACTAAAGTAACGACTGGAGTTTATTAAAGTAACACGACATATAAAGTAACAGATGATAGACATTAAAATAACAGATGCTCTACACTAAAGTAACTTAGTATGTGAACTACAATAACTCAATATATTGTGCATGCGCAAATTTCATATGATGAATTAGACATCTAATAGTATGTAGTTTCCCATATTGTAAACGTAAAAACTAATAATTGTGTAGCTAGCATCTTAATGACTTCCATGACATTTCAATATAAATTAAAAAGCATATACCCACCGTTTGTGTGTTCTACGATTTGCATATGCGCCATCGAATGAATATTTTAAGCCGGATTGATCGAACGTAAGTTATAGCAGCGCGAAGAAGACGATTAATGATTGAATGTGTTCTTGATTGTGTTGATTGGAAGTAAATGGCAGCGGCGCGAAGAAGAATTTCAATGGTTGAATGAGAGAATGATGAATGTGATTTTTGTTATGAATGAATGACATTATGAATGATACGTTACTCTAATATATTTCTTCCTATTTTGATGGAAGCAGTTGTGGACATGACATAGGTCCACCCCGACGCGGCCACGCGCGGGTTTGGGCGGCGAAATGTTTCCCGTGTGAGATGGTTCTCGGGTTGAAATTTAAATCGAAGTTGGAGTCGCCACCGAACTTTGTGGGAGTTCGGGCCCATTCGAACCCACTCTATATCTTAGTGAGCCGTGTACAAAATACGGCCAATTCGGATGTCAGAGTTTATTGGGTTCGTCCATTTGCATTTTGATACCGATACCGACATTATCGGATATCGTGTATTGAATGACTCTCGTGTGCCAATGGATTCGGATATCCGAAAACCATGGTTCTGAGTAAGGGGTGAGGGTACGTGTTGGGAAGTTCACAAAGAACACCCAACCCCGCCCGCACATTAGTGGCCTCTACTAAGATATCGTTTGATGTTTTAATACGCGTGTTAGTAATACGATGAGATGATATGCAAACCGTGTTTTGACTAGACGTGCGTAAATTAGGATAAGTTGCTACGTCGATTTAATGAATCTAAAATTAACGTCAAAGTTGTATTTAGCATGCGAGATTTGTTTTAGTACAATAAAACAAACGAAATAAAAATAGGACAAAAAGACATAAACAAACAAGTTAGTAACGGTGATAACGATAATAACGGTTTGCGAATAATATAAAAATGCTATGGGATGATGCGACGAGATATGATGCATGATTTTAGAAAGTAGTATGACACGTGATTGACTGAAGTCACGAAAATATTTTATCGAGACTCGAAAGATGCTTTGGGACTTCACGGATTGACGTGATAAAGGCCACTCGATCGAGTCATTGAGGGACTCGACCGAGTGAACCTCGGAAAAGATTCTGCCCAAAATTTGAGGTGTTACCCGACCGAGTCACTAAGAGACTTGACCGAGTAGGTCGCCACTCGATCGAGTCATTGAGAGACTCGACCGAGTGGTCCTCAAAAAGTCATTCTGCTTCGGTTTTTGGGGTGCCACTCGATCGAGTGGGCTAGGCACTCGATCGAGTGCCCCCTGTACGAACTAGGGTTCGTTTCGCAATTCGTTATAGATTTCGAAATTACTTTTAATTTTTGAAAATCGATGATTTCGTTGAATCAGGCAGAAATATTACATGATTTGTGCTCGATTCGGATTTTGATACTCGTCGTATCCGATGTTTGATTAGGGAATTTGATGGGGGTCGGTAGCCTGCCATGGGTCGCTCGCCTGCCACGGGTCGCCCGCCATATGGGCCCCGGGGAAGCCCGACCCTGAAATAAAATAAAGGCCTGCGCGGCAGGCCAACCAACAAAACCTTACAAGGAAGCCTCCAAAGAGCAAACTCAGCCGCTCCGAGCTCCAGACAAACCTGCCCCCGCCTGCCAGGGTCAGGTTGCCTGCTGTGGCTAAACAAGACAAGCCCCCTTGCCTGCCAGTCCCTAGGGGATCCCTCCCTGGCAAGTGCAGGGGGGCAGAAACTGGAAGCTCTTCCGTCCATGCCTAAGGTAAGGAAGAGTAGGTGGACGAGATGAACCCACATGCCACCTTCTCATCCACTCATTCTTCCTCTTTCTCTTTTTTTTCTCTCTCTTGGGGGAACCTATAAATACTTTGATATTTCCCACAAGAGGGTGGTTGGACTTTCTCTCTCTAGAATCTTACTCTAAAAACCGCCACCTTATTCTTCACGAGTAAGGTTCGTCAAGGCATTTCACGGACTGACTTAGGCATCGGAGAGGGTTTCCTCGGACACCTCCGAGGCCTTGTGTGTTTTGTGTGCAGGGAGCAGGCCGTCTCCGCCGGGAAGGTCCGATCAACGGAGTAAGAGGAAGGAAAGGTTCAGGAAGTAAAAACGATCACCATCAAAGCAATATCAAGTTCGAAGGATCCGAATCCAAGTCGGGTTTATTGTTTCCATGACCGGAACAATTTGGCGCCGTCTGTGGGGATGTAACGGTTGTGCTCACAAATTTCCCCCAAAAATCAACCGCAGGAAAATGCCTGAGATAATTGAAGCCAACTCTGGGGCGGATCCGACGGGACATCCGGTGATCCCCCTGTATGGCATGCCTCTGCCGGAGGTAACGCCCGCCCCCACGATCCGAGGCGTAGGGCGGGCCAACCTCCACGAGGCGCCCAACAAGGAGACTACAGTCGCAGCTGGGCAGGTCGATCATCAGAGGCCCAACCTTAACCTCACCCCTGCCCAGGTCGCACAGATTGCGGCCTTCTTCTCAGCTATGCTAAATCAAGAGTTTACGCCGGAGGATCTGGTGGGCCGGATTGCTACGACCCCAGACATCTGCACTTCGAGAGTGCGGAAGGCGCTGGGGGCACGAAGCGAACCGCTGCCAGGAATGTTCAGAAAAAGACGCAGAAAACTGACCGAGGGTATGTGCAGGCCAAGAAACGCATCACAGCCGGTGACCAGGCACCGCCCGCCCAACAACAAGCGTTCTCCATACATACCACCAAGTCAACGGCAGGCGCCGAAAAAAGAAGGTTATCCTAGGAGCTTAGGGAGCTAATGAGACCCAGGGAACCCGCCTCGAGACGCCTGGAGGAGAAGGGCAGAGTCTTTTCCAGGTTAACACCTGCTGAGTCGCAGCAGGCCCCAGGGCTGTCTCAGAGCATGCAGTCACGGGTCAACAATGGACAGCCGCTGGAACCAAGGCACCGTCAGGGCGATAACCTCGAGCCGCCCCAGGGGAAGCGACCCCGGCGCCGCTCCCCCGAAAAGAAGGATGAGGCTATGAGCAGGCAATCACCCAGGCACCACTCCCCCAGTATTGGAAAACCGACCCCTGGCAAATGGGATGACTACGGTTACCACTCTGCTGGGAGCAGGTCAAAAATGATGGGCAGGCCTACCAAGACCTCACTCCATCCCGAGGTTCAGGGGTGTCCCATTCCAAAAATTAAGATGCCCTCTGTCAAATTTGTTGGAACCACTGACCCGGAAGACCATCTGGCGGCCTATGAGAGTCATATGGGGATGTATGATGCTGATGATGCGGTCTGGTGCAAGATCTTCCCTACCACCCTTGTGGGTCTGGCTCAGGGATGGTTCAGGGACTTGCCACAAGGATCAATCAGTTACTTCATAGAGCTGGCCGAAACTTTTTTGGATCAGTATGCAGGGAACAAAAGACGAAGATTTACTCGTTTTGACTTGATGACCCTTAGACAAAATAAGGGCAAAACTATTAGAGAGTACCTAAAAAGGTTTGACCTGGCCTTCCAGCAGGTCAGAGAAATCGATGAACCGACAACAGCGTATGCTCTGACCAGTTCCCTGCTCCCTGGGGAAATGAAAAATCAAATGATCAGAGCCCAGCCAGAAACCCTGGCAAAGGTTTGAAAGATAGCTGAAGGCTTCATGCTGCAGGAGGAGTTCCACAGCTTGCCGGATACCCCCACAGGCCCTTCCAGGCCGCAGGGTGGACGCGGCAGGGGCGATACGGCAGGGAAGCAAAGGGCTGAGGAAGGCGACACCCCGAAAAGGGAATGTGCAACATACCAGCCAAGGTTTGATAGCTACACGGCCCTTAACAAATCAAGGGCTGAGATATTCGAGCTAGAAAAGGAGACTGCCAAGTGGAATCGCCCAAACAAGCCTCGCAGCCCAAAAGGTGACCCCAAAAAATTCTGCACATTCCATGATTGTGTAAGGCATACCACGGAGAAGTGCCGCCATCCAAAAGATGAGATTGAGAAACTCATCAGAAACGGCTGACTGAGTAACTATGCAGTAAGGAACAAAGGTCAGAAAGCTGTCATTGACAAGCCTGAGGTCCCGACACAGGACCGTATGATAATTCATGTGGTGTCGGGGGACGCTGAGGGCCAGACAAGCTGACGAGGCCAGAAAAGGCAAATCCGAGAACTCAGGAACCAAATTTTCTACAGTGAAAGAGCGGGGAGCCCAACAGGCCTGACCCTGAGCATCACCCCTCAGGATGCAGGGAGGGTAATCTACCCCCACAGGACCCCCTGGTCTTGTCCCTCACAATCAGTAATCACATAGTGAGGAGGTGTATGGTGGATACAGACGCCTACACCAATCTATTATACAAAGACGCTTTCGAAAAAATGAATTTGGAAAGAAGGCACCTCAAACCCGCCCCTGGATCATTATACAGATTCACTGGGGCAGGTATCCTCCCAATGGGGGTCATCGAGCTGCCGGTTACATTCGGGGAGGGGGCATCGACCAGAAACATCCGAGCCTCGTTCGCTGTTGTGGACACAAAATCTGCGTACAACGCCCTAATAGGCAAGGCGACCCTGGATGAAATCGAGGCAACCATATCCATCAGGGCGCTGATGGTGGCCTACGTCACAGACTTCGGTATGGAAGGAAAGGTACATGGGGACCAAGAGTCCGCCAGACAATGCTATTCCGTGGCCCTGCATGCCCACGAAACGGAACGGAAAAGAAAACGGAAGTGTGGACATGACATAGGTCCACCCCGACGCGGCCACGCGCGGGTTTGGGGAGGCGAGTGAATCTCATGTGATACGGGTCTCGAATTGAAATTTAAATCGAAGTAGGAGTCGCCACCGAACTTTGTGGGAGTTCGGGCC
The DNA here is from genome assembly GCA_958450325.1 of Agrostemma githago. NCBI lineage: Eukaryota > Viridiplantae > Streptophyta > Magnoliopsida > Caryophyllales > Caryophyllaceae > Agrostemma > Agrostemma githago. The sequence goes on from OY288239.1 coordinate 7,587,369, forward strand.
CGTTCGAACCCACTCTATGTCGTAGTGGGCCGTGCACAAAGTACGGCCCATTCCGATTTCAGAGTTTATTGGGTTCGTCCCTTAGCATTGCGATACCGATACCGACATTATCGGTGATCGGGTATTGAATGACTCTCGTATGCCAATGGATTTGGACATCCGGAAACCATGGTTCTTAGTAAGGGGTGAGGGTACGTGTTGGGAACTTCACAAAGAACACCCAACCCCGCCCGCACTTAGCGGCCTTTACTAAGATATCGTTCGTTTTTGGTGTACACGCGTTAGTTCAACGGTTAAATAATATGCAAACAAGGCTTTTTAGACTAAACATGTGAATTATGTTTAACTATGTCGTTTAATGCATATTGAACTAAGTCAAAGTTGTTTTAGAATGTGAGATTCGTTTTAGTACAATAAAACAAAAGAGATGCCAAAAATAGAAACAAACGAGTTAGTAACGGTTTATAGAAAAAATTAGAATGACATAAATAATATGAAGCAAGGTTTTGAAAATATTAGGACACGTGATAGGCTTGACACGTGTTGACCGAAGTCGTTGAAAAAAGTTTTATCGAAGCTCGAAATAATGTTGAAGGTTCACGGATTTGTCGTGACAAAGGCCACTCGATCGAGTCATGGATGGACTCGGCCGAGTGGACTTCGGGAAAAGCCTTATGTTCGGATTTTGAGATGCCACTCGATCGAGTCATGACGGGACTCAATCGAGTGGTCCTCAAAAAAAGTTTCCTGGTTCTGTTTTGGGGTGTCGCTCGACCGAGTGGCTATGGCACTCGATCGAGTGCCCCCTATTCGAGGGGTGACTCGATTTACAATTTTCGAAATTGCTTTTAATTCTTGAAAAACCGATAAATTCGTTAAGCTGCGTAAAAATATGGCGTAATTTATACCCGACTTAAGATTTTCAAATCTCGTAAATATCTGATATTCGTCTATGTAATCGATATCCGATATTTAGAGTGATTGCTAGAAGAAAAAAAGAGATGTTTTTAGAAATTGTTTTGAATAAATCCCTCCGCATTGTAATGTCGTATTAGTCTTTTTAGGACTATGTGACGATTACTTCGGCATCAACGAGAAAAGTTTTTGAAAACGGTTTTGTTTGATTGATTCCTTTTAGGTTTGATATTCGACTATAGAGTCGATATCGAATCCTAGGAAATAATGTTTTTTGTAAATAGTACGATAATATCGATATTAGGAACGAGAAAAGAAATAAAAAACGACAATGACAACGACGGACGAACAAACGAGAAGAAGAAGGAGAGAAAGAGAGAAGACGGGATTTTGTAACACCCTCAACCTACATGCTTAATTATCTTGAAAACGGACTCGTAGTAGCGGCCTAGGCGCGGGAGCGTTAAGATGTATATATAGGAGAGTTATGGTGTTGTATTTTTGTATGGTTTGGCTCGGGTTTCCTATAGGATTTCTAGAGGAAAGATCGGAATATAATATGCCTAGTATTGCTGGAATTCCGGTTTAATAATTGTGTATGTCGGATGTTGTAATTGTCGGGAATTGTTGATGTTGTAGATGTATGAATCGTGTGTATTTGATGATGCGAGGGTGGGGGTATTTATAGGATGAAATACCCGACTTGGGATAGAAGATAGATGTCTTGCCAAGGAAGAAAGCTACCGGTTGGGATGAAGTATGATTTCGTCTTTGGATAGGAAAATGTTACTTATAGAGGAAGAAACACCCGGTTTTCAGCTGGAACAAGGGTCACTCGATCGAGTAGTGCACAATACTCGATCGAGTGCCCGATCTGATGCTAGATTTGGCATTTTTTAGGAGCTCACTCGACCGAGTGGCCGGTCCACTCGATCGAGTGGGTCTGAGCCGAGTAGGAGTCTCATTTAGAGATTGATTTTTATCTTTAAGGAAGAGTTTCGGTTGCTTAATTCTTCTTCGTGGCTGATTTTTGTGAGGAATTGGACTTCCAATAGGATTCTCGAATGTTGCGTCAGATATTTATGGCTCGGAAATGCCTTTGACCGGGATTTGACCCGGTCGTTAAAAGACGGTTTTGCCCTTTGTGACGGTTTTGACCCAAATTAGTCTTATTTGACTAGAAACGACACACTGGGCCTGAATTTGAGGTCGGTTTTGTGAGATTTTTATTCCGCTAAAAGCTCGTGCTAACTACTATTGATTCCGAGTCCGAAAGTCGAGCGTATTAAGTCATGTTTGCGTCCGATCATCATCGGGTGTTTTTTTGGAAGCTGCTATCGACACCTGGCGGTCAAAATGTGGGTGTCTACAGGAAGGCAGAATGTTCCCCCATCAAGGAAGGAGAGATTCCGACTGGTCAGCAAAAAGCAAACCACCCTGAACCTGGGGGAGAAAGTATGTTGGTGGAACTAGAGCCAGGAAGGCAGGTCCTAGTAGGAGCAGACCTGGAAGAGTTATACCAAAAAAAACTGATTAAAGTCTTGCAAGATAATAGAGACGTCTTCGCCTATTCAGCAGGCGAGATGCCGGGGGTCGATCTGACTCATATCATTCACAAGCTGAACGTGAGTCCGGAAGCACGCCTTGTAAAGCAGAAGAAGAGAAATATGTCTGCGGAGAAAGATCAAGCCATCAAAAAGGAAATTGAAAAGCTCCTGAAAGCTGATTTCATAGAAAGGTGTGACTACCCTGAATGGTTGGCTAACGTAGTAATGGTGAAAAAGTCCTCGGGCCATTGGAGGATGTGCGTGGATTTCACCAATCTTAACAAGGCGTGCCCCAAGGATTGCTATCCTCTGCCAAGAATAGATCAATTGGTAGATGCTACCAGTGGCTACTCCACGCTAAGTTTCTTGGACGCCTTTTTCAGGCTATCACCAAGTGTACCTCTAGCAGCATGACAGGGTAAAATGCGCGTTCATCACCAGTTCTGGCACATTTATGTATGAGATGATGCCATTTGGGCTCAAGAATGCAGACGCCATCTACCAGCGGCTGGTTGACAAGGTGTTTGAAGACTAGAAAGGTAGAAACCTGGAGGCCTATGTGGATGATGCAATAGTGAAAAGTAAAGGGGATGAGGAGCATCTAAAAGATTTGCAGGAGACCTTCTCCTCCCTGCGCGCCTACCGGATGAAACTAAATCCTAAAAAGTGTACCTTCGGAGTACGCTCAGGAAAGTTTCTAGGTTTCCTGATAAGCGCCAGGGGAATTGATGCGAACCTAGAAAAAGTTCAGGCTGTCCTGGACCTGCCAGAGCCAAAGACAATTAGGGACATCCAACGCCTAACCGGCAGAATGGATGCCCTGGCACGGTTCATCACCAGGTCAGCCGACAAATCAACGCCTTTCTTTAAAGTGTTAAAAGGGAACAAAAAGTTCAAGTGGGAAACTGAACAAAAAGAGGCCTTCAAGCAATTAAAAGAACACCTGAAGCAGCTGCCCACCCTGGCGAGGCCGTTGGCAGGGGAGAAGCTCTTCCTTTACGTTGCCGTAACGAATCCAACCGTTAGCGCGGTAATCTTAAGGGAGGAAGCAGGCTCCCAACAACCAATTTACTTTGTGAGCCATGCCCTGGGGGCGGCCGAAAAGAATTATCCTATCGTTGAAAAAGCTGCCTATGCTGTGGTCATAGCAGCCCGCAAACTCAGGCCGTACTTCGATGCCCATCCCGTGGTCATACTAACCGACCAGCCCCTGGAGAAAGTCTTGGAATAATTCGAGAAATCTGGAAGACTTCTGAAATGGGCTATAGAGCTGAGCGGGCTGGGCATATCCTACCAACCCTGGACGGCCATCAAAGCACAAGCCTTGGCAGACTTCCTAGCAGAGTGTTCTCACTCGGAGGAGGATGATCCCCCTGCGGGCAAGTGGACGGTGTACACCGACGGGTCGTCTACAGCCAATGGTGCGGGGGCAGGAATTGTGCTAACCAGCCCTGAAGGAATAGACTTTGAGCACGCGCTCAGGTTTACCTTCCCTGCATCAAACAATGAGGCTGAGTACGAGGCCGCGCTAGCTGGCATTAGTCTAGCCAAGGCAGCAGGGGCCGAGAGACTTGTCTTGGCCACAGACTCTCAGTTCATAGCGAACCAAATAAATGGCGAATACGAGGCTAGAGACCAGGCTATGACATCAGCATACTTGGAAAGGGTAAAACAAGAGTTGTCAGGGTTGAAGTCCTATGAAGTAAAGCAGATTCCCAGGTCACAAAACAACCGGGCGAACGTCCTGTCTAAGGTGGCCAGCTCCAGCCTCCAAGATATAAGAAGATCAGTGTGGGTGGATGTGATACAAGAGAAGTCTACAACGCCCTGCCAACTGGTCAGTATTGTTGGGGAAGTGGAATCTGAAGATTGGATGACCCCAATCATCGAATTCAAAAAATATGGAACCCTTCCGCAAGATCCAATCCAAAGGAGAAAAATGTCGACCAGGGCCGCGTGGTTTATATTAGTTGATGGAGAGTTATATCGAAAGTCATTTTCCTCTCCCCTGCTCAAGTGTCTGGGGGCAGGGCAGACCGCGGAAGTACTAGACAATATACACTCAGGCATATGTGGTCATCACATAGGAGGAAGGTCACTGGCCCACAAAGCCCTGAGGGCGGGCTACCATTGGCCGACCCTGCTCGCTGACACCAGGGATCTAACTCGAAAATGCAGGAAGTGCCAACTGTTCGTCCCATCAATACACGCTCCTGCCCAGGACCTCAGACCAATTCTGTCTCCCATCTCTTTCACTCAGTGGGGGATGGACATCCTGGGGCCATTTACCGCTGCAACTGGAGGCCGAAAGTTCCTAATAATGGGGATTGATTATTTTACTAAGTGGATTGAAGCCGAAGCCGTCCCAAACATATCAGAGACAGCAGTCAGGAAGGTAATTTGGAGAAATATCATAACAAGATATGGCCTGCCAAAGGTGCTAGTCTTCGATCATGGAAGGCAGTTTGACAACGATCCCCTGAGAGCCTGGCTGGAAGGCCACGGCATAGTTGTCGCTTACTCCGCCGTCTGCCACCCACAAACAAATGGGCAGGCTGAAGCAGCGAACAAATAGGTCCTGAACGGGCTAAAAAAGATGGTTGATGAGCTCAAAGGGAGATGGGCAGATGGACTTTCGGGTGTGCTATGGTCAATCAGAACCACCAGAAAGGAGTCCACAGGGCAGATTCCTTTTGTCCTGGTCTACGGGGCCGAGGCCCTGCTACCCATAGAAGCACGAATTCCCACCCTCCGATCCCAACAGTATGATAGGGCAAGCAATGAGGCTGCAATGACCGAGGCTCTTGATCTAGTCGGAGAAGTAAGACAAGAGGCCTGCGTCAATATCGCCGCCTATCAACAAAGAATGAGAAAAGCTTACAACAGAAAGGTGAATACAAGGAACTTCCAGGCGGGGGACCTCGTCCTAAGAAAGACACAGGCCGTAGGAAGATCGAAGGAGCATGGCAAACTAAGCGCCAACTGGGAAGGCCCATACGAAGTAACCCAGATTATGGGGCCAGGAACCTACAGAATTGCTAACTCTGAAGGCCAGGAGCTGGCCGCCCACTGGAATGCGGATACTTTGAAGAAGTACTACGTCCGAAGTTAAAGTCTTTTTTAGCTTTCTTTTTTTTGAAATATCGGCGGAGGACGGTCAAGATGCAATGTCGACGGCCCCGACCACACATGTTTAAAGTCTTTCAAGAAATGAAAAAAATCTCTCAAATCTATACTCGTTGTCTGTTCAAACTAAGCATTTCACACACAAAAGAGCAGGGGGAAATAGGGGGAGGGCCCCTCTGTTGCAAAACTCGAGGAAAATATACCTCCCAACGTAAAACCTGAGTCCCCCCACCGGCCTCTGGGCAGGCAGGGGGCAGGCCCCCTGGACTTCGATAAGAAGCCAGGGTCAGGCCAGGACCTACGCGCCAAAAAGAACAAGGACTGGGGAACCCCCAACCTTGTATAAAAAACGCAAAGTCCCCCCACCTGCCTCTGAGCAGGCAGGGGGCAGACCCCCTGGACTTCGGTAAGAAGTCAGGGTTAGGCCAGGCCCCACGCGCCAAAAAAAGAACAAGGACTGGGTAACCCCCAACCTTGTATAAAAAACGCAAAGTCCCCCCACCTGCCTCTGGGCAGGCATGGGGCAGGCACCCTGAACTCCCACCAAAAGTCAGGGTCAGGCAAAATCTTGAAATTTAATAAGAACAGCAAAAATACAAAAGCAAAAGAAGCATTCATAAAGAGAAAAGAGTCACAATAGTTTTTTACAAAGACAGACAGTGATAAAAATCCAACTATAAGAAAATTCATAATTACATTAGCAGGCGGCCGGCCACGTCAGGGCTCGGCGCGCAAAAGATGGAAAAATCATCGAGGAAGCAGAGGCGCAGTAGGGTAGGGACAAGAGCCCTCAGAGGGCGATTGCCCTACATGTTACGCGGTAGGAGCATTCTAGTCAGGCCCAGAAGCCTCCTCAGGGGACCTGTTAGCCCTAACCTCATTCTTAGCATCATAAAGGCTCCGGAAAGCATCTTCATTGAAGTCCAGAATCATCTCCTTAATAACCTCCATGATAAACTTTGAGGAGGAAGAAACTCCTGATTCAAAGGACTTCTCCACCTCTAAGTTGGCCTCCTGGATAATCTCGTCCTTCTCCTTGAGCCATTGTCCACCCTGAGTGTTAAGCTCAGCCTGCACCTTCTAAAGATCCGATTTAGCCTTAGACAAACAACCCTCCAATTCAGCAACCCTCTTTTTGATCTGCTCCAACTCAGCCACTTCCTTCATGGCTTGCCCTAGCTCGGCCTCCAGTTTCGCCGCCTCGTTTACTGCCTTCTCGCCCAGATCCTTCCAGCGAGCAGCCTGATCTTTGGCCTCCCCCAACTCACCTTCATATTTGACCAGCTGAGACTTCAAGCTGGCGATAAGAGCGACGTCCCTCTCAATCACCGCTATACGCTCAGGAAGGGGGAACCCAGGGGTAACACTTAACTCCTCATCACTCAAGCGGTTGAGGGCCGCCAGCTCTGCGGAAGCCTGAAAACCCCGGGAGCAGCGTTGGATGAATTGGATCGCCTGGTTGCTTGAGTAAGTCAAGGATTTGGCAAGATGGTCCGCCAGTGTAGAAGTAGAGTCTGAAAAGAGGGCAGAACCGTCAACACTCTCAGCAGCAGTAAAGTTGAACTCAGGATTTCCATCCGAGAACAAAGTGTCCGGAAGGTCAGTAGCAGGGCGCTTATCTTGCGGTGTGCTGGCATCTGCCTCCAGGTCCACCACCTGGACATCGCTCGCCGGCTCCACAGTCTTCCTCTTCATGCCGATCAGGGGATTACTCTCCTCAGTCTCCTCAGAGGTGGAGGGTTTCGACCCCGAAGGGGGATGAGTCCCAGGGGAAGATCCCCCGCGCTTACTGGCAGGGGAAGGAGTGGTCTCTGAGGCAGCCCCCTCCTCTGCCACCCTGGGGAGTGGAGTGAGAGCTGCAGGATGAGTAGAAGAAGGCCTGGGAGGAGGAGGAAGCCTTGCCCTGCTGGCTGAGATACTCTTTACGTACTTCATGAGAGTCTGCTTCTTAAAATCAACAGGCAGGAGAGGACGGCTGGTAGAAATGGTGAGATCTTCGTTCAGGCCAAGTTTCCTCAGTTCCTTTCTTGACCAAAGATGAGTGACAAGGTCTGCAAAATCAAAGGTTAGCCGAGTGAGCACTAAAACAAAGCAAGGCTAGGAAAAGTCGACTATTATTAGAATCCTCAGGCTACCTTACTTCTCCGAGGCCGGGGTTCATCCCCACTCGGGTCAAGTAGTCGTTAGTTGATATAAGGTCCACATGAGGAGCCAATTGCCAGGGCCAAATACGCCTCTCTTATCCCTGGAGGAAGCAAACCGTTTGACCAAGTCCAGCTCTTCGTCGGTCAGCTTGACTTCAAGAGCCTTCCCCCCAACCCCAAGGTGATACTCCTGGCGAGTTTCTAGCCGGGTGTGGACGTGGTTTCGAAAATGCCGGGGAATCCTCCACCCTGTAGTGCTATGTACATAAAGGAAGTTATCTTTCCAGTCCTTCAGGCTGTTTAGGGTTGGCTAGACCAGGGAACAGTTCTTTTGCCGGAGAAGGGAGAAATACCCTGGAGAGTTGCCTCCCTCAGAAGAAGCCAACATTTGCAGGTCAACCATATACCTTAAAGCATCTATGGAAGGCCCCTCACCCAGGAACAGGCAGGTCCAAGTATAGGCTATGAGCGACCTAACAGCCACAGCGGTCAGCTGGGCAATGACCACGTTCATGCGCCTGAAGGCCTCCTCCAAGAAGGGGTGGAGGGGGAAGCGCAAGCCAAACTCAAGGCACTTATGGTAGATGGCTATGCAGCCGTCAGAGGGATTACACACAGTGTCCCTCTCCCCAGGGACAATGACTGTGTACCCCTCCCCAAAGTTGTAAAAATTCGCTATAGCCCCAGCAGCATTCTTCTCCAGTATCAGATCCCGGTTCTTAGGGGCCGGGTAAGTTCGCAGGGGGATTCTATACTTAGTTTTATCCAGGTAGTAGGTTCTCCTTGGTTCTCTGGGCACAAGGGGGCCGGCGATTGTAGAAGGATCAATCTCCAGCGCCCCATCATCTGAATCAACAACATCATATGGGGCGGGTTCAGGGGAGTTGGCTCCCCCACTATCCTCTGAGTGCCCTTCATCAGTCACCCTAACCCCTGGTCCCTCAGAGGAGGAGGGAAGGTCAGTATTAACCCTACCCCTACCCTCCTTTGGCTTGTCAGCAGAAGATTTGTTGAAAGAAAGGATCCGAGTGCCGCGATGGTGGACCATGGTGTTCAAGAAAGAAGGAAAATAAAAAGAGAATAATGGAAAGACGAAGAGGTCAGGGATGAAGGTCCTAACCTAGTTGCGAGTCACCGGAAGGTGACGCCGGAAAATTCCTCAGTATAAATGCTCGACAGAGAGAGTATGAAAGTGGGGTTATAAGAATTCAAAAGTGTGAAAAGGGGGAATGGGGGAAGCAAGGGTGCTTTTATAGGAAGGGGAATACGAAAAGCCCCTCCTATGAAAGCAATCTAGTTAGAAGGCCCCCCTATAAAAGCCCCACGTGTCACACTCTTTGAATCCAACCACCCACCCCTTCCCAAGAGACCACGAGAACGTAACAAGAGCAGAAGTAAATCATTACGTGACGTCATCCGAAAAAAAAAACGAGACAAACAACACATTGAAGACAAAAGCCCACCTGATTTTCATTAATTAAGAGGCCCAAAGGGCCAAGATTACAAAATGAGTGGGAATAAAAGAAGAGTACAAAAGAGCCTGATAGTCTGGCTCAACCAAGCCTGCAAGCGCAGGGTGGGCCTAATCTTCATCAAAACCCGGGGAGTAATCCCCAGGGCTGCCGCAGCCTTCGTCATCAGACCCCCAGTCTCAGCTGTCAGAGTCCTTGAAAGGGTCATCAGGGACCTCCTCTTCACTCCCCAAGCCATCCCGACCAGATGAGTAGCCCTGACCGTCGCTGTACCCTGAGTCACGGCTGCTTAGGTCCCAATCCTCGCCATATTTGGCCACCCTGGTATCCTCAAGGGGGCCATAATAATCTTTCGGCTTCCTCACCAGAGAGGAAGAAGGGCCTGAGTCAGGAGAAGAGCCCGAATCCGGACAGTCAGGATCGAGGTTTTCAGGCTGCAGCCAGGGAAAGCACCTGTAGCATCCCTTGAAAGAACAGCCCCCCGCCTGGGTGCAGTGCGTAGGCCTAGATTCTGCGGAGGACGAAGATTTTTTGGGGCGTTTGCTAGCCCTAGATGAAGGTTTCGCCCTAATAGCTCGCAAAGGGCGAGGGCGCGCCCTCCTGCTGCGGCGGATAGCTGAATACGCTTGTCGGGGGTACCTTAGCCTTCTACGCCCCCTGTAGCGAAGGGCGTTCACATAAACCCCACGACGAAGTATAATATTTCTCACCCAAGACATTGTAGGAGAAGAATAGTGGAAGAGGATGTTGAGGAAAAATTGCGAAAATAATGAAGTGGAGTTGGATTTTATACCCATAAGAGGAGAGCAAGGCATTAAATGACATTCCAACCACCCCTGCGAGAAGGACAATCGCCAGTCCGGCGCGCAGCTCGAGGGATCGTTCTACGAGAGGTAATGATGAGGGAGCAGCGTCCCAACTCTTTACATGCCCAAGGCATTTAAGACATTCCTCCTCGGGAACATGCGTCGCGTTAAATGCCAAGGTGAGATTCAAGAAGTCAACCTCCCGTCATCCCTATCAAGAAGTCGTCTGCTGAGGAGGAGTCCAGCTCTCCCTCCGCTGACGAGGGCCAATTGATGGGGGTCGGTAGCCTGCCACGGGTCGCCCGCCATATGGGCCCCGGGGAAGCTCGACCCGGAAATAAAATAAAGGCCTGTGCGGCAGGCCAGCCAGCAAAATCTTACCACGAAGCCTCCAAAGAGCAAACTCAGCCGCTCCGAGCTCCAGGCAAACCTGTCTCCGCTTGCCAGGGTCAGGCTGCCTGCTGTGGCTAAATAAGACGAGCCCTCCCTGCCTGCCAGTCCCCAGGGGATCGTTCCCTAGCAAGTGCAGAGGGGCAGAAACTGGAAGCTCCTCCGTCCATGCCTAAGTTAAGGAAGAGTAGGTGAACGAGATGAACCCACGTGTCACCTTCTCGTCCACTCATTCTTCCTCTTTCTTTTTTTTTTTTCTCTCTCTTAGGGGAACCTAAAAATACTTCGGTATTTCCCACAAGAGGGGGGTTGGACTTTCTCTCTCTAGAATCTTACTCTAAAAAACCGCCACCTTATTCCTCACGAGTAAGGTTCATCAAGGCATTTCACGGACTGACTTAGGCATCGGAGAGGGTTTCCTCGGACACCTCCGAGGCCCTGTGCGTTCTGTGTGAAGGGAGCAGGCCGTTTCCGCCAGGAAGGTCCGATCATCGGAGTAAGAGGAATGAGAGGTTCAGGAAGTAAAAACGATCACCATCAAAGCAATATCAAGTTCGAAGGATCATAACCCAAGTCGGGTTTATTGTTTCCGTGACCGGAACATAATCAATATCGAATATTTAGAGCAGAATGTGGGAAAAAGTTATAAGTCGTTTAAATTAAACTAAAACGAAGTAAATTATCTCCGCGTTTATAATGTCGTAATTAATTCTTTAGAATTATGTGACAACTATTTTAGCATCAACGAATTCGTGTTAGTTAAATTTATTGACTAATTCGTTTAGATACGATATCCGACAATTGAGTTGGTATCGAATCCAAAGAACGACGCTTTAAACTTTATTGAAAAGAAGAGAAAAAAAGAGGATTCCCTCCGCATCTCGACATCGTGATAAATCCTTGCGGTATTTTGTGATGTCAGATCCGCATCAACGGGTCTCGGTTCATGAAAAAGGAATCGGGCGCGTTTAAAGGGGAATATTGCGATCCCATCATGCCTTTGAGTGTTTAGGGCGGGGATCCTCGAGAGGGCTCCACCACTGTTACAACTCGTAAAAGGGTTAGAAGAGTCTTATGCTAATATCGCTTTTAAACGTGCTCAATTCGAAATAGTTTTAGAAATTTGATGAATATGTTGTTGACGATGACGACGCGACAAAATAAAAAACGTTATTGTTGACGTTGACTCGCTTCAATAATCAAGCGCGCGGGGTGTCGGGATAAGCGACCGGCAACATCGGGTGCAACACCCTTGTATATTCGGATTTCCTTATCCCGTCATCCTTTGCGCTCGACACGAATTAGCGAGTACTTTAATGTGTTAATACTAGTATTATTAACGATATTAGATACGAGAAGAAAAAAACAAAAAAAAAAACGGAGAAGACGAGCAATAGAGAGGAGGACGATGCGAGAGAGAGAGAAGAGAAGAGAAGAACGGGATTTTTGCACCCTCAACCTACATGTTTCTTATTCTCGGATGGAACTCGTTTAATCGTGGCTTGGGCACGGGAGTATCGAGGTGAATGTAGATGGAGTTATGGTGGTTTAGGGTTTGAAGTTTACTAGATGCTATGGTTTAGGTTGAAGAAGTAGTAATTAGGGTTCTTGAATGTGTAAATTAGGGTTCTTGAATGTGTAGATTAGGGTTGTGAAAGTGTGTTCATTGTGCATGCAAAGGGGTGTTTATATAGGAATGATCCCCCTCCACGACCTAGGGCTACTCGACCGAGTGCCCTGCTGACTCGATCGAGTGGCCCAAAGCAAGCGTAAAACGGGCCTGTTAAAGGCCCACTCGATCTAGTGGGCTGACACTCGATCGAGTGGGTCAGCTGGAGCGAAGGGGTCCATATTTTTGGACCTCGGGTTGGATATTTTTGTAGATCTTGTATTTGGGTTGGACTTTTGATATTTGCATGGCTATTTTGTGTCTCGGAAATGACTTTGACCGTGGTTTGACCCGGTCGCTAAAAGACGGTTTTATTTCCGGTGTCGATTTTGACTCAAATTAGTCTTATTTGATTGAAATGACCCGCTGGGCCTAAATCTGAGGTTGGTTTTGTGAGATTTGTACTCCGTAAAAAGCCCAAGCCAGAAACTAACGATTTTGAGCCCATATCCGAGTGCGTAGAAGCATGTTCGCGTCCGATCATCATCGGATGTTTTTTTTGGGAAACTGCTATAGACACCTAGCAGTCAAATGTGGGTGTCTACAGCAGTATCTTTTTTTTAAATAGTGATGAATCTCGTCCGTCCATCCATCTCTCAATCAATGGATGAGATGAGGACTTAGGACTCAATTCTTATGAGAGACTCATAGGAACTCCACTCTCTCTCTCTCTCTCTCTATATATATATATATATATATATATAGAAAAGGGATCAAGGGAGTTTGGTTAAAAGTGGGAAGTTGGGAAGTTGTGTTTTTGGTCCTTGATTTGGTTTGGATGGATGGCTAAGATTAATCAAAAAAAAAAGGGAGAATATGTCCGTGAATGACAAGCAGCAGACAGCAGCAGGGCAAAGTACAGCATGCCATCACCATTCCTATCACCAAATCTATCACCCTTTCCATCAACAAAATTCATTCCCTCACCAAAATTTGAAAATCATCCCAAATTTCTCACCAAGTTCTCACTAAAATTCGAAATTTATCCTTAATAAAAAAGCTTCCCTCTATCTATACCATTATTCAGAATAACTAAACCCTAATTCGTAAATTGTTGTACGTCTTTATGCTCTAATGGTGTTGTTCCTCGAAGAACCACGCGATGATCAAAATGTGCAGTTGAAAATTTCTGGGCAACATGCAGGAGGTAAGATGGATATATACATATATATTTGGTTTGTTAAATGAGAAGAGCCAGGAAAATGTGCAGTCGAACATTGTTTTGTTTGGTTTGATATTTTTGCAGAGTCACACCGTTATAACGTGACAGTCATACTCAATATGATAGACCGTCACACGTTCACTGTTGTTGTAGTTGTTCTGCCGTATTACGTTGAAGGTTCTTTATTATTCCAAATATTTATGTTGGTTTCTTTATCATTGTTATATCTGTCATTGTATTTTTTTTGTTGTTGTTGTTGAGTATTGCATACTGGTTTGTAGTTGTACTTGTAGTTCTTATGTGTTGTGGAAATTAATCAAGGCAAATTATTATTTTGTTGGTTGCATGTAGTTGTAGTTTTATATTGAGGGGGGATATTTCTGGGCAACATGCAGGAGGTAAGATGGATATATACATATATATATTTTTTTTTTGTTAAATGAGAAGAGCCAGGAAAATGTGGAGTCGAACATTGTTTTGGTTGGTTTGATATTTTTGCAGAGTCACACCGTTATAACGTGACAGTCATACTCAATATGATAGACAGTCATACTCAATATGTTTAGTTGTTCATAATCATACTCAATTGCAGTTGTAGTATTGCATATTATTATTTTGTTGGTTGCATGTAGTTGTAGTTTTAGCTGTAGGCGTAGTTGTATTACGTTGAAGTTGCTGTTACTATTCAAAATATATATGTTTGTTTCCTTATCATTGTTATATTTATTATTGCGGGTGTTTTTTTGTTGTTGAGAAAATATATACTCCGTATATATTTATTATTGTTGGTATTGCATCTTGGGTTGTAGTTGTACTTGCTTTTGTTATGCGGTGCGGGTGTTAAGCTCTAACAATCATGCTGTTATACACGCAAAGTCACAGTCGTTGTCGAGAAAAGTCACACTTCAATAAGGTCAGAGATGAATGCGTGCGTTGCAAGTTTGATAGTGTCCAACCTTTGATAATTTATTTTTTGGTCCAACCTATATGCCAGCTGAAGACACAGTGATTGTCCCTTACGTAGGGCAGAAGTTCGTGGACATCGATGGAGCATTCAAGTTTTATCAAGCTTACGCATTTTATGTTGGTTTCGAGGCGAAGAGGTACACGACAACTAGATCATTTGATGGGTCGATCAAGAAGAAATTGTTGGCTTGTAACAAGGAGGGCAAAACAGCCAGCCAGAGCATGGTGAAGCTGTCGAGCACGGGAGAGAAGGAGGGGCAAGAGTACGTGGGATCGCACGAACCCAAAAGGATTACGAAGGCGACGAGGACGCAATGTGGAGCAAGAATTAGGCTCTGTGCAATGATCGGGGGGTTTTATATTGAAGAGTTCATCAAGGAACACAACCACGATCTTGTGACGGTCAAGGACAGAGAGTTTCAAAAGTCATCTCGAAATCTATCAAGATATCACAAGGAGATGATCATCTGCAACTCGAGGGTGCGTAATGTCTGTCAACAATGTTGTTAGTGTATGGTTGACTGCCAACTGTGCGAGACCAATGCATTTTTGTGTGTGCAGCTGAAGATCGGGGCGACTCGAACATACAGGATGTGCAAGGAGTTGTCGGGCGGATATCAGAACATCGGAGCATCGTTGGTTGATTGCAAGAACTGGGGGAGGGACGTCAAGTGCTTCGTTCACGAGCAGGATGGTCAGTTGTTCATAGACCGGTTCAAGAGTTTGAGGGACAGTCAGGAGGATTTCTACTTTGACTACGATGTGGATACAGACGGAAGCTTACGCAGGGTCATTTGGGCAGATGGTGCAGCTCGAAGGAATTACGCGGCATTCGGGGATGCCGTTTCGTTCGACCCAACGTACGGAACCAACGTGTATTCCATGGTGTTCACACCGTTCACTAGCATGGACAACCACAAACGGTCTGTCACGTTCTGTGGGGCGTTGTTATTTAAGGAGGACTACGAGTCATTTATATGGGTCCTCTCCCGATTTCTGGAAGCGATGGGCGGGAAGGAACCGTGTTATATCATTACAGATCAAGATCCCGGAATTTTAAAAGCTGTCCCCGAAATATTCAAAGCAGCGCACCAACGGTGCTGCACGTGGCACATCATGAACAATGTTCCAACAAAGTATGGCAGATCAAGAGAGGAGGCCTCGGACTTTGTAAAAGCTCTCAATGCAATTATATGGGATGATGACATCGAGGCGTCAGAGTTCGACGACAGGTGGGGGCGGATCATGATCGACCATGATGCTGTTGGGATTGAATGGTTCGAAAATATGTTCAAAGAGAGGAGCAAATGGGTCGCCGTGCATTGCAGGGAGGTGAGGATATCCGGAATTATGAGGACAACGCAGAGATCAGAGAGTGAGAACAGTTTCTTCAAAAAGTTTGAAGACAACAATGGTACGTTGGTCCAGTTCTGGATGCGTTTCGAAAGTGCGATGGACCAACAAAGGCACATGCAGAAGAGGTTAGACAACGATAACCGGCAGTCATTCTCCAAAATTGTATCGACGAATCCGATGGAGAGCCACGCGGCAAGGGTGTACATGCACGTCGCCTTTGCACACTTTCAGGAAGAGGTTAAGTTTTCGCTGTACACGTGCAGCGTTCGTGGGTATCAGGAGAAGGACGGGATCAAAGCGACAACAGTACTGGACTCCATCCGGGACCGCAACTACATTGTTGAATACAACCAAGGTACTGGCATAGAAAGTCACTGTCCATTTCGTGTAGCCATATTATATGATCTAAACGTTTTGATTCTAAACGTAACGAGTTTTTTTCCATAATTCATTGAATGTGACTGTACACAATAAAGGGTGCGACTCTGGATCGCGGTGCGTGTGATTGTACAACGCAATTCGTTTGATTCTGCGTCGTAAGGACTGTGACTATGCAGCATTATGGGTGTGACTGTATCCTGGCAAGGTTGTGATCATACCTTTACGGAGTCTCATCCCGTACGTTGCGTAGCCACCGTCTGTACGGTCAACAGTCGCACTCTTTATGTGTTTTTTAATGCACTCGAAGGTACCTGTGAGGTCAGGTGTACTTGCAGGAAGTTCTGTCGGTATGGAATTCTTTGCAGGCACGCCATTTGGATATACTCTTCGAAAGGACGGGAGACGATCCCGGAACGGTACGTGGCATGGAGATGGACAAAGGATGCTCTACGTAATGTTAATGCGTGTCCCCTGTCAGAGAGTCGCCTACGCGATGAGAAGGCTGTTACAGTCACGAGGCTGTTCTCGGAGTTCTATGAGACCGTCAGTCATGTCAGCAAAAATGGGTAAGGAAGACGTTAGTAATCTAGCTGACGTCATTCGCGACTTCAGGTCCGATATTGTCTCTGCTGTGCCATTTAGCAAGACGCAAGAATTAGAGGAGATCCTCGGCTGTACGAGCTCAATTGAAATAAACATATTGCCCCCGAAGAAAGCCAAGAACAAGGGCAGTGGGAAGCGGATGCTTTCTTTAAAGGCGATGGCTGCTGCAATTGCCGCCAAGCCTAAACGGCTGTGTAAGAACTGCAAGAGGATGGGGCACCATGACAAGAGGAACTGCCCCAACCCATTTGCTGAGTACCCACCTGTTGATGTTGAGGAGGAGGAGGAGGACCCGGCAGGGATTGCCGAGGAGGATTGTTCATGAATATCATCTGTTACTTAGGAACATTCTTTTTGGAAACACAAAGGCTGTCGACGTTTGAAATGGTCAAGGTCCGTGACATTGTTTTCGTATATTGCGGACCTCAATCATTTATAATATGGTTTAAGTCTTAGATCATGGGGGCGATTTCCTGCTTTGTGAAACATAAAGACTTGTCGACGTTTGAAATGGTCAAGGTCCGTGATATTGTATATGCTATTGCGGACCTTAATTATTTCCAATATGGCGTAGTCGTAAAGCGTGGGGGTCCGTAAAATTGTTTTTGTTCCTTTGACTGTAAGAATACATTGAAATAGCAGTCTTTTTTATTCTGGAATGCAGCATCTTTGGCTACAAATACAGCTATATAGGAACATTATGCCCTTAATATTTGGGTGACACGAAACAAGTGAGTGTGATTGTGCAACACAATGAGTGCAACTTTACAGCATTCAGTGTGTGATTGTAGAACAAGAGGTGGACTGTGGTTTCACTAATTGTGGGAGTGTGATTGTACAGGATAATGACTGTGATTCTTCAATACACTGACTGTGATTCTCCAAAATGAAGTGTAGTAACCTAAACTAGTTCTATGACATGATGACTGTGATTATACACCATGTTTAGTGTGACTATAAAACTTGTTGAGTGTGACTATACACCATGTGTCTGTACATTAGAAAAATAGCGATGGAAATAGAGAAATAGCGCAATAGCGATGGAAATATTTGTACTTTAGAAAAAGTTCATCTCTTACACAACATGTAATACTTGCATACCATAAAACGCGGAAAACATTCTACGACATAGTGCGGAAAACATCCATTAAACGCTACACTTGAACATTAAACGCTACACTTTAACATTCATTAAAACTTAAAACACATAAAAATGACCATTACTAAACGGTACATCCTAACCCATACATACTTAACCTCCGTACTTTTTAAGCATCTTATTCAAGTTGGCCAAGTCACGCTGGAACCTGTTCCTTGTGCGGAAACACTCCATAGAATTTTTCATCAAGAACTGGATGTAGTTGTTCAGTTCGGCCTCTTTATGTGTATCACTAGTGGACGCCACGAAGCGCCTCACGTCAATTGCAGTTGCGACTAGCTGCATGGCTCTTAATTCATTGGACACAGTGGAATCCAATAAACCATTGTACTCCTCAATCAAACTTCTAATCTCTTCTATTTTGCTGACCATTTTTTATAAGGTTAAAGTGGTGGAGTTGTATGTAGTGGCTGGTAAAAGTGAAGTTGAAGTGGTTAAGGTGATAAAAATGGTGTTGGTATTTAAAGAGGGGGAGGCAGTAAATAGGGGGTTGAAAATGAATGGGTTAGGCAGTAAAGGGGGGGGGGGGTGAAAATTTAATGGGTTAGGTGGGGGGCTTATTCTCATATATTTATTAGGGTTAAGAGATTGAGGTGGGTGTTGTGTTTCCCAACGATAAATTGAGACTCACAAACATCCCTTCACAGTCACATCGGTTTCGATCTTAATTATTTCTAATATGGCGTAGTCGTAAAACATGGCGTAGTCGTTACGTCTTTTGTCGATCTTAATTATTTCTAATATGGCGTAGTCGTAAAACAAAATTGTTTTTGTTCTGGAATGTATTATCTTTAAACGCTACAAACAGTACTAACTTAATATTTGGTTGACATAAAACAAGTGAGTGTGATTGTGCAATACAATGAACGTGACTCTACAGTAGGCAGGGTGTGACTCTACAGTAGCATTATGGGAGTGTGATTGTACAAGATAATGTCTGTGATTCTACAACACACTGACAGTGATTCTCCAAAATGAAGCGTAGAAACCTAAAAATAGAGAAATAGCGAAACAACGATAGAGAAATAGTGAAAAAATAGAAAAGTCACATTCTGAAACAACATAAAAATATTCTTGAAACGTAAAAACATCCATTACTTATATATTTTATATCTCAAAACACATTAAAACATCCAGTACTTGAAACATGATACGTCCATTACACCCTTCATTTTCGCTACATGCATAATTAACCCCCGTTTTTTTTGAAGCATCTTCCTCAAGTTGGCCAAATCACACTGCAACGCTTTCTTAGTGTGGAAACATCCAATACACTTTTTCATCAAGAATTTGATGTAGTCGTCCAGTTCGGTCTCCTTTTCTGTACTGCCAATGGATACCATATCGGTCCTCGCGTCTATGGCAGGAGCGACTAGCTGCATGGCCCTTAATTCATTTGATCTAGTGGTATTCAACAAACCATCGTACTCCTCGATCATTTTTCTGATTTTTTCTATTTTGCTTGCCATTTTTTGTTAGGTTTAAAGAGGTGAAGTTGGAAGTAGTTGGTGTAAAAATGGCTTTGGTATTTGAAGGGGGGAGGCAGTAAAGGGGGCAGTAAATATTAATTGAGTTAGGTGGGGACCCTATCCTTCTAAAGTAAATAGGGTTAGCAGAGTGAGGTGATGGTTTGTGTTCTCAATGTGCATTGAGACTCACAAACATCAATTCGCAGTCACACTCACAAACATCACTCAATGTACAGTTTATATTTTCTCGACATCGTTTTCAAATCATCGTTTTCTTATTGGGAAATAATTCGATTTTACGGTGCGTGTATTATTTTTTTTCGTGTCTTCTGTAAATAAGGGAACCATCGGTTTTTTTTAAAGGTGAAATAATCTGAAAGTAAATGGATGGACATATATGCAGGGGTAGTTAGTATAATTAATTGGTGATTTTGTGGTCGTCTGTCATGACTCTGCAGGAGTTTGACTGTGACTGTGAGTCAGAAGTTGCGTGACTGTATCACGTCGCACATGCGACCCTGATACTGAGTTGTCATTCATCTGATACTCAGAAGATACTCGAACATGAGATTTTTTCTATATTCACAAAAAATGTTTTTACTTCACTACACATTCATGCCTTACGGTTCGCTGAGGTCTTTCGTTCCACGAGTTTTGTCAGTTTACGTTTGTCATCGAGTTTGATCCATATACACGTAGCGTTTCTTATGAAAGCGCGAATTTTCGGCAACACGTCGTCGCGAGCTTCATTCATGTCAGCAAGTACGAGACTTGCTGCCACCTCGAACGACAAGTAACGCCTCCCGAGCTTTGACCCAATATCAGTGTGGGTGAACGGCGCACCGTCGTAAAGGCACATGTGCATCAAGCAGAAAATGTCGGACTCCGGATCGTTCTTCCGGGCGCTCTGCCATTCCAATTTTACTTGGCGATGCTCAAAATCCGCCAGGTGACTGCCCTTACTCAGCCCTTTCTCGTCCATGTAGACCCTCAATGCTTGCATCTGTTGCAGTATTAGGTAATAGTAAACATCAGCACCCAAGCAGTAGAATATTTTTGACGTGGTGAAATAAAGCATATGCGTGCAACTTACTATCTCGCTGGACACCCGGAACATATGCGACCCTGGGGCATGTGTCTGGTGATCGAGGATATCAACTGTTCTTTCTCTAAAGTTGACGCACACGCACGCGTAGTGCCCCATAGTATGCACCGGGAAAAACAACAGTTCGGCGTTCAAGTCGAATGTCCCGGCGCAGTCTTGTATGAATCTGTCCCACGCTTCGTACAGACCGTCAGTGTCTTCGTCCGCAGGGGTACTTGAGTCGGGTCATTCCAGTATACGGGTCAGCGAGTCCTAACGGATGGCGAATATTGGTTGTCATCAGTGACAGGATGCGAGAATGGAATATATCATGTGCGTGGCCGCACATCGCAAAGTGTGTGATTGTACAGACTAAGCCGCGTGACTTTGCAGCGTGCAGAGTGTGACTATACATGACAGTGTGAATTCAAATTCTAGGATGTCTGACTATATAACGTGTGTGGCTGTACAACTTATATCACGTGATTGTGCACGTCAACAAGAGTGACTCTGCAAAGTGATGTCTGACTATTAATGTTAATGGGGGGTCATTTGTACTATTTAATGCCTGACTATGCAACTTATAGCACGTGATTGTACAGACTAAGCTGCGTGACTTTGCAGCGTGCAGAGTGTGATTGTGCACCTCAACAAGAGTGATTGTACACATCAACATGTGTGACTGTGCAACGTATTTCATGTGATTGTACACCTCAATATGTGTGACTGTGCAACCGATAGCATGTGATTGTACATGTTAACATGTGTGACTGTACTAAGTGAACTTTATGATTATTTCTAACTATTTAACGTGAATGGGGATCATTTGTACTATTTAGTGTGATAGGTAGTAGGGCATACCATGTGTTGAATTCCAAACCACGCCATCGTTGGGTCCGTGGGGGAGGATAACCCACGCCGGTTGTCGTCTGATTCGCACCAGTTCATTAGGTGCGACCAACACTCCAGCACAGCGGCGCTCATGCCACCGGCGGAGAAGAGCGATTGAATGTCACGCCTCTTCAGCTGCGCACGAGGGCCGTAGGACCCAAAGCGTTCACTGTGGATTTGTTGACACCGGTTAGTAGGTGTAATATGAAACACGCATCAGGAACAAAAGACGGTCACTTACTTTTCGTCGTACCCATTATCGTCGAGGAAGCAGTAGTCGGCGGTGTGTTTTCGCAGGCTGAGCATCCCACTCGTCAGCCCCACTCGCAGGCGAAATACGAGTGACATGACAATGGCGTCCGGGGCAGGTTCACCCTGGTTCAAGGAGCAACCCAACCCATCTCCACAACCCCGTATCCGAGACTTAATCGCCGACTGTCTTTCTTCTGGGACTGATCCGGGGGTGGGTCCAGGTGTTTTCGGTGATTTGCTCAGATGCTTCTTGGCGGTTGCCTTCACAGGAGTGGTTTCAAACGTACGGGCAGATTCCAACGATTCCTTGTATTTTCCGAATTCAATCACTTTCTGCAAAACAACGTTCCTCATCTTGTTCGCGTCGCTCAGTATAAGGGTCGTCGTGATCTCCGCCCTGCACATATTCATGGCCGCCATTGTCCCCAAGGAGCAGTTGAACGGGGACCCGTTGTACAGCATCATGTGCACCATCAAGTACACTCCACAGTCATTGGCGGAGTACCCCACTCCCTGCCATGATAAGGGAACGTTTACCAATTTAAACGCACGGACCTTCTCACCTTTCTCCATCCCTCGTTGTACCATGAACTCCCCCATCTTATTAACCTACAAAACAAGTTCAAACAGGATCAGTTGTTGGACACATTCCGATCACATAATTGATTCAATATTAAATTAAAAGGGCCTGACCGCTGTCCGAGCAATGCCATAGTAAGACAAATTTGTAAAATCTTTATCGTACAACTGGTTGTCGAGGTACTCTATTTGCCCAGAATTGAAGTTGATGCAGGCGCAACTGTAGTGACCCTCGTCACCCGTCAAGATCGGGACAAACACCTGCAAACAATGCGTCAGGATTATGGGTTGATAACAACTACGAATAGACAGTATGTCCAGAATAATACCATGTTCGAGTCCAAAGCAAAGTTGGAGAAACTATTTTTTATCCACTCGTCTCACACGTAAAATATTTCCTTGTCATATTTATTGCCCATGCTTCCTTCCTTCCACAATGACAACACTGGGGCCTGCTCACATGCATTGATGGTAATACATGTAGTCAGTTTGTGTTTGACATGAGTGCGACTGTACAGCGTAAAATGTGTGACTATACAGCTTGTAGCGTGTGACTGTGCAGTTTATAGCGGTGACTGGACAACACAATGGGTGTGACTATACAGGTAACAGTGTGTGACTATACAGCCAATTGTGTGCGATTATACACCTTATTTGGGGGTTGAACGTACCGTATGTCCAAGAGAGAAGTAACATCTACTGGTTACTCTTGATGCTTTTTTGTCGTGCACCAGGTGGTTCAGCAGCCTACACCAGCAGTCAACGACGTTATTCATCACCTCCAGGCCAGGCTCGAGCGTCTGCATGTCGCCCCTCGCGATACAGTCGTAAGCTGTGTACTCGACCAGCATTTCGCTGCAGAACAAACGAAGTCCCGATTAGCATGTGCATTTTTAAAAACAACATGACCAGGACAATAAGTACGTACCCTGACGGACGTGGCGTTCCCCGGTCGAAGACGTAGTCGATTATGTCTTTCCGTACGCTGAGGATATCCCAGAAGATGACGATGTTGGAGTACATGAATCCAGAGATTACAAGCTGCCCCCTCATTACTCTTCCACATTCCAACGTGCAGCCCAAATTGTCCGGAATTGTGTCCATGCACTCAAATGCCACGTCGGAGTGGAAGATGTACCGATGATGTTTAGCCTCCGGGTGTGTCCGGGTCACTGAAACATCGTCTGTCTATTGAGTATCGGTCGTGACGATTTCTTCCGTCGCGGGCGTGGTGGCAACAGCGTCCGCTACAGCCCAGCCTGCTTTGTGCAGTTCCTTCTCAAGGCTAGAACTGACTGTCGCATCGGGCGGAGCTGGTGTTACATCTAAAGCCGACCGTGCATCTGCTGTCCCCCACCCTGCTTGCCGTAGAGCTACCACTACGGTCGGACTCATGTCCACCGAACCCTGCACAGCGGAGTCTTCGTTTGTTTCTACAGCGGCATCATTCTCTTCAACTTCCCCCTCACAGAAACCTGGTGTCACGAAGCCACCATCAAAAGTCCCCTCATCATCGTAACCCTCTGTTCCATCATCATCTCTCACGTAGAAACCTGATTTGTCAATATCTTCATCCGCGTAACCAGAATCACGCAAGTCTTGCATAATTTGACGTACCAGACCGCAGGCTTCAGCATCGCGCTGCTGCTCGCCCTCAACGACGGGGGCGTTCTGGGTAGTCTGCTTCAAATGGCAGGCCAACACAACGACTTTATCGATATACCGGAGGACAGATGGATCTTCCCAGAATTGTTGGGAGGACGGGTTCTGACTTGGAACTGTATTGTTCCTCGTCGAT
Organism: Agrostemma githago; assembly: GCA_958450325.1. Classification (NCBI taxonomy): domain Eukaryota; kingdom Viridiplantae; phylum Streptophyta; class Magnoliopsida; order Caryophyllales; family Caryophyllaceae; genus Agrostemma; species Agrostemma githago. The sequence continues at coordinate 7,611,138 of OY288239.1, forward strand.
ATTTCTCTCACTTTTGAGGCAGCCTGCTCACAGAAACCGCAAAAGGCTAGCGCACACCTTCGGAATTCCATGAAAAAACGCCGGTCGTCCTATTATTCAGTTGAAGTCAAATCATTAGTGCGAAGCTCAGTGGTGTTGAGGCTGGCAGTGTAACTATGACTAAGCATCTAAGTGTGTGACTATACAGTTTATAGCGTGTGACTGTGCAGGTTATAGTACTGACTGGATAACATAATGCGTGTGTCTATACAAGTAATAGTGTGTGACTATATAGCTAATAGTTTGTGACTGTACATCAGGGTGAGTGTGATCATAATGACCATGACTATCAGTTTTTTTTAAAACATAGGCAAGACTTTCAGATTAAACGAACAATAAATTGATGATCTATAGAGTGGCTGGGAGATCACTTACGTCAACCGCGTTGCCTTACGATTGATCGCCTCTCTCCACCCCTGTCGTTATTCTTTTTGGACTAGAGTGCTGTTTGTCAGAGGGCATCGTTATAGCGGGGGTGCACTCGCTGCCTGTTTTCCCACATGTACGTGGGTACGACACCTTCGAACGCAGCTGATTTCCCAGGGATCCCGTCTCCAGTTCCCCAGCAAGACGATCGATTATTGTTCGTGCATCCCAATGTGCGATAAATGGTATGTCGCATCTGCAAGTCTCGCTACGGAAATCGTAGCGCTGGAAGTACGCAATCATCAGAATGGGGATGTACCCCCGGAGGTAGTTGACGACTTTGTTGGGGTCACGCGTCCCCTTACCTGCCCGCACCAGATCCTGCAGGACAAAGCTACACCAGTCTTGTTCACCAATCAAGTCCACGTCCTCCACTGCGGCCAGCAGACTCAGGTCCAGTGAGTTGTTCGTAGTAGGCGCGAGGAATGATGACAACGCGAACAACACGAAGCTGCGGACAAAGTCGTCGTCAGCAACTTTGGTTGCCATTAACTTTTCGTGCACCCTCCCTAATGTTATTGGCCCGCTGCTGTCAACGACATCGAACCCCTTCCGCCAGGTACTCTTTAACCTGATCACGTCAGGTGAGTCTGCCCCTTTCTTATTTTGTGTTGGGATTAATTTCACCGGATGAGGGCCTAAAGGTAGCTGGAGGCAATCGTGGACGTCGTACTTTGACATCATGAATGCCTCCCGGCGTGAGGCGCGAAAAATATGGGACCCGTCAGAAAATGCACGTATGAACATAAGCGCATGGTCAGTGGGGACCGATTCGATCCTCAGGTCCAAGAGCCCGCCGAAGCCAACACCACGCACCCTCTCTTTCTGATCATCCGATAATTGCGCAATTAGTTGGTGCAACCGCTTTGGCCTACAGTGAATATTTGGCTGACCCTCTCGGCGGCCCCTCCCCTCTTCCTCCGAGACACACTCACGTATGTGGGGTCGGCCACTGTATCAGATTTGACTATCCTCTTTTTTTTTGGCCTGCTTTCCTCAACACTTTTTGTCACACCTACATCCAGATCGGCGACCGGTGAATCAAAAGTCACCCTCTTTTTTTCCTTGTGCCTGCCTTCGTCAACGATTTCTGTCCCCACCACATTCGTCTCGGCAACGATGTGGTCCCCTGATGTATCTTCAACAGACTCTACAAAAGTCTTCTTCTTCTTATGCTTCTTCATATGTTTTTTCTTACCCAAATTTTGGTCGGCGACCGGTGAATCAAAAGTCACCCTTTTTTTTTCTTGTGCCTGCCTTCGTCAACGATTTCTGTCTCCACCACATTCGTCTCGGCAACGATGTGGTCCCCTGATGTATCTTCAACAGACTTTACAACAGTCTTCTTCTTCTTATGTTTCTTCTTACCCAAATTTTGGTCCACAACCAATGTATCATCAATTACATTTTCGCGGACTGATGTCTCTGCCACGGTCTTATTCTTACTGGTCTTTGTTTGAATTTTCTTCTTCGCACCCGACATTCTGCTGCAATAACAACATGCGTAAAGAGTGTGATACGGTTGTACAGAGTTGGTTGTACAGAATGATGCACAGTCATACAGAGTTGGTTGTGCAGAATGATGTACAATCACACCTTTGGATCTACACAGTCGCACTTGTTATGATGCAAAGTCACACGCTTTATATTGTATAGTCATGCATTGTTGGTATTATATTCACCCGTTTGAGGCTGTATAGTCACACTCCTTATGTTGCAGAGTCGCTCTCTTTTTACTGTAGAATCACATCGTTGAAGCTGTATACTCAGTTGTAAAATCACATGCGTAAAGAGTGTGATTTTACAACTGAGTATACGGCTTCAACGGTGTGATTCTACAGTAAAAAGATAGCGACTCTGCAACATAAGAAGTGTGACTATACAGCCTCAAACGGGTGACTATACAACCAACACTGCATGACTATCCAATATAAAACGTATGACTTTGTATCATAACAAGTGCGACTGTGTAGATCCAAAGGTGTGATTGTACATCATTCTGCACAACCAACTCTGTATGACTGTACAACCAACTCTGTACAACTGTTGCAATGACTGTACAACCAACTCTGTGACTATACAATATAAAGCGTGTGACTTTGCATCATAAGACTGCGACTGTGTGGCTTCAAACGTGTGACTGTACATCATTCTGTGACTTCACAACAAACTCTGTATGACTGTACAAGCAACTCTGTATGACTGTACAACCAACTCTGTATGACTCTTCAAATATTAGTTTTATCTCTTCCCAAACACCAAGTCTGTGACTATAACACTGCTTTAACGTAAACCTCAATAAGGAAGCATGCAAAACTTCAACAAAGAACTGTCTAATCGATGGCAGATGCATACTTACAATGACGACTATGGGAACTTCAACATGAACTTCAACAAAGAAATAAAGACTTCATCTTTAGCTCTATAACTACAACTCAAAATTAGGGTTATAACTAGGGAATAACGATTAATCAAGAATAAAAACTGTGTGAATATTAGTTGTCAAAAGAATAAAATCTTCATCTTCGACTCTATAACTACAACCACTGTACAACTACAACAACTTTAACTCAAAATCAGGGTTATCGGGTTGGAAAAATGCTCTTTTATCATTTTGTATGGTTCATGCATGCGGGAGTTGGTGTTTTTAGGGTTCATGAAAATGGAATAAAAAGAAAATCGGAGGTCGAAAATAGAACATTCAACATACCTTATTGGAGATGGAGAAGCTGCGGAAATGGAGATGGAGATGGAGAAGCTGCGGAAATGGAGATGGAGATGGAGATGGAGATTGATTTTTTTTTTTTTTGAGAGAGGAAGAGGGCGGTGAGTGATTAGGTAGGAAATGAATTGAAAATAGGTGAATGGGGAAGGTAAAACGCTTTGGGCGGGAGTATAGAGAGGAGGGAAATTAATTGGGGGATAGGGTGAGGGGGCTATTGACTAGTGATGGGGTTGATGGATGATGGGTGATGGCTGTCCGCAGCACATCAGTCCCGCAGCACTCTTTTTTTTTTATACAATCTAAACCCATTCATCCACCGTCCATTTTAAGCTAAATGGAGGGGGGATCAACATTAAGGGAGAGTTGGAGAGTTAGTAACTCCCTTGATCCCCCCACCCCTCTCTCTCTCTCTCTCTCTATATATATATATATATATATATATATATATATATATATATATATATATATATATATTATATAGAGGTAGATAGGTTCAAATAAGGTCAACAACTATTTTAAGATCATAAGTTTCAGTGTTAAAGTTACACAAAAAGTGCTTAAAGTTACACCACCTGAGGGATAAAGTTGCACTTTATCACTTAAAGTGATAAAAGAACTTAATGTTATAGTTACATGTCAATTTTAAACAAATGCAACTTTATCGTATGTCATCTGTAACTTTAATATAGACTTATTAACACATGATGACCTTATTTGAACCTACCCCTCTCTCTCTCTCTCTCTATATATATATATATATATATATATATATACATACTATATTGATTACTTCCTCCGTTCCAACGAATTGTATAAATTTGCTTTTTTAACACTATTTATAAGTTATGAGAATTTTCAATATAACTTCTCATATATATAAGATAAAAGATAGTCATGTGGGATCTTGTTTAAATCGTCTAATAAAATACATTATGAATATCAAATTTTTATAATTTTTAGTAGACAAAAGAAAACAAGTATCGACATACGTGCATAAAGCAAACGTATACAATTCGTTGGAACGGATGGAGTACAATTTAGAATGAGTGAAACTTAATGGAGAAGTAAGCTAAGGTTGCATTGGGGCCGGAAGCAAACAAAAGATAGAATTGGGAGACTGCAAGTAGGACATATAAGAAATGGCATGGGAACTTGGGATTAAAGTGAGGTGGCCTGGTGGGCCGGGTGACAAGTCAGGCAAACATACATACATGCATGTGCAGAAGATATGCACAACCAAGATCAAATAACGAAGAAATAGGATGACAAATAGGATGGATAGGATGCAATGATGCATGCTCTAAAGTCTAAGCACCCAACTTCAACTTATTAGCGAGCTCAGGGTTGGTTGTGCTGTATGTACGCGCTTCTTGGCAAAACCATATGATACGAGTAACTCATGCAGATGCAGATGCAGTAGTCAGTCTGCATGCAGAATTGCACCCCCTCCGCCTCCAACCATATCACCCCACCTTTCATTCAAAGGCGTGGCTTTCCTATACGACACACAATCGCCGCCCAAATATCTCCTCCACGCCACTCTACACTCCATCTACCTCATTTTGTCTACATTTCGGAAGCCCGCCCTTATTTTATTAATTAAGCACCTCAAGTCATGGGTTCGATTTTCTTGTTACTCGTCACTCCGATTACAATGATCTTAATATCTAAGTACGAATTTTAATAACACGTTTTACATCAGTGAAATTTTAATATAAAATACATAAGAATTCGTGCAATATTAATTACTCTCTTCAGACACTATTTTTTGCCCTGTTTCATTAGAATACTCATCACAAATATTGAGATAATGTGGCGAAAAATAGTGTCCGGAGGGAATACTTAATACTCGTACTCCATAATAACGACAACAATACTCATAATATTTACTTTAATACTCCGCAATAATCATACCATAAAAATGGTAGGAGTATCAATTTCACTACACTCTAGGCGTTCATAATAGAATCACTCGTAGTTTTGCAATTGTGCTTGCAACATGTACGTGTTATTAGGGTTAGTTCACTACTAGTACTTCACTTCACAGATTAGGTTCACTTGTTTGGTTAGTCAAATTGAGCCGAGATATTTGAAGGAATGAGAAAATGAGTCTCTACTTTCATTTTGAGTTAGTCTCTTTACGATGGATTATCCATCATATTGTTAAATGAGTCAATTATTAACCATTTAATTGAATAAAGAAAAAATTATTGTTTCAAGGATGTAACTCTCTGTTTTTTTTGTTTTTTTCTATCTAATTAAATACTGTATATAAATACTTAACTCGTCGTAACAATATGACTGATATCTTTATCACAAACAAGAATTTGTACTCCGTTTTTCAAGTTAACTTATTTGCTCGCATGGGCGGATCTAGGCTTGTTGGGCTATAGCCCAACAAGATTACAAGAAATATAAAAATTAGTGTAAAATCTTTGCATCTTTCTTTTCTTGCCTTAGTGGCTTGTTGTGTTGCCTTTCACCAAGGAGACTTGGGTTCGAAACCTGTTGTTCTCTACTTTTTCCCTTACCCACAAGTAGAGCATTCAAACTCCTTCCTTTCTAATTTTCTTTATTTTCCTACTTTCTTTCCTTTTCTAAAGATCAAAACAATCCAAATATATTATTCAATTTAGGTCAAATTTTTTACTAATTCCTTCTCGTAAATATTTTCATCTATCCATTTAACTCATTTTAAGGTTAACACGAATATATCATTTCTTATATAAAATACGGAGTATATGTTTAGATACTTTTATGTATATCATACATATGTCGAGTTTGTATATTTTTGTTCACAAAATTGATGAATCTGAGTCGTATTGTATACTGTAATAAGTTACTCCGTATATGTTTGAATTTTAACTTTCTAACTCATTTTAATGTATATTATTTCACGTCAAAAAATCGATGATATCACAAAACATGTTAGGTACAATTAATGAACTTCGATGGATTTTTATACAAGTTCAATTTAAGTGATTCGTTGCCAAATAGCTAGAATAATTCGAAATTGTTCATACAGCTAGTATACGACTATACGAGTACTCATATTTTAATGCTACAATCTCAAAACAAGTTATTTAATTAATCATGTTTACCTAAAATATCATATATGATAGTGACACGTAAAATATATTGTGAATAATAATACAATGTAAAAAATTAGCCCCATATACATCAATTTCCTGGATCCGCTCCTGTTTGCTCGTGAATGAATATTAAATTTTTTAAAAGAAAACTATCTTCCTCCAACAAAAATATCCAAATAAAGCCAAAGTGATGTCCAAAAAATATCTATATTACTCCATATTAATGAATGTAGATTGTTGAGGGTGTTACACTTACGCTTGTAGGCTTCCCCGCCACTCTTTAGTCACAAGTTTTATCCAGTAGCATGGAGATGATGCAATATAAACCGTGCTTCCTCTCATTCTTTAAAATTGTTCCATTATTTATTCATTTATAAGGTAGGTATATGTGTTTATATATATATATATATTATTCAAATGAATAATTTCAACGAATATTTCATTCCACTTAGTGGCAGACCCAGGGGTGCGCACAGTATCCCACGTGCGCACCCTTGATTTTTTATTTTAAAAAAATAACAATGAAGTGTATAAGACAAATAGTAAAAGGCGCTATATTTGAACATTTAAGATGGCAGTGGTGTAGTGGCATAGGCTTCACATTTGAGGTAGAAAGTGAGGGGTTTTGATCCACTATGCTGACATTAAATATGTTCTTTTGGTTTCCGAATACTACTACGTACATTTTTCAAAGTCTTTATTTTCTTTTAAAATTCTCCGTTTCTTTTTTACCCGTGCTAATTCAAATCTTACGAGTAAGTTATTTGTCAAAGTTCAAATTCAAAATTTGCATGTTGATACAAAGTAAATTTAAATTCTACTCCGTACTTTGTATTTCATATATTCAATCTATGGGATAATATTTTTTTCGTCGTAAATTCAATTTATATCCGAAAATTTTAATTTCAAACTATAACAAATATTATCACTGTAGAAACTTTATTTCAAAATTGTTACCATATTGTACTAATACCTCCATTTTTTTTGCTTCCCACTTTTATAATATAATACTCCGTACTCTTTATGTGATATATTTCATTGAAATGAGAAAAAAAAAATTAAGGGGGTCTATTAAAAAAATCGTGCACCCCCAGATCGAAAATTCTGGGTCCACCGCTATTTCCACCATTCAATTCTTTACATAAGTCCACTATTTCTTCTCACAAAAAATGATCCAGGTCACGTAAAGAATTGGGTAGATGAGAGAGAATATACTTTATTTAAATGGATAATTCTAACGAATACTAAAAAAAATTCACGTAAAGAATTGAATGGATAATAACTACTCCGAGTAAGTCACAAACAACTCCCTATTTTGTCTCTTATCAATTTGGATACTTTGTGCGTGGCTTCGTAAACTGCGCGACTGCGCGATCTCCTTTCCCGCGGTTCTCTGATTCAACACTATCCCAAATCAATTACGTAGATTCAATACTGCGTCATATACTACTTCACGTCCTACTCCGTGGTGCATGCGCGTCCGCGGCTACTCTATGTGTTTCTTAATAAATATCGAGATTTCAAATTGAGAAAGATCGAGGGAATATAAGATGGGACATGTTAAATTATACCTATCTTTTTACTATTTCGTATCCAAAATTATCCTTCTCATTTCTTTTCATTCAATTCATCAACTTTGCCTCTTCCCTCTTTCTCTCTTTTTTCAATTAATTCACCATCACTTTTTCTTCATAAATTCATCATCTCATCAATTATAAAAAATAATAAATTCAAAAATGTAATTACTAATAGAAGATGAAAACACCAAATTGATTTTTTTAAAAAATTAATTAATAGTTCTTAATTAAAAAACCATTGTACATAACCATGAGTATCAAATTAGGGTTTAATTGAGAAAAACAATTAATCAAAAATATAACCAATTATTATATTAAAAAGTAAAATTATTAATAAAATTAACAAACCTAATTGTTTTAAATGCTAATTATATTCGTGATTCAAAAGTTATAGAAGAATCTAATTAGCACTTAATTAGAAATTAAATAAAAAAAGCAATCAATAACCTAACCTATATTCCATGTATTAAAAATGAAAACGTTAATAAAAATCAAAATTACTTGTCCCACGTGCGAATAATGATCCATAATCATAAAATTCTTGAATATTTTGGCAAAATTTTGAGAGTTAGAAAAGAGGGAATTTGTTAGGGTCAAGAGTAGAGATAGCAATGGACCGGATCTGGACCGGGTCCACTAGGATCCGGACCCGGACCCGTCAAAATTACCCTAGACCCGGACCCGACCCGGACCCGGCCGGGTCCAAAATTTTAAGACCCGGATCCAAACCCGCCGGGTCCGGTTCGGGTCCGGGTCTACCCCGGGTCTCACTATTTTATTTTATTTTGTCCTACATTCCTCATTTCTTCCAAATTTCAAATTTTGCCGGTATTTTTTATCACGTACAAAATTATCTACGACATATATTGTACTAAAAAATTAAACACTCTTACAAACTCATTCATAACGGTCTTAGGAAACTTTGAATGAACATTGAAATGGTGAGGAAAGAAGTGAGAGAGTGAGTTATTTTAGTAATTTAGTTGTTTGCTAGCAGTTTTGCGTATGTATGTTGGTAGATTTTTGTTTGTTTTTTTTTTTTAAATTAAAGTGCCGGGTCCACGGGTCGGGTCCGGGTCCAGATTTTCAGACCCGGACCCGGACCCGGTTTTCAAAAATAAGATCCAGACCCAACCCGGATCCGCCGGGTCTGAAAAAATGAGACCCAGACCCGACCCATATGGGTCCGACCCGCCGGGTCTGGACCGGGTCCTGGACCCGTTGCCATCCCTAGTCAAGAGGAATGGAAAAGAGGGATCTTTTCTGAAAAAGGGTAGGTAGGGAAAAAAAATGTAAAAAATGGGTATGAAGTAGTAAAAGTCGGGTATGATTTAGCAATTACGTATAAGATAATATACGCCGTATTAAATGAAATATTAAATTATATAATATCCCTCCTAAATGAGAGAATATTACTCCCTCCATTCTTTTGAGTTAGCCCATATTCTTTTTTGGGTATTTTTTTGGTTAGCCCCCATTTCATTTTAAAGAAATATTTTTATCTCTATTTCTCTCTCATCACATGCATCCTATATCATTTTTCTCTTATTTTTTCACATTTTCTTAAGTTCCGTGTCAAACTCCAACAGGGCTAACTCAAGATAATGAAGGGAGTACTATTCATTTACACATGAATTAAGTACTCGTATTTCATTTATGGACCGCTTTATATTTATAATCCGACTTATTTACCCATCAACAAATTACATACTACTTCCTCTGTTCAAGTCGAACATTTCCTTATTCTTTTTTGGGATGTTCAAGTCTAACTTTACTCATTTTTATTTTAGTCATTGTTTTAATATTAAACAAATACCTTTAAACCTTATATATTTACATAAATGCCCCTATCCACCCTACATCTAATATTAAACAAATACTTAACTTTTACGCATTTGTACCTTTAATAATAAACAATCGATTTCTTAAAATTTGTGCAAAAAGTAAAATGGTAGGTTCGACTTGAACGGAGTGAGTATGTACTACGGGTCTAAATCTCACATAAATGATGTTTACAAATAAATAATCATAATCATATCGTATCTGAGATGTGTCACGATACAAATACACAATTATCATCGATCGTGTCATACGGGATTTTTGTGATGAAAAAAATATAGTCCATACTCTAGTGAAGATTAACCCACATAAAGCATTGAATGAATGAGAGGAAGTATGACTTAATTGAAAGAGTCTAGATCCTTTGTCTCATCACCTCTTCATTTGACACATCAATATCAACAATAATCATTAAATTAAAATTATGTAATCATCGTAAAGGATTAAGTACGTGGGATGACTCACGAGATAAAAACGATGGAATACATTACTGACACAAAATAGGATAGAGGATCCAGATGACCTAAATTGGTTACACCTATTACAGACGCCCTTATCTTATGTCCGAAATTTGCCTACAAGAACATCTATCCCCCCACCCACGTACTGCTATATATACATAGATATGAAGCACATCTTGTTTAGACCAGTAAGACCGTTTTATCCATTTTGATTCAACCAAACAAAAACAATAACAACAACAATAACGTACGTACGTACACCCAAAAAAATGACGAGTAGTAGTGGTACTAGGACAACACTAGCAGCAGGCACTTGTAGTACTGGTGTTAATGATACTACTACTCATTATTCCTTTGAAGGCTTCCTCCATGGGTGGCACCACCAGCAGGACCAACTCCTGGAGGAGATTACGGCCGCCATGGCCATCAACAACGACAAGGAAGAGGACGAGGTGGCCAAGGAGCTCATAGCACGTGCTCTAGCCCATTTCGAGAACTACTATGTGCACAAGTCACGTGCTGCTCAACATAATGTATTCTCCCTGTTTTCACCACCCTGGTGCTCCTCACTTGAATGTGCATTCATGTGGGTCGCCGGGTTTCGACCCGCTATTCTCCTACAACTTGTATCCGACTCCGTTCATAACCTTACCGCTTCTCAAATTCAAGCCATTCACAGGTAATTGTGCCTTCATTATTTCCAACCCAATTAACCCCTCTCTACCTCAATTATTTTCAATTCTCAAACCTGTGAATAATCTACCTTGATTTATTACTCTAAATAATCACCCAGGGAGTATATCATTGTAAAAAAAGCCAACAGTTTCCAATATCTCACAATCAAAATAAAATTTCATTTATTTTTTTATACTTGTATGAAGATAATATTAATATATCGCCTCTAATCCAAAACTTTACACTTGTTATAAATAATCATCCAATCAAAATTTTACAATCCTTTTAATTAGACTTTACCATATAATTTTGCATCTTTTCTTTATTTACACAAAACTAGTTTTAAGCCCGTGTAAATATACGGCTTATATAAGAAGTCATGCATTAGCAATAGTGAAAATAACCTTAAACTAACACAAATTTTTTTATTTTTTAAAATAATCGTTTGAGATAAATATACTCTTATAAATATATACTTCCTCCGGTCATTATTTATCGTCCCGCTCACTTTTGCACATAAAATAAGGAATGAATATAAAA